>CM035836.1:82370127-82970127 GCA_020510985.1 Pholidichthys leucotaenia | reverse complement strand
CACAACAGCATGTGGACAGTCTATGATGACCATGGAAGAGAAACCTAAACGTCTACTCTGCTGGGACAGCACCGCCTGTGGCTGAACAGGCCGATGCGCGAATGGCAGTCCCTGTCACACAGGTCGCACTTGTGGGTGGTCTCTGTGCTGCTGGGTCTGTGGCGGTTCTTCCTGCGGGTTCTTTTTTCATCTGCTGCAGCAGTCAGTCTCTTTTCACCCAGCCTTACACAAAACAGCTTTTGGACTTCTGTGCTTCAATTGGCTCGCTGCATTCGCAGCCGTTGGTAGGCGGGTCCTTCTTGCTAGGTTTTCAGTCATTGGTTCTTCAAGGTTTCAGAAACCCAATTCAAGGCTCTTATTAGTCGAATGAGAGGTCAACCACATCTAAACTAATCAAAGCACTCCTTTGGCTTTCTGTTCGCGGCTGTGTCTGTAGTGGAAGAACGGAAATGCAGGTGTTTTTTTTTTTTTTTCAGTGCCTCCTAGGATGCACAGTGTGCGTACTCGGACGCCCTCGTGCGTCCTAGGACGCAGAGACGTGCCCGCCCGCGGTACACAGAAGTGCAACAGGTTAATTGGGAATAAAGGTGGAGGTGTCCTAATTTATCCCTCACTGTTTCTTTAATGAAATTTTAAAGACTCCTGCTTTAATTATTACCTCCGCCAAGGAGGTTATGTTTTCATCAGCGCTGGTTTGTCTTTCTGTCTGTCTGTCTGTCTGTTTGTTAGCAACATAACTCAAAAAGTTATGGACGGATTTTCATGAAATTTTCACAGATTGTCAGAAATGGGGTATCCTACAGATGATAACATTTTTGTGGTGATCCGGATTACCGTCCAGAAGAAAACCGCCATTATGCAAAATGTGATTTTCATGAATAACTACTCAACCACTAATCCTATCATTGTCAATCCAATTGCTAGTCATATGTTTCCATGGTCAAGGAATCTGAAAACATACACACAAACACTGTTTGGGGGGAACTGTGGCGCTTGGCGGAGGTCTGCGCTCTACGAGTGCTTTTCTAGTATAACATGAATCTCCCAGTATTAACATTATTAAATATCCATATGTCTATATTTAAAAATACACAGGCTTATACAGGGTGACCTAATTTTGTCACATGATTTTCAAATCAAATCAAATCAAATCAAATCAACCTTTATTGTCATGTTGCTGTACATACAACTGTAGCGCAGGCAAGATGAAATTACGTTTCTCTAGGCACCCATATAAGTAAAAAGAACATAATTTAAGACACACTCACACCCCACCCCACCCCAACATAGCCATTCATGTCACACTCGGCTCTAGGGAGCCAAGCAATAAGAGCCAAGGACGAGCCAGTGAGTCGTGATGTTTTATTAAGGGTGAGAGATGAGGGATGAGGAGAGCACAGATACTCATACAGAAGTACATTCACAGGTTGCACAGCGCAGGGGTAGGAAGCTCGTACCGGACATAGGGGTAACAAAGCGTGCATACTCACAGCGGGTTACAAACACAGGAATGCTGCAAGGGGAGTAGAGGCTGACACCAGACGAAGGGGCTTCAGCCTAGCAGTGCTTATGTCGCAGCCCCGAGTCATCGAGGCTGCTCCTATTTATTCACATTGGCAGCGCCCCAGCTGATGAGGACTAATTGGCCCCAGCCGTCCGTAATGCTGGCAGCTGGGAGCCTGCTGAGACGCTGCTCAATGGGAAGCAGGGATGAGGGAAAACATGGGCTGAGTGCTGAGACGGCATCTCAACCCATGGTGACAGAGCCTCCCCCTCAAGGTCGGGCTCCTGAACGACCAGAACCCCCCCCCCCCACCTAGGGTGGGAGGAAGGGAGGCAGGGCCGGAGGGGACGAAGCAAAGGGAAACACCAACAGGCCAATGTAGGGTAACAGGGCAAAAAAAAAAAAAACAACCCAAACACAGTACTCTACATTGCACCAAAAAAAAAAAAAAAAAAGAGACAAAAAAAACGGATAAAGCAATTACGGAGTGTGGACAACAGAACAAACACTACTCCATAATGCAAACAAAACTAAGAACAGGACAAGAGTGACACGAAGAAAAAAAACGCTGAGTATGGGTAATGAACAGGGAGAGAAAAAAAAACCACAATACACAGCACCATATACAGCCACCCACAGTCACCGAGAGAAGTGAAGGTGACTGGGACAAACGGACAATTACAGAGCATGGTTTGAAGGAAAACAAAGCACATGACTCTATAATGAACAGATAAAATTACAGACAGGGCACTAAAAGGAAATGCTGAGTACGGGCAAAGGAAAACCCACAGCACTACGGATATAGAAATACCCACAGTCACCTAAAGAAGTGAAAGTGACTGGAATGAACGGACAACTGCAGAGTATGGTCTGATAAGAAACAAAACATAACTCCACAATGCAAAGACGAGGCTAAAAACATGGTACAAAAAGTAAAATGCTGAGTACGAGGAATGGAAAACACACAGCACTATGAAAACACATCCGCCAACAGGACAAAATATTACACCCGAGTGACCTTAATAATGATAAAAGAAACAGTGAGACCCGAGGAATATGGTAGGCAGAGTCCAAAAATGGCCGAGATGGCTCCGGAGATCTCCCCGCCCATTGTCCAGTTGGCGAACCAGGGAAAGGGAAATGTTCGGACGGCGAACTCCGGACCCAGATCCCAGGAATCCAGTCCACCGGCAGCCGAACCAGGCTACCCAAAGGCAAACACAGACCAGCGGGGGGAACCAGATCACCGAACCGAAAGTTTTGTGGGTCGGGTCGTCGATCCGCATCACTCAACCACCAGGACCGTTGAGACGGACGAAGGGCTAGAGCGGGTCCCGGTGGAAGAGGCTCAGGGGAGAGCCGATGACGAGGGCGACGAGCGTCAGGCCACAGGGAAACGGCCACCTCCTCACCGGACCTGGACAACACTGGGGCAGCACCCACGTCGGACCCCGATCGGGCCTTAGGCGAACCCACGTTGGACCCCGATTGGGTCTCGGGCGAACCCACGTTGGACACTGCACCAGAACCGAGCTCCAACGTCGAACCTGGACCCTCCAGCACCACGAGGAACAGCAACTCCTCGCCGGTGACCCTGAAAGAAGGCACAGAAGAGAAAACAGAACCGGGATCAGGATCACCGGCAGCGCCAGAACCCGGTGAGACGAGCTCAGACGCAGCGGGCGGCTGCACCCGGCTCGTCTCCCCTAGAGACAGGATGAAGTGCTCAAAGATAAAAAGGGAGAAAAGAAAGGAGAGCACTCGCCTGATCTCGGGTTCTGACGCCGTCCAGGACTGCGAAGATACGGGATCCGTCGTCAGGAGGTCGTTGTCAGGCTCCCATCCAGCCGCGTCGGGCCCCGCAGCCAGCACGATGGTCAGCGCAGCTTGAGATTCCTCCAGCTCCGGTAACCCCGCCGACGATCCACTCGGCGTGAAGCCAGAAGAATCTCGTCCCGTTGGACCGAACCGCTCCTCCGTGGAGACCCGGGGACGCTCAGTCGTCGGCACAGACTCCACGCAGCAGTCAGTCCCCCTCCTCCGTCCGCAACGTAGCTGCGGAACCACAGGCCCTCTCCTTATCCCACCACGTTGACCCGGAGCCGGGGATCGCTCGGCGGAGAGAGACACAGAGGATGCGGGATTAGGAACACAGGTTACAGCAGGTGGGGGGAGTTCAGGGAGCTGTGAACCCTGAACTCCTCCAGGAATGTGACAGAGCAAATCATTAAGCAGATGTGAAAAAACTATGACTTGCCTGCCTCCTGGAGGTTGAGTATCGCCTGCTGTGGTGGATACTGCTTCTTCCTCTCCCCGCCCGGCGATAACGGGTGACCCCCCGGGAAATCGTCTGAGGATCGCTCGCGTTGTCTCCAGCAGAGAGCTCGCCAGGCCGGAATTCCAGGCACACATAGCAGTCAGGAAGCACGTCGAGGAGGAGGGGGAAACAGCCGGGGTGAGCCAGCCCGAATGTCCAGGAATGACAGCGGGGGAATGAGGCTCAGGGAACGAGGCTGTGAAAACTCCACACTGACGAGGCGAAGAGGTGACAGCTGCATGGGAGGAACGGTCCTGACGGCGGCCCAGAACTGGATCCGGACGAGGTTCATGCAGAGGTGACTCGGCGATGTGATGACGGCTATTCCCAGGGGACGAAGCGAGGGGGGAACCCAAGATTCGCCGCTCCAGATCGGAGATCGAGGCGAGGAAGGCGTCGAGCACGGGAAAGCTTCGTAGCCCTGGAGTCCTCTCCATCAATCTCACTGCCGCCGCCACATGCCTGAAGATGGTAACAGAACACACAGTGGAGCTCGCGACAGCCACTCGACCCCAGACATAACTGCTGTCAGCTGCGGCTCCTTGAAGGGAATCCCGAGTGACGTGGCGCAGGTCGGGGGAAGCCTTCTGGTTGGCGCGAACTCCCGGACTGGAATGGCGGCAGGAACGGGATCCCGAAGCGGGGGGCAACGTCATCCGCTACGGCCTCCTGCCGGGATTTCCATCCAACCCGCGGAGCTTCTCTCGCTGTGTACCTGTGGCGTCTAACCTGGCACTGTCCTCGAGATGGTACACAGAATGAGGGTAACAGTCCAGGAGTTCCTCAGCACGGCCCGGATGCCAGCGTCTCGCGTTGGAGGCGTCGTGCAGGGTGAAGAGCGTCCCGTCGACAGCCTCCGAGATGGAACTCAGCTCGTCGCCCTGGCGCCGGGAGTGACTCCTGGGAAACGGCATGCTAGCAGCGCTGACACCCGGACAGAAAGGTACAATTCCACGGCGACTCAAGGCCGCCGGTAACTCGTCTGGCTGCGACATACTGTCACACTCGGCTCTAGGGAGCCGAGCAATAAGAGCCAAGGACGAGCCAGTGAGTCGTGATGTTTTATTAAGGGTGAGAGATGAGGGATGAGGAGAACACAGATACTCATACAGAAGTACATTCACAGGTTGCACAGCGCAGGGGTAGGAAGCTCGTACCGGACATAGGGGTAACAAAGCGTGCATACTCACAGCGGGTTACAAACACAGGAATGCTGCAAGGGGAGTAGAGGCTGACACCAGACGAAGGGGCTTCAGCCTAGCAGTGCTTATGTCACAGCCCCGAGTCATCGAGGCTGCTCCTATTTATTCACATTGGCAGCGCCCCAGCTGATGAGGACTAATTGGCCCCAGCCGTCTGTAATGCTGGCAGCTGGGAGCCTGCTGAGACGCTGCTCAATGGGAAGCAGGGATGAGGGAAAACATGGGCTGAGTGCTGAGACGGCATCTCAACCCATGGTGACAATTCACACATCCCTCAGACACACTTGAAACTAACTAGAATTATATACGTACATATAATATACATAATGTACATAAGGTGTAGTAGTATGTATGAAAGATTCCGGATCAACTGTTCAGCATCCTAACAGCTTGTGGAAGGAAGCTGTTAATCAGTCTGGTGGTTCTGCCACTTGTGGCCTTATCAAACATTCACCACATTCCTTCCACATTTTAACCCTCACATACTGATCATATATTGTGACAGTATCCCCTCATAATGAAACATTTTTAAACCACAAATAACCCCTTCTGTAACTGATTA
The DNA here is from genome assembly GCA_020510985.1 of Pholidichthys leucotaenia. Taxonomy (NCBI): domain Eukaryota; kingdom Metazoa; phylum Chordata; class Actinopteri; order Cichliformes; family Pholidichthyidae; genus Pholidichthys; species Pholidichthys leucotaenia. The sequence continues at coordinate 82,964,542 of CM035836.1, read as the reverse complement.
ATTCTTAATCTTTAAAGTCTACTACTAATGTACTCCTAATAGATTTCATAATGCACACAGAGCTGAAAGGCAGGAAATCTTTATTCACACAACATAAAAAAAAATAATAAAAATGCTCACAACGCTTATTGTGAAAATGTGTGTTGTGATTAGCTGGAAGGCACGAGGTAACACATCCAGGCTGCACACACTCCATCTCCTATCTGCAGCAGGTGGCTGTACAGCCAGACGTAAGTTGTGTTCATTCTCTCCAGTGCAGGCTTCAGGCAGCAACACATGTATTGAAATACCAGTCGCTACTGGTGCGATTGGTGAGGAGAGCATTAACCCGCATCACAGCTGCTATTACTATAATTACAATACTGTTACTCTGTCTTGTGTAATATTGCTTAAATTCAAATAGGATTTTAATGTCATCAACATTCAGGTTTTTTTTGTTGTTGTTTTTCAATTAAACTCATGGATGACATTGTGATATCAATCTCTGAAATCTGTCATAATTTGTTTGCCAAGTAAGCCCAATTAAAAGAAAACTGCTTAAGAAGGATTTTCCACATTACCAAGCATACCACAGGTTTCAAGCAATATGGGGAAGAAAAAGGATCTATGCTGCCAAAAAGCGTCAAATAGTGCAATGCCTTGGATAAGGTATGAAAACATTAGCTATTGTTGGGAGTTCTGAGTTATCCTGGAATTTGAAGCCACACAAAAAAATTCAGACTGAGACAGAATAAGATAAGATAAGATAAGATAAGCCTTTATTAGTCCCACAATGGGGAAATTCCAGGATTGCTACAGCACGGGGATAGCAACACTCAGAGCAACAATCAGAAGGCAAGAAAAAAAAGCAAGCAAGTGCAGTTAATATACATATGTACATATTACTATAAATATATATATATATATATATATATACACACAGTGCAGAGCATTGTAGCTGGATGGGATAAATATATGAGTATATAAACACAGTGCGGAGCATTGTAGCTAGATGGAATAAATATGTAGATATATAAAAACCCACAGTACGGTGCATTGCAGCTAGGTGGAATAAATATGTCAATATTTAAACACACACAGTGCGGAGCAATGTAGCTAGATGGAATAATATGTAGATATATAAACACACAGTGCAGAGCATTGTAGCTAGATGTAAAGCCGTAAAACGCCGCCCTTCTAACCAGAACTGGAAGTGGCGGATGGATAAATGGAGCGCTAGCAGCTCTCTGTCAAAAGTGCTGTATTTACGCTCAGTTTGGTTTAGCGATTTGCTGAAGAATGCCAAAGGTTGCCAGATTCCGCCGACGTGTTGTTCTACAACTGCCCCTATGGCCAGGTCTGAAGCGTCTGTGGTTAGCGCAATGCGGGCCGAGGGATCGGGGTGAACCAACAATGTGGCATTAGCTAGGGCGCTTTTTACTTCCGTGAAGGCGCGTTCGCGCTCCGGGGTCCATTCGACCACGTTGGAAGGTTTTTGTTTTCTGAGCGTGTCATATAGGGGCTGCATGAGCTAAGCTGCGTGGGGGAGGAAACGGTTGTAAAAATTAACCATGCCCAAAAATTCCTGCAGCGATTTGACCGTTTGTGGCCGTGGGAAACTTTTTACTGCGTGAATTTTGTCTGGCAGTGGGACTGCCCCCTTCAGAGAAACTCTGTGTCCTAAAAAATCAATTTGTGACACGCCGAATTTGCATTTGGCTGGATTGATTATTAACCCGTGCTCTTCTAGTCTCTGAAAAACCATAGTGAGATGCCGCTCGTGTTCCTCCTCAGACGAGCTGGCTACCAGCGTATCGTCGAGGTAGACGAACACGAAAGGGAGGTCGCGTAATACTGCATCCATCATCCGCTGAAAGGTTTGAGCAGCGCCTTTGAGGCCGAAAGGCATCCGCAAAAATTCAAAAAGACCGAAGGGGGTTATTACAGCTGTTTTAGGAATGTCCTCTGCTCGAACTGGGACTTGATGATAACCGCGGACCAGGTCTATTTTTGAAAAAATGCACGCACCCGCCAGATGTAGTGAAAAGTCTTGAATGTGAGGAATTGGGTAGCGATCATGCGCTGTCGCATTGTTTAATCTGCGGTAATCGCCGCACGGTCTCCAAGAACCGTCGGATTTCGGGACCATGTGAAGTGGTGACGCCCAGGGGTTTTTCGAGCGTCTGACAATGCCTAATTTTTCAAGGGTGGTAAACTCGTCCCGAGCTATGGCGATCTTGGTCGCGTCTAAGTGCTGAGCTTTGGCGAATACGGGTGGGCCCGTTGTGGGAATAAAGTGTTCGACCCCGTGTTTAGCCACTGTGGCTGAGAATTTGGGAATTGTGAGTGCTGGAAATTGGGTGAGGAGTTGATCAAACTTACCTCCTGCTGTGGTGACGCTGGCCTGCACAGGTGGTGGAGAAACTCGGGCTGAGCAGGGAATAGAAGCAAAGGACAGTGCATTAACCAAGCGTCTGTTCGCTAGATCAACTAATAACCCATATGCACACAAAAAATCTGCGCCCAACAAGTTAAAACTCACCGCCGCTACAACAAATGTCCATCTGTAGTTGCGGCCGTGGATGCAGAGGGGCAGGCTCTTTTCGCCAAAAGTGTCGATGATGGAGCCGTTGGCTGCCACCGCTCCATTGCCCCGGGGGCCCATGGCCCGGTCTGCTTGGGAGGGCATGACAAAACTTAGTTGAGCTCCCGTGTCGATAAGGAACTGCTTGCCGGTGTGTCCGTCTGTCACATATAAAAGCTTGCTTTTTTCGCCGAGAACCGCCGCTGTTAACGGCTCTCGGCTTCGGCGTTTTCCCGAAATCGTGAATTTGCAAGGGGGAACGCATTTGTAAGCCTTCTCGGCGAAGCGGTGGTGGTAATAACAAACGTCGCTCCATCTGTTGCGTCCTGGCCGTGTCGCTGTCACCGCGGGCTGATTCTGCTCGGTGATTTGTGGCTCCTCGTGGCTCCGGACATCAGCGTTGAGCTCTGCGGATGCTGCTGTGGGTGTCTGCTCCTTGCAGGCGTTGATGAGCCGTTGAGCTTTGTGAGCCAGCGTGCGGAAGTCTTGCTGGGTGCCGCATCGCATGTTGGCAAGCGTCCCTCTCATGTGTGGCGGCAGCGTACTGAGGAATATGAATTGGAAGAGGAAGTTGTCATTGTCCTCTTCTTTAAGTTGCAGCAAGTCCTCCATGAGGGCCTTGGGTCTGCATCCTCTGTGGCCGTAGACCGCCAGGATCCTCTCGGCTCTCTCCTCAGCTGAGGGGACGTAATTTGCCACGATGTTCGCTTTCAGTTCTTTATATTTGTCCTGGGCCGGCGGCCGCTGGATTATGCTCCGCGCACATCTCGAAGTGGCGACGTCGAGTTTGGCGACGATGTGATAGAACTTTGTATCGTCAGCCGTGATGCCCGCAAGTGCAAACTGGGCTTCAGCTTGCTGAAACCACGAGGCGGGGTCTTCCTGCCAGAAGTCCAGCAGCTTGACGGTGACGGCGTTTGTGTGGACCGTCACTGATGTGTCCGCAGGGTGAGAGTGCCTTGCTTCAGCTCTCTCCGCGGCGCTGGTGCTCGGTTGAGCCCTCTCTGTCACTTCTGCTGTGGGGGAACGTCGTCCATCTGTTCCCCTGTCTGCATGGGCGCCGGCGTCTGCCTGGGTCGCCACAGATGAGTCGATCGCGGGGGAACGCCTCTGGTCCATTCTCGCGTCAGGGTCACCAGTGTAGTGGAGCTTGAAATAACGAGGCGATGTGATTCATAAACCAAAGTTTATTATCAGCTCCTCTAACAAGTATCATCTAGGTGCAGCAGCAGAAGAAGGAAGAGAGCGAACACCTTTGGCTCTACGAACTTATACTTGCACATAACAAAAGACATGCATATCAAAAGCTGACATCCCTCACTATCTTAATCCCCTCTTTTGTCTCCGTACTCCTCCACCTGGCCCTGGGGGGTCAGGGCGACCCATCTGGTCTCCACCGCAGCGCCTCGGATGCTCTTTGATCTTCACTGGCGGTTGAGACCCGTTGTCCTGTTCTGAGGTGTGAAGTCACTTTACATATATAATCACCAAACATTATCACATGCTTAAACATATGTAGGTTATGGGATATATGATTCATATAGACCACTATATATATATACGTATATATATGCAGTTCTGAAAAAGATGTAATGTTGTAGATTGTCATGTCATACAACTAAATTAAAAATGAATTACAGACTTTTTTCAAATTTTCTGTAAAATATAATTCTTAACAAATACTAAGGAATAAATTTGGACACCCGCAAATTCATTCCCACTTACAATAGCTAAAAAAAAAATGTTAAAAATGAAAATAAAAACAAAAACAAGGTTAGACATAGATATGTGAACATTTGTTAATAAAGAACTGAATATTTAATGGGGTGTCCTAATTTTTTCACGACTGTATATATATTAGGGGTGTAATGGTACGCCTAAAATCACAGTTAGGTATGTATCTTGGTTATAAGGTCACGGTTCAGTTCATTTTTGGTACAGTAAGGAAACAAAATGAAAACATGAAACTGCTTAGCTGTCATATAAACGGGAACAGCTTTGACAAAACAAACAAACAAACAAACAAACAAACAAAAACCCTGCAAACTGCCAGCAGTAAATTCCCCAATTAATAAAATGCATACAATTCATGCTCTTCACTTCCGCCCTCCCAAGAGAGTAGACGCTTTTTCCTCCTCTCCTGCTCTGACTTTTTTTTCCTTCCCCCCCAACTACTGGATCGCAGCTTGCTGTTGTCTGTCTGCGTCTAACTGCAACCGTCAAAAGAAAGAAATTATGGAGTTAATAAGCTGGGCTTTGAACACAATTGACACTATTTTTTCAACAAGGAAAAGTGCTCCGGGGGAAGCTGTCTGCCCCGCAGGAACGGCTCCAGCGGGCTATTTACGTGACACAAGTAATTGGAAGATCTTGTGTCTCACTAATCTCTCTATCGAAGATATTGAAGATTTGTATGTCTTCGTGATAATGGTGATCGGGATCTTTCTGATTGGAACTGGGATTGTCCTGGTGTACCGCAAATTGCTGAAGATGGATACAACCTATCAAAATGCTGGCCAGGCGAGGTGCATCTGTCAAATTGAAAAATTGGAGAAGACCCTGATAGCGACAAATGGAGAACTGTCTCGGAAGGTGGATTACATCATGGTCTCGCTTAGGTCTTTCCACGATGGATTTAAAACCCCGCAATGAAGGATTAAGTACTGAATCTACAGAAGAAATAAAAAGCCTTCTCTGTGATCAGTCCGATTTGGCTCAATTTCCCCATGAAAATTCCTCCTGGCTGTCTGCAGTCTGTGTTTTCAAAATCATCGAGCACAAGGCCTTGGACAGCCATCTGGACAGCCTGCCAAGATAAGGACTCGGCGGCAGCCAGACAAAACATCTCCTGCCAAGTGCCCTTGTGTTCTCTTATTATCATCAACATTGCCTCAACAGCGCACACACATTGATCCATGAACTGAATAAAGATACACACACTGCTCTCTTGTGTCTTTGTCTTGTGAATCCCTGTTTTGCGTATGTGCATCGAGAGCTTTTTTTTTCCTTGTAATCATAATATTGATTGATTATGCAACGAGTATTATGAATCAATGATTTTTTTGCTCCTTCCTATTGTTCCTCGTATTATTCTTATTCTTATGCTACCTGTACCCTCTATCCTGTGGGCAGGCGTGTCCCCGATGCAGCCGTGTCACTGGAAATGCAGGTTCATTTTCTGTGTCAAGTCAAATTCTCTCGTATGTTATCAGTGATCTGTTAATGTACTTGGCAATACATTTTTTCTGATTCTGATTCTGATTCTGACAATAAAATAAATACAATTGTCATTTTAGCAAATTAACAATGCAGACAAGTGCAGCAATAGAAGTTTCAATAGCTTGAATTATTCATTAATTTTTAGGAAATTAAAGTTTCTTATTGCCTGAAGCAATGTTTTAACCAGGGTATGTTCAGGTTTCTGTTGGAAATTAATGATCTAATTTCACTTGTTAAGTCAGGGGTGTCAAACTCAAATTCACAGTGGGCCAAAATTAAGCAGTGAAGTAAAGTCACGGGCCAAACTCAATATTTATTGAAAAATTAACTGCAACTGATATGTAATGTTTAACCTTTTCATATGGAAACAAACTTTAGTTTTGCTTAAACACAGAATCTGGAACAACCAAAGCTTGATATTACAAACACATGAGAAATTAAATTTGAAATAAAAGACATCAGTGGTATTCATTTCTTATTTAAATAAATAAATAAAGTATGTCTCTCTCCGTATCCTTTCAAGTTCCTTTTTAAAGTAAATCCTTTTCAAAGCCAACAACAAAACAACCAAAATTAATAATGTCATTCAATAAAAATCCAACATTTCAACTATTAACAGACCATGCCTTGCAGTAGAAAAAGTGTATAAATAACAGATATATTCAAGCTCAGTTTGCTACACTCTGAGTTACTCTGCACATTGGTCTAAACCAGATACCTGGCATCTTTTCTTAGATGCAAGTTCACCAATGTCTGGGGTCAGGCTCTGAGCTGAGGAAAACCTCAGGACGGAGTGAAGGTGTTCATCAGTGAGTCGACTTCTGTGAGGTGTTTTGTTCACCTTCATCATAGAGAACAGTTGTTCACATAGATATGTGCTGCCGAACATTGAGAGCATCTGAGCAGCTTGGGTGCGTAATTGAGGCATTGTGTCGGGGAGGAAACATGGAAACCACGCAGCACCAACAGAGTCATATTTTGATTTGAGCATGTCATTACATTGGAGTTCAATTAGCTCCATTTGGAGGCTGGTTGGTGCGCTTTCCACGTCGATTGCAAACGGGTTACTGAGCAGTTCAAATCTCCCTTTCTGAGCCTCAAAGTCGGCAAATCGCTGGGAAAACTCGGCGCTGAGCGCGTTGATTTTTTCAGCAAACTGTGCGCTAGGCAGCACGGCAGGAGAAATTTGCTCTACCATGGTTTGGCAGCACAGAAAATGACTCAAGTTTCCTTGCAGCATCTGAGTCTTCCACAGACACAACTTAGTTTTAAAGGCCCTCACTGCTGCGTACATGTCTGTGATGATGTGGCCCCGTCCCTGAAGCTGCAGGTTAAGCACATCGAGATGGCTCACAATGTCATACAGAAATGCAAGCTCACACAGAAACTTTTTATCTCTCAGCTCTGTTGTGTCCTTCCCTTTGTTTTCCATAAACTGACAGATTTCCTCACGTAGCTCAAAACATCTGTTCAGTACTTTTCCTCTGCTTAGCCATCTCACCTCTGTGTGATAGGGCACATCTCTGTATTCCGAATCCAACTCATCCAGAAAAGACTTGAACTGCCGGTGATTCAAACCTTTGGCTCTTATGAAGTTGACTACTCGTTTTATAGAGCTCATAACATGTTCCATTTGCAGAGCTTTGCCACAGAGCGCTTCCTGATGTATGATACAGTGATAAACTGTAAGTTCACCTGCATCTTCCTCCCGCATCTTCTCCTGAATCCTGCCGACCAATCCACTCTTTTGACCGCACATCGCGGGCGCACCATCTGTCGTCAGTCCCACAAGTTTATCCCAAGGCAGGCTCATTTCAGTTATACATTTGGATACCTCTTCAAAGATATCTTTTCCTGTGGTGGTGCCATGTATTGATTTTAATCCTAAAAGTTCCTCTGTGACGCACAGGCTCGAGTCTGCTCCACGGATGAAGATTGACAGCTGGGCAGTATCAGACGTGTCGCTGCTCTCATCCACAGCAAGGGAGTATGCAATAAAATCTTTTCCCTTTTTTATTAGTTGTTCATGTAGATTAGTGGAAAGCTCACACACGCGCTCAGCCATGGTGTTTCTGCTCAGGCTCACATTTAAAAATTCTTGCTTTTTATCTGGGCACACGATGTCGCAAACTTTGACCATGCACTTTTTAACAAACTCTCCCTCATTAAAGGGCCGAGCTGATTTTGCTATCTCTGCTGCCACAATAAAGCTGGCCTTTACAGCAGCTTCACTTTTTGATTTTGCTTTCATGAACATAGTCTGCCGGCAAACCAGACTTCTTTTCATCTCCTCCACCTTCTGCAGCTTCTGCTTTACGTCCAGGTCCTTGTACTTTTCATAATGTTTTGTTTCATAGTGTCTTCTTATGTTATATTCTTTCGTTACAGCCACGTTAGCTCCGCACACAAGACAAACAGGTCTGTCCTTTATATTCGTGAACAGATAATCTGCCTCCCACCTGTCTTGAAAGCTCCTGTTGTCCATCTTTCGTTTGGCCATTTTTGTGGAGGGTGAAATTAATTTGTCCGATGTGACTGGAGCATGGTTGTCAATGACTGTCAACAGAAAAAAGGAGCGCTTGCCGGTTTCGACTGCGTGCCAACATACTAGCAAAGCATTGTGGGATTTGTAGTATTAGCGGTACAGTATATACCTCGGGCCAGCTCTAATGCACATTTGATATGATCTCGCGGGCCAATTATAATTACACTGCGGGCCAAATTTGGCCCGCGGGCCTGAGTTTGACACATGTGTGTTAAGTGGTCAAAAAACTGCAAATAATTTCTCATTGTGTATAGGTTCTGAAGGCACCCATGCACAACAACAGCAAATTATTTACAATTTTTATTGGCTATTAAGAAGATTAAGATCATCGGTGCCCCTCTGCGCCCCCCCCCCCCCCCCACCAGACATCTAACTCACCCGCCTCACGTGCAGAGCCATTAACATTGCAGGCGACACCTCCCACCACTCAAACTACTGGAGCTTCCAGGCCTGCTCCACAAAACTGCTAAACAATTTCATTCATTAGGCCATCACGACCCTAAACTCTGTCCACCCCCCTCCCCCATACCGTAACGCAATCACCCACACGATAACTACCTCAGCTGTTGGCACAGAAAGACTGGCACACCAACAGTAATACATTTGCTGCTGAATGGCTCTGCGCTTTAACTATAACCATTTGCACAAATGCCATATCTGCTGCTGTGTGTCTGACATTGCTATAAATGGTAAATGGCACTCACTTATATAGCGCTTTTTTCATCTCTTGATGACCAAAGCGCTTTACAGATCCTGCTATCCACCCATTCACACACACATTCACACACTGATGGTGGCATGCTGCCTAACATGGCGCTTCCAGACCCACCAGGGGCAATAGGGGTGAAGTGTCTTGCCCAGGGACACAACGGCAGGATATCTGGGGAGAGCGGGATTCGAACCGCCGTCCATGTGGTTATTGGACGACCTGCTCTACCTCGTGAGCCACTGCCACTGCCTATACTCATCATGTACAGTCCACTCTGTTCCTATCTGCACCTACACTACTGCACTGAACTCCAGCTATAGGTATTACATCTCTAGTTTTCTGTATATAGCATTGCTGGGTTTTATCATTGTTTAAGCATCGTTAATCGTTGATCTCTATTTGCACTATGGGAGGTCTGGGTCTATCCTTTGTAATCCTTTGCACTATGGGTTGCATTACTGTACATAGACTGCTGTTGTTTTCTTTTTCTAAGCCTTCTTTCTTTTTCTTTTTTATATTGTGTACACCACTGAAGAGAGAGAGAAACACCATTTCAATTCTCCTTTATGTCCTGTACGTTTTGTAGTACTGACGAATAAATATTTGAATCTTGAATCTAACTTAAATAATGTCCCACAGAAATCTGAACATACCAGGAAACCCTTGAAAAACACAGGCCTTAAGTGTAGCATGAACAGATTTAGCTTTTTCTTAAAAGGACAGTATTATTTTCTAGCTGAAGTGGACACAACAAGGAGCTTCACACCGGGGCTCAGTTACCTTCAGCGTGTGTTTTAACCTGGTGTTCTTTACAGCTGAATATAGCCTTAGATCTGCTGCTATGAAAACACCAGTGGCATTTGTTATTGCTTTGTCTCGATCTGAAAAGCCCTGGAGAATGCTGCTAGAAGCTGTGCTTGTACCGCGCAAGTTTTTTTTTTTTCGTACTGCATGAGTTAACAAATTCAACATACTGTCAAAAGCATATCCAATGCTTTTTTTCATCTTACTCACTTGCTATTGTCTGTTCCCATATTTCACCAGAAAGCTGGATTTTTCCCAGACAGGAGACTTGTGGAGAGGGTTTGAAAGCTCTGGCTTCTCTGTACAGCCAGCCATGATGTTCGCTAGTCAGAGGCCTGTTTCCATGTATAGTGTGAGGCAGTTAAACTTCCTGTCTGTTACTCAACATGGTCCTTGAGGAACCTCGGTAGTCTCTGCACCAAACCGAAGGTGCCATACCGAAAAATTTGAATACAAATACATGTCCCATTACACCCCTTATATATATATATATACAGTATATATATATATATATATATACAGTATATATATATATATATATATACAGTGGGGCAAAAAAGTATTTAGTCAGCCACCAATTGTGCAATTTCTCCCACTTAAAAGATGAGAGAGGTCTCCAATTTTCATCATAGGTATACCTCAACTATGAGAGACAAAATGAGAAAAAAAAAAATCAAGAAAATCACATTGTCTGATTTTTAAAGAATTTATTTGCAAATTATGATGGAAAATAAGTATTTGGTCACCTACAAACAAGCAAGATTTCTGGCTCTCACAGACCTGTAACTTCTTCTTTAAGAGGCTCCTCTGTCCTCCATTCGTTACCTGTATTAATGGCACCTGTTTGAACTCGTTATCAGTATGAAAGACACCTGTCCACAACATCAAACAGTCAGACTCCAAACTCCACTATGGCCAAGACCAAAGAGCTGTCAAAGGACACCAGAAACAAAATTGTAGACCTGCACCAGGCTGGGAAGACTGAATCTGCGATAGGTAAGCAGCTTGGTTTGAAGAAATCAACTGTGGGAGCAATTATTAGAAAATGGAAGAGATACAAGACTACTGATAATCTCCCTCAATCTGGGGCTCCACACAAGATCTCACCCCGTGGGGTCAAAATGATCACGAGAACAGTGAGCAAAAATCCCAGAACCACATGGGGGGACCTAGTGAATGACCTGCAGAGAGCTGGGACCAAAGTAACAAAGGCTACCATCAGTAACACACTACGCCGCCAGGGCCTCAAATCCTGCAGTGCCTGACGTGTCCCCTTGCTTAAGCCAGTACATGTCCAGGCCTGTCTGAAGTTTGCTAGAGAGCATTTGGATAATCCAGAAGAGGATTGGGAGAATGTCATATGGTCAGATGAAACCAAAATAGAACTTTTTGGTAAAAACTCAACTTGTTGTGTTTGGAGGAGAAAGAACACCATACTTACTGTGAAGCATGGGGGTGGAAACATCATGCTTTGGGGCTGTTTTTCTGCAAAGGGACAAGGACGACTGATCCGTGTAAAGGAAAGAATGAATGGGGCCATGTATCGTGAGATTTTGAGTGAAAACCTCCTTCCATCACCAAGGGCATTGAAGATGAAACGTGGCTGGGTCTTTCAGCATAACAATGATTCCAAACACACCGCCCGGGCAACGAAGGAGTGGCTTCGTAAGAAGCATTTCAAGGTCCTGGAGTGGCCTAGTCAGTCTCCAGATCTCAACCCCATAGAAAATCTTTGGAGGGAGTTGAAAGTCCGTGTTGCCCAGCGACAGCCCCAAAACATCACTGCTCTAGAGGAGATCTGCATGGAGGAATGGGCCAAAATACCAGCAACAGTGTGTGAAAACCTTGTGAAGACTTACAGAAAACATTTGACCTCTGTCATTGCCTACAAAGGGTATATAACAAAGTATTGAGATGAACTTTTGTTATTGACCAAATACTTATTTTCTAACTACTACTACTACTAACCTGCACTTATATAGCGCTTTTCTAGTCACAAAGACCACTCAAAGCGCTTTCATTAATACTAACCCTCTATTCTAAGGGCCTATAGGAAACAGATATCTAGGGACAATTTAGAACAGCCAATTAACCTAACATGCATGTTTTTGGCATGTGGGAGGAAACCGGAGAAATCCCGGAGTAAACCCACGCAACACGGGGAGAACATGCAAACTCCACACAGATCACTGTTGGTCGGGGGCTGGGATCGAACCCACGATCCCACAATCCCCACAATCCCCCGGCCAAGGGTAAACTGTGCTGCCGCAGTGCTAACCACTGCGCCACCGTGCACCATTGCAGCCATTTTCCACCATAATTTGCAAATAAATTCTTTAAAAATCAGACAATGTGATTTTCTGGATTTTTTTCCCCCTCATTTTATCTATCACAGTTGAGGTATACCTATGATGAAAATTGGAGACCTCTCTCATCTTTTAAGTGGGACAACTTGCACAATTGGTGGCTGATTAAATACTTTTTTACCCCAGTGTGTGTGTGTGTGTATATATATATATATATATATATATATATATATATATATATATATATATATATATATATATATATATATATACAGTATATTGCATGTTCCCCCCATGTCTGCGTGGGTTTACTCCGGGATTTCTTCGGTTTCCTCCCACATGCCAAAAACAGGCAAGTTAGGTTAATTGGCATCAAACTGGGGATTCTAAATTGTTCTTAGGTATGACTGTGAGAGTGAATGGTTGTCTGTCTCTCTGTGTTGGCCCTGCGATGGACTGGCGATCTGTCCAGGGTGTACCCTGCCTCTCGCCCAAAGATGCTGGGATAGGCTCCAGCCCCCTGCTACCCGAAAAGGATTAAGCGGAAGAAGATGAATGAATGAATGAATATATCAAACTTTATTCCAGACTCATGGTCTATCAAATTAAAAAAAAATAAAATAAAATAAAATAAAAAATAAAAATAAAACAAGACAAATAAAACAGTTAATAAAAACAAGACAAATAAAAAAAGTTAAAAAACAATAAGAAACAATTAATAAAAGAAGTACAAAAAACAGTACAGACTTTAAAAAGACTTAAAAAGACAACTGTACCAGTGCCTTCTAAACTGTGACTGACAGCGAATAGAACTGAGCTTAATGCTAGACATAACCTGAATGACTTCATTTCCAGATACATCAAGCTGACAGATGAATTTATACATAAGATTCCTTATTACTGCATGCAGTGTATTTACACATGATACAAATAACTCAGCAGCACTGCACCATCGAGGCTTTTTAAGTAAAATTCTTAAAGCATCATTGTAAGCAACCTTTAATCTGTGCATGCTTTGTTTCCTATAATTTATCCATAAATGAGCAGTGTATAAAGGTGTACAATAGGTTTAAAAAGAACCAGCTCACCTCACAAAAGCCAAGCCTACGTTCAAGAATATTTGCTTGCATGTAGATTTTGCAGTGCTGTCTGAAAATATCATCATCATCAGTCATTCTATCATTAATAAAATGTCCCAGATATTTAACTTTATCCCTGATAATTAATTCCCTGCCTGCCAAATCAAAGACAGGGAATTTCATTTTCAAATCTTCTCTAGTGCGGCAAATCAGCACACAACTGTTATTTGTATTATATTTTATGTCATTTCCATCTCCATAAGCAGTACACACTCTTAATAACTCCTGAAGACCAGCACTACTTGGACTGAGAAGAACTAGATCGTCAGCATAAATGAAATGATTCACTAAATTATTCCCTATTAAACACCCAGTTTTACAGACATTCAGTTGCTTTGACAAATCATCCATATAAAGATTAAACAGGATAGGGGACAATATACTGCCCTGTCTGACACCACTGCTCATACCAAATGGGGATGAATGACTCTTCCCCCATTTCACCAGCATCTTCTGATGTGCAGACCAGTAAATAAAGATACGTACTAAGTACTTGGGAACCCCCATCAATCATTTTACTAAACAATTTTCTGTAATTAACATGATCAAACGCCTTAGAGGCGTCAATAAAACAAAAAACTGATGAATTTTCATTTCTATACTTACTTATAATTTCTTTTATTATATTATATTATAATTATAATACTAATATTATATATATATATATGTGTGTGTGTGTGTGTGTGTGTGTGTGTGTGTGTGTGTGTGTGTGTGTGTGTGTGTGCTTTTTAATTTCTATTTATTGTTTTAATCAATTTCTGTCATGTTAAAACAACTGAGCAGAAAACAATATCTTCTTCGTCCATAACTTTGCTCTTGGACCATTCATTCTCATCCTTGACCCTACAGCTCATTCCGCTGTCGATATTTGATCCACTGTGAATTCTGCCGCGTCACTTTATTGATGTTTTTTGCAGCCCTGATCGCAGACTTCATAGAGGTCTCAATCCAAGCGTGAGGGAAAGCCGTGTGCTCCCCAGCAAAGTGCACCCTGCCCTCACTCTTGAAAAGCTCCTTGGCATACTCTAGGTGTTGGTAGGGTGTAAAGAGAGCAAAGGCACCCAAACTGTAGGGGTCCAGGCTCCACCTCTTCACCAGTACACCTGTGCAGATGGACCGGACATGCTTGCCATGAATCTTTTCCAGATCTCTCAGCGCTAGCTCCTTCAGGGCCTCATCACTGGCCCCTACAAAGAGGAGTGAGTCGTCGGACCAGGTGTAGGATGCCAGCAGGACCCCAATGGTCTTATTAGCTTTGAAGCTATGGCTGGGGTAGTAGATGAAACGAGATGGCCTGTCTGTGATGCTCTTCCCCCCATGGATGCCGTCAGCCTCCCAGAACCTGTTGGTAAAAGTGAGGATGATCTTTGTGGAGCTGTCATAGTGGACTGCCCTCAGAGCCTCCATTTTTTTGATGGGGAGAGGTGGACTGAAGTCCATAAAAAGAGCTGCTTTGGCCGTGGTTGTTATGAGGACAACATCGGCGTGCAGGTCAGTAAAAGACGGCTGTTGACCTTTCTGGTAAGAAACAGTGACACCTGTATCTGACTGACTGATGCGTTTTACTGCAGCATTCAGGAAAATAGGAACATCAAGGACAGTGAGAAAAGCTTTGGGGAGAAGGTCCGACCCACCGTTGACTTCGCTGTACCTTTAAAACAAAATGACAAGCACCTCATGTTAGTAATCAAAAACTTTTTTAATTGGGAACAACCTTTACGCATTCCAGGATTTTGTCATATGGCACACCAATACAAGTTCAGCCAAGCAATATTAAGATTTTGAGCAGCAGCCACTTACTCAACAGTGAATGTAGTGGACCATTCAGAACACATCAGTACCCATGAGTGAAATAATATGTGTAAAATATATAAATGACACAACAGTGGTTCTTACTACATCCCCATTTTTCCAGAAAATCAGATAGTATACCCTTTTTTTTTAAATACATTGCTTCTGTTAATGACAATAGGTCCAACTTGTTCTCATTCCAAGGTGTTTAAGTACTACTGATTCTTCAAAGCCACTGGCAGTATGTTAATAAGGATTAAAGCAAGCGTTCAACATTCCTTTCAGTGACAACTAAACAACACACCCTCTAGCAAAGAGGCACAGTATTGTCATTCTGTCCACCTGTTCCAGCAAGGATAAGCTTACTGTAATTTAATTTCTTATTGACTTTCTTTAAAGATTTACAAAATTCAAGTTGACGCCTTTTGCTTCATGTATCTCCAGAAAATGTTATAACATTTACTGTATTCTGCTGCCAATGGTGCATATACCTTGTCGGGGTGCAGCGGCTTGTGTGCCTCAGCAACCCCCGGAGCTATGTCAACAGGAGCCTAGTGCTCCCAAAAGGTTAAACCATGTCGAACAGGTGCACATGGGGTTGAGGCCAGATGAAGGTGTGCACCCTGGTCCTCCAGGTTGGGGGTTGTGTAGCATGTGCACATCACACCAGTGTGGAGAGTGTGGGAAATGATGAGGCCAGTTTACGATCAGACAAAATTTATTAACACTCTCTCAACATTCATACACAGAAAAGCATGAAAGCATTAAAGCACGGTTCTCCTTTATAGCCCCACCGCTCATCTCACATCTGCGTGACATTCCGCATCACCCTGCATGACATCCAACATCACAATACATTCACCCTTAAACCCCCGTTTACTGTTTACTCTCTGCTTCCTGACTGAGATGCTGTCTGACTCAGCCAAGCCTCTACAAGTCTACAATATGCATTTTATGTCTGCTACCCCCCCCCCCCCAAACAAAGTATCAGTCACAACGTCTTTTGGGCTTCAGTCTCCTCCCCTATCTGCTGTAACGGGGGTCTCTGTGCCGGTGGGGGGCTGCTGGACGTGTGTCTGACTGCGGGTGGGCCATGGCGAGGGGGGAAGGAAAACCGCTTTGCCCGTGTGGCTGTCCTGGTGAATCATTTGCCTGGGGAGTTCTCAGTGGGGGTCTTCCACGCCGAGGGGCCCGAGCCAGCAACACTTGCTCGTCCGCGACTACAAAGGAGGGCTTAAGTCTGTCTATGCATATTTTCTCCTGACGCCCCCCCCCCCCCCAAGTCTAGCAAAAAATGCTTGTCCCCTGTTTCCAGCACTCTGAATGGGCTATCATAGGGTGGGCACAATGGCGGTCGGTGGGCATCGTGTCTGACGAACATGAACTCCGCGTTCTTCAAAGTTTTTGGCACAAAAGCGCGTGGGGCCCACCACTGTTTTCCTCCACTGTTTTCCAACTCGACATACTGGGAGAGATAAGACAGAAACGGCGTGGGTGTCGAGCTGGAGTAAGACGGCGGGCGAGGAATATAAGGTACAGACCCGTCCTCCCATCCGTTATTATGGGGAATGTTTGATCTCTACTCAGTAAGACTGCTGAGCTAGCGGCTATCTCCCGCTACAAGGGTGTCTTTAGGGAGAGTAGTTTGATGCTATATAATGAAACGTGGCTAACAGAACTAGGAACAGATGCTAACATCGAACTGGAGGGTTTCCATGCAATACAGGAAGACCGGACACCAGACAGTGGGAAGACAAGGGGCGGAGGAGTGATAATGTATGTCAATAACAACTGGTGCAGACCAGGACATATCATGGTTAAGGAACAGCACTGTAGCAAAGACATTGAGTTGCTAGCTGTTAGCATGCGGCCTACATATCTCCCGAGGGAATACTCAAACGTGATCTGCATTGTTATTTTTGCAAATCCAACAGCGAACGCTGGGACAGCGCGTGACGTCATCCACTCAGTAACTGGCAGGCTACAGACAGAACACCCAGATGCTCTTCTCCTCATCTCAGGTGATTTCAACCATATTTCACTGTCTCCCATTCTACCCACGTTCACCCAGTATTTCACATGCCACACTAGAGACAATAAAACACTGGACTTATTCTATGCAAATACTAAGGAGGCGTACACCTCACCACCACTCCCCCCACTCAGGAGATCGGATGACAACTTGGTTCATCTTCTGCCGGTGTACAAACCCTTAGTACACAGACAACCTCCGGTCATGCGCACGGTGAAGTTATGGTCTGAGGAGGCAATGGACGCGCTAAAGGACTGTTTTGAAATCACTGCCTGGGAGCAGCTCTGCGATCCACATGGTGAGGACATCGATGGCCTCACTCACACCATCACGGACTACATCAGCTTCTGTGTGGACAACACCGTACCCACCAAGACCATACGGTGTTGCTCGAACAACAAACCCTGGATCAACCCTGAGATAAAAACACTTCTGAGAGAGAAGAAGAGGATCTTCAGGTCAGGGAAGAGGGAGATGCTGAAGTCCGTTCAGAAGGAGATGAGGAGGAAGATCAGAGAAGGCAAGGACAGCTTCAGGAAGAAGATGGAGGACAAGCTGCAGCGGAGTGACATCGGCGGGGTCTGGAGAAACCTTAAAACCATCTCTGGGCTCCAGAATACCTCCCCTCAAGCCACGGGGGGCAGGGAGTGGGCCAACAATTTGAACCTGTTTTTTAATAGGTTTGACCAGTCGCCCTCCCCCCCCAACTGCACAACAACCACTGCTGCCTCTAAAGTGATCGAGACCTGCTGTCCACACACCACTCCACCAACACCCCCCACTCCCAGCACACAGCCCCCCAACCTGACCCTCACTAAGACCCAGGTGAGGACGGAGCTGAGGAAGATCGAGGCGAGGAAGGCTGCGGGACTGGACGGCATCAGTGTGAAGCTCCTCAAGTCCTTTGCAGACCAGCTGTGTGGGATTGTGGAGCATATCTTCAACCTGAGCCTGAAGCTGGGGAGGGTACCACAGTTGTGGAAAACATCTTATGTGGTACCTGTACCAAAGACTTCCCACCCCAAAGATCTGAACAGCTACAGACCAGTGGCCCTGACGTCTCACATGATGAAGACACTGGAGAGACTGCTCCTTGCTCACCTCCGCCCCCTGGTGGGACCAGTGATGGATCCACTCCAGTTCGCCTATCAGCATGGCATTGGGGTGGAGGATGCAGTGATCTTCCTCCTTCACCGTTCTCTGTTCCACCTGGAGAAGTCCGGGAATGTGGTGAGGATCATGTTCTTTGACTTCTCCAGTGCTTTCAACACTATTCAACCAATGATCCTGGAGGACAAGCTGCTGTGTGCAGGGGTGGACCAGCACCTGTCATCATGGATCCTGGACTACCTCACTAACCTGCCACAGTTTGTGAGAACCCGAGATTGTGTGTCTGACACGATCATCGGTAGCACGGGGGGCCTCCAGAGAATGGCTTTGGGTCCCTTCCTGTTCACCCTTTATACTGCGGACTTCTCACACAACACAACACTCTGCCATCTACAGAAGTTCTCTGACGACTCTGCGATCATCGGCCTCATCTCCATCGGAGATGAAGCTGAGTACAGAGGACTTATCCAGGACTTCATGGACTGGTGCCATCGGAACTGCCTCCAGATCAACATGAGGAAAACTAAGTAGCTGGTGGTGGACTGCCGCAGGCAAGGACAACCCCTCACAGCACCAGTAAACATAAAGGGAACAGACATTGAGATGGTGACATCCTACAAGTACCTTGGTGTTCATCTGAACAATAAGCTAGACTGGTCACACAATACCAACGCACTCTACAAGAAGGGACAGCGCAGACTGTTCCTACTGAGGAAGCTCAGGTCTTTTGGTGTACAAGGGGCGCTGCAGAATACATTCTACGACACAGTGGTGGCATCAGCCATCACTTTTGGAGTGGTCTGCTGGGGCAACGGCATTACAGCAGCAGATAGGAAGAGACTGAACAAACTGATCAAGAAAGCTAGCTCTGTCCTGGGGAAACACCTTGACCCAGTGGAGGAGATAGGAGAGAGAAGGATGGTGGCTAAACTGTCATCTCTGCTGGAGTCCGAGTCCCACCCTATGCAGGACATACTGAACGCACTGAGGAGCTCATTTAGCAGCAGACTACATCATCCTAGGTGCGCAACCGAGAGGTTTCGCAGGTCCTTCCTACCTATGGCTGTCAGACTGTATAACCTAAGCAGGGCTGCTCGCAGAGATAGCAAAAAAACGTGATGACCTAGTAGTATTGAATGCAAAAGACACAACAGACTTACACAAATGGTCCCCTCCAGTATACAACTAAGACAATATCAGTCGCTACGGAGGGTGACAATATGTATGGGTACATATTCATACTATGTAGGATAACTAAGTAGACGGTTATGCTGTTTATTCCATCTTGCTACAATGCTCCGCTCTTTGTATGTATATTTATATATTTATGTGTACGTACAGTTAGGCCCAGAAATATTTGGACAGTGACACAATCTTCATGATTTGGGCTCTGCATGCCACCACATTGGATTTGAAATGAAACAACTACAATGGAACTGAAGTGCAGACTTTAAGGTTTAATTCAAGGGGTTGAACAAAAATATATGATTAAACATATAGGAATTGTAGCTATTTTTATACAAATGCTCCTCATTTCAGGGGCTCAAAAGTAATTGGACAAATAAGCATAACCCTAAGTAAAATGTTACTTATCAATATTTTGTTTAGAATCTTTTGCAGGCAATGACTGCCTGAAGTCTGGAACCCATGGACATCACCAAATGCTGGGTTTCCTCCTTTGTGATGCTTTGCCAGGCCTCTACTGCAGCTGTCTTCAGTTGTTGCTTGTTTGTGGGTCTTTCTGCCTTAAGTTTTGTCTTGAGCAAGTAAAATGCATGCTCGATTGGGTTGAGATATGGTGATTGACTCGGCCATTGCAGAATATTCTACTTTGTTGCTTTAAAAAACTCCTGGGTGGCTTTTGCAGTATGTTTTGGATCATTGGTGAAGCGCCGTCCAATCAACTTTGCTGCATTTGGCTGAATCTGAGCAGAAAGTATATCCCTATACACTTCAGAATTCATCCGGCTGCTTCTGTCTTTTGTCACATCATCAATAAACACAAGTGACCCAGTGCCATTGGAAGCCATGCAGGCCCATGCCATCACACTGCCCCCACCATGTTTTACAGAAGATGTAGTGCTTTGGATCATGAGCTGTTCCAATTCTTCTCCAAACTTTCTTCTTCCCATCATTCTGGTACAGGTTGATCTTAGTCTCATCTGTCCAAAGAAGGCTGTTCCAGAGCTGGGCTGGCTTCTTTAGGTGTTTTTTGGCAAAGTCAATTCTGGCCTTTCTATTTTTGAGACTGATTAATGGTTTGCACCTTGTGGTGAATCCTTTGTATTTACTCTCATAAAGTCTTCTCTTTATGGTAGACTTAGATACTGATACACCTACTTCCTGGAGAGTGTTCTTCACTTGAGTGGATGTTGTGAAGGGTTGTTCTTCACCATGGAAAGGATTCTGTGATCATCCACCACTGTTGTCTTCCGTGGACGTCCAGGCCTTTTTGAGTTCCCAAGCTCACCAGTGCACTCTTTTTTTCTCAGAATGTACCAAACTGTTGATTTGGCCACTCCTAACATTTCTGCTATCTCTCTGATGGATTTCTTCTTTTTTTTCAGCCTCAGGATGGTCTGTTTCACCTCCATTGAGAGCTCCTTTGACCGCATGTTGTGTGTTCACAGCAACAGCTTCCAAATGCAAACTCCACACCTGGAATCAACTCCAGACCTTTTAACTGCTTAAATGATGACAGGTTAATGAGGGAAGAGCCCATGCAGCCTTGTTATTTTTTTTTTTTTGCAGCCTTCTGAGTCAATTGTCCAATTACTTTTGGTCCCTTGAAAAAGAGGCGGCTACGTATTAAAGAGCTGTAATTCCTAAACCCTTGCTCCAATTTGGATGTGAATACTCTCAAATTACAGCTGAGAGTCTGCACTTTAACCCCATATTGGTTATATAATTGTATCCTAAATATGTTTTCGTAAACAGCTAAAATAACAAAACTTGTGTCACTGTCCAAATATTTTTGGGCCTAACTGTATGTATATCCACTGCTCTTATTTATATTTTTTGTATCTTCTTAATTATTGCTCTGAGTGTTGCTATCCCTGTGCTGTTGCAATCCTGGAATTTCCCCATTGTGGGACTAATAAAGGCTTATCTTATCTTATCTTATCTTATGTAACAAATAACTCACGGAAAACCCAGGTTTGTTACAGCAACAAATGTCCCAACGGCGGAACAGGCGGAAGAGGAGAGCAAACTCCCAACGGCTGTGAAGGCAGAGGAGGACAGACAGTTGTATGGGAAGAAGGATCTCGGAAAGCCTTGTCAGGAAACCTTTCTACAGGATGGACCAAGATCTCGACAGCCCAGCCATGGAAGGTAGTTGGTCTAGGGGAGGGACCCCCGACAAACATCCACGGCTGAAGACGGAGATGCAGGACCCCTGCGGTGCCACAAACCTCTGCATCACGCATATCCGCTTCATGATGAGTCACACCAATGTTGCACATGATGGTGCTCGTCCTCTGGGGAGCTGCTGGGGAGGAAGAGTGCCGGGCCCTCAGCCTCAAAGAGGCCCACCCTCAGCTACCGGAGGTCACCTCACCTCATCCTGCACGACCAGGGGACAAGGAACGAGGAATGCTACTCGCCGAAAAGAGACGCCAAAGGAGAGGAACGTCAACATCCTCTGCAACATCCTCTGCACGTCAACATGGGCTGCACGGTGGCGCAGTGGTTTAGCACTGTGGCAGCACAGTTTTACCCTCGGCCGGGGGATCGCGGGGATCATGAGATCGTGGGTTCGATCCCAGCCCCCGACCAACAGTGAGCTGTGTGGAGTTTGCATGTTCTCCCCGTGTTGCGTGGGTTTACTCCGGGATTTCTCCGGTTTCCTCCCGCATACCAAAAACATGTAGGTTTAGGGCGCTCGCGCACGCAGCGACCAGCAGCCAGTGGCTTGTCACCAGACTGCAAACCAAATCTACCTACGGGTACAAATAAGTAACAAAAAAAAAAAAAAATCCTCTGGTGGAATGCAGAAGGAGTCTACAACAAAAAAAATATCCCTTGCCGAAAGACTCCACTCAGAAGACACTGATGTTGCCTGCCTACAGGGGACCCACCTGAAGGAAAACCAATGCTTCAGTGTTAGGGGATACCAGGTCTTCAGGAAAGACAGAAAAGGAAGAACAAAAGGAGGAGTGGCGATTCTTGTCAAAAACGCCATACCAGCACAAGAGTTTGACATCAGTACCAACAACGAGGCAGAAATCCATGGAGTTTGAATCATGGTTCAGAATGAAAACGTCACGATCTTCAATGTGTACTGCCCCCCAGAGTGAGATCTCTCACTTGACC
This sequence comes from Pholidichthys leucotaenia, assembly GCA_020510985.1. Taxonomy (NCBI): domain Eukaryota; kingdom Metazoa; phylum Chordata; class Actinopteri; order Cichliformes; family Pholidichthyidae; genus Pholidichthys; species Pholidichthys leucotaenia. The sequence goes on along the minus strand of CM035836.1, from coordinate 82,942,010 downwards.
AAATGGAACTCCCAGACCACCGATGCTTAGTCATCGGTGACTTCAACAGTCACTCAGAGGCATGGGGATACAGCAAAGCAGATAGAAGAGGAGAGGAGGTGGAAGATTGGCAAGTCGACAACAGTCTTCTGCTAATGAATGATCCTGATGATCCACCAACGTTCTTCTCCAGGGTATGGCTGAGTAACACCACACCCAATCTTGCATTTGCCACCAACGACATGGCCATGCTGGCAACAAGAACGGTACTTGGCCAGCTCGGGTAGAAGTGACCATAAACCTGTGAAGATTTCACTGGACATCATCTACAAACCACAAGAAGCTAAGACATTCCCCAGGTGGAATTACAAGAAGGCCAACTGGGAGCGCTTCTCAACACTGGTGGACTGGTACTCTACGGAGATCTATTACAAACAGCAGAACCTCAACAAGAAAGTCAGGGTGCTGAACCATGCTATTCTGAAGGCTGCAAATGAATCTTTTCCTCGGGGAGCCAGAAAGAACTACAGGCCTTACTGGACAGAGGAGCTCCAGCAGCTTGAAGACAGTGTGGCAGAGGCAAGGAAAAAAGTAGAAGTAGATCCTACAGTAGAAAACAATATTGGCCTTAAGGCGGCCACTACAAAACACAGGCAGATCTTTATACAGGAAGCTAGAAAGAGATGGCAAGAAAAGACAGAGCAACTCAACTTGGACAAGGACGGCAACAAGCTTTGGAAACTGGCTCAAGCCCTCAACAACGAGAACAGCAAAAGCTCGCCGATCACATTACAGAAAGATCAAGAACTACTGACTGGCAAGAAAGCAGTAGACCATTTCATCAACCAGTATGCGAAGACAGGCCACCTTCAGATTACACCAGAGAGAAGAAAGGATGTCAGAGGAGCCCAGCGAGTTCATCAGAATGCACAGATAGAACCAGTGATGAACTTGCCATTCACTCTCAAAGAGCTGGAGGATGCAGTGTCAACACTGAAGCTGAAAAAAGCCCCTGGATCTGACAAGATCACAAATGAAATGTTGCTGAACATTGGCCCCAAAACCAAGAAGAAACTTCTGCAGCTGTTCAGCGACGGAGATCAGGGACTGTGCGACAGATCTGGAGAGAAGCCACGATGATTCCATCCATCCATCCATCCATCCATCCATCCATCCATCCATCCATCTTCTACCGCTTTTCCGGAGGTCCGGGTTGCGGAGGCAGCAGTTCAAGCAGAGAAGCCCAGACTTCCCTCTCCTCAGCCACCTGCTCCAGCTCTTCAGAGAGGATACCAAGGCGTTCCCAGACCAGCTGGGAGACATAGTCTCTCCAGCGAGTCCTGGGTCTGCCCTGGGGTCTCCTCCCAGTGGGATGTGCCCGAAACACCTCAAGTGGGAGGCGTCCTGGAGGCATCCTAATCAGATGCCCATAGCACCTCAACTGACTCCTTTCAATGTGGAGGAGCAGCGGTTCTACTCTGAGTCTGTCCCGGATAACTGAGCTCCTCACCCTATCTCTGAGGGTGAGTCCAGCAGTCCTACGGAGAAAGCTCATTTCAGCCGCTTGTATCTGCGATCTTGTTCTTTCAGTCATTACCCAAAGCTTGTGACCATAGGTGAGGGTAGGAACGTAGATTGACTGGTAAATCAACAGCTTTGCCTTAGAACTAAGCTCCCTCTTCACCACAACAGACCGGTACAACGTCCGCATCACTGCAGATGCTGCTCCAATCCGTCTGTCAATCTCTCACTCCATTTTTCCCTCCCTCGTGAACAAGACTCCAAGATACTTAAACTCCTCCACTTGGGGCAGAAGCCTGTCCCCAACCCAGAGAGGAGAATCCACCTTTTTCCTACCCCTCATGGATCGTCACCTTATCATGGTGGGGGGATTTGCGTGCCCCAGGGATCCCAGGAGCTATGTTGTCTGGGGCAATTTGCCTCTGATAGGGTCACCCAAGACAAACTGGTCCTGGGTGAAGGGCCAGACTAAGAACGATCCAACAGACTCTCATGATAAATTCTATATCAAGGATTCAGTGTACCCCGCCCGGTATGGGGTTACCGGGGGCCCACCCTGGAGCCAGGCCTGGGGGAGGGGCTCGATGGCTAGCGTCTGGTGGCCGGGTCTCCACCCATGGGACCCGGCCGGGCTCAGCCCGAAGGAGTTACAGTGGGCTCACCACCTGCAGTAGGGCTCATGAGGTCCGGTGCTATGTGGATTAGGTGGCGGTCAAAGGCGGAGACCTTGGCGGACTGATCCCAAGCTTTCTAAACTGGCTTTTGGTACAATGATTCCAGTGCACAAAAAAGGCAAAGACAAATTGAAGGCTGAAAGCTATCGCCCCATAAGCCTTACAAGATGCATAGGAAAGCTGCTAGAGCGTCTCATCAACACCAGACTCATGTGGCACTTGGAAGAACAACAACACATTGGCCCAGAGCAAGCAGACTTCAGGCAGAACCGTCTACAGAGGACCAAATAACATACATCTCTCAAGCCATAGAAGATGCCTTCCAAGAAAAGAAGCACACCCTCGCTTTGTGGATTGACCTAGAAAAGGCATTTGACAAGGTATGGAAAGACGGCCTCTAGCTGAATCTGCGCCGGTGCGGTGTCGCTGGGCGCACGTACAAGTGGATCGCCCAATATCTGCACAACAGAAGAGCCAGAGCCCAGATCAGACAGTACTCCAGCAAGAAGAAGGTGCTGAGGGAAGGAGTCCCACAAGGAGGAGTGCTCTCCCCAACACTCTTTCTTGTATTCATTTAGGACATCATCCAGAGTTTGCCAAGAAACGTATGAGGTGCCATCTACGCCGATGACCTAGCCCTCTGGTGCAGTGAGGAAAGCATCGCGATGGCAAACTACAGACTGCAGCAAGTTCTCCGGCTGATAGAGGCATGGACCAAGTCATGGTTTGTGAGCTTAAATGAGAGGAAGACTACATACACCGTCTTCACCCTGTCCACCCAACTCCAGAACGTGAAACTGCAGATCAACTCCCATGAGCTTCAGGCTGAATATGCACCCACATACCTCGGGATCACCATGGGTGGCAGACTGAGTCGGAAGAACCAGCTGCATAAGAACCAGGCAAGAGCAAAGATCAGGATGGCCCTAATTAAGAAACTGTCAATAACAGACTGGGGTGCAGACCAGGGTGTCCTGAAGAAACTCTATGTGGGAAGGATTCAGCCTGTTCTGGAGTATGGCATGGCGGCAACCTCAACAGCTGCCAAAAGCAACACTGAGAAGCTGGACAGACTCCAAAACTAAGCCATGCGAATGATGACAGGAGCCATGCACCGTACCCCTATCAAAGCGCTGGAGATAACAACAGGCCTTGCACCACTGGAAGACAGAAGAAACGTCAAGGTACTGACCCAGGCTGCCAAATTCAAAAGACTGGAAAACCATCCCATGAAGGACAGACTGAGCAAGCCAACAAAAGGGAGACTCAAGAGATCGAGCTTCATCCACCAGAGCAGGACACTCGAAAGGAGAGACCCAGAATTGTTGGACCACATGCCCACACCAATACCACCCACAGCATCTGTTCCCTCCTGGAACCGACAGAACTTCCCAGCCATACGCACAGACATATTGGGCATTGGGAAGAAAGGAACACAGTCAGACCAAGAGAGGAAGTCGCTGGCCGTGGAGTTCATTCAGTCTGCCTACCGTGAAGAGCAGTAGACTCACATCTACACAGACGGCTCTGCCATGGAAGCAACCAGGAATGGAGGAGGCGGTGTGTACATCAGATACGCTGACGAGGACACCCACATTCCCATTGCGACTGGCAAGTGCTCCACAAACTTCAGGGCTGAAGCAAAGGCCCTGAGAACAGCAAAGGCCCATGCCAGGGAACATCAAGACAAGGAACACAAGCGGGTCGTCATCTTCACTGATGCCCTCTCTGTCTTGCATGCACTTCAGGACCCCGGACGCAAAGAACTGAATGAACTCACCCTCACTCTGTCTCAACTAGCTACACAGGCGAATGTATCACTCCAGTGGATTCCTGCCCACTGTGGAGTGTATGGAAATGAGACGGCTGACAGACTTGCTAAGGAGGGTGGGCAGCAAGACCAGGAAGACAGGCAGGTGGTAGCAGCAACACCCAAACTTCTGCAAGGATGACAACTACAACAGTCTGAGCAGGGCTGACCAAGTCGTTCTATTCAGACTCCGAACTGGACATAACAGAATGCATGCTCACATGCACCAGAAATTGAAAGTTGGACAATCGGACAGATGTCCATGTGGTACCACCCAAATGACCAGCAAACACCTCTTCCAAGACTGCCCAGACCACGCTGCACTCAGACGAGCTACATGGCCTGACCTTGCATTGCTGAACCAAAAGCTGCACGGGGACCTCGGGGACTTCCGCAGGACGGCAGCATTCGTCAGGGCAGCTGGTGTGACCATCTAGCGATCGACAAAGAAGAAAGAAGAAGTTGTAACATTATAAAATGCCAATTCACTTATTTTTTTTCTCTTAATTTATCAATGGGATGAATGAAATGAATGTTTATGTGCTTGAAGAAACATGACAACATATGGCAGCAGTGTTTACTGTATGTTATATTGATGCAAGCCATATGTAACACCAGGGGCACTAATATTTTTCCAGTAGGTTGCATTTTAACAGATGTATCTGTTGTGTAGTAATATGTCGGCTGTGGCACCCTGGGTGTAGTGAGAGGTGACGGCCTACCTTTCCGGTGGTGGGGTCACCGGAAGGGACATTGTCTCTTTCGCCGTCGACCCTCTTGGCTGTACGGAGCATCATCACTACGTTGTGGTTCATTTAATAAAGTATGTTTGACTTCACTTCTGGCCTGCTTATTGACTGAGAGTTATGGACATAACATTTGGCAATGAGGTAAAACGTATGGAGAGGGTTTTATTCCTGTTTTCACCCATTTCTGGAGGTCCCATGTGAGCCGCCCGCTCCTTGGGAGAGGTGGTACGCAGCCTTCCGAAATTATCTGGTGGCCCTGGACCTTGGTAAGTTGGAAAAACTGTGTGCAAGAGCCATTTTGGTCCATAATCATGACATCGAGGGCCAGCGAATACTTGGCACATTAGGAGCTAGCAATAGCTTTGACGATGTGGTGGGGGTAATGGTATGCTACTTTCGCAGCCCAGAAAACGTCATAGTAAAGAGAATTTGGTTTAGGCAGCGCCACCAGCGAACGGGAGAGTCAATGCAGCATTTCGTTGCAGATCTGCTCCAGCTGGCGATGCAGTGCCGTTTTGGAGCTTTAGAGGATGAAATGATCCATGACCAGTCAGTGGAGCACGTTCTTTGTTCTACGGCATTGTCAAGGCTCCTGACACACACGGGTGAGATGCTGTGGCTGCAGCATGACAACACCTCAACAGCAATGGCTGTTGAGGTGGACCAACAGTTCGAAGCTGCAGAGAAGCTGTCGATGGATTTGGGTGACAGGAGTTTGCTGGGGCACACGGAACCACGGACGAAGACGCTGGCTGTTGACCTGGATAGCGAAGACAGCGACGATAAAGATGAGTACACTGCCGCTATAAGAATTATGTCCGCCCCGGGTTCGCCAAGGTGTTTTGGCTGTGGGTCCACAAGGCACTAGTTCAAGACAAGAGAGTGTCTGGCCAAAGGTAAGCATTGTGGCAAGTGTGGTCTCCTACATCACTTCGCCAGGGCCTGCAGGAATTTTGAGCGGGTGGACCATAGACGTGGAGCGGATTCCCCCGCCGTTGCTGATACGGTTGTTCATACCATCTCTCTGAGCATAGATGGGTACATTTATTGTAATGTGTTGCTGGACAGTGTGGAAGTGCCGTTGTTGGTGGACATGGGAGCGGTGGCTTTGGTGTTGAGCTGGCCCACTGTGAGGAGGCTGTTGCTGTACTATTGCATAAGACAACTGTCAGCGTCGTACCACGGCTATGGTGGAAACAAACTAGCCATCGTGGGTTCGCTGGACTTAATGGTCCAGTACAAGTCAGCGCTGATGACAGATGTCCAATTTGTGGTAACAGCTACAGGGTCGGACATTATGGGGTGTGACATGTTCTACGGCCTGGGGTTCAAGATCACCAGCGGTGCCTGAGAGGAGTGGTCGGGCTGTGGTCTGTGGGACCAACCTGCTTCGCATGTGGATGATGATGTGGTTTGGAACACTGACTGGCCTAGTAGTCTGGGAATGGAGCAGGACGAGACCCACCATGGATCGCTGCGGGAGGGTTCTGGTGCCAGTGTCCATGTTGCCCTTGGTGTGGGAACTTGACGGCACGGTGGAACACCCGCAAGGACAGATGGAGCCAAAACGCTAGCCTCCTCTGCTTCCGTAGTGTGGCCTGAAGAATACGGAAGGAAAAGAGCTACAGTGGCTTTGCCGGTGCATAAAATGGAAGAGACTGGGGTAGGACCGGCTGTCACAGTAGGTCAGCACACCACCCAGCAACACTGGAGGCCAAAGGGAGTTGTGGACAGGGTCGAAGGAACGGTGCGACCCAGAGAAGCAGTCCGGATTGGACGTCAGGGGTATCTGCAACCGAGTCAGGTGCCACAGCGGGTCGAAGACGAGGTCCTGCCCACAGGAGAGGCTCGGCTGAGGGAGGCCCATGAGAAAAGAAGATTTTGGGATAGACAGATAGATAGATAGATTTGTTTATTTGACAGGGACAGTGCAATAAACATAGACAATTAATCAATGACAATCAATCTGATGTGTTGCACAGAGTGTATAGCTATTAGCTAATTTGCAACTCTTGTCCCTGGATGGGCTTTAGAAAGGAGAAACAAGGGGTGGCTGAGAGTGATGGCTGCCCTTGAAGATGGCTACTTGAAGCTTTCTGATGACTTGTGGAAACACCCAAACGAGCTGTGTTGCATGAAGAAGAGGAGTCGCCGACACAGCCCATCCCCTGAGGCCAAGAAGCGGAGGCGCTCTGGGCGGGACCCACCAGATGGAAATCCGAGGGGTGGCCCATCCATTGGGTCTGTAAAGTGACTGGCGGGTAACTTTTGTTAAATGTTTGTTTTAGTTTATGACCCCAATTATTTATATATTTCACATTTTCTTGTGGTGTGGTTGACCTGCGTTTAAAAAAAAGAGAGAGAGAGAGAGAGAGAGAGACAGAGAGAGAGAGAGAGAAAGTCCCCAAAACTGTTTGTTTACTCTGCAACAAAGGCAAATGATGTGTGTTTTGTGTAGTTTGCCCGGGCTGTGGGGTGGGTGTGTTGAGAATGGGGCCGCCATTAGGAATGTGAATGTACATATTATCTGTTTTGGTTCATTGTTTTATAGAAATACACTGTTCTGGGATTGATTTAGTTTTAGAAACATGGCTAATTTTTTTTTTTTTGGTTTGGATTTTGGTGATCAAGGTGCCAGAATAATCTGCCTGGCCGTGTTGGGGTGAGCAAGCGGTCCACCTGGCCCCTCTAATATAGTTATTTTGTGTGAATGGATAGGTTTGTATATATTTTTTCTGTATATTTATATTTTGCTGAGTAGCACGTGAGTCGGGTTACAAATTTGAGTGGGCCTAATTGGTATGCTGTGGAGGTAATAGATCAGGCGAGATGCGACGAGCTGGAAGGGTACAAGGTTTTATTTCCTCCAACATACTGAAACGCGCTTTGTAGCTCGGTGAGTTACTGTGTTGCCCAGGCATGTGTCACAAGCTCTTTTATACACGTTATACAGACAGAGAGAATGCATGGCACATTAGCATAGTGATTGTCATCTAATATACATCAGTCAATATCCATCATTAGCATGACATCAGCTAGCGCCCGGTCCAGACGTCCTCTCCGAGGACGCATACATAACAGTCCCGTCTGATTGCCCCCTGGGGCTCTCTGTCCGTATGCAAATTGTCCTCCGTTTCCTCCAGCAATGATGAGTGTGAGATAGTGTCCGTCTGCAGTGTGCTGGGTCACCACAATGCTTGTATTTTTCTACAGGGGAGAAAAATGTTGTGAAGTAATAAGGCGCTGTGGCACCCTGGGTGTAGTGGGAGGTGACGGACCACCTTTCCGGTGATGGCATCACCTGGGGTAAAAAGGGCCAGGGCAGAAGGGACATTGTCTCTTTTGCCGTCGACCCTCTTGGCTGTACAGAGTGTCATTACTACATTGTGGTTCATATAATAAAGTAGGGTTTACTTCACCTCTGGCCTGCTTATTGACTGGGAGTTATGGACAATAACAGTATGTTTTTTCTCTTTTTTTCATTTTAATGGAAGATGGTGATGATTGAGCTTAATATTTCCTTTTTATGCATTTCTGCATATATAAAAACAAAGGTAAGCTTAGCAATATGCCACTCATCTTGTGTTTGTACCTTTATAACTCAAATTTACATACTTTTTCACAAAGGTTTTATCAAAAACTGATCAAGAAAGCTAGCTCTGTCCTGGGGCAACGCCTTGACCCAGTGGAGGAGATGGGAGAGAGAAGGATGGTGGCTAAACTGTCATCTCTGCTGGAGTCCGAGTCCCACCCTATGCAGGACATACTGAACGCACTGAGGAGCTCATTTAGCAGCAGACTACATCATCCTAGGAGCGCAACCGAGAGGTTTCGCAGGCCCTTCCTACTTACGGCTGTCAGACTGTATAATCTAAGCAGGGCTGCTCGCAGAGATAGCAAAATAACAACCTGACAACCTAATAGTATTGAATGCAAAAGACGCAATAGACCTACACAATGGTCCCCTACGGTATACAACTAGGAAAATACCGGTCGCTACGGAGGGTGACAATATGTATGGGTACATAATCATATCATATCATGCAGGATAACTAAGTAGACGGTTATGCTGTTCATTCCATCTAGCTATAATGCTCCCCACCGTGTGTGTTTATATATTTATATATTTATTCCATCTAGCTACAATGCTCCGCACTGTTTATATATTTATATATTTATATGTACATATGTATATTTGCTGCTCTTTTTTTTTTGTTTGTTTTTTTGTTTTTTCTTGTCTTCTGATTGTTGCTCTGAGTGTTGCTATCCCTGTGCTGTTGCAATCCTGGAATTTCTCCATTGTGGGACTAATAAAGGCTTATCTTATCTTATCTTATCTTATCTTAAAAAAACAGATTTACTGATAGATTTAAAAACACTGTATCATCTGCAAAAGGTTGTTTTTTGTATGAGAAAAAAGTCAAATTTATGAGAAAAAAGTGAAAATTTAGGAGATAACAGTTGCAAATTTACGACAAAAACATTGTAAAATTTCTTGAAAAAGGGTACAAACTTTCAAGAAAAAATAGTGCAGTTTTACAAGAAAAAAAGACAAATTTAAAAAGAAAAAATAAAAAAGTTACAAAATTGCAAACATATAAGTAAAAAAGGTGAAAATTTATGAGAAAACAGTCATACATTTTTGAGAAAATCTTTCAAGTTTACAGTAAATCCAGGTGGATGCCCTCGATTTCCCCTCTGGGGATCAATAAAGTATACAAAATTTAAAAAAAAAAAGTAAATAAAAGTTTGTTTGGTTTTTTTTCAAAATTTGCAAGAAAAATGTTGTAAATTTATTGGAAAATGTAAAAATCTACATGGAAAAAGGAACAAATTTATAAGGAAAGGTTTCAAGGTTACAGTGAAAGTGGTAAATTTATAAGAAAGTTCCAAAATTACAAGAAAAAAGTTAACAAATTTGCAAGAAAAAAAGGCACAAATTTACAAGAAAACAACGTCATGTTTGCCCCTTCGGAGCAGAAACACAGGCCCAAGTGATGAATTGTGTTATGCAGTTTATTAACAAAAAAGAACATGAGTCCAAAATAGTGGAGAAACACAAAATGCAAAAGCAAGGATAACTTGCACAGGGATGCACTCCTGACCCAGCTTGACTCAGGAGGAGACGAGGAGCTGATCAGAGTGATGATCAGAGGAAGGATAAATCAGAGAATAACCAGGGTTGGTAAATACAATCTAGCTGCAATGATGAGGTAAACAGAGTTTAAATAGTGAATGGAATAATGACATGAGTAATCACAGGTGTGGGTTCACCTGAGCAGGAGAAGAGGATAATAACAAGTTCAGTGGGGCAAAAAAGTATCTAGTCAGCCACCAATTGTGCACGTTCTCCCACTTAAAACAGAAGAGACGTCTCCAATTTTCATCATAGGTACACCTCAACTATGAGAGACAAAATGAGAAAAAAAAAATCCAGAAAATCACAATGAAGGATTTTTAATGAATTAATTGATAAATTCCTCGGTAAAATAAGTATTTGGTCAATAACAAAATTTCATCTCAGTACTTTGTTATATCCCCTTTGTTGGCAATGACAGAGGTCAAACGTTTTCTGTAAGTCTTCACAAGGTTTTCACACACTGTTGCTGGTATTTTGGCCCATTCCCCCATGCAGATCTCCCCTAGAGCAGTGATGTTGTGGGGCTGTCGTTGGGCAACACAGACTTTTAACTCTCTCCAAAGATTTTCTATGGGGTTGAGATCTGGAGACTGGCTAGACCACTCCAGGACCTTGAAATGCTTCTTACGAAGCCACTCCTTCATTGCCTGGGGGGGGGGGGGGGGGGTGTTTGGGATCATTGTCATGCTGAAAGACCCAGCCACGTTTCATCTTCAATGCCCTTGGTGATGGAAGGAGGTTTTCACTCAAAATCTCACGATACATGGCCCCATTCATTCTTTCCTTCACACGGATCAGTCATCCTGGTCCCTTTGCAGAAAAACAGCCCCAAAGCATGATGTTTCCACCCCCATGCTTCACAGTAGGTATGGTGTACTTTCTCCTCCAAACACGACAAGTTGAGTTTTTACCAAAAAGTTCTATTTTGGTTTCATCTGACCATATGACATTCTCCCAATCCTCTTCTGGATCATCCAAATGCTCTGGTGGTGTAGTGTGTTACTGATGGTAGCCTTTGTTTCTTTGGTCCCAACTCTCTGCAGGTCATTCACTAGGTCCCCCCGTGTGGTTCTGGGATTTTTGCTCACCGTTCTCGTGATCATTTTGACCCTACAGGGTGAGATCTTGCGTAGACCCCCAGATTGAGGGAGATTATCAGTGGTCTTGTATGTCTTCCATTTTCCAGTTGATTTCTTCACACCAAGCTGCTTACCTATTGCAGATTCAGTCTTCCCAGCCTGGTGCAGGTCTACAATTTTGTTTCTGGTGTCCTTTGACAGCTCTTTGGTGTTGGCCATAGTGGAGTTTGGAGTCTGCCTGTTTGAGGTTGTGGACAGGTTTCTTTTATACTGATAATGAGTTCAAACAGGTGCCATTAATACAGGTAACGAGTGGAGGACAGAGGAGCCTCTTAAAGAAGAAGTTACATGTCTGTGAGAGCCAGAAATCTTTCTTGTTTGTAGGTGACCAAATACTTATTTTACCAAGGAATTTACCAATTAATTCATTAAAAATCCTTCAATGTGATTTTCTGTTTTTTTTTTTTTTTCTCATTTTGTCTCTCATAGTTGAGGTATACCTATGATGAAAATTGGAGACCTCTCTCATCTTTTAAGTGGGAGAACTTGCACAATTGGTGGCTGACTAAATACTTTTTTGCCCCACTGTATTTGGGACCAGCTGGTAATGATGAGAAATGAGGGAGGAGCAGCCAGACTTAAAGCTTGCCACACAGAGCACAAAACAGGAAAATGACACCAGACAGCTGTCCGCCCAAAAAATAAATACAAACACAACCAAATATAGATTAGATAATAAGCACAAATAAAGTGGGACATAGTCAATACAAACTGAAGCATCAACAGAAAAAATATGAAGCAGTGAAACAGCTCAAAAAGACACAATAAATTCAACAGATATATATATATATATATATATATATATATATATATATATATATATATATATATATATATATGAACACAAGGAAAGAGCCACGAGATTGTGTCTGACAGAACATCAGACTCAGCTCATGACAGACACCCCCCCCACAAGGGGTGGATACAAGACACCGCAGGGTAACATGAACCGAAAAGAAAAGCCCCCCCCCCCCCCCCCCAGAGGATGTACAACAATAACCCTCCCCGGGTTGGTCATGGGGGGAAACAGGCAAGGAGGAAACAAAACAAATCACCCTCTCAGGGCCCACACCAGAAAAAAAACAATCAGAATTAGGACACCCCCCACCTCCGGCCCTTGGAGCCCTAGAGTTCAGGGGGCCGACCAAGGTCCCAGGACAAGCAGAAGGCAAGTTGAAACAAGTCAGGTGGTCTGCCAAAGTCCCAGGCCAGCCAGGCGTCAAGGTGGCACGAATCGGGTGGCCTATCGGAGAATATGGACCACCTGACCAGGCAGCTCGATCTTTCAGGCCATCTGCACAGGAGAGGTGGCCCAGAGGGTGGCTCCCCCACTGGGAGACCCAGCAATGGAAAGCAGAGCCGAGGAGGGGGAACCACAACGTTTGTCGTCCTTCAGAGAAGGAAGCCCAATAGTGTCTGGCTGAGAAGGAACAGGGACCATGACGGTGTCTGACTGAGGAGGAAGAAGGATCACAACACCCTCGGTGGTCTTGGACGGGAGAATTGTTGCACCTGCCGTGGCTCTGGACTGGAGCATGGCAGCACCCTCAGTGGCTCCGGGCTTGGGCATGGCAGCACCCGTGGTGGCTCTAGGCTGGGGTATGGCAGCACCCGCTGTGGCTCCAGGCTGGGGGATGGAAGCACCCACGGTGGCTCCGGGCTTGGGCATGGCAGCACCCACGGTGGCTCCAGGCTGGAGCTTAGCAGCACCCATAGTGGGCCCCGGCTGGGCCACCACTGCACCCATGGTGGACCCCGGCTGGGCCAATGCCGCACCCACGGTGGACCCCAGGCAGGGGGTAGCACCCAGGGCAGGCCCATACTGGAGCGCAGCACCCATGTTGGTTAATGCTGGGGCACAGTACCCACAAGGATCCTTGACTGGGACGGAGTACCCACTAGGACACGGAATGAGGAAGTGGAACCCAGATGACGGCCTCAGGCAGAGGGGAAGAAGCACCCATGGAGGACCCAGCCTTGGTCGGAGCTGCACCCATGGAGGTCCCTGGTTCGGACGGAACACCCACAATGACCTCAACAGGGGAAGATGGACCCGAGACAACCTCCGGCGGTGAGCCTGGACCCACGGAGACCTCTGGCTGTGTTGGTTCATCTCCGGTGACCCTGGGAGAAAGCTCAGACACACAGAGAGAAGAGGGGTCAGGGTCACCGGCAGCAGCGGAGCCCAACGAGGCGAGCTCAGGTGCAACAGGTGGCTGCGCCTGGCCCTCATCACCAAGAGCCAGGCAGGATTGCTCTAAAATAGACAATAGAAAAAAAAAAAGGACAGCACTTCATTGAGCTCGAGCTCCACCGCAGTCCAGGAATCCAATGGTCCGGGTAATGGTGTTTCCTCGGGCTTGGCCCTCTGGAGGTCCAGCTTGGTTGCTGACTCTGCTGTGGAGGCCTCCGCAGCAGACACGATGGTAGTCACAGTCTTCATTGCCCCAGCTGCCATGGCCCACGCTGGTGGAAGCTGGGCGTCGGATCCATGTTGGCTCTGGAGTTGGGTCCTCAGGGCCACTGGCTCCTCCATCACCTGACTGCTCAGTTGTGGAACTGACGGGCACTCAGGGATTGATGGGGAAAACATGGAAAGGATAGGTGAGGTCTTATCAATTGCAGCAGGAGGAGAGAGCTCAGGGCACTTCTAAACCTGAGTCTTTCTCCTGGGAGACAGACAAGGCATATCATTATAGGATGGAATAGAATGGAATAGCACTTGCCTGTCATCCTGGATCGTGACATTGTCTGCTGCAGGTGACGGGCAGTCATCCCTCTTTGAGTCAGCTGTAAATCTGGCCCCCTCAGTGGACTGTGGAGGAGCCGCTCCTGTGGACATGGAAGTGGGCATAACTGGAGAAACCCTGGAGGACCTCTCGGCAGCAGGAGGGAACGTCGAGGCAACGGGAGTTGAGGCAGGAATGGAGAGAATAGGGCTGACGGATCAGCCGAAGAGGAGGAGAACTTCCTCCGGTGGTCTGGTGTGGGAGGACGGTGTTTCTGTGGAGCTGGAGCTGGCTTAATTGGAGCAGGAATGGGCATAGTGGACAGGCGAGAAGTGGAAACAGCGGAGCCCCGGGAGCGCCCTCCCTTCGGTGCGAGCCCAGCCTTCTTCGGGGACTTCCTCACCCTTTCACCATTCTTGCATAGCAGCGCTGCCACCAGGGTTATTCTCTCAATTTCCCCAGCGTGCTCTGAGAGATGAGGGCACCGACGAGCTGCTGCCTCCACCAGATCCACATCTCATAACGTGTCCTCCAGAGTGGAATATGTGCATGCCGTGGAAATTAGCCCATCTATTTCCATCAGGGCTTGGCAGCACTCCCACCACAGATGCAGAGGATAGCTCCTTCCTGCTGTGTCCATCATGAGCTCCAGGAAAAAGGTAGGTGAAAAAAACACATAAAGGTGAAAAAAACGCGCACACACCACAGCTGTTTTTTTTTTGTTTGTTTTTTTTTCCTTTTACAGGCAGCTAGATTCTGTCATGTTTGCCTCTTCGGGATAGAACGACAAACCCACGTGCTGAATGGTGTTGTGCAGTTTATTAATAAAAAAGAACATGAGTCCAAAATAGTGCAAAAACACAAAATGCAAAAGCAAGGATAACTGACACAGGGATGCACTCCTGAGCCAGCTTGACTCAGGAGGAGACAAGGAGCTGATCAGAGTGATGATCAGAGGGAGGATAAATTAGAGAACATATAATATAATAACCAGGATTGGTACATTCAGTCTAGCCGCAATGATAAGGTGAACAGACAGAGCTTAAATAGTGAATAGAAAAATGACATGAGTAATCACAGGTGTGGGTTCACCTGAGCAGGAGAAGGGGATAATGACAAGTAATTGGGACCAGCTGGTAGTGATGAAAAATGGAGGAGCGGCCAGACTGACAGCTTGCCACACAGAGCACAAAACCCGGAAATGACACCTGAAAGCTGTCTGCCCAAAAAAATAAATACAAACACAACCAAATACAGATTAGATAATAAGCACACATAAACGGGACATAGTCAATACAAACTGAAACATCAACAGAAAAAATAGGAAGCAGTGTAACAACTCAAAAAGGCACAAGAAATAGAACAGATAAATATATATGAATACAAGGAAAGAGCCACGAGATGGAGTCCGGCAGAACATGAGACAGCTTATGACAAACAAAATCACAAATTTATGAAGAAAGGTTTCAAGTTTTCAGTAAAAAAAAAAAAAAAAAAAAAAAGATTATTTATGATTAAGTTTAAAACTTTCAAGAAAAATGTATAAAATTTAAACGAACAAAAAAGTGACAAATTTCCAAGAAAACTTCCAATTTAAAAGTTGAAATCGGTTAAACAGGGAAAGTCCATGTGGGTAACCACAGACGGAACAAACATGGAACCCACAGACAAACCCACATGTGACCCATAAAGCAGCCCATTTTACCTTTGGTGTGTCCCAAATGGACATGGCTGGCTTTGTCTGGATGTAACACATTCAATTAAAAATGTTATGATTTTCAGGACTTACGTGGAGTCATCATTGATGTCTGTTTGGTCATAGATCATCTCAGTCAATGCTGTGTACATCATGCTCTGCTCATTGAGCACATCTCCAACCATTCTCAACGCTTCCGGACTCAGGCCTCCCTCTTCTTTCAGATATTCCTATAAAATCAAGCCCATGTTGTGCAGTAAGTGGGAGCAAATATAAATGTCTTCCAAAAAAAGTCAATGAGTTGACCAGTCATGCTGTGTACACATTTTAATACCTTCACCGAATAACGATCAAATTTTTTTAATGCTGCCTTACAGCCATGAGCCTCCACTTCATCTTTCACCTTAAGAAAATTAATGAAAAGGATAAATTTAATGTCTAAAAAAAAGAAAAAAAAATGTTATCCCAATGCACACCAGTAAAACATTCAAAACTAAAATTATCAAATGACAGTACTACTGGATCTTTCGGTTTTTCTCTGTTTTTATGGCTGAACTGTAAAACTGACATCCATTAAATCTGCTGAACTAATAGTAGCATATATTTTGTGTAGACTGGACAGTTTTTTTTAATTAAATTGTTTGCTTTGAATCTAGTCTTCAACGTTATTGTTGACTGTGACCTTTAAGATATATGAAAGACATATTAGGCATCAACCACCTTAACAAAAGACTTATGTGTCTTTTGACTCTGCAGTTTGACTCCCTGTCTCTTACTAACCTTTTGCAAAGCTTGCTGCAACAGCTTGTCTGCTGATTTTCTTTTCTCGCTTGCCGACACATTGTACCCGAGGACATCGGGGTTTGCCTGAACAGCGTAATTCCTCTTCAGCCGCCCATTAAACAGGTAAAAGGTGTTGGGGTCATCCATGATGAAATCATTCAGCTTGACTCCCAGTTGTTTAGCATAATATTGGGCAATGCTGTTGACAAAAAAGCCAGTGAGGGCTAAATTTGCTTGACATTGCAACATATGAGACTGATTACAGTACTTCTGTAATATTATGTTCATGGCCTCCGAAGTAAAACCCTGCACATATCACATAACACCATGCTGATCATAATAATGATCAAGAATCATATACCATGGCATCCTCTGTTGAATGAAATCACAAAAGCTTTTTAAGTCAAGCTTCAAAGAGTACAAACAAGATAATTTGTTTTGTGTGCTCCGGAATCTGTTAACTTCAGTGGTAACTATCATCTGGACTTTAAAAATCACCTGCAATAACAACTTTGAATATAAGCTCATCAGCTTTCCATGTATCTTTATGAACATCCTGAAAAAAATGTCTATGGAGTTAGTTTAAGGAAGGGTTTTACACTCCTGAAGTCACAAGGAAGTCTTACAGGTGAAAACTTGGGATCCTCATGGCCCCCAGTTCAGCATACCAGCCCTCTTTTTCATTTCTGTAGGTTTCAACCCGTCCTCCAACACGGCCACTGGCCTCTACGATGGTAACCTTGTAAACAAGAAAACAAACAAACAAACAAGGAAAAAAAAACATCTGTAAAACAATGTCCAATTTTTCCATAATTTGAAAATAGTTTTCCAGGACAAGTAACAGCTTTCTACAACAGTGTTTTGGTGGACTGGCTATGGGAATGTTCACGACCAGAGATAAGGAATCTCCTTAGGGCTGTAAAATAAGGCCTACATTTTGTTGAATTAATTGAATCTGAGTTTTATAAATGGTTGAATATCAGAGCTGAGTATCATAATTCTCAGGTTTGCAACTCAAGTGAGTACGGGATATGTCCCCAATGAGAACTTTGGCTGTTCCATCATTTACTAATGTTGTTTTATTGCATACTTGGTGAGGTTCTGGAACCAAAACACCATGTTAGATTTTGTTAAAAATCACATGTTGGATTGTGATATTCCTAATACAACAATGCAATACACTGAAGAATATTTTAATCATTTGTCCAAACAAGATGTTTGGACAAATTTAACATGAAGGACAAGATTTGGACATGTATTGTATTGTATTGTACAAATGTGGACATGTAGGACAAGATGTCCTTTGCAAATTTCTGTACTAAAACAGATGCTCATACAGTAGATAGTTATTTTAGTTATTCATTTATTTATGACGGCATCTATCCACTGATGAAACTATTAATATTGCTTTGCTATTTGTATACTTTGGTTCTCTGGCATTCTCTAAGGTACAGTTGCTTACCTCACATGCTAAACAGAAACATTATTATTTGTAAAATGACATCATTGAACATTTTCTCTCAAATGATGTTCAAGACCTGTAAGACATATGCTTTGTTCAGATATTAGCCTCAACAATAAATTGTTTAAGGACCCAATAATATCAAGGACATACAAAGCCACCATTTAGATGATGTTTTTGAACTTTGTACATCAGTTTGCCTTTTAGTAAGATTAAGCAAGAAACTACTAGAGAGATTTTGGTCCAAGGATCAACCCTACAGCCCTACAATGCTAGAGGTTTTATCCCCTGACCTTATCCTCAAATGTACTGACAGTATTTGTCCCTGCTACATACTTGAATACCTTGTGTCCTGCATCTTGAAGAAGCTTGGCAGCTGTTAATCCAGCCATGCCAGCTCCAACAATGACAACATGATGAGATGTGTTTAGGTGCGGAAGGCCGGTCTTGGCTATGTGCAGCAGCTCATCATAGTCTTTGTCCCCCAAACAGTCGGCCAGATGTTCCTTCAGGCTTACAGCAGAAGTGCGGCAGAGCACGGAGAACAGGAGAACACTGACAACAACTGCAACCATGAAAAAGGGAATGTGTATCATTCAATTGCATCATTGATTTAAACAAGAACAAAACAAGTTGGTGAGCCCACTGAAGAGTGGACACACGAGGGTACAGTGGATCCCTGATGTAACTTGTTTCATTGGGTTCTACTGGACCACTGTTGGACTGGCCCTTCACCCAGGACCAGTTTGTCTTGGGAGACCCTACCGGGGAAAAGTTGCCCCCAACAACAGAGTTCCTGGGATTATTAAGGCCCATTAAAAAGTATTTGGACATTTGACTAATATGAGGAGGCCTTCCAGAAAGGAGATCTTACCGCCGTAGTTATTGCATATCTTTACAATGTTACATTTTCATTCAAGACAGAAATTGCAATCATATGCAAAATGGAGTTTTGGATGTTCATAGATTCAAAACATTTTTACTGACTTGCATTGTTTGTTGGAAATTTGATCAGGATCTTCACACTATTTACATTGCATTGTATTTATATGTAATATACAGTATTATCACCTGTACTGAACACTCCAATTTAGAATTTTAGAGTCAAGGACTGCTTGAACACTGCTTAAATACAAGGGACAACTGTGCTTGACCTTCATTACATCACATTTACAGAGTTTACTAAATGCTGGTATTTAAGCTAAATAATTCATGTGTATAAATTTTGTTCTTCTTGATTCAACATCACATGAATTCTTTGGAAGTCCAGTACTGGCAAATCTTTCCTGGTGTCATATGATTGATGAAATCCAAACTTGGTGAAAGCCACAAAAAGCAGAAGTAGGTTTTTCCCACTTCTGTTTAACAACAGATGGGCATTGGAAAAAGGAAATTCCAAACCCAAAAGAATTCATACACCTCCACACCACAGTAAAATTAATACTACTTTGTACCTTCAATCACAATCCCATTTACAATAATGATTTAAAAAAAACAAAACAAAAACTTAACAGTAGAATGGGGTGCAACTAACCTTTACTGCAATGTCTTAAAGAGTGGCAGATGTTGACAAATGTGGGGATTTTTTGATTTGTCAACTTTACTGACAAATGTTGGCAAAAATCAAACTAGTATCACATGGAACAGTGGATGCCAAAAAACGTTCAAGAATGTTGTGACTTTTTTTTTTTCAGGTTGCAAAGCAGTTTGTAGGCAGTTTTTAAGTTCGCCAACAGTTCTATCATAAAGGGTCTAAAAAAGTTTCTTTTGTTCACTATTTTGCAAAACCAAAAAGAAGTTTAAGGACATGCATTGCAGTTGTTTGGTGGTGTTACAACCATTTACACCTGTTAATGGAAAAATACATTCAACCCAAAAATTTGAAAGTCCTTGGCAATCTTTTAGGAAACTTGATGAAACCCAATAATTGCTATGTTTGCCAGCATTCAACACTCTGTGAAATACGGGGGTTACTCTTAGGTTGATACTTAAATCAAGCTTTAATTATAAAATACACAGTCTTTAGGCAAGGATGCAATTAAAATATCCCAATAAGGCATTTCGGAAACAGGATTCCAGATTCATACTCACTCAGTATACAATTCACTTGCTTCATTTCAGTTTAGCGAGAGTAGATCAAGATAGTTTCTTCAGTCCTGGAAAGAAGGACATGATTATGACAAAGCTGCCATTTAGTGTGTCTCTGAGATACATTTTTTTAAATTACATTTACTACAATAAACTGATTGAATTATTAAGATTCTACTGGGCAAATTATGAAAAAAGAAGGCTTACAGATTAAAAGCAACACACTGGGCAATATCTACTATACATTCTGCATCTCGAACTTAATATTATTGGTTCAGGAGTACTCATAAATATATTTCAGTATAAAACTGGTCATAGTCTATGCTTGCTGTCCAAAACTGACAGTGATTTATTGCAGTTAAAAATATAGAAATTCATTATATCCTTCTGTGCATAATGTCTACTAGTAATCAGATTTAATGATAAATTCTTACCTTGACAGGAGTCGGATCAGCAGTTAATACAAGCTGAAGGGAAGAAGGGGGAAGAACACCTTAAGTTACAGTATACTGATCAGACCAGTTCTTCTTGTATTACGCTTTTGCCTTTTACTAAAGATTTCCGTGGAAAGGAACAATATGAGTTTTAGGCTAATTTACTGTAAACTTTGTAACTATCATAAATGATATGTCCAATGATAAATGCCCAACAGAGGGAAGATGTTGGTAATTCAAGTAACTACTGATTTCTTTGAACGAATCTCCTGTCACAGGAACCCAGCAAACAGTGATGTGAAATTCATTTTTTTTTGTTTTGTTTTGTTTTTTTAATATTTCATCATCTTGGACTTCATTCACAGATCATATGTTCATCTGATGAGTCATGTTTTTATTTCTGTCTGACACGTGTGTGGTGGTTACTGATCTTAGGCTGCTGGACTTGGGAATTTCCAAGTTTTTATTATATTGGGTTTTATAGTTGTCATGATCCTGGGGCACAGGTGGGTGCCATGCCCAGATTCCTGTCTAATTTAGTGTTTTTCTGTCTGCTGTGTTTGGTTCCTGTGTAATTATTTTCGTTTTGTATCTGTAATATTATTATATACATTTTGAGGTTCCGTTGTGTTTGTGTCGTTATGGTTTCTTTTTTTTCCACAATATCTTTATTGAACCTTTTTTTTTTTTTAACAAACATGATACAAACAATCAAACACTAACACTAAAGTACTACAAAAAAAAAAAAAAAAAAAATGCCCTAAAAACACCAACAACCACCAACAAAATCAAGTCTTCAACAATGCTCCTCTGTTTAGTCTAGACAATCCAATACATTAGAATACATATTATGTTCACCAGTTTGGAATTTACAAGGTCCACACACATCATTCACCTTCTTCTTCAAGAGTTATGTTTAAATTTTTTACATAATCAATAAAAGGTCTCCATATATTCTCAAACACAATTTCCTTTGATTTCAGTATATATGTTATTCTTTCTAATGGAAGGTTTGTTAACATCTGTCTTAACCACTGAGTCACATCTGGTCTATGAGTCTTTTTCCATAATAGTGCAATACATTTTTTGGCATTAAGCAAACTGAGGTCTATGAATGTTCTTTCACTTTTATTGAAATTATGCTTTTCTGGGTACAGACCCAACAAAAACAGTTTAGGATTCAATATGATATGTTTTGAGATTATTTTTTCAATTGTTACCCTCACCTCCTCCCAAAACATTCTTATTAATCTACATTCCCATAAACAATGAAATAGGGTTCCTTTACTTTCCATGCATTTTGTGCATGTATCTGGTATATTTTTGTTATATCTATTTAACTCCTCCGGTGTAACATACATCCGCATTAACCATTTGAAATGTATCAATTTAAGGCATGCATTTATTGATTTGGTTTGAGCTTCTGTACAAGCCAATTCCCATTGTTCCTCTGAAATTTCAATTTGCAGATCTTCTTTCCAGTAGTTTAATCTTTTCAGTGAATTTTCACTTGAAGATAGTGTCAATGAGTTATAAAACTCTGAAATAATACCCTTTCTTTTACTATCTTTCATCATCATTTTTTCCAAGGATGAATAAATAGGTCGAGTGAGAGCTTTATTTTGATTTGATCGAATAAAGTTTCTAAGTTGAAGATATTTAAAAAAATGTGTTCTATTGAGATTAAATTTGATCCTTAGCTCTTCAAAAGACATTATGTTGTCTGCACATGGCAAATATAAATCCTGAATCTTTTGTATCCCTTTTAAATTCCATACTTTAAATACAGCGTCCGCTCTCCCTGGTTTAAAATATTGATTACCCCATATTGGACTAAATTGTGACAATAACTGTGGTTCTTTTAAATAGTTTTTAGCTTCACACCATATTTTGATCATATGCTTTACAAATGGATTTTTAACTTGTTTTTGTAATTTTTTTGCCGAATCTGAGTATATGAATATGGGAAGAGGTAAAGGTAAATTGTATGATTCCATTTCAGTCCAGTGAGGGAGATCATTTGATGAAAAATAATATGTCATAGACCTCAGTTGTGCCGACCAATAATACAACATAAAATTTGGACATTTCAGACCTCCACGATCAAATGGTAAATATAATAAAGACAAACGTAATCTAGCCCTCCTGTTGTTCCATATAAATTCCACTAACTTTTTTTTTATTCTTGAGAATAGATCTAAAGGTGGTGATAAGGGAATGTATTGAAATAAATAAAGTATTTTAGGTAAAATATTACTTTTAAGTATATTGATTCTCCCGATCATCGACATTGGTAGTGACATCCATCTCTGAGTTAACTCATTGATATCTGACATTAAGGCTTCATAGTTGACACTGGCGACTGATTCTAGCTTAGGCATAATTTGGATTCCTAAATATTTAAACTGATTTACAACATTGAATTGATTTACCTCAGGGGCTGGGTAATTTCTCTGGGTCTCATTTAGCATTAATATTGAAGATTTAGTTTTATTTATTTTATATCCTGATATTTCCCCAAAATTCTTTATTAAATTCAACAAGGTTGGAATTGATTTTTTTAGATTCGACATAAACAAAATTATATCATCGGCATACAGGGAGATTTTATGTTCTGTTGGTCCAACTTTAATTCCATATATTTGTGAATGTAAACGTATCGCTATCGCTAAAGGTTCAATTGCCATAGTAAACAGTAAAGGTGAAAGTGGACAGCCTTGTCGACATCCTCTATTGATTTTTATTGGTTTTGAAATATTGTTATTTGTTAGGATTTCTGCTGTAGCATTATTGTATATTATTTGAACCCATTTTATGAAATTATTTCCAAGTCCAAACCTTTGTAGGACTTCAAAAAGAAAGGGCCATTCAACTCTATCAAAGGCCTTTTCGGCGTCCAATGATAGGAGAGCTGTATCCGGTGCTTCTTTATTAAAATAAATAATATTAAATAGTCTTCTTACATTATGGAAGCCTTGTCTACCCTTTATAAAGCCATTCTGATCTCGATTAATAATATTTGGTAAAATTTCTTGTATTCGTCTTGCTAAAATTTGACAGATTATCTTAAGGTCGGCGTTTAATAGGCTTATTGGTCTCATATTTTCACATTTATTAGAGGGCTTACCTGGTTTTGGCAGCAGTATAATTAAGGCATTATTTATGTATGATGGTAAATTATTATTTTGAAATGCTTCTAAAACCATTTCCAAAAAAGGTTTTATTAATTTATTCTTAAATTTTTTATAAAGGTCAACTGGAAGACCATCTGGTCCTGCACTTTTTCCTGATTTCATATTATCAATGGCTAGCCCAACTTCTTCTTGATTAATTTTAGACTCCAATATCTCCCTGTTTTCATTTGGAATACGCGGTATAGATAGTTCGTTCAAAAACCCATTTAGTTTTGTTAAATCAGGTTCATTTTTGGTATCATATAATTTTTCATAGTAATCTCTAAAGGCTCTATTAATTTCTAAAGGATCTATAACTACCTGTCCGTTACTTATAATACTGGTAATTGGTGTTTTAATTTCCAATTGTTTAATCTGCCATGCTAATAATTTTCCTGATTTTTCACCTTGTTCATAAAAAGATTGTTTCAATCTTAGAAGACTCGAGGCAGCTCTATTCGCTGATTTTTTGTCGTATTCAGCTCTCAAAATCAGTAATTCATTCTCCAACCTTGGGTCACTTCCTGCATACACTTTTTCCTGAAGACTTTTTATTTTATGTTCCAATTTAGCTCTCTCCTCTCGAGTCTTCTTAGATTTTGATCCTGTATAACTAATAATATGTCCCCTAATAAAAGCTTTGAAAGCCTCCCACTTTACACATGCTGATGTTTGTGTAGTATTGATGTCAAAGAACTCGTCTATCTGTTTTTCTATATACTTGACAAATTCCTCATCCTGAAGCCATTTATGCTGAAATTGCCATCTACCTGATTCCTTTGTCAATTTTTTATCTACATATATTAGACAACAGGGTGCATGATCAGAAATCACGATGTTATCATAAAAGCAGTTTTGAATCTTGGACCTTAATTCTGTGGAAATCAAAAAATAATCAATACGTGAGAATGTCTTGTAGGTACTGGAATAACAAGAATAGGCTTTAACTTGTGGTTTCATTTCTCTCCATATATCTAACAATCTCAATTCTTTCATAAAATGATTAATAGTCATCCTACATCCAATGTGCGTACAATCCAGTCCTGTTGATCTATCCACACCTGGATTCAATGTACAATTAAAATCCCCTGCTATTATATGTTGCCCTGTAAGTGATGATAAGATGAGAAATAAATTAGCAAAGAACTTCTGATCATCTATATTGGGACCATATAAGTTCACAAGATTTATATTTTCTAATAGCAAAGAACCTTGAATGATTACATATCTTCCAAATTTGTCTCCAATTACATTTTTCACTTGAAAAGGAACTGATTTATGTATGAGAGTCATAACTCCCCTGGCTCGGGATGAAAATGAAGAGGTGAATACACTTCCCTGCCATCTACTCCTAATTCTTTTAACATCCTCCTCTATCAGATGAGTTTCTTGTAAAAACACAATTCTTGAACCCATGTCCTTTATTTTATTCATAACTTGTTTAAGTTTTTTTTAAATTTTGTAGACCTCTGCAATTCCATGAAGTTAAATTAAGATTAACACTTTGGTCCATGATCAATAGAGAGTTTAGGATTACCTTGCAGTGTAAACATGCTCATACAGAGAAGCAAAAACATGAGTGGTTGAACATTCATCCTACAAACTACACACAAATAAATTTCCCCTTCCCACACTTGTGGCAAACCCCCCAAAATCAAAAGAAAAATTCTGTCTCCCGATATAGCCATCGACCGTTCCACACCCACGGGGACCAGCCTAAGCCACTCCTTCTTCATCCTCCCAATCACCCTAACTCTACTGCTTTTAATGACGTAACATTAACTCTCCTCTGTAGTTTTCCAACTTAACTCCAAAATTTTTAACAACTTTGTACATCATAGTTTTTTTTTTGTTTGTTTGTTTTGTTTTTGTTTTGTTTTTTTAATATATAATACAATCTATATTTTGTAAACTTACTATTTACTTCAAGTCAGTCAGATGCCTGTGCAAATGCTTAATTATTCTACCTTATATTTTGTTCATGCTTAGCTCCCACCAGTCTCTTCTTCTTCTTTGATCTTCTTGATGAACTCCTGCGCCTCCTCTGGGGTCTTGAAAATGTGGGTTCTGCCCTCATACGTGGTCAGCAGTCTCGCAGGATAGATTACACCATGACGAATCCCAAGGTTGCGCAGCTCCTTACGTATGGGATCAAACTGCTTCCTCAATTGCTGGATTCCTGTGGCCAAATCTAGGTAGAACCGCACCTGCTGGTCCTGGTGTTTAATCTCTCCTTTAGCACGTGCAGCATTGAAGATCTTCATCCTGTCTCTGTTGCTAATAAACTTCATAATTAAGGTCCTCGGCGGTCCCTTATCTCTCCGTGGGCCAATACGATGTGCTTTTTCCAGAACCACTGCTGATTGCAACTCCTCGCTGCCCAGCACCTCCGGAATCCACATTTCCAGAAAGGAACATACGTCCCGACCTTCTGATTCCTCTGGAAGACCCACCAGCCTCAAATTATTCTGTCTCGACCGAGATTCCAAATCCAAAATATTATCTTCCAGAGATTTATTTTTTTTTCCAAAGTGCGCACCTTTAATTGAAGACGGGTGACGTCATCTTCAGCACTAGCGAGACGGAGCTCCATCTGCGCCGTTCGTTCTACACAGTCACCCAATTCCTTTCTTATTCCTTCCAACGCTGTCATAATCCCATCAAATCTAGAGGAAAAGTCCGCTCTCATTGAACTCATGGCAGCCATCAGCGCATCTGCGCCATTCCCCGCAGACATCGCACCGCCGCCAGCCTCCTCCGCCATATATGGAGTTTTGTTTGCTGCGTCACAGACCTGAAAGTCCGTTAATTTGGACTGTTTCGGCGGCTCGCTTTTTCCTTTTCCTGGTTTTCCAGCCTTAGGCTTCGCCGACATATCCTCGCCCAAATGCTGGGATACGTTCTGTCCCAAATGAGAGAGTTATTTGCCGATTTTTTTTCTCCAGGAGCAGAGCAGAGCGAGACACGTCCGTCCTACGTGGCAGCCATAACCGGAAGTGTCGTTATGGTTTCTGGTTGTTTTATTTTGACAGCGCTGTGCAGCTTCTGTCGGTAAGACTGGTTGGAGTGACACACCTATTATTCATTCTGTTATTTTCTCCACTCATGCATCCACACCTGTCACTAATTATGTACTGCATATAAGGGCATGGCAAACCTCTTGGGATAGTTGTGTCTTTCTACCATATGTACCCGTCCTCAGGAAGAGCCAGCTGAGTGTATTTGGGTCCAGCTGTCGAGGAGAGTAGGAGAGCTTCATTCAGGTATGTCTTCCCCTTGTTTCCGGCCATGAGCCCTGCTGCCTCTGGGAGAGCTTTGGCTGGATTCCGCCCCTGGCCAGGTGTTCCCTTGCTTCTGTCCCCCTTGACTTCGAGCCCCAATCTCCTCCAATGCTAGTCATTGTGTACTTCATGATTTAGTTGTTGTATGTTCACGTTCTTGTCTGTTTTTATGTTAATAAATGTGCAAACTCACAGAGGATGTTAGGTGTCCTGCTTTCGCCCGTGAAACAGGCGTTTCATGAGAAAAGGACATGACTACTTGGACACCATCATCTGTGGGTTTTGCTTTTTTTTCCCCATAATTTCTTTCCTCCCTTTTCAACCTCCTACACCTGCTGAGATGGCAGCAGACAGAAGACAGTTTTCACAGAGTTTGGGA
The DNA here is from genome assembly GCA_020510985.1 of Pholidichthys leucotaenia. NCBI lineage: Eukaryota > Metazoa > Chordata > Actinopteri > Cichliformes > Pholidichthyidae > Pholidichthys > Pholidichthys leucotaenia. The sequence goes on along the minus strand of CM035836.1, from coordinate 82,914,973 downwards.
TGAGAGCTCTGAGCTACGCTCTGGGAGGTTGATGGACACATCACTGATGCTTGTGCATCTCCCACCCCAAAAGATGCCTTGTGGAACGTAAGCCTGGCAGAGGTGGCTGTGTAGCGTTATCTCTGGCTCGTGCTGCATACCAATGGAAGGGAAAGGGTTTTTCTTTTTGAGGATCTACAGTGGGAATATCACGGGAGGAGCTCAGTACGCGAATCCAGGTCGGTGCCAACGGGATAGCGTTCCCAGATTTCGATGCCATCGGCTCCTCACCAGCCCCAAACTCAGGCGTCCTGCCTCCATCGCTGGAAACCCAAGCCTCCACCTGGGAAGGAGGCGGAGGCTGCACCCGTGGAGGCACCCCGGAGGCTCCTTTCCAAAGAGCCGCCGGATGACGGAGGAACCAACAGTCCTGGGAGTTCCGTTTCAAGCCCTGCAGCCACGTCCGAGACAGAAGGAAAGCGCAACCCATACTCTGTATCCTGAGCCGATAGTTGTGTGTCCCCTGGATTCAGCAGCATGGGCGCTAGCACCGTCGGTGAGGTCACGTCGAGTATCTGCCATCCCATCGGGAGGTCCACCAGTGTGGAGTGCCAAGCCTGGAGGTCGATTGGCTGCATCCACCATCACGCCTGCTGCAAAGGTCATCGCAGCAGAGTCGTTGGAGTACTGGGCAGCGGAGAAGCTTGAGTCCAGGCAATACTCTGTTCTGTTCTAACACCTACAGATCTAGAGAACTCTTTTCTGGCTCGTGGTGAGGAGAAACGGCTGCAGATGTCCTCTGCTCCCGAATTCTCCTCGCCACGCTCAGCCACTGCTGGTAACTCTGTTCCAGTGTTTTCTTTCCTCCCCATCTGAGGTGGTTGTGTCCGGAGTGGACGTCCAAACGGAGAGAACCAAGACACCCCCCTATGTCTGAGGTGGCTGTGTCGGGTCGAGACGCCAAGACGGAGACGGTCAAGACATCCCAGCCTGGATCGCCTGAGTCCTGGACGGCGGTGGAGCTTGAGCTCAGGCAGGTTCTCTTTTTTGTCTTCACGTTTTCTGTCTTCAAGAAATCTTCCCTGGCTCTTGGTGGGGAGGGCTGAGTGCAGCCATCCGCTACACCTGAGCTCTCCTTGCCGGGCTCCACTGCTGCCAGTGACTCTGACCCGGTGTCTGTGTTCTATGTGTGTGGGCCTTCTCCCAAGTTTGGCGTGGGTGCTGCTCCCTCTCCGTCCGAGGTCTCTGTGGGTGTTGCTCCCCCTCCGTCCGAGGTCTCCATTGGTGCTGATCACCATCCATTTGAGGTCTCCCTGGGTGTTGCTCCCCCTCCGTCTGAGACCTCCATGGGTGCTGCTCCACCTCCAACTGAGGTCTCCATGGGTGCAGCTATACCCCAGTCCGGGGGCCTCCACGGGTGCAGCCATGCCCTAGTATGGGGCCTTTGCAGGTGGAGCCACACCCCAGTCAGGGGACACTTTTGGTGCAGCACCTCAATCGGGGGTCCCGATGTTTAACCGCCTCCTGGGCCTTGTGCTCTCATGGGTCAGAGTCATTGTCATAGATACAATGCTCCAGTACAGTGGCACTGTAGGTGCCATGCCCCAGTCCGGGGCCACCGCGGGTGCCAATCCTTCACCCGAGGTCGCCTTAGATCCCTCACTTTCATTGGCGTCCGGCAAGGGTTGTAAGGTGTCGTGGGAGGTCCCCACTAATCCACCACCAATCCCAGGAAAATGCCGCCTCCCAGCTCATGTGGGGGCCACTTTGCCCGGCTGCCGCCCCTGTGGGGAGGGCGTGTGGTGTGCTGCAGCTCACCAGCTTAGGAATGCCGGGAGGCTGCCCGATAGGTTGCCCCTCCTGCTCGGGTGGTTCTGGAACACAGGGAGGTCACCTGACATGTTCCAGCACAGACGCTTGTTGTCTTAGGACTCAGGAATGCCGCCCGAACTGCCAGGCTTGGGTTCCGGGGTAACACCTGTTGGATAGTGTGTGGGTCATGAGTGTTTTATTTTTGTTTTTTGTTTGTTTGGTCTCGGTCCCTCTGTGCCTGGGCTGCCCCTCCTTCTCCCCCCCAGGTGGGTTGTGTTTCTTGTTGGGGGGGGTCTTCTGTGTGGGAGGGTTTTTTTTTTTTTTTGTGATGTTACCCTGGGGTGTCTGGGTTCCACCCCTTTAGGAAGGGACTCTGTCTTGATCCTGGGGTATGGGCAGGTGTTGTGCCCAGTTTTGGGTCTAGTTTATTGTTTTTCTGTCTGCTGTATTTGGATCCTGTTGAATTCTTTCTTTTTGTATCTTTAGTAGTATTATGTAAATTTTGGGGTTCTGCTGTGTTTGTATCATTATGATTTCCGGTTGTTTTATTTTGGCAGCACTGTGCATCTTAAGGCTGTCAGACTGGTCGGAGCTGCACACCTGTGATTCATGCTGTTATTTTCTCCACTTATGGATAAACACCTGTCACTAATTATTTACTTCATATAAGGGCATGGCAAACCTCTGGGGTTTGTCATGTCCTTCTACCACGTGTACCCGTCCTCAGGAACAGCAAACTGAATGTGTTTGGGTCCAGCTGTGGAGGAGAGTAGGAGAGCTCCGGCTGGATTCTGCCCCTGGCAAGGCGTTCCCTGGCTTCCGTCCCCCTGGATGTAAAGCCCCACTCTCCTCCAGCACTTGTATATGCTGCATATGAATGAATCTTTATTTTGGATAGATAAAAGTACAGATTAGAAGAAACAGAATAATATAACAAAGGGGGAAGAAAATCCAACAAGGTCAAATTAGACAATAACTCCTCTGATTATACAGTTCAACATAAGTTATCTGAAATGGGTAATGGCTGAAGCCGCAGCTTATATTGCCCACCCATATTCCATCCAAGAATTCAAAAGAAAATCAAAACAAGAGCGATTACATTTCAGAACATAGCTAAGACAAAATGTGACAAAAAAACTAAGCTACAACACAACGCAGACTGGATATGACAATCCTTATGTGATTTTACATGTCATATTGTATATATGTTTGGAGTATTTCTTCCTTTAGTTTTTGTTAAAATTGTCCAAGCGTTGTACATGATTTTAATTCAGGTCCAAAGTTGTTCCATAATCTGACTCCTTGCACTGAAACACAGTGTTGCTTGGTGGTAGTTCTCACTGAAGGTTTTTGAAATATACATGTTCCTCTGAAATGATATTGTTTCTCCCTTATTTGGAACAACTTTTGGATATTTGTGGGCAGTGATAGATTCTTCACTTTAAACATTATTACTACAGTTTTTAAGTCAACCAGATCTTTCAACTTGAGAGCTTTAAATTTAAGAAAAAGTGGGTTTGTTGGTTCCCTGTAAGCAGCTTTGTTTATTATTCTAATAGCTCTCTTCTGAAGCATAAAGACTGGATATATGTTTGTTTTATATGTATTTCCCCATACTTCAGTACAATATGTCATGTATGAGAGTGTAGCATCATCTCACTTTGGCTCAGCAATAATTATTCTTCTGCTTAAAGACATTTTTGTTTCATCCAGGAATAACGCAAATAAATGGATTTTCTTCCCCCAGGCCACAGCTGAAATCCCCTTTGTTTTGTTAAAACCAGCCTAAGGAATTTCCCCCAATGTCCGGCTTCACTTTTATTGCCCCCATAAACATGCGACAGACCTGGCCACACAGACCCACAAATTTCCTTAAATTCTGGGAAACGCTGGATTTAACCAGTGAACTTTAAAAGTACATTATTACAAACTCAATTCTAAACCTTCATTCTTTTCAGAACTATGAAAATGCAGATGGACTCTGATGTTTTTGATGTGGAAAATCAATATGTGTGAAATGCATTAATCTGTGATTTTATATATATGCATGCTAATGTTTATATGAATGTTTATTCCTGCATGTTGATTTAGAAGCACTGCTTATAATTTATACTAATCACTAAAGTTATCTTAGTTTAATACATAAAGGGAAATATTAACTTCCAGTATGTATCAAAGTTTTGCCTCTAAAACCATGTGACTCCAACAGCCAATCTCTGCATGACAACTCTTCACCCCAAAGGACTCCGAACAATAGACTGTTTGTTCATTGGACTAAAAGTTCATCGAGCCCGCCCACGAAGGACGCTCATTGGCTGAGATTCCGGTCAGGCCGGAATCCCGCGAAACTCAACAGAGCTTATAAAAAGGAGAGAGACTCCGGCTTCAGTCTCTTTTTCGTCAGACCTTTCTTCTGCTCCGGACACTCTGCAGATCCTCTGTCCGGCTCGCTTTTTTCTGATCTCCTCCATTGTCTACACACAGCAAGGAAGAACAAAGGACCACGTGTCGCTTTTCTGAACACAGAGCAGATAACTCATAATTTATGTAATTTTGTATTTTCTTTTTCTCTTAAATACCTAGGAATTCCTATTTCTTTGAGCTCAATTCTTAATCGGAGTTAAACTCCAATTTTTATTCATCACTTTTTCTTTGTTAAACTTTCTGTAAAACCGCAGTTCGTTGGTTTGATTTTAATGTAAACTTAATCTTGACTTTATTTTATTTTTCTTGACCAAGCACCCACCAGAAGCTACTATTTTTATCTAAAGTCCGAAAGTTTGTTTTTTCTTTTTTTTTTAGTTTGAGATCGGATTAGATATCATTAATTATTCCCGAAAACCTCTACAGCTGTTTGTCTACCAGGAAGAAAAGACGCAGCTGAGGAATCAACGCGCAGCTGTCCATCACGCTGCAGAAACGTCACCATCTGGCGAGGAGCCCAGTTGCAACTCTGGGCCATACAGCCAAAATCCAGCCTCTTCGACTGCTTGAATTTAAAGGTCGAACTGTGGATGCTGAAATATCTGCGGGCAGATATTTCCCCTAACATCCACGAAATCTTGGGCTGAGGACGACGACAGAACTATCATCGACCGAGGAGCACGTGAGCTGCAAACTTTAATTCCACTGCTGAATTAACGTCTGAGGTTCGGTAATAATTTGTATATCTAATCAGATGCAAATTAAGAAGCCCTTAACATAACTCTTCTTTTCATTACAATTCCGTTTTTATTTTCTTAAGATTAATTTAGGACTTTTTCATAATTAATAAACTTTCTCCATAAATTTGCATTGTTTTTAATAATCTGTTAACTCAAACTGATAGAAATTCATTTCTCAGTTTAACCCTTGTTCCAAAAATATTGACATTGTTAATCTATCATTTACAAGATTTATTTTATGATTAATGAAATTACTACCATGTCTGTTAATCATTTCGTTTAATAAATATTTAAAATTGAGAGAAGTTGTTGGGAATTTATTTCATTCTGAATCTGTTTCAAGCCCAAGTATCGAATTCACGGAAAATTTTTGAGACTGATTATTGATTAATTTATTAAGTGATCAAACAGGTATAAAGTGAAATTAAAGATCAAATTGCGTCTTAAAGATAGAAGCTGGTGCCCCTTATGAGTGTTATTAACTTTTCTGATGTATATGAAATGAAATTTGAGCTCAGACTCCAATACATCAGTATAAATTAAATAATTCATACCTGATCATATTTATTATTTATTAATATTCCATATTTCCGTTACAAGAGTATTAATGAATGATACAAGGTATATAGTGTGGGTTGATTCAGCAAATATTTCACTCTGTGTAGTATTGCAATTGATTTGGATATTTTACCTTTAATATAATTAATATGTGACTTCCAACACAGTTTATTACCAATTATTACTCCAAGAAATTTAGTTTCGGATACCATTTCAATCTCTACACCATTTACACTGAGTTTAGATACTAAGTTGTTGTGATGGTTGTTAAACACTATAAATTTTGTCTTACTTAAATTGAGCGTTAATTTGTTTGAATTAAACCACAGTTTGAGCTTTCCTAATTCCTTTCTGAGTGTATCCAAAAGTTGTTCCAAATTGCTTCCACTGCATAATAAATTAGTGTCGTCAGCAAACAATATTAAATCCATTTTTTCTGAAACTTTACATATATCATTTATATACATGTTGAATAACAATGGCCCCAAAACTGAACCGTGTGGGACTCCACAAGTAACCTTCAGTAACTGTGAGTTTTTGTTACCAACAGATACATACTGATATCTATTCTTTAAGTAACTACATAACCAGGACAGTGCTACCCCCCAATACCAAAATTTTGTAGTTTCTTTAATAATAAATTATGATCCACTGTATCAAATGCTTTTTTAAGTGACATGTTAGGGCTAGCCCAGGGAACACACAAGCAGGCTTGGGTAAGATTTGAGAGTCTTTACTGAAAAGCAGGTGTATGAATGCGTGAACGTGGAATGTGGATGTCGTATTGGGGACAAGAGCACCAAGGGTGGACCAGAACACCGTACAGCCAGGCAACCCTGAGGACAAGCAGAGGACAAGGGTGAGATGAACACACACAGGGATATGATGAGTAATGAGAGTGGCTTATTTGCAGGGATTTGGTGACTGGCGTTGGCAAGACCGTCTCACGCCTGGGAGACAGCGCTCTGATCGGCTCCACGGGAAGAAGGTGAAGAGGCACGGCGATGAGGAGGGGGTTCCTCCACCAGGAGGTCCACCTGTGCACAGGGGAAGACTGAGAAAGCAGGTAAGTGGATGATCTTACGTGCATAGGAGGAGCGCAGGCCGTAGGAGTAGGTGAACGCAGAGCTTCACGAGGAGGAGAGCTGACGACTCCAGGCCGAAGCCCTGGGCAGAGCAGGCTAAATAGGCGCGGCCTGATGAGGTGCAGGTGTGCGCACAGCTGGGGCGGATGACAGGCGTGAGCGGGCTGTGGCAGTACCCTCCCCTCCCCGAGCAGTGCCTCCTGGCGCTGGCTTGTCTGGGTGCGCACGGTGGAACTCCCCAACGAGCTGTTGAGCCAACACGAAGGCGGCGCACACCCAGCGTCTATGTTCTGGACCATAACCTTCCCAGTCCACCAGGTACTGTATCCCCCAGCCCCGACGTCGAGAGTCCAGGATGGCTGTAATGGTCCAAGCCGGGTGGCCATCAATCATCCTGGGAGGGGGTGGCGCCCTGGGGGGGGCAGAGAGGGCTAGACACTACAGGTTTAACTTGGGAGACATGAAACGTGCGATGGACATGAAGGGGGGGGAATCCAAGCGCACAGCCACTGTGTTGACCACTTTCTCAACAGGGTAGGGGCCGACATAGCGCTGAGACAGCTTCTTCTTCTCAGCCTTCAGGTTAATGTCTTGGTTAGAGAGCCACACCTGTTGTCCCATCTGGTATTGTGGAGCGGGCCTCCTGCAGCGATTTGCAGAGGAAGAGTTGCGAGCCGTAGTGCGTAACAGGGTCGGCCGGATTTTGGTCCACAGCCACCGACACTGTCTCAAGTGAGCCTGAATGGATGGGACAGCCACCTCTCCTTCCTCCTCAGGGAACAGCGGGGGTTCGTACCCCAAGGATGCCTGGAAGGGGGACATCCCAATGGCCGAGGAGAAGGTGGTGTTGTGAGCGTACTACACCCAGGGAAGATGGGTGCTCCAAGAGGAGGGGATGGAGGAGATGACGCAGCGCAGGGTGGCCTCCAGCTCCTGGTTGGTATGCTCACATTGCCCGTTAGACTGAGGTGGTGTCCAGAGGACAGGCTGACCGTGGCTCCAAGGGCACTGCAAAAACTCCTCCAGACGCTGGATGTAAATTGAGACCCCTGATCGGAGACAATGTCAGCGGGGATGCCGTGAAGTCTGACGACATGCTACACTAACAGATCAGCGGTCTCACGCACCGAGGGGAGCTTAGGGAGTGGCAGAAAGTGGGCGGCCTTCGAAAACTGGTCTACAATGGTCAGAATGACCGTATTTCCATGAGAATCAGAATCAGAATTAGAATGAACTTTATTGCCAAGCATGTTTACACATACGAGGAATTTGACTTGACATTAGGCGCGCTCGGTAAGCCCTTCCAAATGACGCGGCAGCCATGCAAGGTGCCTCATCATACAGTGGGGGGTAAAGAGGGGAAGGGAGAGGGGGAGGGGCTGACACATTGGGCAGAGAGAAAAAACCATAGTTATCAGAATAGCGCTCGGATGAGCAAAATTATGATCACATAGAAAAAAATAAACCCTCAATGCACACTTAGCAGACAAGTTACAATACACATGTTAACAGAGCAAGCTGAGAGAGACAGTGTGTGTGTGTGTATGTCAGTGTATGTGTATCAGTCATGTAATGTTGTATGCAGTGTGTGTATCAGTTACTGGTGAACAGCAAAAATCCTCTCCTGAGCAACGTTTAGATGTTATGTCTTTAGTGTCCTAAAACATAGATAGCATGTCCTCAAAAGTTCATCTCTCAGTGCATGTCTGATGGTAAAATCCATGCTAGTCACATGACGCTGTCCTTGAGAGTTCAGATTACTGCACACCAGTGTGTTTGGGTTAGGGAGAAGCCAAGCCAAAACTCCCTTCTGTCTTATCTTCCTCCAGGAGGAATGAAATCTCAAGGGTGCTGAATCAAGGCCTATTCACTTAGAGCCCCACAGTTCACTTAGAGCATAGAAATTTCCTCTCTCATGCGATTCTGTGCATGACAATTTAAATTAACATTCACAGGCTTTAAAATCATTCTCTGGAGAACACCCAGCGACACGAGATGTTTCCCACCTTTCCAATTCAGTTCACCATTGCCGCTATCAGTGCTCCCCCCAGCTGGTCGAATTATTGAAGGAGCTTCGCCGGGTCCGCATTTGATTAGCTCTTCCAATTTCTTTAATTTTCGATACACCAGGAAAACTCCAAGGCCAATCAGCAGAAATCCTGTGATCATGAAGCCAAAACAGGTAGATGTCTTCCGCATCTTCAGTCGAATCACGCAGACACATAAGTTCCAATTGTTCCATGAGTCTCTCCACTTGGGCTCCCCCTGGCCCGATTTCCTGTTAAAAAGTGGTGTCAATAGCATTAAAAGCCCAGCTCAATTCCATAATTTCCATAATTTCCGTTTGGGTCGAGATGCAGCAGAAGAAGAGCGAGACACAGACAGGACACAGCAAGCTGGGATCAGTAAGGGGAGGAGGAGAAGGGAGAGGAGAAGAAATGCGTCTGCTCTCTCTGATAGCCGGAAGAAGAAAAAGGGGGGGGGCAGTGATAAAGTCTAGGGCGATGTGAGACCAGGGCCTACCCAGAACCGGCAGAGGATGGAGGAGCCCCGCAGGGGGTGAGTTGGACGACTTGTTCATGGCGCACTGAGGGCAGGAATGTACATAGTCGGCAACATCGGTCCGAAGCACAGGCCACCAGAAGAACCTCTGGATGAGTTTCACCGATCGGACGACCCCTGGGTGGCAGGCGAACTTGGCCTTGTGTGCCCAATGAATAACGGTGCCCCGGACCGACGAGGGCACAAATAATCTCCCTGCTGGGCCACCGCCGGGATCGGGTTCGACCTCTAGCGCCTTCCGGACCTTGTCAGTAATCGCAAAGGAGATGGACCCCACCACGCACGATGCAGGCAGGATGGTGTGGACCTCTTCCTCAGGGGCTTCTGGGGCAAACTGCCTGGACAACGCATCTGATTTTGTGTTCTTGGAAGCTGGGCGATAGGAGATGGTAAACCTGAACCTACTGAAGAGCAATGACCAGCGCACCTGGCGGGTGTTCAGGCGCTTGGCTGTCCTGATGTATTCCAGGTTTTTATGGTCGGTCCAGACCACGAAAGGCTCAGCTGCCCCCTCCAGCCAATGGCGCCGCTCCTGCAAAGATAGTTTAATAGCGAGGAGCTCCCTGTCACTGATGTCATAGTTGCGTTGGGCCGGAGAGAGGCGCTTGGAGAAGAAGGCACAGGGGTGCAGTTTCCCGTCCACTGGATTGCGCTTTGACAAAACAGCCCCCACCCCGGTGTCAGACACATCCACCTCCACCAGGCATTGCCACGTTGGATTCACCTGAGAGAGGACCCGGGAGGATGAGAATTCCTTCTTGAGGGTCTCGAAGGTGGCAGCTGCTTCCATCGTCCACTCAAAGCGTACTTTCGGGGAGGTGAGGCGCGTCAAAGGAAGGATGATGGAACTGTAACCGGGGACAAAGCGGCGGTAAAAGCCAGCGAACCCCAGGAATTGCTTGACCTGCTTCCTAGAGGAGGGAGTGGGCCATTCAACCACCGCTTTGATCTTGGCCGGGTCAGGAATGAGCTGATTATGCGAGATAATAAAGCCTAGAAAAGAGGTCTTGTCAGTGAAAAACTCACATTTTTCAGCCTTGACGTGAAGTTGATTCTCCAGGAGATGCTGCAGGACCCACCTCACGTAGAGTAGATGCTCCTCCCGAGAGCGAGAGAAGATTAAAATGTCATCTAGATAGACAAAAGCAAAGACCCCCAAGAAATCACGAAGAACATTGTTGATTAAACGTTGGAAGATGGCAGGGGCGTTGATGAGCCCAAACGGCATCACAAGGTACTCAAAGTGGCCGCTGGGCGTCCGAAAAGCCGTCTTCCACTCATCACCCTCCCGGATCCGGATGAGGTGGTAAGCACTGCGAAGGTCCAATTTGGTGAACCAGGATGCCCCCTGGAGGGAGCTAAAGGCCGAGTCCATAAGGGGCAAAGTGTAGCGGTCCTTGATGGTAATGTCATTAAGGGCCCTAAAATCAATGCACGGCCACAGGGACCCGTATTTCTTCGCAACAAAAAAGAATCCAGCACCCAGGGGAGACGAGGATGGGCGAATGATGCCGACACTGAGGGAGTCTCGGAGGTAGGCGTCCATAGCCTCTCATTCAGGGGCTGAGAGGCTGTAGAGGCGGCCGGATGGGAGAGGCGCCCCTGCCCGGAGGTCGATGGCACAATCATAGGGGCGGTGAGGTGGGAGGGAAAGCGCCTTTGACTTACTAAATACGGTGCCCAGGTTGTGGAGCTCCAGCGGAACTGAGGAGAGGGCCGGTGGGGTGGGGTCCACAGTGGGGGGGCGGCACAGACGGGGCAAAGGCAGCAGATTGGAGGCAGGTTCCTAGGCAAAAAGTGCTCCAAGAGCGGACGCGGCTGGTCTGCCAATCAAACACGGGTAGCCCAGGATGACAGATGACGTGGAAGAGGGGAGGACATAAAAACTAAGGTCTTCCCGGTGGTTACTGGAGATGATGTTGGGGAAGGGTTGGGTCTTGTGGGTGACCTTTTCCAGGGGGAAGCGGGTGAGGGCAACCAGATGGAGAGGGGAAGGTAACGCTTGGCACTGGACGCCCAGGCGGGTTGCCAGACTCTTAGAAATAAAGATCTGCTCCACCCCCGAGTCCGCCAGTGCGTGAGTGAAATGTCCGATGGAGTTATGGCATAATCTGATGGGAATTTGGCACTTTGATAGGGAATCTGACTGAGAAATGTCCGCAAGGGCTGCACGGTGGCTCAGTGGTTAGCACTGTGGCAGCACAGTTTACCCTTGACCAGGGGATCGCGGGGATCGTGAGATCGTGGGTTCGATCCCTGCCCCTGACCAACAGTGATCTGTGTGGAGTTTGCATGTTCTCCCCGTGTTGCTTGGGTTTACTCCGGGTTTTCTCCGGTTTCCTCCCACATGCCAAAAACATGCAGGTTAGGGATACGGGGTGCTTGCACACGCAGCGACCGGCAGCTGGTGGCTTGTCACCAGACTGCAAAACAAATCTACCTACGGGTAAAAAATAAGTAATAAAAAAAAAAAAGGCCCCCATAGCGACTCGCGGACCTCCCCTTTTGGCCTTACCGGGCAGACCTCCACGAGATGTTGGTCATCCCCGCAATACATGCAGAGATCCAACTCTCGGCGGCGCTGTTTCTCCGCTAAAGGAAGTTTGGCCCGCCCGATTTACCATAGCATCAGGGTCGTCGACGGCCTCTGGAGGAGGCAACGCCAAGGGGCGAGACTGAGGAGTGCGGGAGAAGGTTCCGCGCGAGCGGCTATGGGACTTCAGCTCGGCGGCCCGCTCCCGCAGCCTGTTGTCTAAGGATATGGCTAGGGTGATTAAGTCAGACAACCGATCAGGCAGGTCCCGGCAGGCCAGCTCATCCCATAAATTGGAATTCAGACTGCGGAGGAACAAACTACAAAGGGCGGCGTCACCCCAACCAACTTCCTCCGCAGCCACCTGGAAGTCGACAGCATAGTCGGCCGCTAAGCGGCTACCCTGGTGAAGGCTGAGTAGCCGCTCAGTCAACACGTTATCTCGATTGGAATGATCAAAAATTTCAAAGAAATGTTGCACGAATTGGGTATAGGTTAGATTTGCGTAGCTGGGCTTCGCCATAATGGCATAAGCCCAAGCTAACGCTCGCCCTTCCAACAGATTAGCGATGTACCCAATTCGGCTATGGTCAGTTGGGAAAAGACCATCTCACATTGTAAAATAAATCCGTGCGCCTCCCCGAGCTTCCTGTGGAAGCGCGCGGGGGTTGGAACAGGGGTGAGACGGGTCGGCGGACCCGGGGCAAACTGACCGGCTGGAGGTCCGGGAGGAGCTGACCCACTGAGCTGGGATCCCTGCGGAGGGTCAAGGTGATCCAAATGGTGAGTCATTGAGGTTAATTGATTTAGAATCACCTGTTGCTGATGGACAATCAAATTCACCCGAGCCTCGAGGGTGGAAAGTCGGCGTGTGAACCTGCTGTTCACTGGGCTTCTATGCTGGAGTCGTACAGACATGTTAGGGCTAGCCCAGGGAACACACACGCAGGCTTGGGTAAGATTTGAGAGTCTTTACTGAAAAGCAGGTGTATGAATGCGTGAACGTGGAATGTGGATGTCGTATTGGGGACAAGAGCACCAAGGGCTGACCAGAACACCTTACAGCCAGGCAACCCTGAGGACAAGCAGAGGACAAGGGTGAGATGAACACACACAGGGATATGATGAGTAATGAAGAGTGGCTTACTTGCAGGGATTTGGTGACTGGCGTTGGCAAGACCGGCTCACGCCTGGGAGACAGCGCTCTGATCGGCTCCACAGGATGAAGGTGAAGAGTCATGGCGATGAGGAGGGGATTCCGCCGCCAGGAGGTCCACCTGTGCACAGGGGAAGACTGAGAAAGCAGGTAAGTGGATGATCTTACGTGCATAGGAGGAACGCAGGCCGTAGGAGTAGGCGAACGCAGAGCTTCACGAGGAGGAGAGCTGACGGCTCCAGGCCGAAGCCCTGGGCAGAGCAGGCTAAATAGGAGTGGCCTGATGAGGTGCAGGTGTGCGCACAGCTGGGGCAGATGACAGGCGTGAGCGGGATGTGACATTAAGATCGAGGAATACCCCAACTGAATACTCTTTATTTTCAATGGCAGTTGATATTTTTTCTATAAATTCCATTAGAGCAAATGCAGTTGTCCTCTTGTGTCTGAACCCATATTTCTGCTCACACAATAAATTATTCTTCAGTAAGAAGTTGTCAACTTTCTCATAGAATATTTTTTCAAGTATCTTGGAAAATTGCGGCAATAGTGAAATTGGTCTATAGTTTGAGAATTCCCCTCTGTCACCCGTCTTGTATATCGGAAATACTTTAGCTATTTTCATTGCATTGGGAAATATACCTGTTTGGAGGGACAGGTTACAGATATATGTCAGTGGTTTCACTAAGCATTCAATAATAGTTTTGACAAAGAGCATGTCAATACCATCACAGTCTGTAGATGTTTTACTTTTAAATGATTTAACAATTTCAATGACCTCTCTCTCGTCTGTGTTCTTTATGAAAATGGGATCTTTTATAGCAGTGTTTTTGGTTATTGTTTTGCCTGTAGGTGCCGTAATGGGTATTTCTCGAGCCAAATTAGGACCAATGTTAACAAAAAAGTTATTAAATTCATCTGCAGGTGAAACTGCATTCACACTCTGAGTCGTTTTTTGTTTTTTGTTTTTTTGTTTTTTTTAAAATCGGTTGAGTAGCATGTATTTCTGTTTTTATTTCCAAGAATATTGTTAAGTATTGTCGATGTATTTTTAATATTTTCTCTGTTTTTCTCCAGTTCTTTACTGTAATAGTCTCTTTTACTACATCTTATTATATATGTCAACTTATTTTTGTATGTTTTATACCGCTGCTCTGCTTCTTTTGTTCTTTTCTTTAGGAAAGCTTTATATAATATTTTTTTTTTTTTTTTTCTTTTTACACGCCTTTTGTAATCCTTTGGTTAACCATGGCTTATTGGCAAATTTATGTTTAGGCTTTTTCTTTACTAATGGACAATTTTTTTTCATAAAGAGTGGTTACAATGTTTATAAATGTGTCATAGGCTTCATTTACATCTGATACATAGACTTTTGTCCAGTCTTGCTTGAGCAAGTCCTCTTTAAAAGAACTGATTGCATTTTGTGATTTGTATCTGAACAATTTTAAATTTTTTTCTGTATTGGCCCCCATGTGGCCATGGATAAGTGCAAAGGTTGGCAAATGGTCACTTATATCATTTATCAATAATCCGCTTTCTATTTTCTTATCAATGATATTAACAAACAGGTTGTCAATAAGTGTAGCAGTGTGAACTGTGATTCTACTGGGATGTGTTATTGTGGGATATAGACTCATGCTGTACATAGAATTCATGAACTCTGTAATTACATTTTGTTGATATGGATTTAGTAGATCAATATTGAAATCTCAACAAATTACTACCATTTTCTTACTAGTAATATTATTGTACAGCTTGACTAATTTATCTCTGAATGTCTCAATGCAAGTTCCTGGCATTCTATATATACAACTTATAATTGAATCGGTGAATTCAAAAAGGGCCCAAGTCCCCATTGAAAAAGTGTGGACTTGGGCTCTTTTTGAATTCACCGATTCAATTAGATTTTTTGTTTTATCTTGGTCAATCTCAACAGTAACACATTCCAAAATCCCTGGTAGTGCAAAGGACATTCCATTTACAAGCTTACACCTATAAAGATCATCAATATACAGTGCAACACCACCACCCTTTTTTTGAGATCTGTTAATATGAAACATCTGATATCCCTCTATTGCCATCAGAGGAGCCTGATCTTCATTAAGCCAAGTTTCAGAGACTGCGATAGCTGTACATTTTCTGTCCAGCTGTTTTAAATAGTCCTGAATCTGTGGAAAGTTTTTGTTAAGACTTCTGCTGTTGAAGTGTATTATTGATAGTTTACCATCTAGTTGCACTTGACTTTTGAATTGCTTTTCAGTGTAATATTCACAATGATTATGAATATTATTGAAAAAGTGGTTTTCAGGATCAATATCATTCTCCATCTCTTGTAGTTTATGTTCAGCATAATGGTATATTTTCAGAGTTTGAATTCCCTCACTCTGTGTCAAATGACTTCCTCCAACTGGGGATAATTGATGTCTACTCAAGTCAGTCATAAATTTTGTTTGTTTTTAGTTTTTGTTTTTTAAGTACATTGACATGGTGTCACAGAAGAACTATTCTTGCCATGTGTGTGGAAATGGATTATCACAGTCTCTTAATTTTCTTAATCAGTGTTAATCTATATTTATTTAAGTCAGTGATCTCTCTGATTATTATACTTTTTGCTTCCTCAGGTGTTCCATTTAGTTTGATCCAAACTCTACAATTTCTTGTCCATGTTGCCTGTGTCTTATTTTGTCTTTTCAGCATCCGTGCTTGCCATGCTATTTCAGCTTTAGTTTTTGTTAGATGTTCATTTAGGTAAACTTCTGTTCCCCGTAGCTTTCTGGCCTGCCTCAGTATGTCATTCTTAACCCTTCTGTTCACAAAGCGCATCACAATTGATTTCTTTGTTTAATTATCCTTTCTGGGTAAAGCATGACAGGCTGAAATTGCATTTGCTTCGACCTGTATATTTCTACTATCAAGGAACTGAAGCACCTAGTTTTCAAGGGAGACTGATTCACTTGCGGGAGCAGCCTCACCTCTCAATCCTGCTGTAGCATGAGCATATGATTGGTATTTAATGTCTAGTCCACTTATAATTAGATCATCCATACGAGAACATTGTTCAAGATCCTCGACGCGTCACTCCAAGTCTGCAATTTCTTTGTCTTTTTCCTTAATTGTTAATTTTAATTCTCAGACTTCTTCCACTAGCCCTATTATTTTAGCCTGCTAACTAGCCACTTTGGTTAGTTCTTCTGACAAGAAGTTCAGAGATTTTTTGATCTCTTCCATTTCCTCCTTCTTTGGTGGCATTTTTACTGACCTGTTGATGGTAAAAACAATCTGCTGGTGTCGCCAGTATCTGATCCGACCGACCTCGAATCCAGCTGGGCCTCAGCTAGCCCCCTCCGCTGCAACTCCCATTGCAATTGAGCTCCTGTCCAGCCGCTCCTCCACCGAGTCCCGCCACCCGCCGCCGCTGTAGTTGAGCTCCGATCCTGCTCCTGTTCAGCTGGGGTCCCGGTAGATCCTACGCTGAGCCCCGCCACCTACTGCCGTCTTCCTCAGTAGATCCTCCGCTGAGCCCCGCCGCTGTAACTGGGCTCCGACTCAGGCTTTTGTCTGGCTGGGGCCCCGGTGGTCCTCCACTGGTCCCCGTCTCCCACCACCGCTGCACCTGAACTCCAATCCGGCTCCCTTCCAACTGTTGCCTCGGTTAGTTCCTCCAGCGAGCCCCAATCACCGGGGACAGAGTCGCTTCGTGTCGGTGTTAGGTGCTACGACTAGCGTTAGCTTAGCAAACACTTCGGGTAAAGCGTAGCAGCGAACCACGAAAAGAAATGCTAATCAGTTTACTCATAGAGCCCGGTGAAAGGTGAATAAAGGGGTATTTCAACCAAGGTGGAAATTCAGCCCGTATGTGTGCGTCACAAATGCCGATCAGATATTCGCTGTTGGTTAGTTTTTTTAGTGGCAAAATCAGCAACTTTGTCTCAGCAATGAAAAAGTGTGACCATCCCGGCCGCCATGTAGAAGAAGAACACTTGTCAATGTGTACTTTATGATTTAGTTTTTCTATGTTCATGTTCTTGTCTTTTTTTATGTTTGTAAATGTGCAAACTCACAGAGAGCGTTTGGTGTCCTACTTTTGCCCATGAAATGGGCGCTTCATGACAATAGTGTATCTTTCTAATTCATGTAGAAAAAAATAGAAAGTGAGAATCCTGGCAGTCCTTTCTTTTTTGGGACATTTACAGAACATTTTGAAAATCTGTAAAATATACCTGATTTGCATATTCTCACTTTACTTGCAATAGATATTTGTGATCTCTGCCTGCAAAATCAGTCACTTTGAGGAAATTATCAAAACTGAGGTAATGTTTTTTTTTTTTCCATATTTTGTATTGAATGACCTTAAAAATTATATTTATTTTGTAGGAAGTGCACAAAAACGGACCTGGAAAAAGCCGATTTTGTTAGAACTCGAGTGCCGGTTCCGTCCGCACTCGGATCTTATATCATCATTTCCAGGCTTTGACAGCAGTGGGTTCCTTCTAGCTCCCCGGGCTCTTATTGTGACAGCGCCGGGTGGAGCTCCCTGCTGTCAAAGCCAACAGCTGTGCTGCATTCAGGGTCATTAGTGACCGGTGTTAAAAGTGGGTGCTGAATGCACCCCGATGCAGCAGTCTCTGTTAAGATAGTCCCTGTTAAATTACCTTCTGTGAGACTTCACCTTCTTTACTACATCGTCTGATGCATCGGGCGTTCCCCGGCTCAGACGCTGTCCATTCATCATCCATTGTAAGTTATCCTGTGATTGTCCTACCTGCACTGTTGTGTGTATTATTCTCTGTTCCTGCACTTCCTAATAAAACATCACTGCAACTCACTGGTGACTGCTGGCGTCTTATGGTGGCTCGTGAGGGCCACCGTGACAGTAGACTGCTGCCAGTACGTCCAGAGAGGGGCATCACGCCGAGACGCTATTCACCGTGAGTTTAGTAGTATTGGACTGTTGCTCGTACCTGTCTGGGTACCGTTGCTGAAGCATGCCGTCGCGGTGGTCCCGCACTCAGAGTCCGAGTGATGTCCTCGCAGACCCCCTCAAGTGCGTGGACGAAATCCTTAGCACCGCCTCCCTCCTCGACTTCAGCAGCGACGTGCACCGGTACCTGGACCAAGCTGAGGAGGACCTCGACTATCTCCCCCACTTCGCCGACCATCCTGAGGTGAGCGCGAGGAGGTTGGACATTGCTGCACAGCGCGAGATACTCCGCGGGCTGGAAGGAAATCCCGGCAGGAAGCTGAAGAGGAGGAAACGCCGTCCCTTGCTTCGGGATCCCACTCCTGCCTCCATTCCGGCCCGGGAATTCGCACCATCCAGAGGTCTTTCTCCATTCTGCACGACGTCACTCGGGATTCCCCCGGAGGAGCTGCAGCTGACAGCAGTCAAGGTCCGGGACCGAGTGGCTGCTGCTTGCTCCGCTGTGCAACCGTCTATAATCATTAAGCATGTGACGGCGGCAGTTAGACTGGTGGAGAGGACTCCAGAGCTGCGTGATTTCCCCGAGTTCGACGCCCTCCTCGCCTCTTTCTCCACACAGGAGCGGTGGTTCCCGGACCTCACCTTCGCTTCGCCTTCCACCAGAGACCGTCATAACCTCCATAACCCTCCTCAGCATAAACCCCGTCCGGATCCAGCTCCAGGTTGCCGAAAGGGCTCAATTCCTCACACAGCTGCCTCTCCTGCACCTCGTCAGAGTGGATTTCCCACAGCCTCATCTCCCGCTGGGCCATCTCCCGCTCTCTCGTCAGCGTCCCGTGCCCAGCTCATTTCGGCTGCCGCCCCCTCCTCCTCGATGCATTCCCTGGCCGCTGTGTGTGCTCCGAGTCCAGCCCTGGCGAGTCCCGGAACCATATCCAGCGGATCCACCTCGTCCTTCCAGGAGGCCCGCTGTCACCGTCCGGCAGGGAAAGGGAGGAGCAACGTCCGCTACAGCAGGCACCACTCAACCTTCAGGAGACAGGCAAGTCCAAGTTCATTCACACTCTCGTTATTGTGATTTGCTCTGTCAGACTCCTGGAGGTGGAGTTCGGGGTTCGCAGCTCCCCGAGCTCCCACCACCTGCTGTGGCTGAAATTATTAACCCTGCATCCTCTGTAACTCCCTCTGCTGAGCGGTCCTCGACGCCAGGCCAATGTCGCTGGATGAGGAGGGGGCCTGCGGTTCTGGAGAGCCTGGTTCCGGTTCCGCAGCCACGTCGTGGGCGGAGGAGGAGGGCGGACTGCAGCGTGGAACCTGCACCGACGAGGAAGCGTCCCCAGGTCTCCATGGACAAGCGGTCCGGTCCAGCGGGTCAGGAGTCCCCTGCCACTATGCCATGCGGGCCGTCGGCGTGGGCTTCGGTGCTGGAGGATCCAGGAGTTGCGCGCACTATCATGCCAGCTGCTGAGCCCGCCGTAGCTGAGTGGGAGCCTGAAGACGACCTCCTACCGTCAGATCCCGGATCGTCGAAGTCCTGGATGGCGTCAGAACTCGAGATCAGGCAAGTGCTCTGTTTTGTCTTTCTTTACTCCATCTTAGAGCATTTTTGCCTGTCTCTTGGGGAGGCGAGCCGGGTGCAGCCACCCGCTACATCCGAGCTTGTCTCGCCAGGTTCTGGCGCTGCCGGTGATCCTGATCCCGGTTCTTTTCTCTCTCCTGAGCCTTCTCCCAGGGTCGTTGGCATGGATCTGAATTCGCCCGCTGTGCCAGAGGTTCCGGGTTTGGGGTTGGAGGTTGGTCCTGGTGCGGCGCCTACCCAATCGGGGTCCGACGCGGACGCAACCGAGACCCAATCGGGGTCCTACGCGGGAGCAACCGTGACCTAATCGGGGTCCGACGAGGGTGCGGCACCAGCAGGTTCCGGGTTCCATGAGGGAGTTGCAGATCCCCTGCCGCTGGATACTGGATGGGCTCATCTCCATCATCTGCATCATCACCATCATCACCCTCCTCGTTCTCCTGAGGAGCGCAACCCATCTCCACCAGGGGCCATTGGGGTTCCGAACGCTCTGCCTGGTTCTCCCTCGTCTTCCCCTTCTCCAGCGAGAACGCCGGCCACTTTCCCCCTACGGTTCTGGTGGGCAAGCGATGCGGGTCGGCCGCCTGAAGGACTGCCGCACCCATTTGGCTCTCTGGGCCAGCCACCCAATCCATCGGACCCCCTGTTTGGCGACCTGGTCCGGCTGCCTGAAATTAACTGTTTCCGGGCATGGGACTGGGGTAGACCGCCTGAAATGTCCTTTTCCCCCCTGCCTGCACTGTGGCCGCTTGATGCCGGACGGCCCCCTGAACTTTCAGCCTCCATGCCTCAGAGCCAGGACTGCAGTCATCCTGGGTTTTTGTCATTGTATTCATGTCTGTAAACTTTTGGGATGTGCGAGGGGGCCTGATATCTGTGATTTTGTATCTGACCTTTTTTTTTTTTTCCCTTAGCTGTGATCAGTGTTTTTTTTTCCCCTCCTCTATCTAATGTCCATTTATTGTTTAGAACTGATGTATGTATTGCCTGTTGGGTTCTGTCCCTGTTACCCGCACGTAAGGGAGCATTGTTTTTTTTCCCTCTCCACCCATCTCTGTAATTGCTTTGTTGATCCCCTGTTATCTTTTTGTTCTTTTTGACTCTCTCCCTCCTGCCAGTGCCCCATCCGCCCACCCTGGGGGGTGGGGGGTGGCGGGGGGCTTGGGTGTTATTTGGCCGTTCAGGAGCTCGGCCTTGAAGGGGAGGTACTGTTACAACCCGAGTGCCGGTTCCGTCCGCACTCGGATCTTATATCATCATTTCCAGGCTTTGACAGCAGTGGGTTTCTTCTAGCTCCCCGGGCTCTTATTGTGACAGCGCCGGGTGGAGCTCCCTGCTGTCAAAGTCAACAGCTGTGCTGCATTCGGGGTCATTAGTGACCAGTGTTAAAAGTGGGCGCTGACTGCACCCCGATGCAGCAGTCTCTGTTAAGATAGTCCTCCTACCTTCTGTGAGACTTCACCTTCTTTACTACATCGTCTGACGCATCGGGCGTTCCCCGGCTCAGACACTGTCCATTCATCATCCATTGTAAGTTATCCTGTGATTGTCCTACCGGCACTGTTGTGTGTATTATTCTCTGTTCCTGCACTTCCTAATAAAACATCACTGCAACTCACTGGTGACTGCTGGCGTCTTATGGTGGCTCGTGAGGGCCACCGTGACAGATTTGTTCATATTTTGGGTAGTTTTAAAACTTGAATTCCATCGATCGGGAGCTATGTTTTTTGCCAAAACATATGTATTTTTAGAAAGTATTTTTTTCTAAGCTTTACAATGATACCAGCAACTAATGGGGGTTTTCCCGGGACTTGCTGCTAGCAAACAAAGAAAGAGTCATGATTTATTACTTCTCCTGCTTGTAGCTCGTAATGATGCGGTGCACATTCCGACTCATTTTGCCAGCAGGGTGATGTGCAGTGAGTGTGTAGTGTGTGTCTTGCTGTTCCTGCCCTGGGTGTGATGTCAGGTGGGCTACGGCCAGAGTGATTATAGTTTTGTGTTCTTCAATAAAGAGTCAGTTGGCTGTATGGCATAACTCTGACTCCGACCATCATTATACAGACATAACATTTTGGCGATGAGGAGAAAGTATTGAGGCGTATGGGCTACCTCCACCATTGTAACCATTTCTGGAATATCCGGGAGAGCAAGCGATCCTGTGGCTGAACCGGCTGGCCATGTTCGAGGGTTACATCACTGCGCTGGGCTTAAGTAGGCTCGATGGAGTACAAAGACAAGCACTTCTGGCCCACCATCTCGGCAAAGAAGGTCAGAAAATTCTCTGTATGTTGGAAGAAACGAAGTCTTATGTGGATGCTATCAGGCGGCAGGCCAAATATTTTGCCGAACATACGAGGACCACGAAGCAGCGGGTAATGGAGCTGTTGGTGCATGGAACGGCTAAGCTAGTTAGATGGGAGAAGCTAGCAGCTCAGTCAGTGTCTATGGGGATGTTAACCACAAAGGTAGGTGCGCGCCAAAACCAAGCTATGAGCATGTGGGAGTCAGAGTAGCAACAGCCGGGAGCAGAGGCAGTGCAACGGAGTACCTTGGGCAATGGTGCTGGGTGCAGTGACGAGGCACCTAGGTCAACGAGTGACACCGACGAGGGTGATGCTGAAAGTCCTGGGAAGCAGTAGCGACACCCGGACACAGAGATGGCAGAGCAGAGCACCTCGGACGACAGAGAGTAGGTGCTGGCCGCCACGGAGGTCGGGCAGGACCTCAGTGCCGAGGCTCAAAGCGCCTTGGACAAGTGTGCTGGGCCTTACTTCGAGGTGCCCGAGGAAGCGAGCAGTGCCAACGAGCAGGCTTCAGGTCTGCCCGGAGTTCGGCCACGGGGGCCAGGAGTGTTCGGAGCCACGACGGCGGTGTTGAAGGCTGTCGGGAGCAGACCAACGAGCACGGAGGGACAGTGTGTCGGACAGCAGCACGGCGGGTCCTGAGAAGTGAGCACGGTGGTGCAGTGGTTAGCACTGTTGCCTTACAGCTAGAAGGTTCCTGGTTCAAATCCCCAGGCTGGCAGGGGTTGGAACCTTTCTGTGTGGAGTTTGCATGTTCTCCCTGTGCTGCGTGGGTTTACTCCGGGGGCTCCGGTTTCCTCCTACAATCCAAAGACATGCATATTAGGTTAATTGGTTGTTCTAAATTGTCCCTAGATATCTATTTCCTATAGGCCCTTAGAATAGAGGGTTAGTACTAGTGAAAGCGCTTTGAGTGGTCTTTGTGACTAGAAAAGCGCTATATAAGTGCAGGTTAGTAGTTAGTTAGTTAGTTAGAAAGACTCAAAGCAGGCCAGGAGTATATGGTCTCATTTAAGATGGATTTATGCTTTTAACGTCTGCCGCAACCAATAATGTAATACATGCCAACAGCGTAATAATTTTGGCCATTTTAAATGTAATCGTAACCCGTCACAGGAACAGTTTCTTTCCTCAAGCCATCACTCTGATGAACTCCTAACATTCACCTAGTCCTACCTGTTTGCTGTACTCATGACTTTTCATCCATTATTACATTGCACATAACTCTCATACTGCTTTTTACTTCATTCACATTATATCACTGAATCTGAGTCCACATTGAAATACTGTGTGATTGTATATTTTTTCATATATTTCTGCAAAGTGTGGTTAGTCCGAGTAAATAACTGCATATATTCCTGTATATATTTGCATCCTTTTATAGAAACGTGGACAGACTGTAATTTACTGTACATACTCTGCTTGTCATTGAATCCTTATTTAAATCCTCCACCTGAACAACGAGAGCAAGTTTTTAGCCAAAGTCAAATTCCTTGTATGTGTTGTGCATACTTGGCCAATAAAGCTGATTCTGATTCTGATTCTGATTCTGATTCTGATCAAGCCCAATGTAAGTTGCCAATAAAGTTTTTGAGCCAAAAATGTAATAACATTTTAATTCAATTCAGTTCAATTCAACTTTATTTATATAGCGCCATTTCAAAACAACAGTCATCTCATAGCACTTCAACTGTCGGGGAAACGCCCACAACTGTAGAAAGACCCCAGCAATCAGGTGATCTGTGAGCAAGCACTTGGCGATAGTGGAAAGGAAAAACTCCCTTTTAACAGAAACAAACCTCCAGAAGAACCAGGCTCAAGGATGGGGAAATCATCTGCTGTGACTGGCTGGGGGATGAGAGGATAGAGAAGAAGAAGAAAAGAAAAGACATGTAGAACACAAACAGCAAGGCAGGGACTCAATCTAAGGGAGAGAACAAACAGATGTTAATGACCAGCAAAAATATTTCATTCAGACTGAAGAAAGGAGTGAAGCCCAGTGCATTGTTGGAGGTCCCCCGGTTGTCTAAACCTATTAGCAGCATAACTAATGGAGGGTTCAGGGTCACCTGATTCCACCCTAATTATAGGCTGTATCAAAAAGGAAGGTTTTAACCCTATTCTTAAAAACAGACATCGAGTCTGACTCTTGAATCCAGATTGGAAGCTGGTTCCAAAGGAGAGAAGATTGATAACTGAACCCTCTGCTTCCCGTTTTACTTTTGGAGATTCTAGGTATACAAGTAATCCTGCATTTTGGGAGCATAGTGCTCTATTTAGATTATAGGGAAGTATCAGATCTTTTAAGTATAAGGGGGCCTGATTATTTATAGCTTTGTAAATGAGAAGAAGGATTTTATACTTAATTCTAAATTCTATGGGAAGCCAATGAAGGGAGGCCAGAACAGGAGGGATGTGATCTCTCTTTCTAGTTCCTGTTAAAACTCTTGCTGTAGCATTTTGGATCAGCTGAAGACTTTTTAGAGATGTTTAAGGACAGCCCGATAATAAAGAGTTTCAATAATCTAATCTAGAGCTAACAAAAGTGTGGATTAGTTTCTTAGCATCACTCTGAGACAAAATGTTCCTAATCTTGGAAATATTATGCAAATAATAGAAGGCAATCTTATAAACAAGTTTAATATGTTGAATTAAAGATTAGATCTTGATCAAAAATAACTCCAAGGTTCCTCACAGGACTATTACGAGAAAGAGTAACTCATCCAAACTAAGAGTTTGATTTGGACTTTGTATTTCTAAGGTTTTTTTGGACCAATTAGAATGACTTCAGTCTTATCTGAATTAAATAGCAAGAAATAACAAGTCATCCAAGCTTTGATTTCCTAAAGACAGGCCTATAATTTGGCTATTTGATTACTATCATCTGGCTTCACTGACAAGTATAATTGTGTGTCATCTGCATAACAATAAAATGTATAGTGTTTTTTAGTAATGTTGCCCAGCGGAAGCATATATAAACTAAAAAAAATAGGGCCTGGCACAGATCCCCGTGGAACTCCTTGACTGAGCTTTGAGTTGGAAGAAAACTCATTACTGACATAAACAAACTTGAACAAATCAGATAATATCTAAGCCACTGCAACAAAGTTCCATTAAGTCCAACAAGGTGTTCTAGTCTAGCAAGTAAAATATGAAGAGTTTGTTTGCAAAAACCAATAAACACCACTTCCATGAAAATTTCACTCTTTACATCAAACAACTGTTAACATTTCCTTATTGAAGTTCAAATTGTTGTGTCTAAAAATCCAATATATCCTATGTTATAGACACTACAAATTCATGTTTTCTTTTTTTTTTTTTTTTTCAAAAGCCGATCAACGCCGGGAGCGTTTTCTTTTTTTTGTTTGTTTGTTTGTTTGTTTTTTATACAAAAGCAGACAACTCCACAGGGCAAATCAGCACTTGGTAATTGGGTGACGTGACTCATCTTGGCTTCCTTCCGGTCTGCTCACTCTGACTGTGTTTTTAATTTTCACTCACTCACTCCCTCACTACTTACTATATAGTGCATTTAGATATACTGGACTATAAACTCAATATACAGCCGTGGACAAAATTGATGGTACCCCCTCTGTTAATGAAAGAAAAACCCACAATGGTCACAGAAAAAACTTGAATCTGACAAAAGTGGTAATAAATAAAAATTCTATGAAAATTAACCAATGAAAATCAGAAAATGCTTTTGAATTGTGGTTCAACAGAATTATTAAAAAAAAAAAAAAAAAAAAAACTCTTGAAACA
Source organism: Pholidichthys leucotaenia (assembly GCA_020510985.1). Taxonomy (NCBI): domain Eukaryota; kingdom Metazoa; phylum Chordata; class Actinopteri; order Cichliformes; family Pholidichthyidae; genus Pholidichthys; species Pholidichthys leucotaenia. The sequence goes on along the minus strand of CM035836.1, from coordinate 82,889,559 downwards.
GGCCTGGACAAAAATGATGGTACCCTTAAGTTAATATTTTGTTGCACAACCTTTTGAGGCAATCACTGCAATCAAACAATTTCTGTAACTGTCAATGAGACTTCTACACCTCTCAGCAGATATTTTGGCCCACTCCTCATGAGCAAACTGCTCCAGTTGTCTCAGGTTTGAAGGGTGCCTTCTCCAGATGGCATGTTTCAGCTCCTTCCACATATATTCAATAGAACTTAGATCAGGGCTCATAGAAGGCCACTTTAGAATAGTCCAATGTTTCACTCTTAGCCATTCTTGGGTGTTTTTAGCTGTGTGTTTTGGGTCATTATCCTGTTGCAAGACCCATGACCTGTGACTGAGACCAAGCTGTCTGACACTGGGCAGCACATTTCTCTCTAGAATACCTTTATAGTCTTGAGATTTCATTGTACCCTGCACAGATTCAAGACACCCTGTGCCAGATGCAGCAAAGCAGCCCCAGAACATAACAGAACCTCCTCCATGTTTCACAGTAGGGAAAGTGTTCTTTTCTTGGTATGCTTCATTTTTGCGTCTGTAAACATAGCGCTGATGTGCCTTGCCAAAAAGTTCCAGTTTTGTCTCGTCTGTCCATAGGACATTCTTCCTGAAGCTTTGTGGCTTGTCAACATGCAGTTTGGCAAATTCCAGTCTGGCTTTTTTAGGACTTGTTTTCAACAGTGGTGTCCTCCTTGGTCGTCTCCCATGAAGTCCACTTTGGACTTCATGGGAGAAGTTGGTGCAACTGTAGTCACAGGAACATCAAGCTGCTTGGAGATGGTCTTATAGCCTTTACCTTTAACATGCTTGTCTATAATTTTCTTTCTAATCTCCTGAGACAACTCTCTCCTTTGCTTCCTCTGTTCCATGTTTAGTGTGGTAAACACCATGTCACAAAACAGAACAGTGACTACTTGTCACCCTTTAAATAGGACGACTGACTGACTACAAGTTTGTAGACACCTGTGATGTTAATTAGAGGACACATCTCGGTTGAACATGTCCCTATGGTCACATTATTTTCAATCTTTTCTAGGGGTACCATTTTTTAAAATAATTCTGTTGAACCACAATTCAAAAGCATTGTCTGATTTTCATTGGCTAATTTTCATAGAATTTTTATTTATTACCACTTTTGTCAGATTCAAGTTATTTCTGTGACCATTGTGGGTTATTCTTTCATTAACAGAGGGGTACCAACAGTTTTGTCCACATGTGTAACAATAAAATTATCCGCCCTCAGACATTGCTGGGTTTATTTTTGCGGCACGGTTAATGACGTCATCACGTGAGACAGTAAAATGTAACAGACTAATGGTGGTAAAAAAAAATGAATACCTGATGTACAGTAATTTGTACTAAATATATATTAAATCAAATCATTTTTGCTGAATTATTAAATATAAATACCTTAAAGGCCTCGGACGGTGACATTTTTTTATTGAACCAATAAACTGATTGTATGAAAATATTCCATTCTGGCCATTCCCGTGATTTAAAATGTGTCACCAGTCTCCATAAATGACTTTATTTGTTAATAGCCCATATTTCACTTAGTGATGCTGCAGTACCGCCATCTCTCGATAGGGGTGGGCAGCAGTGACGTCAGGTCAGGGAGAAACAGGAAATGGCTGAACGACAGCAGAGTGATTCGGACAGCGATTATTTTATCGAGTATGACGACCGCAATATAAGTGATGATATTGACACTGAAGAATCTGATGATGAAGTAGTTTTGGGTGGTGCTGATGGGGTTATTCAGCCATATTTGTTCGAGCCCGAGGGTGCGGAGGAAGACGCGGACAAAACAGCGACCGGAGCAGACCACGTTGAGGACGAGCGCCTCGCCGATTTATATTGGTAAAATATGCTTTGAATTTTTTTTTTTAGGCGATATGCATGGTCACACACTTAATTATCAAAATAAAACTGCCAATTGTTCCCTCGCTGCCTTACTTGGCGACTTATAAACATTAGAAACATTTAGAAACATTATCATTGGAAATAAAAGGATAATGTATGTGAGGGATGTGTACTTTGCGAGTTTGTTAGGAGATGTTGTTAATCATCATCATGTTAATCCTAGTCTCAAAAGCTACATAATTCTCTTAAGAGATTGATGGATCAACATGATCCATCATGGATCATGATTATTGTGATTCATTATTGTTTTCCTATAACTTCTCTTTCTGCTCAAAATTTTTTACATGTTTTAAATGTTTTCTAATCAAACTTCATAGACCAATTTATATAGCACTCCCACGAGCCATTAGTTTATTATAAGCATCTGATTATACCATTTTTTTAACAGGTGCATTTGTGAGAAATGCAACATTATGCCAACATCAACTGAATCTCGGTGCTGCCAGGAGGTATTGAAGGTGAAGGAGAAACTAGAAGAACTGAAGGGCTGTGGATACACAGATGATAACCTACCAAGGTGTATCACTGATCACCCCGGTTTCCGTTCTGTCTGTCTTGACATCTGGGATTTACAGACAGCTTTTCTGGCCTACAGACAGCAATATGGTGATCATGACGCAAGTCAACACGAGTGAGTTTTTAAACCAATATTTATTCATGTGTTTTAATTTTCCAGATCAATTATGAAGAAATCATTCAATACATTCAATAATCAATGCAAACGGAATAATCAATGCCAACCCCATATTTTTCAGGCGATACAGATTCATAGCCTACAGGCACCTGGTCCGGTGGTGTTGGGGATATCTTGGGAAAGAAGTGAGGGTGTTATTGCCTGCCTGTGCTGTGAGCCTCATCAGAGAAACATTCCCATCTGATCACTACAAGGGATTTTGCCTACCAAGATTAGATTTGTGATCAATGTTATTTAAATAAAGTTTTTTAAAATCATATATTGAGTTTATTAATGTGCATGTCAATTTTATAATTCTAATATTTCAGCATTCATCAAAGTCGGATCTCATATACATTAGAGTAATTTTTCTACCATTTTATGGTGTAAAATTCGTGTTCAATTTTTAAAAGCACATTTCTCTAAAAATCTTAGGCTTGTATTTTTTTGTCTTAGCAAAATATGTTGCTTCCCTAACAATTGAAAGCTGAACTTTCATTGCTAATTGGAAATTTATTCTACTTTTACATGTTTGATTTTGAAAATCTAGATACATGTTGCTCAACAGCATCAGCTTTGATGGGACGCTGAAATTTGGCACTCAATGTTGCGGGAACTCTGGCTTGTACAGAGTGCCACTGCTCCAATAAGTGGGTTGGATCAACCAAGGTTTTGTCGAAAAGAGTATTCATCAGATCATCCACATATTCTGAAATAAAATTAATTTAATAAAAATTAGAAATCGAAAGCTCCTTGTAAGTGGTCGTGGAAATTCCAACGATACCGGCTGCATTTAGAACTCTGAGGACCTTGACATATGACGCCCCAGTGAAGAGAATGGCGGATGAAAGCTGTATGTTACCAGCTGGCATGTCCCTGATCATCGGCTGGCTGTGCCAGGATTGATCCTCAACACAATGTGGACAATGTTGTTTGATCACCAACAGAGAGCCTTTAGTGTGACTTGTTACCTCACACGGATGACTGCAATGAGGACAATTGCTGAATAATCAAATTCAAAAAAAAAAATCCACAGTATTTGAAGGTTGAGTGACAGTGGATAACATCTGCAAAAACAGTAGATCAACATAATTTCATTCCAGAGGTGTCAAATTGGATTACATATATAGAAATATAACTTGAGCAAACAGGCACAACCACCTCCCTATACAGCACTGAATATTTCATATTTGATTAGTATGAATACCCTAAAATTCTAATATTTGATAAGTTGTTAAGGCAATGAAATTCATTGCTTGTAAATAATTTTAGTAAATATTAGCAGTGAATATTAAAAAAAGAAAACTTACCCTGTTTACTTCTCTTTCTGACAGCAGATCGCATCGGTAGATCACCCTTGCTTTTCACGCCACTGTCACTGACACTTGTCTGAGAGTGGGACTTTGAAATGAACGGATATATAGTTGGAACAGCCGATTTTTTTATCAGCAATCTTTTTGCTAATTTCATTTCAAATTGCATCTTATTCTCAAAATCGCTGTCAACGAAATGTCTACTGCACATGTTGGGTGATTTTGCGACATAATTCCAATTTTTTCGCGTTTTCTGAACGAAATTCACCCATGCGGTTCTGATTTTCCCAGGCAGGGGAAATTCATAAACTCTCACCGCGTGCTCCTCCGGTATACCGTCGCACCCGTAGACAACACAACGCCAAACCATAATTAAGTCGATCACTGAAATCCTAATCGTAATAAATACTCTATTTGTAATCCACAAGTACTCCTAGAAATATCCGTCATCGCCGAACGTAAACAACACGCAATGTCCGTCGAGTGTTTGCTGGTCGCTCCCTGACCTGACGTCACACAGTCAGTGGCCATTTTAGCCGCTGATCGCTTGGCAGACAGACAGCTCTCAAGGAAATCATACTTCAATAGCGCATTGTCACCTTATGCGACATTTGTTGACACCAAAACATGTGCGGTTCAAATTAGCTCGTCTCACACAAAAATTTAAGATATGATTTAGCGATATTGAAATTTCGTCCGGCCGACGCCTTTAAGGTAGTTTATGTTGTGATGTGAAGCTCTTCTGTCACTGCTCCATTGGCTGTGCATCCAATATATAGTTCACTATCTGGGGAAGGAGTGAGCATTTAAAACACAGCACCTGCTTGCTGTGAGTGATTTCCTTTCCAGTTGAACCACTGATGCATTCACCAGTAGGGCACAAACAAGGTCAGAACAGCGAATAATATTAAGAATTCTTGCTACCATTATCTTCTATTATCAGAATTCTTGCTACTTTTCTGCTGTTTGTCTCTGCATATTAACATTAACCACAACCATTTGTACAAATGCCATATCTGCTGCCGTCTGTCGGTCTGTCACTGCAATACTGATCGAGTGCAGTCCTATCTGTTACTATCTGCACCTACACTACCACATTGAACTGCAACTACAGGTATTAAAATTCTAGTTGTCTGTATATAGGATTGTTAGGTTTTATCACTGATAATCATTCATCTCAATTTTTCACTATGGGAGGTCTGAGTCTTTCTTGTCGCCATTTGCACCACAGGTTACAGTACTGTACATATTGTATATTAGACCGCTGTTGTTGTTGTTTTCTTTTTTCCAACCTTATTCCTTTTCTTTTTCCACTGTGCACACCAATGAAGAGAGAGAGAAATGGCATTTCAGTTCTCCTGTATGTCCTGCACATGTAGTAGTCGTCGGCCTCCGTCGGTCTATGATGACCATGGAAGAGAATCCTAAACGTCTACTCTGCTGGAACAGCACCGCCTGTGGCTGAACAGGCTGATGCGCGAATGGCAGTCCCTGTCACACAGGTCGCACTTGTGGGTGGTCTCCGTGCTGCTGGGTCTGTGGCGGTTCTTCCTGCGGGTCCTTTTTTCATCTGCTGCAGCAGTCAGTCTCTCTTCACCCACCTTGAGCTGTCTGGTCAGGGTGCCTCTCCATTTGGAGCGGTCCGTTGCAAGGTCCTCCCAGCGCTCTGTGTTGATCTCCAGGGCCTTCATGTCTCTCTTGCAGATGTCTCTAAAGCACAGCTGTGGGCGGCCAACGTCTCTCCTGCCAGTTGCAAGTTCTCCGTAGAGGACGTCTTTGGGGATTCTGCCATCCTCCATACGGTGAACGTGGCCTAGCCAGCGGAGCCTGTGCTGCCTGAATAGAGTGAACATGGAGGGAAGGCCAGCACGAGACAGAACTTCTGTGTTGGGCACTTTGTCCTGCCAGGATATGTCCAGGATGTGGCGAATGCAGCGCAAGTGGAAGGAGTTCAGTCTCTTTTCCTGCCGGGCGTATGTTGTCCACGTCTCACTCCCATAGAGCAGTGTGCTGATGACGCAGGCGTTGTACACTGCCATCTTTGTCTTGACAGAGAGTCCCAAACTCGTGTGGTGAGGCGAGCGAGTGTGAAGGCTGATTTTCAAATCCTCTTGTTGATCTGTGTATCAAAGGAGAGGTTATTGCTGATCGTGGACCCCAGGTACATGAACTGATTCATGACCTCCAGCTCGTAGTCGTCGATGGTGATGGTTGGTGGTGCTTCCGTGCCTTACGCCAAGACGTTAGTCTTCTTCAGGCTGATGGTAAGCCCGAAGTCCTTGCATGCCTGGGAGAAGCGGTCCATCAGGGTCTGAAGCTCCTGCTGTGTGTGGGTTGCGACAGCAGCGTCGTCTGCGAACAGCATGTCTCTGATTAGAGCCTTGCGTACTTTGGTTCTGGCTTTCAGGCAGGCGAAGTTGAAAAGCCTGCCGTCAGATCTTGTGTGCAGGTAGATTCCCTCTGTTGCTGTGCTGAAGGCATGCCTCAGGAGCATAGCAAAGAAAATCCCAAAGAGGGTTGGCGCAAGTACACAGCCCTGTTTCACTCCGCTGCGTATGTTGAATGGCTCTGAGACGTTGCCGTCGTGCTGCACTATCCCCTGCATGTTGGTGTGAAACGATTCAATGAGGCTTTGCAACTTTGGTGGGCATCCTATCTTTGGCAGGATCTTGAAAAGGCCCTCTCTGCTGACCAGATCGAACGCTTTGGTGAGGTCGATGAAGGCGACGTACAGGGGCATGTTCTGTTCTCTGCATTTCTCCTGGAGTTGGCGGATGGAGAATATCATGTCTACCGTCGATCGCTCAGCGCAGAAGCCACACTGAGACTCGGGGTAGACACGTTCGGCAAGCTTCTGTAGATGAACGAGAACAACTCATGCGTAGACTTTGCCAACAACGCTGAGGAGGGAGATGCCCCTGTAGTTGTTGCAGTCACTTCTCTCCCCTTTGTTTTTGTAGAGGGTGATGATCTTGGCGTCCCTCATGTCCTGTGGTACGGCACCTTCCTTCCAACACTGGCAGAGGACATCATGCAATGGCAGCAGTAGGGCGGTTTTGCAGTGCTTGATCAGGTCAGGGGGTATGCCATCGTTGCCGGGTGCCTTGCCAGCGGCCAAGCTATCAATGGCCTTGCTGAGTTCGTCGATGGTTGGCTCGGCGTCAAGTTCGTCCATGGATGGCAGGCAGTTGATGGCATCAAGGGCTGACGGTGTCACGGTGTTCTGTCTAGAGTAGAGGTCGGAGTAGTGTTCCACCCATCTCTCCATCTGCTTGTTCTTTTCTGTGATCATCTCCCCAGTGGAGGATTTGAGGGGAGCCGTCTTGCTCTGAACCGGACCAAGTGCTTTCTTGATGCCATCGTATATACCACGGATGTTCCCTGTTATGGCAGCGGTTTGAATGTCTTGGCTGAGCTGAGTCCAGTACTCGTTGGCACAGCGCCGAGCAGTCTGCTGAACTTTGCTTCTCGCAGCCCTGCGAATCTGGAGATTCTTCTCGTTTGGGTACTTCTTGTACTCAGCAAGTGCTGAGCGCTTGGCTTCAATGACGGGGGTCATCTCGGTCAACTTGGCATCAAACCAGTCCTGTGACTTCGAGGTCTTCCTCCCAAAGGTAGCCAAGGCTGTGCGGTGGATGGTGTTTCGCAGCTCTTCCCACTTCTGCTTTGCAGATTCTCCTTCTTGTGGTACACCAAGTTCCTTCTCAAAGGTGGAGGCAAACTGCTCAACAAGTTCTGGTTGAGCCATCTTGCTGGTGTCAATCCGTGCCTTTCCAGGCTGTCTAGCATGATGGAATTTCTTCAGCTGCAGCTTGACCTTGCAACACACCAATGAATGGTCTGTGTCGCAATCTGCACTCTGGAACGAACGGGTGATTAGCACGCTCTTCAGTGAGGTGCGCCTGGTCAGGATCAAGTCCAGCTGGTGGCAGTGCTTTGAGCGTGGATGTTGCCAGGAAACCTTGTGTTGGGGCTTGGTCTTGAAGAACGAGTTTGTGATGCACAGATCATGATATGTGCAGAACTCGAGCAGCCGCTGTCCGTTGTCGTTCATTCTGCCCACGCCAAAAGGTCCAAGACAGGAGGGCCAGGAGTCGTGGTCAGCACCCACTCTGGCATTGAAGTCTCCAAGGAGAATGAGTTGTTCAGAGTTGGGGATGATCCTGACAGTTGTTGCGAGATTCTCGTAGAACTCGTCTTTTGCCTCTGGTGTGGCTGTCAAGGTTGGGGCATACACACTGACGAGGGTGACTGGGCCTTGAGTGGTGTTGAGGAGGAGGGTGAGGAGTCGTGCAGAGCCAGTGCTGCCCGGTTCCACCATCTTCAGCAAGGTGTTCTTCACTGCGAAGCCCACTCCGTGTTCCCTGTGTTCGTCACTGCCCTTTCCCTGCCAGTAGAACGTGTAGTCCTTCTCTCTCAGTGTGCCTGCGTCAGCCAACCGTGTTTCCTGGAGAGTGGTGATATCCACTCCCAGTCTCTTCAGCTCATTATTGATGATGGCAGTCTTCCTGGTGTCATTGATGTCCTTGAGGTTAGCAGCGAGTCCTGTCATCATAGTGCGGACGTTCCAAGTTCCCAGGTTTAGAGTTGGTCTCTTTTGTTTTATTGTCTTACCTGGTGCGAAGGTTCTCAGCCTGCTGTTCGGATTTCTCCTCATCCCCATGCACCCAATGAGGAAAGCAAGCTGTGGGACAACACCTTATTGGCTTGGGGCTGCCCAGCTTGAGGCGGGCGGTAGCTGTCCAGTGAGATCCGATGATCCCTCCCACCGTCGGGAACAACCCCTGGCGCCGCGCTCTACGCCAGTTGAGCGGTGGCTTATAACCGGTAACTGTCATTCCCCGTGTTTTGTCTACGCCAAAGGCGAAGCTGGAGTGTCCTCTCCAGTGATCCGGTGTTCTACCTTCCAGCGTTGGGCGTTGGTAGGATTCAAGCCTGGACAGGAAGATATGGAGGACAAGATGTTGCTACGACAACCTTGGAACCTTGTCGGTTCCAAGGTTGTCATAGCCAGGAGCGGCACTGGGGTTAAGCTCCCAGTGCTCATAAAATACTCCTTACGGCATGCGTCTCGAAAAGCCTCTGACAAGTAAGTCCAACTCCTAGCCTGCCCATGTGGTTCAGTCTCTAAGCCCGGCGGAACTGCTTTTACTAATAGGAGAAGGGGCGAGGGCGGATCTCTGGCGCCTTAAAACCAGATGCTTCGGGTAGATGGTGGCTCGTCAACCTGGGAAGGTAGCCCATCTAGGGGAAGGTAAACCCTGATTTCAAACCTCCGCTGCCTTGCGGCATACCCGGTCACGGGAAAGGCTTCGGGAGTCAACCCTGAGGAAAAATCCGGAGTCGGAGCCCCAAAGGCAGTTCTATGTTGTGCTCAACATCGTTCTGGCAGCTCCTGCAACGGCGCTGGTGCCAAACTGTAGCAGCCCTGCTGTTCCTTTGGATTCATCAGTGACGTGGAGAGGGGGGACATGCTGCATGTAGTAGTATTGACAATAAAATTGTTAAATCTTGAATCCTGAATCATAGCTTTATTATAGCTAAATTATGCCATTTTACTGAGTGGATATGCCTAAATCAGTGTGTCAGTCATACTACATTGATGCTTTAGATACATTCAAGTATGTTCACGACAAAATAGCATGGTTTTCAGGACTTTTCTGTTTTGTTTTTTTTTTTAAAAGAATGGCTTGTGGACTTATCAGATTTGCAAAAAACAAACAAAAAAGAAAAGTACTAATAAATTGCAAAAAAGTAACAATGAGTTGATGTTTGATTTGTTGCTTTATTATGTGTGAGATACGCATATTTCAAGTGACCATGTCTTTGAAGCTGATTTGGAAATACAAACACCTATAAACCTACAGATGAAAAAGTGTTTGTTTGTTGTTATTTTTCTCATTTTGAACACAACTGGACTTATCTATTTTTGCAAAAAAACTCTTCATATTTTGATTGATAGTATCAACAGCTGCACTAAGGTCCAAAAGGACGAGTACAGAAACATGTCGATTATCAGATGTGATAAGGAGGTCATTAGTGACATTCACTAAAGCTGTTTCAGTACGATGATGGATTCTAAACCCAGATTGAAACTCTTCAAATAAGCCATTTCCCTGTAAGAGGTCAAATAATTTCTTAGCAACAACTCTAAGATTTTTGAAATTAAAGGCAGATTAGAGATTAGTCTATAGTTCGCTAAAACTCCAAACAGATATCAATTGAAGGAGTTGTAGTAAGTACTGTATTTAAGTTAACGGTGGGAAGACTCTGAATGATTTTATCTCTGACAGATGAAATTTTATTTTTGACGAAGTTCATAAAGTCCTGACTATGAAGCTCTAAGAGAATGCTAGATTTGACAGAGTCCTGACTCTTTTTCAGCCTGGCTACAGTGCTGAAATGAAACCCGGGATTATTCTTGTTCTCTTCTATTAATGCAGGATAATAACTTGTTCTAGCTTTACTAAGAGATTTTTTCTTTAAAAAACTAGAAGATGATTTCTCCAAGCTAAGTAGATTTCATCTACAGTAATTTAGTGGAGCACCATTTTCTTTCTAATTGACGAGTCTTCTTTTGTAAGCTATGAGTTTCTCTGTTGAACTAAGGAGTTACAAATCTCTAATTAGACTTTTTTTTTTTTTTTTTAAAGGGACCACCATGTCTAGAGTATGATGCAGAGAAGCTGTCACACTATCTACCATGCTATCAGTTACAGAAGGAGCAATCTCTACATAGCTAATCTCCGTTGTGTTGGCACATGGCATTGAGGAAACAATGCATAATAATAATGTAATAATTTAGGCCAATAATGTAATAGCCAGCGAATAACATCACATTAGTGATGGGGCGCTGGTGGGGCGCTGCTGAAGTCATTCTATGACACGGTGGTGGCATCAGCCATCACTTTTGGAGTGGTCTGCTGGGGCAGTGGCATTACTGCAGCCGATAGGAAGAGACTGAACAAACTGATTAAGAAAGCTAGCTCTGTCCTGGGGCAACGCCTTGATCCGATGGAGGAGATAGGAGAGAGAAGGACGGTGGCTAAACTGTCATCTCTGCTGGAGTCCGAGTTCCACCCTATGCAGGACATACTGGATGCACTGAGGAGCTCATTTAGCAGCAGACTACATCATCCCAGGTGCACAACCGAGAGGTTTCGTAGGTCCTTCCTACCAACGGCTGTCAGACTGTACAACCTAAGCAGGGCTGCTCGCAGAGATAGCAAAAAGACGTAACAAACTAATAGTTTTTTTTTTTTTTTTTTAATGCAAAAGATGCAATAGACTTACACAATGGTCCTCTCCGGCATACAACTAGGAACATACCGGTCGCTATGGAGGGTGAGAATATGTATGGGCACATAATCATACCATGTAGGATAACTAAATAGACGGTTATGCTGTTTCATCCCACCTAGCAACAATGCTCTGCACTGTGTGTGTTTATATATTTACATACTTATTCCATCTAGCTACAATGCTCTGCACTGGGTGTGTTTATATTTATATATCTATATATTTATTCCATCCAGCTACAATGCTCCGCACTGTGTTTTTATATATCTACATATTATTCCATCTAGCTACATTGCTCCGCACTGTGTGTGTTTATATACTTGCATATTTATTCCACCTAGCTGCAATGCTCCATACTGTGGGTGTTTATATATTTACATATTTATTCCATCTAGCTACAATGCTCTGCACTGTGTGTTCATATATTCATATATTTATTCCATCCAGCTACAATGCTCTGCACTGTGTGTCTGTGTGTGTGTGTGTGTGTATATATATTTTATAGTAATATGTACATATGTATATTAGCTGCTCTTGCTTGCTTGTTTTTTCTTGCCTTCTGATTGTTGCTCTGAGTGTTGCTATCCCTGTGCTGTTGCAATCCTGGAATTTCCCCGTTGTGGGACTAATAAAGGCTTATCTTATCTTATTATTGGCTCAAAAATACTGTTACATTTTTGGCAGATTGTTATATTATTGGTTTTATTACATTTAAAATGGCCAAAATTATTACATTTTTGGCAGATATTACATTATTGGTTGCTCCACGCGTCTGCCTCACCATAAGGCCCACATGACGTAAATGTTGTCATCCTCACCAGTCTGCAAGGGTAGGCATGGTCCCTGTCCACATGCCACCTGGAATATTGCAATATTCAACAAATATCCAACATGGTGGTGCTATTTTTACATCTGTGAACATAGAACTGCTGTGTCTTGCCAAAAAGTTCCAGTTTTGTCTCGTCTGTCCATAGGACATTCTCCTAGAAGCTTTGTGTCTTGTCAACATGCAGTTTGGCAAATTCCAGTCTGGCTTTTTTATGATTTGTTTTCAACAGTGGTGTCCTCCTTGGTCGTCTCCCATGAAGTCCACATTGGCTAAAACAACAACGGATGGTGCGATCTGACACTGATGTACCTTGACCTTGGAGTTCACCATGAATGTGTTTAGAGGTTGTTCTGGGCTCTTTTGTGACCATTCGTATTATCCGTCTCCTCCTGCGGCCACGTCCAGGGAGGTTGGCTACAGTCCCGTGGATCTTAAATTTCTGAATAATATGGGCAACTGTAGTCACAGGAACATCAAGCTGCTTGGAGATGGTCTTATAGCCTATACCTTTAACATTCTTGTCTATAATTTTCTTTCTAATGTCCTGAGACAACTCTTTCCTTTGCTTCCTCTGGTCCATGTTTAGTGTGGAACACACCATGTCACTAAACAGCACAGTGACTACTTGTCACCCTTTAAATAGGCCGACTGACTGATTACAAGTTTGTAGACACCTGTGATGTTAATTAGAGGACACATCTTGGTTCAAATCAAATCAAATCAAATCAGCCTTTATTGTCATATTGCTGTACATACAACTGTAGTGCAAGCAAGATGAAATTATGTTTCTCTCTGCATCCATATAAGTAAAAAAAACATAATTTAACCTCTTGCACTCCAGTGTACCGCGGACGGGCATGTCTCTGCGTCCCAGAGCACACAAGGGCGCACGAGAGCACCCTCGTGCGCTCTAGGACGCACGAGGGTGCTGCGTCCAAGCGCGCACTGAAAAAAAAAGCTGCATTTCCGTTCTTCCACTACAGACACAGCCGCGAACAGATCAGATATGATTGACCTCTCATTCGACTAATAAGAGCCTTGAATTGGGTTTCTGAAACCTTGAAGAACCAATGACTGAAAACCTAGCAAGAAGGACCCGCCTACCAACGCTGTGAATGCAGCGAGCCAATTGAAGCACAGAAGTTTGCAAGCTGTTTTGTGTAAGGCTGGGTGAAGACAGACTGCTGCAGTAGATGAAAAAAAGGACCTGCAGGAAGAACCTGCCATAGATCCAGCAGCACGGAGACCACCCACAAGTGCGACCTGTGTGACAGGGACTGCCATTCGCGCATCGGCCTGTTCAGCCACTGGCGGTGCTTTTTTTCTTATTCCAGCAGAATAGATGTTTAGGATTCTCTTCCATGATCATCATAGACCGACGGAGGCCGACGACGAAGGTCGTAAATCATTCGCCAAAACCGCAATCATGGAAGCGCAAAACCGCAATAGTGGAATTAAGTTTTGACCGGGTCGCGAGACCAGAACCACGAGCGGACCAGTGTCGCGTTCTTCTGACAATGAGGAAGAGAAGTTCGCCAGGACACTGCTGCTGTGAAGAGGTGTTATAAGCTAAATTATCCTTTATCCCTGAAAATTGTAATCAAAAATGACTTTTGATCGATCGGTAAATTACAACTGTGCTGTGCACGAAGTCTGAAGTCCATGCGCCGCGGTACACGGTTGGTGCGCCGCGTCCGGACCATGAACGCCCCCCCACCCCCGCTACTCTTCTGTAGTGGGGGGGGGGGAGCCACGGTGACTGCGCCACAGTCGCCACATCGCCACGAGTCTATTCCGTCATGTAGCAATGGCCGATGTCCGTCCACACAGCCCTGAGTGTCACCTTTCTTTAGAGCCCAAGATGAGGCTTCTATATTGAATCATTCAAAAATTACAGACATTTTTCCAAACTGTGCCATTTGGCACAATTTGGCACAGTTCAAAAACGCCTGGGAACTACCTGAGGAAAAAGCTGTGTAATATATTCATTTTTTGTGGTCGTCGGCCTCCGTCGGTCTATGATGACCATGGAAGAGAATCCTAAACGTCTACTCTGCTGGAACAGCACCTCCTGTGGCTGAACAGGCCGATGCGCGAATGACAGTCCCTGTCACACTTGTGGGTGGTCTCCGTGCTGCTGGGTCTGTGGCGGTTCTTCCTGCGGGTCCTTTTTTCATCTGCTGCAGCAGTCAGTCTCTCTTCACCCACCTTGAGCTGTCTGGTCAGAGTGCCTCTCCATTTGGAGCGGTCCGTTGCAAGGTCCTCCCAGTGCTCTGTGTTGATATCCAGGGCATTCATGTCTCTCTTGCAGACGTCTCTAAAGCGCAGCTGTGGGCGGCCAACGTCTCTCTTGCCAGTTGCCAGTTCTCCATAGAGGACGTCTTTGGGGATTCTGCCATCCTCCATACGGTGAACGTGGCCTAGCCAGCGGAGCCTGCGCTGCCTGAGTAGAGTGAACATGGAGGGAAGGCCGGCGCGGGAAGGAACTTCTGTGTTGGGCACTTTGTCCTGCCAGGATATGTCCAGGATGTGGCGAATGCAGCGCAAGTGGAAGGAGTTCAGTCTCTTTTCCTGCCGGGCGTATGTTGTCCACGTCTCACTCCCATAGAGCAGTGTGCTGATGACGCAGGCGTTGTACAGTGCCATTTTCGTCTTGACAGAGAGTTTGGGATTCTCCCACACTCGTGTGGTGAGGCGAGCGAGTGTGAAGGCTGATTTTCCAATCCTCTTGTTGATCTCTGTATCAAGGGAGAGGTTGTTGCTGATCGTGGACCCCAGGTACATGAACTGATTCACGACCTCCAGCTTGTAGTCATCAATGGTGATGGTTGGTGGTGCTTCCGTGCCTTGCGCCAAGACGTTAGTCTTCTTCAGGCTGATGGTAAGCCCGAAGTCCTTGCATGCCTGGGAGAAGCGGTCCATCAGGGTCTGAAGCTCCTGCTGTGTGTGGGTTGTGACTGCAGCGTCGTCTGCGAACAGCATGTCTCTGATTAGAGCCTCGCGTACTTTGGTTCTGGCTTTCAGGCGGGCGAGGTTGAAAAGCCTGCCGTCAGATCTTGTGTGCAGGTAGATTCCCTCTGTTGCTGTGCTGAAGGCATGCCTCAGGAGCATAGCAAAGAAAATCCCAAAGAGGGTTGGCGCAAGTACACAGCCCTGTTTCACTCTGCTGCGTATGTTGAATGGCTCTGAGACGTTGCCATCGTGCTGCACTATCCCCTGCATGTTGGTGTGAAACGATTCGATGAGGCTTTGCAACTTTGGTGGGCATCCTATTTTTGGCAGGATTTTGAAAAGGCCCTCTCTGCTTACCAGATCGAACGCTTTGGTGAGGTCGATGAAGGCGACGTACAGAGGCATGTTCTGTTCTCTGCATTTCTCCTGGAGTTGGCAGATGGAGAATATCATGTCTACCGTCGATCGCTCAGCGCGGAAGCCACACTGAGACTCGGGGTAGACACGTTCGGCAAGCTTCTGTAGACGAACGAGAACAACTCGTGCGTAGACTTTGCCAACAATGCTGAGGAGGGAAATGCCCCTGTAGTTGTTGCAGTCGCTTCTCTCCCCTTTGTTTTTGTAGAGGGTGATGAGCTTGGCGTCCCTCATGTCCTGTGGTACGGCACCTTCCTTCCAGCACTGGCAGAGGACGTCATGCAATGGCAGCAGTAGGGCGGTCTTGCAGTGCTTGATCAGGTCAGGGGGTATGCCGTCGTTGCCGGGTGCCTTGCCAGCGGCCAAGCTATCAATGGCCTTACTGAGTTTGTCGATGGTTGGCTCGGCGTCAAGTTCGTCCATGGATGGCAGGCAGTCGATGGCATCAAGGGCTGATGGTGTCACGGTGTTCTGTCTAGAGTAGAGGTCGGAGTAGTGTTCCACCCATCTCTCCATCTGCTTGTTCTTCTCTGTGATCATCTCCTCAGTGGAAGATTTGAGGGGGGCCGTCTTGCTCTGAGCCGGACCAAGTGCTTTCTTGATGCCATCGTACATACCACGGATGTTCCCTGTTATGGCAGCGGTTTGAATGTCTTGGCTGAGCTGAGTCCAGTACTCGTTGGCACAGCGCTGAGCAGTCTGCTGAACTTTGCTTCTCGCAGTCCTGAGAATCTGGAGATTCTTCTCGTTTGGGTACTTCTTGTACTCAGCAAGTGCTGAGCGCTTGGCTTCAATGACGGGGGTCATCTCGGTCAACTTGGCATCAAACCAGTCCTGTGACTTCGAGGTCTTCCTCCCAAAGGTAGCCAAGGCTGTGCGGTAGATGGTGTTTCGCAGCTCTTCCCACTTCTGCTTTGCAGATTCTCCTCCTTGTGGTACACCAAGTTCCTTCTCAAAGGTGGAGGCAAACTGCTCAACAAGTTCTGGTTGGGCCATCTTGCTGATGTCAATCCATGCCTTTCCAGGTTGTCTAGCACGATGGAATTTCTTCAGCTGCAGCTTGGCCTTGCAACACACCAATGAATGGTCTGTGCCGCAATCTGCACTCTGGAACGAACGGGTGATTAGCACGTTCTTCAGTGAGGTGCGCCTGGTCAGGATCAAGTCCAGCTGGTGGCAGTGCTTTGAGCGTGGATGTTGCCAGGAAACCTTGTGTTGGGGCTTTGTCTTGAAGAACGAGTTTGTGATGCACAGATCGTGATATGTGCAGAACTCGAGCAGCCGCTGTCCGTTGTTGTTCATTCTGCCCACGCCAAAAGGTCCAAGACAGGAGGGCCAGGAGTCGTGGTCAGCACCCACTCTGGCATTGAAGTCTCCAAGGAGAATGAGTTGTTCAGAGTTGGGGATGATCCTGACAGTTGTTGCGAGATTCTCGTAGAACTCGTCTTTTGCCTCTGGTGTGGCTGTCAAGGTTGGGGCATACACACTGACGAGGGTGACTGGGCCTTGAGTGGTGTTCAGGCGGAGGGTGAGGAGTCGTGCAGAGCCAGTGCTGCCCGGTTCCACCATCTTCAGCAAAGTGTTCTTCACTGCGAAGCCCACTCCGTGTTCCCTGTGTTCGTCACTGCCCTTTCCCTGCCAGTAGAACGTGTAGTCCTTCTCTCTCAGTGTGCCTGCATCAGCTAACCGTGTTTCCTGGAGAGTGGCGATATCCACTCCCAGTCTCTTCAGCTCATTATTGATGATGGCAGTCTTCCTGGTGTCGTTGATGTCCTTGAGGTTAGCAGCGAGTCCTGTCATCATAGTGCGGACGTTCCAAGTTCCCAGTTTTAGTGTTGGTCTCTTTTGTTTTATTGTCTTGCCTGGTGCAAAGGTTCTCAGCCTGCTGTTTGGATTTCTCCTTATCCCCATGCACCCAATGAGGAAAGCAAGCTGTGGCGGAACAACACCTTATTGGCTTGGGGCTGCCCAGCTTGAGGCAAGCGGTAGCTGTCCAGTGAGATCTGATGATCCCTCCCACCGTCGGGAACAACCCCTGGCGCCACGCTCTACGCCAATTGAGCAGTGGCTTATAACCGGTAACTGTCATGCCCCATGTTTTGTCTACGCCAAAGGCGAAGCTGGAGTGTCCTCTCCAGTGATCCGGTGTTCTACATTCCAGCGTTGGGCATTGGTAGGATTCAAGCCTGGGCAGAAAGATATGGAGGACAAGATGTTGCCCATGCAGCATGTCCCCCTTCTCCACATCACTGATGAATCCAAAGGAACAGCAGGGCTGCTACAGTTTGGCACCAGCGCCGTTGCAGGAGCTGCCAGAACGATGTTGCGCACAACATAGAACTGCCTTAGGGGCTCCGACTCCGGATTTTTCCTCAGGGTTGACTCCCGAAGCCTTTCCCGTGACCGGGTATGCCGCAAGGCACCAGAGGTTTGAAATCAGGGTTTACCTTCCCCTAGATGGGCTACCTTCCCAGGTTGACGAGCCACCATCTACCCGAAGCATCTGGTTTTAAGGCGCCAGAGATCCGCCCTCGCCCCTTCTCCTATTAGTAAAAGCAGTTCCGCCGGGCTTAGAGACTAAACCACACGGGCAGGCTAGGAGTTGGACTTAGTTGTCAGAGGCTTTTCGAGACGCACGCCATAAGGAGCATTTTATGAGCACTGGGAGCTTAACCCCAGTGCCGCTCCTGGCTATGACAACCTTGGAACCTGGCTATGAATACCGTTTTGTGGTATTGTTACAAAATTTGGACCTCAGCTGGATAACACTTGGTTCTACATTTCTGTTGCATTTTCCAGCCCAGTTCTGAAGCTGTGTGTTATTTGCAAGCATTTGTATCCAAAAAAACACCCAGGCCAAATTTATTTTCTTCAAGTTCAGTATGTTTAGATGACTGTAACTCAGTGGCCGGAGCATTTATAGAGATTATGACTGTTTTTCCAAAAAATTCAAAGTGTTTTCTTTTAAATGAGACCAACCCCATGAAGATGCTGCAAAGGGTTGAAGAACAGCTTTCGATTTACTTTGGGCACGTTATTTTTTGGCATTTTTAGGGAAATTGACCGGAGTGCAAGGGGTTAAGACACACTCACACAAACCCTCAACCCTCACCCCAACATAGCCATTCACACTTCCCTGAGACATACTTGAAAACTAACCAGAACTATAATATACAAATAATATACATAATGTCCATAGGTGCAGTAGTATGTATGAGAGATTCCGGATCAACTGTTCAGTATCCTAACAGCTTGTGGAAGGAAGCTGTTAATCAGTCTGGTGGTTCCTATGGTCACATTATTTTCAATCTTTTCTAGGGGTACCACCATTTTTGTCCAGGCCTGTTTCATGAGTTTGTTTTTTTATGTTAATTAGAGGACACATCTCAGTTGAACATGTCCCTATGGTCTTTTCTAGGGGTACCATTTTTAAAAATAATTCTGTTGAACCACAATTCAAAAACATTGTCTGATTTTCATTGGTTAATTTTCATAGAATTTTTATTTATTACCACTTTTGTCAGATTCAAGTTATTTCTGTTACCATTGAGGGTTTTTCTTTCATTAACAGAGGGGTACCAACAGTTTTGTCCATGTCTGTAACTGGTTGGGCCACCCATAGAAGCAACAACTGCAATCAAGCGTTTGTGATAACTGGCAATGAGTCTTTTACAGTGCTGTGGAGGAATTTTGGCACATTCAGCTTTGCAGAATTGTTGTAATTCAGTAACAATGGAGGGTTTTCAAGCATGAACCACCTTTTTAAGGTCAAGCCACAACATCTCAATTGGATTCAGGTCAGAACTTTGACTAGGCCACTCCAAAGTCTTCATTTTGTTTTTCTTTGGCCATTCAGAGGTGGACTTGCTCGTGTGTTTTGAATCATTGTCCTGCTGCAGAAGCCAAGTGCCCTTCAGATTGAGGTCACAAACAGATGGCGGGACATTCTCCTTCATGACTTTTTGGTAAACAGCAGAATTCATGGTTCCATTTACCAAAACAAGTCTTCCAGGTCCTGAGGCATCAAAACAGCCCCAGACCATCACACTACCACCACCATATTTTAGTATTGGTGTGATGTTCCTTTACTGAAATGCTGTGTTACTTTTACGCTGGATGTAATGGGACACACACCTTCCAAAAAGTTCAACTTCTGTCTCACCAGTCAACAGAGTATTTCCCCAAAAGTCCTGGGGATCATCAAGATGTTTTCGGGCGAAACTGAGATGAGCCTTTATGTTCTTTTTGCTCAGCAGTGGCTTTCGTCTTGGAACTCTGCCATGCAGGCCATTTTTGCCAAGTTTCTTTATTATGGTGGAGTCATGACCACTGATATTAACCAAGGCAAATGAGTCCTGCAGTTCTTTGGATGCTGTTGTGGGGTCTTTTGTGACCTCTTGGATGAGTTGTCGCTGCGCTCTTGGGGTAATTTTTGTCGGCCAGGCACTCATGGGAAGGTTCACCCCTGTTTCATATTTTCGCCATTTGTGGATAATGGCTGTCACTTTGGTTTGCTGAAGTCCCAAAGCTTTAGAAATGGCTTTATAACCTTTTCCAGACTGATAGATCTCAATTACACTGTAAAACTGAATAGTTCACAGAACTTAAAACTTATGTGGAAATCGATTTTTTTTAAGTAAATGAAATATTTTTTTTTGAGTAAGCTTTACTTAAAAAAATACATTTTCACCATTTTGATTTAATTTTTTTTAAATTTAAGGTTACTTAAAAACAATAATTTCATTTACTTAAAATTTATTAGGTAACCAGTTTCCACATATGTTTTGAGTTCTGTGAACTAATTCAGTTTTACAATGTACTTTGTTTCTCATTTGCTCCTGAATTTCTTTGGATCACAGCATGATGTCTAGCTTTTGAGGATCTTTTGGTCTTCTTCTTCTTTGGATTTTTACGGCAGCTGGCATCCAATATGTTGCATTACTGCCTCCTAAGGGGATGGCAGTGGCTCAGGAGGTAGAGCAGATCATCCAATAACCACATGGTTGGCGGTTCAAATCCCGCTCTCCCCAGTATCCTGCCGTTGTGTCCCTGGGCAAGACACTTCACCCCGCTCCTGGTGGGTCTGGAAGTGCCATGTTAGGCAGCATGCTGCCATCAGTGTATGAATGGGTGGAAGCCAAGATCTGTAAACCGCTTTGGTCATCAAGAGATGAGAATAAAAGCGTTTTATAAGTGAACACCATTTTACCATTTTTACTGCCCTTTAAACCCCATTCCCCCACAGCCATTTAGATCCTGTTAAATAGTCCTGTATCTTTCAGGAAGGCCATTAACATTTTCCTGCCTTCCTCCCATTCTGCAACTCTAATAGATCTTTTGTACTGTTCACCCCCTTCTCCATCCTCTAGAGCCTAGCCATAAAAATCCTTCTTTTCTCAATATATCTCCTGCAACATAACAGCACATGCTCTACTGTCTCACTTTCTTCACACTGATCAGAATGGCCTGGCGGGTGTTTCCCCATTACAAAGACAGAGCTCTTTAAATTGCTGTGACCAATCCTTAATCTGCTTAACACCACTTGTTCCCTCCTGTTACTTCTTGCAGTAAACATTCCCCCTACTTTATTCTTAATATTAAATAGATGTCTTCCTTTTGTTTGATTTTCCCAGCACTGCTGCCACATTGATTTATTATTCCTTTCCAGACTATACTTTTCCCGTCAGACTTTGAAAGCTTAATTTTAACCTCTACATTTTCCCTCTTGACTGCCTCTTTTGCCAACTTGTCAGTCTTTTCGTTTCCTCCAATTCCTGCATGTCCTGGCACCCACATGAAGGTGATGCACTTACCCTTCTCATTTATTCTTGAGTAAGTAAACAACACTTCGTACAACAGGTCTTGATGGTGAGTGGCTGATCCTCCTTGAATACTAAGCAGTGCTGATACTGAGTCACTACATATGAGGACTTTACTGTCCCTCAGTTCCTCTGTCCTCTCCAAGGCCAGCAGGATTGCACATAACTCAGCTGCATAAACATAACAAATCAAACAAACAATTAAATTAAAATTAAATTAAACAATCAGATGTTCTTTTACGATACCAGCCCCTGACAAACAATGATCTGTGTGGAGTTTGGATTTTCTCCCCGTGTCTGTGTGGGTTTACTTCGGGATTTCTCCAGTTTCCTCCCACATGCCAAAAATATGCAAGTTAGGTTAATTGGCACCAAACTGGGGATTCTAAATTGTCCTTAGGTATGACTGTGAGAGTGAATGGTTGTCTGTCTCTCTGTGTTGGTGTTGCTCCCCTGGGTAGCGGCCCAGGAGGAGGCAACGTGTATGTAGAAGTCAACTCTCCTGTGATAGAGGAATAGATAGAACACACGTTTCGTGCCGTTACTTCACACAGAGGAGTTTATTCTTCATCCAAATCATTCACATGACCAACATCAACTGACTAGTATTTACTATCAAAGTCCATAGTTTCTCTCTTATTATCTGATCACATCACCATTAAACAAAACACAATCATGTCCATTTATCACAATTTTCAATGTGACATTAACTGTATACTTAACATGTTTAATAAATTATCTTAACATGAAACAAATTATTGTTTTTATATCTCCTTCCCATGTATATAGCTTTTAACTTGTTCAAATATTTATATTTTAAACAATAACCCATGAATTTACATTTAAATTAATCATTTTAAGCACTGTCATAAATGTACAGCATGTGGCGTTATTCTTAACAATGCATTAACCTGGCCACTGTGTATCTAATACACTTTTACAATAGTATTCCTGGTATTCGGTAATAAACCTGAAATATGCACACTTGGTGACAAATAAAGCCAGTAAATGTCATACTGTATGAAAACCGTTTCATAAATGTCTTTAACTAAAGTAATCAAATGGTTCCTAACATGTAGGCGGATTCACCCTCGCTGCATGTCCCGTACACTCGATCGTTAGCATTAGCAGGTTAGCTTATACGACACCACATCAACTTTAACAGAAATACCCTTACAAACCTGTTTTTCGTCCCACACTTATCACAATATAATCTCAAACATTTTAGGACTCTAACAGTTTATATTGCACTCTTGAATTATTAGTGTTTACCAACCTGTGATAGAAGAATAGATAGAACACACGTTTTGTGCCGTTACTTCACACAGAGGAGTTTATTCTACGTCCTCCGGTGCACGAGCCTATTCTCTATCATTGTGTGACATACGCCATCTATTGGCTGGGCATACGGAACTGCACTCAACTCACATGAGTTATAATGGAACCAGATGAATTACAAATGCATTGTAGAAAAAATAAAACAATTAAAGAATAAAATAAAAATTGTAGGGGTGCCTGTTTTTTTTTACATTTTTTTATCCAAATGTCTTTTTAGCACCTTTTACATAACTATTAACTATTTCCAAGCCTCTACATTGGCCCTGCGATGGACTGGCGATCTGTCCAGGGTGTACCCTGCCTCTCGCCCATAGATGCTGGGATAGGCTACAGCCCCCCTGCGACCCGAAAAGGATTAAGCAGAAGAAGATGGATGGATGGATGGATGTTCTTTTACTGACCTCTGTGTGGTACCTAGCAATCACCACTGCGGCCCCTGTACCTTCTATTAGTGTGTCCTTTGACCCATCTGTAAAAATCCGTACATGATCACTATAATACTTTCCTGTATACCTATAACATTCCTGAACTAAATCTGTTTATTTATTTTTGTGTTTGAGTCTCAGCAACCCCAGATCTACCATTGCATTTTGTACCACCCATACTGGTCTCATAGGCCACCACACTGTTTGACAGAGTTCTAATGAGTGCACATTCAGTTCTTCTGCAATGCTCTCACCTATCCACCCAAAGCTTGGATTAAAAGCTTTCTCCCTCTCTCAACAAGCTTCCAGGACCCTTTCTGCTGGATGGCCTTTATCATGGCCTCTCAGGTTGACCCAGTAATTTCCCATTAACTGCTTCCTACGGCGGTGCAAAAGCAACTCTCCTGCCTCAACCTGGAGAGCACAAAAAAGGGCTATTCTCACTGCCTCTAAAAAGATCCTCAGAGCCTGAGCCTGGATAACATCAAGATCTGACAGCACTGACTTTGCCACTCACCCATATACCACACATCCATAATCTATTATTGCCCGAATTAAAGCTACATAATTCTTTTTTAATGATGCTATATCTGCACCCCGATCTAATCCTGACAGACATCTCATCACATTGATCACTTTCTTGCTTTTCTCTATGATGTTTTTAACATGCACTTTCCATGTTAGTCTAGGATCTAAATGTATACCTAAAAAGTGAAAACTCCCAACATTCTCAAGGTTGTTTCCAAATAACTTCATTGTCATTCCCTCCCCAATTTTCTTTTATGTGAAGAACATAACCTTTGCTTTTTCCACTGAAAACTTACATCCCCAAACTATTCCCCATCTCTCCACCTGGCTGATCCCTTCCTGCAACTTCTTACTTAAATATACTAAATTTGTCCCTCTCACCAACAATGCCCCATCATCTGCAAACAATGATCGACCCAGACTAGGCAGAATCTCTCAAAAAATGTCATTAATCATTATTGTAAACCATGTTGGACTTATAACACTCCCCTGCGGGGTGTCATTTTCCACTACTCGCTTCTCTGACACTTTAGAGCCTATTTTGACCTCAATTGATCTCTCACTCGGAAAATCCATAATCCAATTAAACATGTTTCCTTCTATTCCAATCTTTTGTAATTTTATCAGCAATCCTTCTCTCCATACCATGTCATATGCTTTTTCTTCATCAATGAATACTGCAGCCACAGACTCTCTATTTACCTGAGCTTTCCTAATTTCATCCTCTAAACACAACACAGCATCCATTGTGCTCCTACCTCTTCTAAACCCATTCTGGTAAGGAGCCACTAGACCTCTCTTCTCCAGAAAATACATCAGACTCTCGTTAATCGTACTGTACATTTCATTAATTTATGATGTTAAAGCAATGGGTCTATAATTTTCCAGCTTACGTGAATCTTTACCAGGCTTTCTAATCGAGCTTATGACTGCTTCCTTCCAGCTCACAGGGATTTGCCCCTCTTCCAGACTTTATTGTATATTAACAACAGCTTAGATAGCACTTCTTCATTCAGATGTTTAATCATTTCATTGCTAACTTCATCCTTCCCTGGAGCACTCCTTCCCGTTTTTGCCAAGGCCCTCTTCAGCTCTCCCATAGTAAATGGGGAAACAAACTCACTGCCATTACCAACTTTTTTCCTGAGTGCCTCCAGATTCCCACCTCTCGTTTTTTTTTTTTTTCCCAACCCAGTTCTCCCTCTTCAGTAAGGTTATTACAACTGTGAACAGCCACATAAGTAGACACCATAAACCCTGCTTTTTTCTTTATTGGTTATTGCCAACTTATCCACAGAATTCAGAAAAGGGTAATTCCAGTCCCTCCTACCCCCCCCCCCCCATCTTCCTAATCATTCCCCACACTTCTCCAGCCTGAATGGTGTTCCCAATTGTGCCACAGAAGTTCTTCCAGTGCGTCCTCTTAGCCTGTCATATTGTTTTCCTGACCAGAGCTTGGGCAAGCTTATACTGAATCATATTCTGAAAATTATGAGTCATTTTAACCAGATTAAATGCTTTGTGTCTATTCTTAACTGCCAACTTGCATTCATCATTCCACCACAGTACAAGCTTTCTTCATGACCTTCCTGTAGTTTTGGGAATAAAATTCCCTGCAGCAGTTTTAATTCCCTGTATTATTTTATAGTTAGCCACTTCAATGCTCATGTCACTATTAGCATGGCACAAAAACATGTCACATTCACCCCTGAACTTTCCCCAGTTAGCTTTATCAAATATCCAATTAACCCCCACATTAACTGTGGATTCTATCATAGTTATATTTACTTTACTGTAAATCGGATAATGGTCACTGCCAACTGTACCTTTGTAATGTACATACCAGTCACATAAGGGTGCTAAAGAATTGGTCACCAATGTCAGATCAATCACAGACTCTATGCCACTATTCACATCCACCCTGGTGGTATTACCACTATTAATACACACTAGACTTTTCTCATCTAGCAGCTCTTCCACTATTTGGCCATTGTAATCAGTGTGATTGCTCCCCCATAAAACATTGTAGGCATTAAGATCTCCACACCAAATAACACATTCCCTACTGATTCCCATCTCCTCCAGCTTCCTACACTCCAATTTTTGCAAGGATTATGGAAGTTTATAAGAACCAACTTTTTCTTTCCTACCCACACTTCAAAAGCCACACTCCAAATCATTTTAGTACTCAGACACCTATAGATAATTTCTTCCTTCACAAAGGTGACACAACCCCCTCCTACACCCTCCTCTCAATCTCGCCTGATTTCCACATACCCCTGTATAATAAAGTCCAGCCTAGGTTTTAACCATGATTCCTGGACACACATGAAGTCTGGTTTTACCTTATGGCTGTAGATAAACTGTTTGAAGTCCCGACCATTGGCAATCAAGCTCCTTGCATTCCACTGCAAGATTAACATTACTGTTATTAACCATGCACACTGTGGAGTTATGGTCTGAGGAGACAATGGACACTCTAAAGGACTGTTTTGAAGCCACTGCCTGGAAGCAGCTCTGCGATCCACATGGTGAGGACATCGATGGCCTCATTCACACCTTCACGGGCTACCTCAGCTTCTGTGTGGACAAATCCGTTCCCACCAAGACCATACGGCGTCACTCAAACAACAAACCCTGGATCAACCCTGAGATAAAAACACTTCTGAGAGAGAAGAAGAGGATCTTCAGGTCGGGGAACAGGGAGATGCTGAAGTCCGTACAGAGGGAGCTGAGGAGAAAGATCAGAGAAGGCAAGGACAGCTTCAGGAAGAAGATGGAGGACAAGCTGCAACAGAGCGACATCAGCGGGGTCTGGAGAAACCTCAAAACCATCTCGGGGCTCCAGAATACCTCCCCCCAGGCCACGGGGGGCAGGGAGTGGGCGAACAACCTGAATCTGTTTTTCAATAGATTTGACCAACCGCCCTCCCCCCTGTCTGCACAACAACCACTGCTGCCTCCAAGAAATCAAGTCCTGCTACCCACTCCCCACTCCACCGACACCCCCCCCACTCCCAACACACAGCCCCCCATCCTGAACCTGACCAAGACCCAGGTGAGGACGGAGCTGAGGAAGATCAAGGCGAGGAAGGCGTCGGGACCGGATGGCATCAGCGCAAAGCTCCTCAAGTCCTGTGCAGACCAGCTGTGTGGGATTGTGACATATATCTTCAACATGAGCCTGAAACTGGGGAGGGTACCACAGCTGTGGAAAACATCTTGTGTGGTACCTGTACCAAAAACTTCCCACCCCAAAGACCTGAACAGCTTCAGACCGGTGGCCTTGACGTCCCACTTGATGAAGACCCTGGAGAGACTGCTCCTTGCTCATCTCCGCCCCCTGGTGGAACCAGCGATGGATCCACTCCAGTTTGCCTACCAGCATGGCATTGGGGTGGAGGATGCGGTGATCTTCCTCCTTCACCGTTCTCTGTCCCACCTGGAGAAGCCCGGGAATATGGTGAGGATCATGTTCTTTGACTTCTCCAGTGCTTTCAACACCATCCAACCGATGATCCTGAAGGACAAGCTGCTGCGCGCAGGGGTGGACCAGCACCTGTCATCATGGATCCTGGACTACCTCACGAACCGGCCTCAGTTTGTAAGAACCCGGGACTGTGTTTCCGACACGATCATCAGTAGCACGGGGGCCCCCCAGGGAATGGTGCTGGCTCCCTTCCTGTTCACTCTTTATACTGCGGACTTCTCACACAACACAACACATTGCCATCTACAGAAGTTCTCTGATGACTCTGCGATCGTTGGTCTCATCTCCAGCGGAGATGAAGCTGAGTACAGAGGGCTTATCCAGGACTTTGTGGACTGGTGCCATCGGAACTGCCTCCAGATCAACGCGAGGAAAACTAAGGAGCTGGTGGTGGACTGCTGCAGGCATGGGCAGCCCCTCACAGCACCAGTAAATATACAGGGAACAGACATCGAGATGGTGACATCCTACAAGTACCTGGGTATTCATCTGAACAATAAACTAGACTGGTCACACAATACTGACGCACTCTACAAGAAGGGACAGCGCAGGCTGTTCCTGCTGAGGAGACTCAGGTCTTTTGGTGTACAAGGGGCGCTGCTGAAGTCATTCTATGACACGGTGGTGGCATCAGCCATCACTTTTGGAGTGGTCTGCTGGGGCAGTGGCATTACTGCAGCCGATAGGAAGAGACTGAACAAACTGATTAAGAAAGCTAGCTCTGTCCTGGGGCAACGCCTTGATCCGATGGAGGAGATAGGAGAGAGAAGGACGGTGGCTAAACTGTCATCTCTGCTGGAGTCCGAGTTCCACCCTATGCAGGACATACTGGATGCACTGAGGAGCTCATTTAGCAGCAGACTACATCATCCCAGGTGCACAACCGAGAGGTTTCGTAGGTCCTTCCTACCAACGGCTGTCAGACTGTACAACCTAAGCAGGGCTGCTCGCAGAGATAGCAAAAAGACGTAACAAACTAATAGTTTTTTGAATGCAAAAGATGCAATAGACTTACACAATGGTCCTCTCCGGCATACAACTAGGAACATACCGGTCGCTATGGAGGGTAAGAATATGTATGGGCACATAATCATACCATGTAGGATAACTAAATAGACGGTTATGCTGTTTCATCCCACCTAGCAACAATGCTCTGCACTGTGTGTGTTTATATATTTATATATTTACATATTTATTCCATCTAGCTACAATGCTCTGCACTGGGTGTGTTTATATTTATATATCTATATATTTATTCCATCTAGCTACAATGCTCAGCACTGGGTGTGTTTATATTTATATATCTATATATTTATTCCATCTAGCTACAATGCTCCGCACTGTGTTTTTATATATCTACATATTATTCCATCTAGCTACATTGCTCCGCACTGTGTGTGTTTATATACTTGCATATTTATTCCACCTAGCTGCAATGCTCCGTAATGTGGGTGTTTATATATTTACATATTTATTCCATCTAGCTACAATGCTCTGCACTGTGTGTTCATATATTCATATATTTATTCCATCCAGCTACAATGCTCTGCACTGTGTGTCTGTGTGTGTGTGTGTGTGTATATATATATTTTATAGTAATATGTACATATGTATATTAGCTGCTCTTGCTTGCTTGTTTTTTTTCTTGCCTTCTGATTGTTGCTCTGAGTGTTGCTATCCCTGTGCTGTTGCAATCCTGGAATTTCCCCGTTGTGGGACTAATAAAGGCTTATCTTATCTTATCTTATCTTATCTTATCTTATCTTATTAACCAATACATGGTGGCTCTTGACTGGACTGAATGCTCAACTCATCTCTAATTTCTTCCCACTTCACATCCCTCAGGGTCCAAGTGATGGATAGCTGCTTTAACTATGATTTGGATCCTTTCTGTTTTAGAATTAATACACACAGTTGCATTAATATCTCCTGCAATGAATGTTACCAATTTCTTTTTCTCCTCAGCCATTTTAGTTTCTGTTATCATCCAGGTACTTGCTGCCTCCTGCTGTTTTCCGGACCCCTGGTGAGAAGTCAGTCTCTCTTGTCTAGCTTTCTTCACTGCCTCTGCATAAGACAGCTTCTCTGTAACTCTTATTTGCTGAGCTACTACTTCTCTCTTCAGAGCTTCACATCCCCAATATGCAACACTGTGATCACCCCCATAATTACAGCACTTTGGTTTAGCACCTGGTTCACACTTTCCATACTCATTGTCTTCCTTGCACCTAGTACATCTCCTCCTACCTTTGCACATCTTTGCAGTATGTTTACATTCCTGGCACTTGAAACATACCATGAGCTTGGGAATAAATTCCCTGACATTATACTTAATAAAGCCAACATACAGTTCTTTTGGGATAGTCCATCCATCCATCTTCTACCGCTTAATCCTTTCGGGTTGCGGGGGGGGGGGGGTGCTGGAGCCTATCCCAGCATCTTTGGGCGAGAGGCAGGGTACACCCTGGACAGATCGCCAGTCCATCACAGGGCCAACACAGAGAGACAGACAACCATTCACTCTCACATCCATACCTAAGGACAATTTAGAATCCCCAGTTTTGATGCCAATTAACCTAACTTGCATGTTTTTGGAGTGCCCGGAGTAAACCCATGCAGACAGGGGAGAACATGTAAACTCCACACAGAAGGGTCACCGATGGTCTGGGGGTGGGATCGAACCCACGATGGTCAAGGGTGGAATCGATCCCATGACCTTCTTGCTGTGCTGCCACTGTGCTAACCACTGTGCCACCGTGCTGCCCAGTGTTTTGGGCACCGTGCTGCCCAGTCCTTTGGGATAGTTTTAGACTCAAATTCAGTCATCACAGTTTCGGATTCCATTTTCTAAGGTCCCCTTGTCATTCTTTTTGCAGAATTAACAGAGCTGTTACACACTTTTAAATTATCAACTAGTTCTTTCATACTGATGCTGAGGAGAACTCTGGTAATAACTCCCTTGCATTCATTCGATCTATTTCCTCCTACTATCACAGTTCTTACCACTTTGACCTTTCCCACAATAGTCAGCTTTTTTGCCTTTTCCACTTGCGTCTCAGAGGAGCACCCAATGAGAAAATTACCATCACTTAACACTTCTGCAAAATTCATCTCCTCTACCTGAGACCTGATTATTTTTGTCAGTTTAAGCAGATCAACCTTTTTACTCCTCCTTCCCCCTCAAATCTCACCACAACATTAAGGGATTGGGGCTCACGGTACCTTGCTCCCCTGTCCTGCCCCTCACTCTCTGATCCCTCTCCGCTAGTTTCATCCTGTATCTTTATTTTTCGCTCAGCTAACCTCTGTGCCTTACCTCCTCCCCCTACCTGACACCATCCATTCCCCTCCTTGACATTCCCCTCCTCATCACTCAGTTCCATGCTTTGATAGTTATCATCCTCTCCCCCACTGCCAGCCATGTTACTCCACCCATTCTGGTAGAAGTAGCAAAAAACATATTGCTACAGGACCTATACAGGCCGTCAGCCAAAATCTCCTCACTCTCCTCCCTTGAGTTCCCTGCTTCCAAGTCCACTATCGGTTGTCATATCCCGAGCGCTTTTGTCCGCGCTCGGGTTATTCCTCATCCTTGTCAGGTTTTGACAGCAGGTGTCGTCACTCGGGCTTCCCGGACTCTGATTGGCCAGACGCTCGGGGGCTCTCAGCTGTCAGAACCTGAGCAGCTGCGCCGCATTTCCAATCATGAGCAGCTGGGTTTAAATGTCAGTGCGAGTGAATTGGACT
The DNA here is from genome assembly GCA_020510985.1 of Pholidichthys leucotaenia. Lineage (NCBI taxonomy): Eukaryota > Metazoa > Chordata > Actinopteri > Cichliformes > Pholidichthyidae > Pholidichthys > Pholidichthys leucotaenia. The sequence continues at coordinate 82,858,794 of CM035836.1, read as the reverse complement.
CTGCGGCTGTCTCGTCAGAAGTCTTATGACTTTCCCCTGTCTCCTTTCCGCATGCTCCCTGGGTTCCCCGACGTATCCCGCTGCATGTAAGTTGTCTATTATTTGGAATGGTACTTCTCCCTCGCTGACATTCCTTCCTAATTGCGGCGGACGAGAGCTCCTCGTCTCTGCCATAAACTCTCTCCCTGTCCCTCGTTTAATATCCCTTGCCTTTGCGGCGTACGAGTGCCCCTCGTCCTAGCCGCTAACCTTTATTGTGAATTCATATTGTGTGGTGTAGCGAAGCCTGCGTGGCAAATTGTGTTGTACACTCAAGCCCTGTGCAATATAAATAAAAGGATTGAATTGCAACTTACTGAACTGTGGCATTTTATGCTGGCTCGTGAGGGCCAGCCGTGACATCGGTAATCCAAAGCCAGTCAAACAGTCCACAAAAATATTGAAACCGTGCTTTTCCAAATTAATTGCAAACAAATTAAATCTCCCACCAACTGTCCTCAAACGACGTCGTCCTCCGCTCACTCTCGTTCTGTTCGCAGAGGGGCGGAGTTAGGTGCCAACTTTTGGTCTACTTCACTTTGTCAGTTAAGTCCTATTTAAGTGATTTCTTAATTGGGAACAGGTGTGGCAGTAATCAGCCCTGGGTGTGGCTGTAGAAATTGAATTCAGCTTAATTTATGTTTTAACGGGGGGGGGGGGGCAATCACTTTTTTCACACAAGGCAATGTAGGATTGGATTTTTTTTTACCTTAACAATAAACACCTTCATTTAAAAACTGCATTTTGTGCTTACTTGTGTTATCTTTGTCTAATATTTAAATTTGTTTGATGATCTGAAACATTTAAGAGGGACAAACAAAAAAATGAGAAATCAGGAAGGGCAAACACTTTTTTACACCACTGTATAAGGCTCACCTCTACATCACTAGCCATGTTGACATGCAAAATTTCTTCAATCTGATTACAGTTCAGATCAAAACGTTACCTTTTACATGGACACTGAAAAAGTTGATCTGATTATGATGTGTGTTTACCTGTGTCACACGTTTGAATGGACTAAATCATTTTGACATGCACAGAATTGTCAGACATTTTGGAAGAAGTAGAAGAAGCAACTTCCGATGTAACCAAACCCTGCTTCGCGTCTTTCTCTTTTTGAAATGGACCTGTATTGTGTTATTCAGATTGTACTTTTGCTTCTGCTGGTCACCATAATGAAGCTCCAAGTCCAGTAGTACAGGTACATCTCAAAAAATTAGAATATCATGAAAAAATTCTATATTTTTTGTCACTCATTTCAGAAAATGAAACCCATATATTGTAGAGATTCATTACACAAAGACTGATGTATTTCAAATGTTTATTTATTTTAATTTTGACGATTATGGCTTACAGACCATGAAAACCCCAAATTCAGTTTGTCCAAAAATTAGAATATTACAAAAAATTAATTTAAAAAATAGTTTTTTAATAGAAATGTTGGCCGACTGAAAAGTATGTCCATGTACACACTCAATACTAGGTCAGGGCAAATTTTGGATTAATTACTGTATCAATGTGGCGTGGCATGGAGGTGATCAGCCTGTTGCACTGCTGAGGTGTCATGAAGGTCCAGGTTGCTTTGATAGTGACCTTTAGCTCATCTGCATTGTTGGATCTGGTGTCTCTCATCTTCCTCTTGACAATACTCCATAGATTCTCTACGGGGTTTAGGTCAGGAGAGTTTGCTGGCCAATCAAGCACAGTGATGCCATGGTTATTGAACCAGGCTTGGATGCTTTTGGCAGTGTGTGTGTGTGTGTGGGCGGCGGGGGGGGGGGGGGGTGCCAAGTCCTGCTGGAAAATGAAATCAGCTTCTCCATAAAGCTTGTCAGCAGAGGGAAACATGAAGTGATCTAAAATTTTCCTGGTAGACGACTGCGATGACTTTGGTCTTGATAAAACACAGTGGACAAACACCAGCAGAAGACCTCTGTTCAGCTAAAAGTAAATTTTGCATTTCATTTGGAAATCCAAGTCCCAGAGTCTGGAGAAAGACTGGAGAGACACAGAATCTAAGTTGCTTGAGGTTTAGTTTGACATTTCCACAGTCAGTGATGATTTGAGGAACCACGTCATAAGATGGTGTTTTTCCACTGTGTCAGCGCAGTCATCTACCAGGAAATTTTAGAGCACCTCATGCTTCCCTCTGCTGACAAGCTTTATGAAAAAGCTGATTTAATTTTCGAGCAAGACTTGGCACCCCCCCACACACTGCCAAAAGTATTAAAACCTGGTTTAATGACCATGGCATCACTGTGTTTGATTGGCCAGCAAACTCTCCTGACCTAAACCCCCTAGAGAATCTATGAAGGATTGTCAAGAGGGAGATAAGAGACACCAGCTCCAACAATGGATGAGTTGAAGGTCACTATGAAAGCAACCTGGGCCTTCATGACACCTCAGCAGTGCCACAGGCTGATCACCTCCATGCCACGTCACATTGATACAGTAATTAATCCAAAAGGATCCCCGACCAAGTATTGAATGTGTACATGGACATACTTTTAACTACATTTTTTCACCAGTGACTACACATTTTTCCAAGTCCTGTAGGGGCCGCAGCCAGTCATCGAATTTTCAACATATCCATCTGATAAAGGTAAAAGAACTAAAATATACTCTGCCAGCTGAGGCAGTTTTTCATATAATTCAGAAAATATTCACAAATTTTTGACATGTTGGTGTGCAAAGTTTGTGTTTTATACTGAGATAACAATGGAGCTAAAACAAATTTCTTGAAAAATGATTATTATTTTAATATATTTAATGAAAATTAAAGCAAGCAAGTGTAGTATCTGACAGAAAAAATTGAAAACAACTGAATGTGTTTTTTTTTGTTGAATATACATTTCATATTCAATTGGTAAAATGGATAAAAAAAAACAAAAAAAAATAAGTAAACATTAACAATGATTTTTTGGTGTGTAATGAGGTCGGTCAACCTATCATTTCCAAAACATTGTATCTGTTAGAGATGGACTCAAATTTCAATTATACTTATTATTTAAATAAATACACAAGAACATGAACAAATGTTAAAGAATTAATGAGACACTTACCTTACTAATACTATTTATCCTCTTTGGTTCATCATGTAGATCAGAACTGACAGCTCCTCACTACAATCCAATTTGCCTTGTTGCGTCTAAATACCTTAACCCCCAGTTCTTTTATACGAAGGCCAAATAACCAGACTGAGAGATGAAGTATACTTTCACTTATTTTACTGAAATTGAGATATGGATACAAGCAGCGCTGGAACACAACTCTTTAGGCAATTCCCCAAAAGAGTGCTACTCAAAAAGTGGGCCCTATAGGTTTTATAAAGCTTAACCACTCCCTCTTGCAAGAGGGAGGGTTTTTTTTCCCTCAGTGCATTTCCGCTTATGTTCTTGTGGAACCAGCTGCCAATCTGGATTCGGGAGTCAGACTCGATCTCTGTTTTTAAGAATAGGGTTAAAACCTTCCTTTTTTATATAGCCTACAATTAGCGAGGGCTCATGCGTTTCTGAACCCTCCCTTAGTTATGCTGCAAATAGGTTTAGTCAGCCGGGGGACCTCCAATAATGCACTGGGCCTCCAATAATGCACTGGGCCTCACTTCTTTCTTCACCCTCAATTATTTTTTTTATTTTATCTTTATTTTTTTTTTTGCTGGTCATTAACATCTGTATGTTCTCTCCCATAGATTGAGTCCCCATCGTGCTGTTTGCTCTCTACATGTCTGTTCTTTTCATCTTCTCTATCCCCTCACCCCCCAGCCAGTCGCAGCAGGTGACTGCCCCTCCCTGAGCCTGGTTCTGCTGGAGGTTTCTTCCTGTTAAAAGGGAGTTTTTCCTCTCCACCGTTGCCAAGCGCTTGTTCACAGGGGATCACCTGATTGCTGGGGTCTTTCTGCAACTGTGGGGGTTTCCCCTACAGTTGAAAGTGCTATGAGATGACTGTTGTGAAATAAATAAAGTTGAATTGAATTGAATTATGTGACAGTTCTTCTGTGTGCAGAACTGATTCTGACTGGTTTCAGTGAGTGAATTATAGGGTGTAACCTAAACTCTGCAGTGTAGCGTGTGAAGCAAGCAGATAAAGAAGTGTGAGAAAGACAGGCCAATCATGTCATTTTACCGACAATTCCCCCTGCTGAGGTGTCCTATTAGGGCACCTCACTATAACCTAGTAACATAAGCTTACATTTTTGCATCTCCCCCTGTTGAGATGGGTCTAAACCCATCTCATAACCCTATTCTATCCCCTGTGTGTTGTTTTTCTAAAGTTCTATATGTGGGTGATGCCCCCTTCCGGCAGTCACTGGACCTGCCTCCCATCAGGTCACCATTTCTCCAGTGGACATTGGGTGTGGTGCAGACATTATGAGTCAATATAGCTAACAATCCCATATGTGCAAAATATATTCAAAACTAACCTATCTTCATATATGCATATATATGAATATATATGAAGATGCATACGTGCATATATGAATATATGAATACATTCATATATATGCATCTATTATTTCATTAATCATTTATCACAAAAGAAACCTGTAGGTCAGAAGCACAGCAGAGCAAAATCTTACACCATGTGAATGTACATTGCAGACCCTATTGCAGACCCAAAACTATCTCCTCGGCGTCTTCTGGGTTCCCATCTAAATTCAGTCATGGCACAACCTCGTCATCATCCTGGCAATAGGGGAGCAGGTGGGCAGCTTCCTGGACCCCTTGATATGGAGGCAGTTCCTTGGAAGAGAAGGCCACTAAAATAGATCTTTCTTATATTTTTTATTATTATTATTATTATTTTTAATCATGGGAATACAACAACACCCACAAAAAACAAAGATCAGTAAGACAAGATAAGATAAGCCTTTATTAGTCCCACAATGGGGAAATTCAAGGATTGCAACAGCACAGGGATAGCAACACTCAGAGCAATAATTAAGAAGATACGGAAGATATAAATAAAAGCAGTGGATATACATACATACACATCAATATATAAATATATATACAAAGTGCGGAGCATTGTAGCAAGATGGAATAAACAGCATAACTGTCTACTTAGTTATCCTACATAGTATGAATATGTACCCATACATATTGTCACCCTCCGTAGCGACCGATACTGTCCTAGTTGTATATACTGGAGGGGACCATTGTGTAAGTCTATTGCATCTTTTGCATTCAGTACTATTAGGTCGTCACGTTTTTTTGCTATCTCTGCGAGCAGCACTGCTTAGGTTATACAGTCTGACTGTCGTAGGTAGGAAGGACCTGCGAAACCTCTCGGTTGCGCATCTAGGATGATGTAGTCTGCTGCTAAATGAGCTCCTCAGTGTGTTCAGTATGTCCTGCATAGGGTGGGACTCGGACTCCAGCAGAGATGACAGTTTAGCCATCATCCTTTTCTCTCCTATCTCCTCCACTGGGTCAGGGTGCTACCCCAGGACAGAGCTAGCTTTCTTGATCAGTTTGTTCAGTCTCTTCCTATCGGCTGCTGTAATGCCTCTGCTCCAGCAGACCACTCCAAAAGTGATAGCTGATGCCACCACCGTGTCGTAGAATGTCTTCAGCAGCACCCCTTGTACACCAAAAGACCTGAGTCTCCTCAGTAGGCAGAGCCTGCGCTGTCCCTTCTTGTAGGGTGCGTCGGTATTGTGTGACCACTCTAGTTTATTGTTCAGATAAACACCCAGGTACCTGTAGGATGTCACCATCTCAATGTCTGCTCGCTGTATGTTTACTGGTGCTGTGAGGGGTTGTCCTTGCCTGCGGCAGTCCACCACCAGCTCCTTAGTTTTCCTCGCGTTGATCTGGAGGCAGTTCCTATGGCACCAGTCCACGAAGTCCTGGAAAAGTCTTCTGTGCTCAGCTTCATCTCCGTTGGAGATGAGGCCGATGATTACAGAGTCGTCAGAGAACTTCTGTAGATTGCAGTGTATTGTGTTGTGTGAGAAGTCCGCAGTATAAAGGGTAAACAGGAAGGGAGCCAAAACCATTCCCTGGAGGGCCCCCATGCTACCGATGATGGTGTCGGACACACAGTCCCGGGTTCTCACAAACTGTGGCCGGTTAGTGAGGTAGTCCAGGATCCATGATGACAGGTGCTGGTCCACCCCTGCGCACAGCAGCTTGTCCTTCAGGATCATTGGTTGGATGGTGTTGAAAGCACTGGAGAAGTCAAAGAACATGACCCTCACCACATTCCCGGGCTTCTCCAGGTGGGACAGAGAACGGTGAAGGAGGAAGATCACTGCATCCTCCACCCCAATGCCATGCTGGTAGGCGAACTGGAGTGGATCCATTGCTGGTCCCACCAGGGGGCGGAGGTGAGCAAGGAGCAGTCTCTCCAGGGTCTTCATCATGTGGGACGTCAGGGCCACTAGTCTGTAGCTGTTCAGGTCTTTGGGGTGGGAGGTCTTTGGTACAGGTACCAAACAAGATGTTTTTCACAACTGTGGTACCCTCCCCAGCTTCAGTCTCAGGTTGAAGATGAGCTCCACAATCCCACATAGCTGATCTGCACGGGACTTGAGGAGCTTTGCGCTGATGCCGTCCGGTCCCGACGCCTTCCTTGCCTTGATCTTTCTCAGCTCCATCCTCACCTGGGTCTTAGTGAGGGTCATGTTGGGGGGCTGTGCGTTGGGAGTGGGGGGGATGTTGGTGGAGTGGGGTGTGGACAGCAGGACTCGATGTCTTTAGAGGCAGCAGTGGTTGTTGTGCAGTCGGGGGGGTGGAGGGTGGTTGATCAAACCTATTAAAAAACAGGTTCAGATTGTTCGCCCACTCCCTGCCCCCCATGGCCTTGGAGGAGGTATTCTGGAGCCCAGAGATGGTTTTAAGGTTTCTCCAGACCCCACCGATGTCTCTTTGTTGCAGCTTGTCCTCCATCTTCTTCCTGAAACTGTCCTTGCCTTCTCTGATCTTCCTCCTCAGCTCCCTCTGTATGGACTTCAGCATCTCCCTGTTCCCCAACCTGAAGATCCTCTTCTTCTCTCTCAGAAGTGTTTTTATCTCATGGTTGATCCAGGGTTTGTTGTTCGAGCAACAATTCAATTCAATTCAATTCAATTCAATTCAATTCAATTCAATTCAACTTTATTTATATAGCGCCATTTCACAACAACAGTCATCTCATAGCACTATCAACTGTAGGGGGAACCCCCACAGTTGCAGAAAGACCCCAGCAATCAGGCGATCCCCTGTGAGCAAGCACTTGGCGACGGTGGAGAGGAAAAACTCCCTTTTAACAGGAAGAAACCTCCAGCAGAACCAGGCTCAGGGAGGGGCAGTCATCTGCTGCGACTGGCTGGGGGGTGAGGGGATAGAGAAGAAGAAAAGAACACACATGTAGAGAGCAAACAGCACGATGGGGACTCAATCTATGGGAGAGAACAAACAAATGTTAATGACCAGCAAAAAAAAATATTTCATTGAGAGTGAGAAAAGGAGTGAGGCCCAGTGCATTACTGGAGGTCCCCCGGCTGACTAAACCTATTAGCAGCATAACTAAGGGGGGGTTCAGAAACACATGATCCCTCCCTAATTGTAGGCTGTATCAAAAAGGTAGGTTTTAGCCCTATTCTTAAAAACAGAGATCGAGTCTGACTCCCGAATCCAGATTGGCAGCAGATTGGCAACACCATATGGTCTTGGTGGGTACGGTGTTGTCCACACATAAGCTGATGTAGTCCGTGATGGTGTGAGTGAGGCCATCGATGTCCTCACCATGTGGATCGCAGAGCTGCTCCCAGGCAGTGGTTTCAAAGCAGTCCTTTAGAGCGTTCATTGCCTCCTCAGACCATAACTTCACTGTGCGCATGACCGGAGGTTGTCTGTGCACTAGGGGTTTGTACACCGGCAGGAGATGAACCAAGTTGTGATCCGATCTCCCGAGTGAGGGGAGGTGTCATGAGGTGTATGCCTCCTTAGTGTTTGCATAGAATAAATCCAGTGTTTTATTGTCTCTAGTGTGGCATGTGACATACTGGGTAAACGTGGTTAGAATGGGAGACAGTGAAATATGATTAAAATCGCCTGAGACGAGGAAAAGAGCATCTAGGTGTTCTGTCTGCAGCCTGTCAGTTACTGAGTGGATGACGTCATGCACTGTCCCAGCGTTCGCTGTCGGATTTGCATAAATAACAATGCAGATCACGTGTGAGTATTCCCTCGGGAGATAGGTAGGCTGCATGCTAACAGCTAGCAACTCAATGTCTTTGCTACAGTGCTGTTCCTTTAACCGTGATATGTCCCAGTCTGCACCAGTTGTTATTCACATACATCATCACCCCACCGCCCCGTGCCTTCCCACTGTCTGGTGTTCGGTCTGCCCGTATTGCGTGGAAACTCTCTGGTTCAATGTTAGCATCTACTGCTAGTTCTGTTAGCCACGTCTCTGCGAATAGGAACAGGCTACACTCCCGGTATATGCTATCGTAGCGGGAGATAGCCGCTAGTTCATCTGTCTTTCCGAGTTTCGATGATACTCTAAATCTAAATAAATTAGTTATCAATGATAAACTAATAATAATACTTATAAGGGCTCCTTGAATTATTTTTCCCCATTTGCCAAATATATCATCAAACCAACTACCTACAAGATTATCAATGCCAGATTAAGCTTTATAAGATAAGATAAGATAAGATAAGATAAGCCTTTATTAGTCCCACAAAGGGGAAATTCCAGGATTGCAACAGCACAGGGATAGCAACACTCAGAGCAACAATCAGAAGGCAAGAAAAAAACAAGCAAGCAAGAGTGGCTAATATACATATGAACATATTACTATAAAATAAATATATACACACACACACACACAGACACACAGTGCAGAGCATTGTAGCTGGATGGAATAAATATATGAGTATATGAACACACAGTGCAGAGCATTGTAGCTAGATGGAATAATATGTAAATATAATATGTAAATATATAAACACCCACAGTACGGAGCATTGCAGCTAGGTGTAATAAATATGCAAGTATATAAACACACACAGTGCGGAGCAATGTAGCTAGATGGAATAATATGTAGATATATAAAAACACAGTGCGGAGCATTGTAGCTAGATGGAATAAATATGTAAATATATAAACACACACAGTGCAGAGCATTGTTGCTAGATGGGATGAAACAGCATAACCGTCTACTTAGTTATCTTACATGGTATGATTATGTGCCCATACATATTCTCACCCTCCATAGCGACCGGTATGTTCCTAGTTGTATGCCGGAGGGGACCATTGTGTAAGTCTATTGCATCTTTTGCATTCAAAAAACTATTAGTTTGTTACGTCTTTTTGCTATCTCTGCGAGCAGCCCTGCTTAGGTTGTACAGTCTGACAGCCGTTGGTAGGAAGGACCTACGAAACCTCTCGGCTGTGCACCTGGGATGATGTAGTCTGCTGCTAAATGAGCTCCTCAGTGCATCCAGTATGTCCTGCATAGGGTGGAACTCGGACTCCAGCAGAGATGACAGTTTAGCCACCGTCCTTCTCTCTCCTATCTCCTCCATCGGATCAAGGCGCTGCCCCAGGACAGAGCTAGCTTTCTTAATCAGTTTGTTCAGTCTCTTCCTATCGGCTGCAGTAATGCCACTGCCCCAGCAGACCACTCCAAAAGTGATGGCTGATGCCACCACCGTGTCATAGAATGACTTCAGCAGCGCCCCTTGTACACCAAAAGACCTGAGTCTCCTCAGCAGGAACAGCCTGCGCTGTCCCTTCTTGTAGAGTGTGTCAGTATTGTGTGACCAGTCTAGTTTATTGTTCAGATGAACACCCAGGTACTTATAGGATGTCACCATCTCGATGTCTGTTCCCTGTATATTTACTGGTGCTGTGAGGCGCTGCCCATGCCTGCGGCAGTCCACCACCAGCTCCTTAGTTTTCCTCGCGTTGATCTGGAGGCAGTTCCGATGGCACCAGTCCACGAAGTCCTGGATAAGCCCTCTGTACTCAGCTTCATCTCCATTGGAGATGAGGCCAACGATCGCAGAGTCATCAGAGAACTTCTGTAGATGGCAGTGTGTTGTGTTGTGTGAGAAGTCCGCAGTATAAAGAGTGAACAGGAAGGGAGCCAGCACCGTTCCCTGGGGGGCCCCCGTGCTACTGATGATCGTGTCGGACACACAGTCCCGGGTTCTCACAAACTGAGGCCGGTTCGTGAGGTAGTCCAGGATCCATGATGACAGGTGCTGGTCCACCCCTGCTCGCAGCAGCTTGTCCTTCAGGATCATCGGTTGGATGGTGTTGAAAGCACTGGAGAAGTCAAAGAACATGATCCTCACCATATTCCCGGGCTTCTCCAGGTGGGACAGAGAACGGTGAAGGAGGAAGATCACCGCATCCTCCACCCCAATGCCATGCTGGTAGGCGAACTGGAGTGGATCCATCGCTGGTTCCACCAGGGGGCGGAGGTGAGCAAGGAGCAGTCTCTCCAGGGTCTTCATTAAGTGGGACGTCAAGGCCACCGGTCTGTAGCTGTTCAGGTCTTTGGGGTGGGCAGTTTTTGGTACAGGTACCACACAAGATGTTTTCCACAGCTGTGGTACCCTCCCCAGCTTCAGGCTCAGGTTGAAGATATACGTCACAATCCCACACAGCTGGTCTGCACAGGACTTGAGGAGCTTTGCGCTGATGCCGTCCGGTCCCGGCGCCTTCCTCGCTTTGATCTTCCTCAGCTCCGTCCTCACCTGGGTCTCGGTCAGGGTCAGGATGGGGGGCTGTGTGTTGGGAGTGGGGGGGTGTTGGTGGAGTGGGGAGTGGGCAGCAGGACTTGATTTCTTTAGAGGCAGCAGTGGTTGTTGTGCAGACAGGGGGGAGGGCGGTTGGTCAAATCTATTGAAAAACAGATTCAGGTTGTTCGCCCACTCCCTGCCCCCCGTGGCCTGGGGGGAGGTATTCTGGAGCCCCGAGATGGTTTTGAGGTTTCTCCAGACCCCGCTGATGTCGCTCTGTTGCAGCTTGTCCTCCATCTTCTTCCTGAAGCTGTCCTTGCCTTCTCTGATCTTTCTATATCTTATAGAGCTTTTAGCTCTTATAAAGATTTTCATTTTTCTAAAAGTTAAGCTATACTTTATAATAATTTCATTAAAAATATGCAACTTATGGATTTTATAACTAATTTAGTAAGTTGATTGATTGATTATGCAAAAGTTTTTTATTTTTTTTTATTTTTTTTAACATTAAGTGTGCTGTATAATAATCAACCAGATCCCGCAATTTCAATAACTTTAAATGTGTATACAATAAATTAGTAGGCTATGTTCAAGATACCTGACTTTGTGTATAACACAGACTGCCCTTTTTTGTAATATTAACAATGAATTAAGTGTACTTTTATAATTGTTACTCCAGACCTCTATACAATAGGTCAAGTATGGAAGTACCAATGAGCAATATAAGATATGAAGTGATTTGCAATCTAGGACTTGCTTAAAGGGCCTATATCATGCTATTTTAAGCTTTTCAGAGTAAACTATATGCATGTATGTAATAGTATAGTACCTTTGGTACACTGGAGAATTAATTTCTTATGAAATATGAGTTATTTTCGCAAGCATGGAAGTAAGATACCTCAATCTCTGAGGCTCCTCCTCTCCTTCTTGTGGTTGCTGCCCATTTCATGACGTAACCCCTGAGCCGGCTGCTGCAGCATGTCGCTGGGTTCCGCCCACGAAAACATCTACAGTAAACTTTAGAAAAGATGGATGAGCATGTTGAATTCTTTAGCCTCCTGTTATTATTTTAGCCTATAATATTATTTTTATGTAGTTTATGGTTAATCACGTTTAATATTATGATTTTAGCCTCTGCATTCTGGTCTATTTTGACCATTTCTGACGAGTAGGCTCTTCTTTAGGATGGCTGAACAAACTCCTATATCTCTCACAGCCAAAGGCACATTTAAGCCACTTAGAAGACATTGTCATACGTAAAAAAGCAAACAGTTGTTGTCACTGAGCAGATTAGGTGGGAGAGGAACTATTTCTTCACAGCGTCAATGCTAAAGTCTTTGACGTTTCAGAGAAGAAGTCATAATGTCTGGAAGAGGAAAGGGCGGCAAAGGTCTGGGTAAAGGAGGCGCTAAGCGTCACCGTAAAGTTCTCCGTGATAACATCCAGGGAATTACCAAGCCCGCTATTCGCCGTCTGGCTCGCCGCGGTGGAGTCAAGCTATCTGATATCTGTTTCCTATAGGCCCTTAGAATAGAGGGTTGGTATTAATGAAAGCGCTTTGAGTGGTCTTTGTGACTAGAAAAGCGCTATATAAGTGCAGGTTAGTTAGTTAGTTAGTTAGTAAAGTGAAAGCGTTTTACCGATCACCGCTCCGTTTGCTGGGCGGAGAAAGTGGGTGTGTGCGTTAGCCTGGGGGCGGTGCTGGCAGCACAGGCACTTCCTGGAGTGGGCGGCTCACCCAAGTTCATATGTATGAACGTGGGGACCCAGTCATTATCAGGGACAGGGTGGAGCAGCAGTTCAGAGAGCAGGTTTGAGGAGGAATACTCTGCGTATACTCTGAGATGCGTGAATGGAGCAAAATACCATTTTGGGGGTGTTTTTGGTGAGGAACTAACATTATAACATGCTTAAAAGCTCAAAAAAGTCAATTTTGCATGATATAGGCCCTTTAATTTTATTTATGATTGCAATATTTTTTGCAACTTTGTTTTGTATTTATCTGACGTGTGGTTTCCAACTACTTTTATCATCTAGTATTGCCTTGTAATAGAAATTCACTGATTATGCATTTGTCTGTTGAGATCACATGTTTTACAAGTGTGTGTGTGTGTGTGTGTGTGTGTTACAACATATGACTGTAACTTTTATCCATATATGAACTGTTCTAACATGCTATATTAACAACTGTTTGATGTGTTTGTTATATTTTGTGTTCCAAGATGAAATTTTATGTCACACTGACCGGCTAAAGGGTTTCATGCTCTCACTCCCTCCTCCCTTTTCTCCTCTCCTGGGAGTAAACTGCTTGATGGCCTTGAAGCCCTGTGCCTGTATCTTATATTGTGGAGGCTTCACTAAAGGCCAATAAAAAGGGTGTCCACTTTCTTACTTTTTAATTTTCTATCTGCATACAGTGCTATCCCACCACCACTTTTACATTTCCTATTTTGTGTGTACATCTCATATCCATATACTTCAAAATTTACATCTTTTTCTTCATTAATCCATGTTTCACTTATTGCAATGATCCTAAATGGGGTGTTAAATTGATTTTAAACTCCTTAATGCTATCAAAGTTTGCATAGAGACTCCTACTATTAATATGTATTATTGTCAATGTCTGATCCAAATTCATAATTCCATTTAATTGTTGTTCATCATAATAAGCACACATTGTAAATATGATCAAAATAGTTATTGTCTGGGTTAATATCTCCTAAAATGTCTTGTGGTTGCTGTTCAGTATTGACAAAGGTTTCAGCTTCAGTTTGCCCTAATACACTTCCATTATTAAATGAGGAAGGATGATGGGTTAAAATACTAATCATAAGTTATGTCAACAATGTACACCAAAAGAAGAAAAAAAAAGAAGAAACACAAAGGAAAAAAAAAGAACACAAAAATCTCCACTCATAATCTTTCTGCACTATTATTCGTACATCAGAACTAAGGTTTAAATTTGTCTAATTCCTCCATTTCTCTAATCATTATTACTTTAGCTTCTTCAAATCAAATCAAATCAAACTTTGTCATATTGCTGTACATACAACTGTAGTGCAGGCAAGATGAAATTGTGTTTCTCTCGGCATCCATATAAATAGAAGCAGCATGATATAAGACACACTCACACATATCTTCACCCCCCCCCACCCCCACGCCCCATCCATTAACACATCCCTGAGATATACTTGGGAAAAACTAACTAACTATAATATACAAATAATATACATAATGTCCGTGGTGCAGTAGGGTGTATGAGAGATTCCGGGTCAACTGTTCAGCATCCTGACAGCTTGTGGAAGGAAGCTGTTGATCAGTCTGGTGGTTATGCCACTGATGCTCCGGAATCGTTTACCATATGGCAGAAGTTCAAAGTGTTTATGCAGAGGGTGAGAACGGTCCTTGACAATGTTCAGTGCCCTGCTCCTACAACGGTTCTGAAAAAGTTCTTGGACAGAGGGGAGGGAGACTCCAATTACCCTCTCAGCTCCCTTGACTATCCTCTGCAGGGCTTTTTTGTCTGACATACTGCAGCTGGAGTACCATGTTGCAATGCAGTACGTCACAACACTCTCCACCACACCTCTGTAGAAGATCCTGAGGATGCAGATAGGGAGAGAGGTCTGTTTGAGTTTCCTCAAGAAGTGCAGTCTCTGCTGAGCCCGCTTCCTGATCCCCAAGGAATTCTTGCTCCAGGTCAGGTCCTGCGAGATCTGCACTCCGAGGAACTTGATGTTCTCCACTCTCTCCACTAAACGGCCGCCGATGCTGAGGGGGACGTGTTCAAGCTGTGATAAAGTTGATAATCATCTCCTTCGTTTTGTCCACGTTGAGCACCAGATTGTTCTCCCTGTACCAGCCCTCCAGGTCTCTCACTTCTTCCCTGTACATTGATTCCTCATCCCTCTGAATAAGTCCCACCACCGTGGTGTCATCTGCAAACTTAATAATCTGGTTCCCCTCATGTCTGGATACACAGTCATGTGTTAGAAGTGTAAACAACAGTGGACTGAGTACGCAGCCTTGAGGGGATCCGGTGCTCATCGTGACAGAGTTGGAGATGTTGTTTCCAACCCAGACAGACTGAGGTCTCTCAGTCAGGAAATCCAGGATCCAGAGACATGTGGCGGTGTTCAGACCAAGAAGGAGTAATTTCTCCATCAGTCTCAGGGGAATAATGGTGTTGAATGCTGAACTGAAATCAATGTACAGGAGTCTGGCGTAGGTGTCTTTCTGGTCCAGGTGGGTGAAGACAGAGTGTAGGGTGGTGACTATAGCATCCTCCGTGGAGCGGTTTGAACGATATGCAAACTGGAGCGGGTCGTGTGATGCAGGGAGGCAGGCTGTAATGTGTGGTTTGACAAGCCGTTCAAAACACTTCATCACAATTGGTGTCAGTGCAACAGGACGATAGTCATTCAAAAAGGGCACAACTGGTTTCTTTGCCACCGGTACAATGATAGAGGTCTTGAAGCATCTGGGAACAATGGCCTGACTCAGGGAGATGTTATAAATGTCAGTCAGGACATCTGCCAACTCGCTCACACAGTCTCGGAGTACACGTCCCGGGATGTTGTCCGGACCTGCAGCTTTACATGGGTTGACTCTGGTTAGGGTCCTCTGTGTGTCCACTGTGTTGATGGTAAAAGCTTGTCCGACCGATGGTGGGGGTGAGCCAGCCCTCCCTCTGGTTTTCGCGTTTGATGCTTCAAAACGTGCAAAGAAGTCGTTGAGCCTGTCTGGAAGCGAAGCGTCATTATCATCATCATCATCGACCCCCTGCCTAGACTTATAGCCCGTCAGTGTCCGAACTCCCTGCCACATCCTTTTGGTGTTCCTAGTGTCACAGAGGTGTCCCTGGATTTTCTCCGCATAGGCGCGCTTTGCTGCCTTAATTCCCTTTGAGAGCGCAGACCTGGCTGAGCGGAGAGCGATCCTGTCCTCCGCTCTGAAGGCTGCATCTCTGGCTGTAAGCAGCGAGCGCACCTCTGCAGTCATCCAGGGCTTATGGTTTCCCCGCATGGTGATGGTCTTCACTGTAGTGACATCCTCTGTGCACTTCGCGATGTAGCTGGTGACTGTTTCAGCATACTCCTCCACATCTGTCTTGTCTTCCTGGGAGACTGCTATTTTGAAAACCTCCCAGTCTGTGTGCAGAAAACAGTCTTCCAGTGCAGAGGTTGCACTCTGGCCAAATCCTGATTTGTTTCACTGCCGGCCTGCTGTGCTTCAATAAAGGTTTGTAAACAGGCCCCAGCATCACAGATATGTGGTCAGAAAGGCCGAGGTGGGGGCGGGGTGTAGCCTTATATGCATCTGTGTTTGTGTACACTAAGTCCAACATATTCTGTCCTCTGGTCTTAAAGTCTACACATTGTTTAAACTTGGGGAGCACAGTCTTTAAGCTGGTGTGGTTAAAATTCCCCGCAACCACCACAAAACTCTCCGGATGTGAAGTTTGGATTTCACTCATCACATTGTGCAGTTCCCCGAGCGCCTTCTTAGCATTAGCATTAGCATTAGCGCTCAGCGCTATGTAAACAGCCGCTATAAACACGTTGCTGAATTCCTTCGGCAGATAATATGGCTGACAATTTACAATAACGAACTCCGCCAATGGAGAGCAGTGTTTAGACACTAATGTGGCATTAGCGCACCAGTCCTTGTTAACATAGATGCATAGGCGCCCCCCACGGCTCTTTCCGGAGCTCGCCGTTATTCTGTCAGCATGGAACATCGCCATATCTTCCAGCTGAATGGCCTCGTCAGGGATGTTGTCGTGGAGCCAAGTGTCCGTGAACACAAACACACAGCAGTCTCTCCACTCTCTCTGGGTTTCTCAAAGCAGACGCAGCTTGTCCAGCTTGTTGTCGAGGGAGTGGATATTAGAGAGAAGGAGCGACGGTATTGCTGGTCTGGAGGGGTTAGCCTTTAGCCTAGCATGGATCCTGGCCCTTTTTCCACGCTTTTGCCTGCGTTCACACCGTCTGCGCTTCCTCCTCTCTCGGGTAGCTTCCAGCGGGGACTCCGCCAGAATTCCATGCTGGCGGAGAATGTCCAAATCACAACCGAGCACCACGATTCTTGCAGCGTGCAGTACCTTGATGTTTAATAAGGTCTCACGGTTGTAAGTTTTACAGAATGTACATCCGGGATGATCAAAACATTCAAAACTCTCACACTTGCTGATGCCAAGAGGGGCCGCTGCGTCCGTGCGCGCTGCCGCCATTTTAAGATTAGATTCTTCTGGAGTTCAAAGCAATTTTATTCACACCTTACAGTTCTTTGTCCATGTCGACTGTATTTCCCCCTGTTTTCTGAGAGCCCTGGCTTGACTAGCTATTTCAGAGTTCCTTTTTTTTGTTAAGTTATAAACGCTCTTTTAAATTTCAAACATTTTATGAAGTGTATGTTTATGTTATCATATGTCTTTTTATTTATTTATTTATTTATTTATTTTTATTTTACCTTTATTTAACCAGGAAAAAAACCCGTTGATATTAAAAACCTCTTTTTCAAGGGAGTCCTGGCCAAGAGGCAGCAAAAAAATCACAAATACACTTACAATGACATACAAATCATATAAAACAGTTACAAAGTAGTGAGGCCATCTCAAGTGTTCGCAATCTGGTTTTAAAGCTGTTCAATGAAACATATTTGGTTAGTTTCCAGTCTTTTTGCAACATGTTCCATGTAGAGGGGGCTGAGAACATGAAAGCTCTTTTTCCCAGCTCAGTACGGGCAAATGGAACAGAAAGCAACAAATGATCATTAGAACGCAAACCATAAGAATCAACACTTCTCAGTGTGATTTTTGCATCTGAGTAGAATTTTAGCGTTACGAAGGTAATGAATCACGGACTTCTGCCAATGTCCGAGTCCCTGGACGCACTGTGCACTTGATACAGTGGGACTTGTGCCAGTACCCGCTCAATTTTTTGTAAAGCAATTTTAATAAATGTAACAATCTGTATTGTCTTTGTATTAGATTCTAATTCAAGTCCCACAGTAAAAATAAATTCAGCACAAGTTGGACTTTCCTTAGATATTTAGAACTTTTCTCATAAATTTGCATGGTTTTCTTCCTGATCAGTTTACCTTGTTCCTTATAGACATGATATTTCCTTTACAATATTCTACAGATATTTCATTAAATATCTGGAAATTTATTGATGTAACTTTTAACTTCTCCTTTTAAATGTTGTGATTTAATTACCAAGCAGTTTCATTTATATTTTTCTCTTCATTATTGATCACCTATTGATAATTTTTATGTATTATCTATTTTTCTAAGGATTGCTAATTATTTTTGCTAATTAATTTCTTTAATACCCCCATTTTGCTGCATGAAGACGCACTTAATTTAATTTAAAAATTAAATATGGTTTATTAAATATTAGGTCTCTAACTCCCATGTCTCTGCTTGTCCATGTTCTGTTAATTGATCATCAAATTGATTTAATATCCCTTACAGAGAATTGGTTAGGGCTAGAGGATTATGTTGTATTGTTTGTTTAAATGAATCAACTCCCTCTGGTTATTAAAAATGTCAAAATCCCAGAAGTTCTGGTCATGGAGGAGGAGTAGCAACAATTTACCATTCCAAACTATTAGTTAATGTAAAGCAAAAGACATGTTATAATTTCTTTGAGGGCCTGGTCCTCAGTATTGGGCACTCTAGCAATTTTAGGCCAAACCCAATTTTATTTGCCATAGTTTATCATCCTCCATCAACCTACTCAGAATTTTTATCTGAATTTGCCGAATCCTTAGCTGATTTAGTGCTAAAATCAGATAGAATAATTAAAGTAGGGTACTTTAATGTACATGTAGATAGTGATTGCCTTAATGTGGCATTTAATTCAATATTAGACTCAATGTTTTTTTGTTTTTTTTTTCAGAAAGTTGGAAATTCTACCCATGATCTCCACCATACATTGGACCTTGTTCTACCATATGGCATAAAATCAGAAAATCTGGTATTGTCTCCTCATAACCCTGTACTGTCAGACCATTGTCCTTTGATTTTACTATTTCTGACTATTTGGCTCCTAAAGATAAATATTACTACAGTAGATACCTCTCAGATGATATTGTTACCAAATTTATGCAGATTCTTTCCTCTATGCCGATTGTCAACACAACGGAAATAAGCTATAGACAACTTGCTCCTCCTGTAATTGATAGCATGGTAGATCGTGTTAAAGCTTCTCTGCATCAGACTCCAGACTTGGTGGCCCCCTTAAAAAAGAAAAAAGCCTAATCAGAGATTTCCAACTCCTTGGTTCAACACAGAAACTCGTAGCTTCAAACAGAAGACTCGTCAATTAGAAAGAAAATGGTGCTCCACTAATTTAGATAAACTCTATTTAGCTTGGATAAATCATCTTTTAATTTATTAAAAAAACTTTCTTAGAAAAGCTAGAACAAGTTATTATTCTACATTAATAGAATAGAACAAGAATAATCCCAGGTTTATTTTCAGTGCTGTAGCCAGGTTGACAAAGAGTCAGGACTCTGTCAGTCCTAGCATTCGTCTTAGAGCTTACTAGTCAGGACTTTATGAACTTTTTCAATAATAAAATTTCATCCATCAGAGATAAAATCAATCAGATTATTACCACCATTAACTTAAAAACAGTAACTACTACAACTCCTTCATTTGATATCTGTCTTGGTGAGTTTACTCAAAGTGACCTTTTAGAGTTAGACAAAATGGTTTCCTCATCCAAGCCTTCTTTTAGATCCTATTCCTACCAGGTTATTTTAAAAAAAAGTCTTCCCACTTATTGGCAGCTTTATTCTTCATATAATCAACTCTTCATTAACTTTAGGCCATGTACCGCAGGCTTTTAAAATGGCTGTAATTAAACACTTACTCAAAAAGCCAATGCTGGATCAAGGAGCTTTGGCTAACTATAGACCAATCTCTAATCTCCCTTTCATTTCAAAAATCTTAGAGTTGTTACTACTCAATTATTTGACCACCTGCAGGGAAATGGTTTACTTACAGAGTTTCAATCTGGGTTTAGAATCCATCATAGTACTGAAACAGCCTTAGTGAAGGTCACTAACAACCTCCTCATTGCATCTGATAATAGACTTGTTTCTGTACTTGTCCTTTTAGACCTTAGTGCAGCTTTTGATACTGTCGATCATAATATTCTACTTGACAGATTAGAGAAGTATATTGGACTTAATGGAACTTCATTACAGTGGTTTAGATCTTATTTATCTGATAGGTTCTGGTTTGTTCATGTCAATAATGAGTTTTCTTTCAACTCAAAGCTCAGTCATGGAGTTCCCCTACAGTTGAAAGTGCTATGAGATGACTGTGGTTGTGAAATGGTGCTATATAAATAAAGTTGAATTGAATTGGACATACAACAAAGTTACAGGGTATTTTCTTGATGGGTAGTGTCTTTTACTGGAAGGAAGCGTGTTACCACTTTTATGTGTTATACACAGTTAATTTAGCTGAAAATTTGTGGGTAGTACAGCTCCTTCAAAATGAGATTTCAATAATCATGGCTCCTTTTGTGACATCTCTTGAACTAATTTGCAAATTCCATTTAAGAAAAACAATATAGCTGTCTGTGCAGATTTGATATGCTTTAGCATTGATAATGTGGAAGATGTGTTCAATGACGAGACTTGAGTGCACTTCTCAGGTTCGGCTTTATTGCAGAACACAATCATCCAACATTCTCAAAAAGCAAGAAGAGGCAGGATAGTGTTACAGCTCGCTCTTATACCTCCGGGGGATTAAGAACTCAAGTCACATGGTGCTTCTGCAAACATTCAATCACAATGCAAGTCTCTGAAGATTCACCATTGTCTCTTATTCTCTGGTGTTCCGGGAAACCCCCCAGGTCCTCTTCTCCGAGACGAGGGCCCGACTTCACACCTCCTCGCCATCTCCTGTCTTGTTCCTCCAGATGTGAAGCCCCAATCCACATAAGCCATACAATCCACATAAGCCATACATTTGTGGGAGATATGAACCAGACATATGTGCCACACTCTTGTGGGAAATATGAACCAAACATATGTGCCACAATAACTAAAATCAGTTTATCCAGTTGAACACAGACAGGTTGAATCCTTGTGAAAGGTTTTGTCACATTCCTTCAGTCAATGGAAAGGCGGACATTTTGCCTAATTAGAATTTAGCTTAATTTTGTACAAGGAATGCCTCATTTTATACATTCCTTGGTTAATTATGGGGTGGAATCTAGTCCCGAGGCCCAGCTTGGCCACAGCTGAGCATCGGGAAAACACATTCCTTTTTACTGTCACATTTCTGAAATGTGATGTTGTCACATCATTATGTGGTGAGTAACATCAGATGTGTCCTGCAGTGCAAAATCATATAAACATTACATTTGTAAAGTCAGAGTCATTTAAATCATTATACTTTATGTCATTTACAATGTCATGCAAAGTCATACTTAGCTTCAAAAAATGCTTGTCAATTGAAGGGTCCTTTCTCCTGTGGTCAGTCAATGTCAATGTCCATGTCGCCCCCACACACACACCCACTGTCCGGCCTCTCTCCATCTCCCACAAAGATCAAATCTTGGTGCTATCCTGCAAAGAAAAATTTGGGGAAAACCTTACGGCTTCCTAGTCTGCACATCAGTGTTTACATCAACAGGAGTGCAAGATTTATCACCTCATAAATTGATTTTACTTATGTTCCAGTCATCATCATTAGTTTTGTATGCCTTATATGTTTATCCCAGTTGTTTATTAATATTAAGAAACACAAGTAAATTATTGTTTTTTTTATTATTTTATTACATATTGCATATGTCACAAAAGATTTATTAAATTGAAAGGTAATGATGATGTTATAATTCCTTGTTAATTTGGCCAATCTAATTCCTGTTGAAAGCTAAAAAAAAAAAATGTAAATAATTTTCCCTTTCCTTTTGAAAAACAAAGAAGGAAGAATAGCAGAAAAAAACAACAAAACTTTAAATCACACCTAAAGCTTCCACAATTTTAATGTGAGTTCGTTACTCACAACAAGTATTCACTAAATATTCTGTGAATCGATTAAGGTTTTACCAATTGACACGGGTAATCACTTAGTTTAGGATTATATTCAAACAAAACAGTATCATTTATTAAAAGCCTAAGACCAGTGCAGCATTTAGAATTAATAACTGCAGGTGTACACCTAATCTCTGCTTTCAGGAATTTATGGCACAGGACTACAATCTGTTGCCTGTGTTTAGTTTTTTTGTTTTTTTTCATTTGAAGGCTGATTCTGTCTATTCTTATCTAGGTCAGATTGACACATCTCACTAATCAGTCTCAGTTTACCATTGAAATTAAATTCCCTTTCTCCATTTTATCAGAATTCTTGTGGTATTTCTGTCTTTTCTGTTCATAAATTTACCATCTTTCGATAATAAAAAATTTCATCATCATCTTTCTATTTTTTTTAGGGGGGAAAAAACCACAGCATGGACTATCTCAGATCCTGCTCTTGCGTTCTCCCCCTCTTTTTTTTTTTTACATGGTAAGGCCTAGGGTTGAAATGTAAATAAGATTGCATATGTCATTTATTAAAAGGTGAGTATAGTATTATTTAAACAAAGGAACAATATAACATAAAATTACCAAGACCTCTATTTGATAATCTGTAGTCTCTGGCAAATCATATGCACAAACACATTAATTATTAATCTCTTTTGAACCTCTATGCTTTAAATCATGTAATATAGGATATACATAAAGCCTTAAGTGATTAGGCATTATTAAGTGACAGCATGATATTGTAATATTCACTTAATTTCATCATTGTCATGCTGGTAGTATTAATTAAGATGCAAGCATTTGTATACTTAGTGTTCTATGTGCCTATGGTCACGTTGAGGGAGGCTTGGACAGCTGCGAGGGATCGGGTCACAGGCCAGTTGTTTTGGCGACAGCGGGGAAATCGTTAGTCTTGTGTCCTTTTTGATGAGATGAGATGAGATTCAACTTTATTGTCATTACACATGTATGAATACAAGGTAACGAAACGTGACTTGGCATTTGGGCACGCTCTGCAGAGCATATCCAAGGCCGGGGCAGCCGCTAGGCGCCCCGGCCCTAGTGCACTTTCCCTGTAAAGTGCACTGTTATGCTTCAGTCAAAGAAAAAAGTCAGTGATATGTCAAAAAATTGCTTTAAAAATATGTAAATAATTTATCACATATGCAATATTAGAATTTAAACCCGCAAAGTTAGATTGAAAAAAGTAAAACCCCAAAACTTTGTAAAAATACCCATATATAGATTACTTCTCTTTCACTCCCCTGTCACACAGGTCAGCACCAACACAGCCTGTGTTTTTTCATTCTCTTTTTTTTTTCTCAAGCAACCGCACACACACACACACACACACACACACACACACACACACACACAAACACAGAATTGCTCCTTTCTCTGTTATCTCCACAAGGTCGAAGCAGCATGAAGGTCCTTCCATTTTTTCTACACTGCCGTGACACACACAACACTAGTCGACTCTTTTTGCTCAAAGCTATTATTTTCAAATACCTATAATTTTAAACATTTCTCAAAATGATAACAATTAATTAACCAACTCTTTTACACTCCACAAATATCAAAAAGGAAAAAAAAATCACAAACAATTTCACAGCCTGCTCCTCACACCTCCTCGCCATCTCCTGTCTTGTTCCTCCAGACGTGAAGCCCCAATCCACATAAGCCATACAATCCACATAAGCCATACATTTGTGGGAGATATGAACCAGACATATGTGCCACACTCTTGTGGGAAATATGAACCAAACATATGTGCCACATGACCCCCTCCCCCCCAAACGTCTGCATGGGACAAACACTCATAAATGCATACATAAAAAAAAAACATTACCACATAACCAACAATCAATCCCCCAATCTCTTAGGTCTGAGCTTCCTGCCGAATCTGCTGTAGGCTGGCTTCGCTGCGTCTGCAGCATCTCCTCGCACCTGGGGATTAGATTTGTTAGCACATCTCTGTGGGAGCTCTGGAGCCTGCCTTCTCGGTGGCCTGCCCCGGCGGGGGGCTTTCGCCAACTGCACTCAATCACCAGCCAGGACAAAAGCAGGCTTGAGTCTGTTTATGCAAATTAGCTCCCTTCTGCCCCCCAAATCTAGCTAAAAATGCTTCTCATTTTTTTCCAGCACCCTGAACGGTCCATCATAAGGCGGTCTCAGCCCTGGGCGTTGTGCATCATGTCTAACAAAAACAAACTCCGCGTTTTTCAAAGCCTCTGGCACAAAAACGCGTGGAAAACTGTGATGCACTGGGCCAGGCAGCGTGTTTGATCCTGTGCCGCTCTGCAACAGCTGAGCGGGGGGGGCAATTGGGCGCAGGATTTTCGGGGAGAAATTCCCCGGGCAACCAGAGAGGTTGTGCGAACACCAACTCCGCTGGGGAGGCTTGTAAATCCTCCTTAGGTGCAGAACGCAACCCCAATAAAACCCATTGCAGTTTGTCCACCCAATTTGTATCCGTGAGCGATGCTCTGAGGGCTGCTTTCAATGACCTATGAAAACGTTCACATAAACCGTTGGCCTGCGGGTTATACACGGTAGTGCGGTGTACCTTCACCCCTAAGCTGCGGGCCATAGACGACCACAGTTCGGAAACAAATTGAGGGCCTCTGTCTGACGTTATGTCCGACGGAACTCCAAAACGCGCGACCCAAGCTGTTAAAAACGCACGCGCAACCTCTTCCGCCATTGTTGACGCCAGAGGTACCGCTTCTGGCCAACGTGTGGTGCGGTCCACCATCGTCAAAAGGTGTGTGTGCCCTTGAGACGAGGGAAGCGGGCCCACCAGATCAACATGTACATGATCAAACCGCTTAGCCGGGATGTGAAAAGGCTCCAAAGGGGACCTCGTGTGCTTGTGTATCTTAGCCCTCTGGCATGCTACACAAGCCGCTGCCCATTCCTTGACCTGTTTGCGAAACCCCGGCCAGACAAATTTCTCCCCCACCATCTTGACCGATGCGCGCACCCCCGGGTGTGCCAGCGAATGGACCGAGTCAAAAACCCGGCGGCGCCACGCGGCTGGAACCACTGGACGAGACCGACCCGTGGAGACATCGCATATTAAGGGGGGCATACCTATTTGCTGCACCCTGTGCTCCAGCCTTAACCCTGTTGGTCCAGACTGGAGCGCGCGCACATCCGCATCACCAACCTGCTCCACAGCCATGTCTGCATAATCCAAACCTACGTGGACCGGGGCTGCACGCGCTCCCGCGTCACTGCCCTGGCCCACAGCCACCGAGTCTGCCCCCATGTGGCCTGGCGTTGCCACAGCACGTGAGAGACAGTCCGCCACTACATTGTGTTTGCCTGCGACATGCTGGATATCGGTGGTGAACTCCGATATTGCGGCTAGCTGTCTTTGTTGTCGGCCTGACCAAGGTTCTGAGATTTTGGCCATCGCAAAAGTTAACGGTTTGTGGTCCACAAAAGCGGTGAAACGCCACCCTTCCAGCCAGAACTGGAAATGGCGGATGGCCAAGTGTAGGGCCAAAAGCTCCCTGTCAAACGCGCTGTATTTACGCTCGTTATCGCGCAAGGATTTGCTAAAGAACGCGAGAGGCTGCCAGGTCCCTGCCACACACTGTTCAATGACTGCCCCCACCGCTAGGTCCGAAGTGTCGGCGGTGAGCGCCAAATGGGCTGTTGGAACCGGGTGCGCTAACAAAACGGCGCTTGCAAGTGCTGATTTAACCTGGGAGAAAGCGCGCTCCCGCTCCGGAGACCATTCGACCTTATTTGTGGGTTTTTGTTTTTTCAGTGCCGCGTACAGTGGCTGCATAAGCCGCGCTGCGCTCGGAAGAAACCGGTTGTAAAAATTAACCATCCCTAGAAACTCCTGCAGCGCTTTTATCATTTGAGGTCGGGGGAAATCTGTTATTGCGCGAACTTTCTCAGGCAGGGGAACTGCTCCCTGTGGTGAAACGCGATGCCCCAAAAAATCGATTTGCGCCACCCCAAACTGGCACTTCGCTGGGTTAATTATCAACCCGTGCTCTGCCAGTCTCCGAAAAACCGCTGTGAGGTGGGTTTCGTGTTCATCCTCGGACGTGCTGGCTACCAAAATGTCATCTAAATAGACGAACACAAAAGGCAGGTCGCGTAAAACAGCATCCATCATGCGTTGGAAAGTTTGCGCAGCGCCCTTTAACCCAAACGGCATGCGCAAAAACTCAAAAAGCCCAAACAGAGTTATTACCGCGGTTTTGGGAATATCCTGCGCGCGCACGGGGACTTGATGGTAGCCGCGCACCAAGTCTATTTTAGAAAAAATGCGCGCCCCCGCCAAATGAACTGAGAAATCCTGGATGTGCGGAATCGGGTAGCGGCCGTGTGCTGAGACGTTGTTCAACCTGCGGAAATCGCCACAAGGTCGCCACGAGCCATCAGCCTTTGGGACCATGTGTAACGGGGAAGCCCAGGGGCTGTTCGAGCGTCTAATTATGCCCAGTTTTTCCAGGTTGGCAAATTCCTCACGCGCTATGGCCAGTTTAGCTGAGTCCAAGCGCTGGGCTTTTACAAAAACGGGGGGCCCAGTGGTGGTGATAAAATGTTCCACCCCGTGTTTGGCCACTGTCGCCGAAAACTTTGGAACTGTGAGTGCTGGAAAGTGAGTGAGCAGAGCAGGAAACTTACCACCAGCAGCTGTGACGTTGGCATGTGCAGTCGGCGGAGCCACCCGAGCTGTGCAGGGGATAGAATGAAAAGAAAGTGCATTAACCAGACGTCTATTAGCAAGGTCAACCAATAAACCATGTGAGCACAAAAAATCAGCCCCTAACATGTTAAAACTGACTGCTGCTACAATAAAGGTCCACTCGAATGAACTGCCCTGTAAGGACAGACGCATGGTCCTCTCACCGAATGTCTTAATCGCTGAGCCATTCGCTGCTGATACTGACACCCAGGGAGCTTTAGACGGCATCAGCCGTTCCGTGTAGGTAGGCGTGACGAAACTCAGCTGGGAGCCCGTGTCCACGAGGAATTGTTTCCCCGAGTGTGCATCTGTCAGGTAAAGCAGCTTATTTTCTTCTCCGAGGGACGCAGCCGCTACCGACCCCCGGTCTTGGTGTTTCCCTGACGCTTGAAGCAGCACGGTGGGAGACATCTGTGTGCCCTCTCCGCAAAACGGCGGTGGTAGAAACACAGGCCGTCTTCAGCTCCGTGTCGCCTGATGCCTGTCGCCGCCGCCGTCGGGTTGTCTGGCGCCGTCACCACTGGCTCCAAACCATCTCCGGGCGCCGTCTTCTGCTCAGCTGCCGTGGCCGAAACCGCGCTTTGCTTGTGGGCGTCGACGAGTCGCTGCGCCTCCTTGCCGAGCCCATGGTAGTCCCACTGGGCCAATCGGGGTGAGTCTGCCAGGGTCACTCTCACTGCTGGCGGCAGAGTCCGGAGGAAAAGGTGGGCGAAAATAAATTTGCCATCCTCGGAGTCTTTCGGTCTCAGCATCTTCACCATCAGGTCTGCTGGTCTGTCGTTCTCTGACTCCGTCAACTCTAGGAGCCCCTCTGCTCGCTGTGGCACTGAGGGGGTGAAATGGCTGATCAGTGCCTCCTTCAATGCGCCGTACTTGTCGGTGTCCGGTGGGTGGTTAACCAGGTCTTCCACCCTCTGGACCGTGTGGCTGTCCAGCTTCGCCACCACATGGTAGAACCTCGTTTCATCCTTTGAGATTCTCCGGAGGTTGAACTGCGCCTCGACCGCGCTAAAACAGGAGCGCGGGCTGTGCTGCCAGAAATCGGGCAGCCGGAGCGTGGAGGCAGCCATCAGGCTGGCCTCTGATGAGCTCTGCTCGGGAGAATTCTCACCGGCCATTCTTTGTCGTGGGTCACCAGTGTGGAAGATGTGTTCAATGACAAGACTTGAGTGTATTTCTCAGGTTCGGCTTTATTGCAGAACACAATCATCCAACATTCTCAAAAAGCAAGAAGAGGCAGAATAGTGTTACAGCTCGCTCTTATACCTCCGGGGGATTAAGAACTCAAGTCACATGGTGCTTCTGCAAACATTCAATCACAATGCAAGTCTCTGAAGATTCACCATTGTCTCTTATTCTCTGGTGTTCCGGGAAACCCCCCAGGTCCTCTTCTCCGAGACGAGGGCCCGACTTCACACCTCCTCGCCATCTCTTGTCTTGTTCCTCCAGACGTGAAGCCCCAATCCACATAAGCCATACAATCCACATAAGCCATACATTTGTGGGAGATATGAACCAGACATATGTGCCACACTCTTGTGGGAAATATGAACCAAACATATGTGCCACAATAACTAAAATCAGTTTATCCAGTTGAACACAGACAGGTTGAATCCTTGTGAAAGGTTTTGTCACATTCCTTCAGTCAATGGAAAGGTGGACATTTTGCCTTATTAGAATTTAGCTTAATTTTGTACAAGGAATGCCTCATTTTATACATTCCTTGGTTAATTATGGGGTGGAATCTAGTCCCGAGGCCCAGCTTGGCCACAGCTGAGCATCGGGAAAACACATTCCTTTTTACTGTCACATTTCTGAAATGTGATGTTGTCACATCATTATGTGGTGAGTAACATCAGATGTGTCCTGCAGTGCAAAATCATATAAACATTACATTTGTAAAGTCAGAGTCATTTAAATCATTATACTTTATGTCATTTACAATGTCATGCAAAGTCATACTTAGCTTCAAAAAATGCTTGTCAATTGAAGGGTCCTTTCTCCTGTGGTCAGTCAATGTCAATGTCCATGTCACCCCCACACACACACCCACTGTCCGGCCTCTCTCCATCTCCCACAAAGATCAAATCTTGGTGCTATCCTGCAAAGAAAAATTTGGGGGAAACCTTACGGCTTCCTAGTCTGCACATCAGTGTTTACATCAACAGGAGTGCAAGATTTATCACCTCATAAATTGATTTTACTTATGTTCCAGTCATCATCATTAGTTTTGTATGCCTTATATGTTTATCCCAGTTGTTTATTAATATTAAGAAACACAAGTAAATTGTTGTTTTTTTATTATTTTATTACATATTGCATATGTCACAAAAGATTTATTAAATTGAAAGGTAATGATGATGTTATAATTCCTTGTTAATTTGGCCAATCTAATTCCTGTTGAAAACTAAAAAAAAAAAAGTAAATAATTTTCCCTTTCCTTTTGAAAAACAAAGAAGGGAGAATAGCAGAAAAAAACAAAACAAAACTTTAAATCACACCTAAAGCTTCCACAATTTTAATGTGAGTTTGTTACTCACAACAAGTATTCACTAAATATTCTGTGAATCGATTGAGGTTTTACCAATTGACACAGGTAATCACTTAGTTTAGGATTATATTCAAACAAAACAGTATCATTTATTAAAAGCCTTAGACCAGTGCAGCATTTAGAATTAATAACTGCAGGTGTAAACCTAATCTCTGCTTTCAGGAATTTATGGCACAGGACTACAACCTGTTGCCTGTGTTTTGTTTTGTTTTTGTTTTTTTTTTCATTTGAAGGCTGATTCTGTCTATTCTTATCTAGGTCAGATTGACACATCTCACTAATCAGTCTCAGTTTACCATTGAAATTAAATTCCCTTTCTCCATTTTATCAGAATTCTTGTGGTATTTCTGTCTTTTCTGTTCATAAATTTACCATCTCTCGATAATAAAAAATTTCATCATCATCTTTCTATTTTTTTTAGGGGGGGAAAAAAAACCACAGCATGGACTATCTCAGATCCTGCTCATGCGTTCTCCCCCTCCTTTTTTTTTACATGGTAAGGCCTAGGGTTGAAATGTAAATAAGATTGCATATGTCATTTATTAAAAGGTGAGTATAGTATTATTTAAACAAAGGAACAATATAACATAAAATTACCAAGACCTCTATTTGATAATCTGTAGTCTCTGGCAAATCATATGCACAAACACATTAATTATCAATCTCTTTTGAACCTCTATGCTTTAAATCATGTAATATAGGATATACATAAAGCCTTAAGTGATTAGGCATTATTAAGTGACAGCATGATATTGTAATATTCACTTAATTTCATCATTGTCATGCTGGTAGTATTAATTAAGATGCAAACATTTGTATACTTAGTGTTCTATGTGCCTATGGTCACGTTGAGGGAGGCTTGGACAGCTGCGAGGGATCGGGTCACAGGCCGGTTGTTTTGGCAACAGCGGGGAAATCGTTAGTCCTGTGTCCTTTTTCCCTGTAAAGTGCACTGTTATGCTTCAGTCAAAGAAAAAAGTCAGTGATATGTCAAAAAATTGCTTTAAAAATATGTAAATAATTTATCACATATGCAATATTAGAATTTAAACCCGCAAAGTTAGATTGAAAAAAGTAAAACCCCAAAACTTTGTAAAAATACCCATATATAGATTACTTCTCTTTCACTCCCCTGTCACACAGGTCAGCACCAACACAGCCTGTGTTTTTTCATTCTCTTTTTTTTTTCTCAAGCAACCGCACACACATACACACACACACAAACACAGAATTGCTCCTTTCTCTGTTATCTCCACAAGGTCGAAGCAGCATGAAGGTCCTTCCATTTTTTTCTACACTGCCGTGACACACACAACACTAGTCGACTCTTTTTGCTCAAAGCTATTATTTTCAAATACCTATAATTTTAAACATTTCTCAAAATGATAACAATTAATTAACCAACTCTTTTACACTCCACAAATATCAAAAAGGAAAAAAAAATCACAAACAATTTCACAGCCTGCTCCCCCCACCTCCGCGGAGAATTCACTTTTTTTCTCTTCCATACCAGAGCAGATTACACAAAGACAAAACAACCCACACATAAACGGCTGTGTCTGATTTATTTGGTAGGGGCCCCCCATATTGCCAAACAAGCTATCTCTTTGTAACCATTTTACCCATGTTTTAAGCTGTTTTCACTCTTCATTTAGTTTCTCTCAATGCACAGTGGTTTTTAACACTTCCTCCATCTCCTTTACAGCATATCCCAAACTTCCCAAAGGGTATTCAGAGCTGTGTTTATCATTATCCATTTTATCGTTGTCTTTATCGTTATCCAGTTTTGTTGCCATTTTAATCCAACCTTCTTTAAATGTAATAGTCTCATATCAATATCTTATGACATAAAATAAAATTATTATTATGTTCTTATTTATCTCAACTTTTTCACACCAACTTTTTCCACAATTTTAAAACTCTTTCCAGTAAGACCAACTGTATTTCAGAGTTGTGCGCATTGCAATTTCTCTAGGAGTTAAAACCTTTTGGTCTGAGCTAAATACGCTAGGGGTGCCAACCTTCTCCTTTTTGAAATCAAGCAATGATTTCAAGGGGTTATAACCTTATGGCAAAGGTATGCATCAGAGGGTAACACTTCTTTTGTCGGCGGCCCTATAGGATTTTTTTGTCTTTTTTCTTATGTTGGCTCAACCTTTTTAGGTGGCCCTATAGGATTTTTTTTTGTCTTTTTCTTATGTCCACCTTGGGATTTAAACCTTTTACACAGACTATGCAATACTCAACAGGGCAACTCTTCTTTTTTGGTGACCCTACAGGATTTTTTTTGTCTTTTTTATGTCCACCTCGGGGTTGAAACTTCTTGCCCAAGCTATCTCCATCCTTTCCAGTGGCTCTACAGGATTTTTTTTTTGTCTTTTTTATATGTCCACCGGACTTTCAGGGACAGTATTAACACGTCTGACTTATCCCTCGGCGTCAAAAATGTTTGGAAATTTCCTCATCAAACTCAGTAAATATACTTCTTAAAACAACATATAAATTCAAGACCATATCTCAGCTTCATCCCACAAATAAATAAATAGATAGATAGATAGATAGATAGATAGATAGATAGATAGATAGATAGATAGATAGATAGTTTATTTCGAACACAAAAATATAACAAAAACAAGCAAATGGCAAATGCAATAAAGTAACAGTATACACTGTTCGAAAGGGAGAAGGAAGAAGTGAACACTTATTAATTTCATCTCCTCTTTTCCATAGATACACCCATGTGAATTTTATTCAAATTACCACCTTTAAGACCCCAAGTAAACAATTTATTGTATTTTTTACAAATCAACATTAACACCCATCCATTCTAACATATAATGAAGTCCATACATCAAAACCAGCCTCAAACAACACAGATATACACAGTGCTGTCCCACCCACCATTCCATAGTGTCCCATAATGTCCCAGGGTGAACATAATGAATCGTACATATAAATACTACCCTTCTAACATATATCCTTTCAGCAAATGGTGCTTATACCTCT
Source organism: Pholidichthys leucotaenia (assembly GCA_020510985.1). Lineage (NCBI taxonomy): Eukaryota > Metazoa > Chordata > Actinopteri > Cichliformes > Pholidichthyidae > Pholidichthys > Pholidichthys leucotaenia. The sequence continues at coordinate 82,826,747 of CM035836.1, read as the reverse complement.
TTTTGAATTGATTTCTGTTTGTACATAGTTTCAGTTCCGGCTCCAGACTGTTCCACAAATCCACCCCACAGACAGATATGCACATACTTTTCTTGGTTGTACATATCTTGGGTTTTGTAAAGTTTAAGTCTCCTCTCAAATTATGATCATTGTCTCTTTTTTTAAATATTATTTGTATATTAGTTGGGAGTTGATTATTAATTGCCCTGTACATGACTTGTGCTGTCTTACATTTAACTAAATCGATGAACTTTATGACATGTGACTTTAAGAACAACAAATTGGTATGGTCTCTATATCCTGCATTGTTTGTTATCCTTATAGCTCTTTTTTGTAATGTGCATATTGACTGTAGGTTGGTCTTGTAGGTGTTTCCCCAGACTTCTGCACAGTAGTTTAGATAAGGTAAAAACAGTGAATTGTACAATAAGACCAATGATTTATAGTCCAAGATGTGTCTTGTCTTCCCCAGTATGCCTATACATTTTGCTAATTTGGCCCGGATGTGACTGATGTGAGGTTTCAGGCAGATTTTATTGTCTAGCGTCACCCCCAGAAACTTATTTTCCTGTACTGTTTCTATTCTGGTATCATCTATCGTTACCATTATTTCATGATTTATTTTATAATTTCCAAACACCATAATCTTTGGGTTTTTTTAGATTTAGAGATAATTTATTTTTGTTCAACCACTGCGTTAATTTTTCCATTTCAGTTGTGACCACCTCTAAAACCTGCTGCAAATTTCTCAGTGATCTCCCTCAGACAATGGGGCAGGTAGTCTAACCCAAGTTCACCAGCTTTCACCGTCAGAAAGGCCATTGTGGTTGTGTGTGAGGACTCGGATCTCCAGCAGCAGTGAAGGAGCTTCTGCCATCATTTGAGCCTGAAGACAAAACACCAGATAGCTACACGGCCAGAACACAGAAATCGTTGGTTGCTGTTACCTTACAGTCATTGGATTGCAAGGCACTTTTGGGCCAACCAGCCTGGCAAAGTGTGAAGCCGTCTGCTCTGCACCTGTTGTGGGAGACCAAGCAGCACCTCCATTAGTGATGTGTGGTGGCACACTCGCACAACCCCCTCCTTCTACATTGGCCAGCAGATCGTCTGAGTTGCGGGACATCTTCACCGTGCGGTGGTAAGTGGTGGAGCTAATAGTGGAGAAGCTGACCGAGATTCCGGCCGGATCGGACATCAGCTGCGGCGGCGGAGCTCGGTGGAGGAGCTGGCTGGGGCTTCAGCTGGATCCGAGGTCGGCTGGACCGGATGCTGGTGGCACCAGAGGATTGTCCTGCTGTCATCGGCTGCGGGGTGCACCGGGAGAGCTTTGGCTTTGCTGGCAGATGCCTGCTGCCGGGCTGCGGCCCGGGCTGGCGGTCTCTGTTGGCCATCGGGGGAGCTTCGGATTCGCCGCCTGGTAGAACAACGCTAGCTGGAGGCCTCCACTAGCAACCGAGGGAGCATTGGCATTCTCGGCTTCACCGGCGGATCCAGTTACTTAATTGCTAGTCAACAGGTGAGCTTCTCCCTTGATTCTAATCAAATCAAATCAAAATCAAATTACTCATTATGCCTCCAAAAAAGAGTCAGACACATGGAGAGGAGCTGGAGGAGATTAAACTCTCCCTAAACTTTATGTCTGAGGAAATATCTATAATAGCTAAACAACAAATGCTGCTTGTCAACCTTATGGAACAAGTGTGCGAGCTAAAGGCTGAAATTATGGACAAGGACAAGAAAATTAAATCCTTAGAAAAATGTGTGGTTGAACTTGAACAATATACAAGAATGGATGACATCATTGTGGCCGGTCTGAACACCAGACACCGCTCCTATGCGCGTGTGGCAGCTGGAGTTGGTAATCAGGATGGGCAGGATGAGACACTGGCTGAGTCGCACACTCTTGAGCAGCAGGTATTGACCTTTTTCAATTCTAAAAACATTGTTGTGGCCAATGAGACTATTTCGGCTTGCCACACATTATCCAATAAAAACAGTAAAGGAAAACCAGCGATTATCATCCGATTCATCAGTAGGAAAGCAAAAATTGATCTTCTGCGACAAGCAAAAAAACTGAGAGGAACGGCTGTCTACATAAATGAACATTTATCAAAAAAGAACTCCGAAATAGCTAGACAAGCCAGGGACCTCAGAAAACAAGGAAAAATACAGTCGACATGGACAAGAAACTGTAAGGTGTGGATAAAACTGCTTGGCACTCCAGAAGACGCTAAAGTAATAATGATTAGAGAAATGGAGGAATTGGACAGATTTAAACCTTAGCCCTGATTCAGGAATAACGGTGCAGTAATCATGAGTGGAAATTTTGTGTTCTTTTCCTTTTTTCTTCTTGGTGTACATGGTTGTCATAAATTATGTTTAGTACTTTAGTCAATCATCCTTGCTCATTTGATGATGGAGGTGTAGTGGGGCAAATTGAAGCTGGAAATTTTGTTAGTGCTGAACAGCAACCACAGGACGTTTTGGGAGGTGTTGACCCAGACAACAATTATTTTGGTCATATTAATAATAAGTGTGTTTATTATGAAGAACAACAATTAAATGAAATTATGAATTTGGATCAAACATTAACAATAATACATATTAATATTAGGAGTCTCTATGCAAGCTTTGATAGTATTAAGGAGTTTTTGAATCAATTTAATACACCATTTAGGATTATTGCAATAAGTGAAACATGGATTAATGAAGAACAGATGTAAACTTTGAACTAGATGGATATGAGATGTACACACAAAATAGGAAATGTAAAAGTGGTGGTGGGGTAGCACTGTATGTTGATAGAAAATTAAAAAGTAAAAAAGTAGACAGTATGACATCAGCAGTGAATGAAAGTATGGAATGTTTAACAATTGAGATTACGATGGATAAAAGAAAAAAATATAATTGTAAGTTGTATATATAGAGCACTGGGATCTGATATGGAAAAATTTAAAAATGGGATGGAAAAGATGTATGCAAAAATAAAACAAAAAGATATCTTTATTTGTGGTGACTTTAATATAGATTTAATGAAAATAAAACAACACAAACCAACTGAGGATTTCTTAGATATAATGTATAGCTTAACCTTATTTCCAAAGATTAAAAAACCTACAAGAATAACGACACACTGTGCTACCCTGATAGACAACATTTTTACCAATGTTATTGAATATAATATGGTGAGTGGTATAATAATAAATGATATTAGTGACCACTTGCCTGTATTTGTTTCTTTAGATGTTAATTATGGGGCTAATGAGAGTAATAATAATAATAAACTATGTAAAAAGATTATCTATTAAAGAATACGAACAGAAGATAGAATCAGTGATTTAAAAGAAGACTTAATGTTACAGAATTGGGATGTTGTCTATAGAGAGAAAAATGTGGACTTGGCATATGATAAATTTGTTGATATATTTAAATTATTATATGATAAAAACTGTCCAATTACAGAAATTAATAAAAAAACACATATACAAAAATTGCCCATGGTTAACCAAAGGGTTACAAAATTCTTGTAAAAAGAAAAATTATCTCTATAAAAATTTTATTAAATTAAGAACTAAAGAATCTGAAAAAAGATATAAAACACATAAAAATAAATTAACTGAAATAATACGAACTAGTAAAAAAATATATTATAGGAAAATGTTAAATGAAAATAAAAATAATATAAAAGGAGTCTGGGATATATTAAACAAATTAAGGAAAAATGGAACTAAGAAAATGATATATCCAGAGTATTTTACTGATAATTGTGGTGATATTTATGATAAGAATATGGTAGTAAATAAAATGAATAAATTTTTTGTAAGTGTTGGGCCAGAGTTGTCAGCAAAGATTCCAAATCAAGGAAAAGACACTGTGAGTGAGACTTTAATTGGAAGTAACCCTCGGTCAATTTTTCTTACAGCGGTGGATGAACTAGAGGTAAACTCTGTTGTTGAAAAGTGTAAAAATAAATTATCTACTGATTGTGATGGTATTGATATGGCACTAATAAAAAGAACTGTTGATGGTATATTAAAACCATTCACATATATTTGTAATTTATCATTTCAAACTGGTTCATTCCCGCAGAAAATGAAAATAGCAAAAGTAATTCCATTATTTAAGCAAGGAAATAAACACCAATACACAAACTACAGACCAGTATCACTTCTCCCACAATTTTCAAAAATTCTGGAAAAACTTTTCAACAACAGATTAGAAAACTTTTTAAATAAACAGGATGTGCTGAATCAGAACCAATATGCATTTAGAGCCAAGAGTACAACATCGTTGGCGATAATGGATGCAACAGAAGAAATAATAAATGCATTAGATCAAGGAAAATATGCAATTGGTTTGTTTATAGATTTTAGAAAAACATTTGATACAATAAATCATTCAATACTTCTTAATAAATTGCATATGTATGGTATTAGGGGAATTGCTCTGAAATGGGTTACAAGTTATCTATCTGAGAGACAACAATTTGTGAAAATGGGAGAATATCTGTCTGGGTGTATGGGAGTTGCCTGTGGGGTCCCCCAAGGATCAGTATTGGGCCCCAAATTATTTAACATACACTACCGTTCAAAAGTTTGGGGTCACTTAGAAATTTCCTTATTTTTGAAAGAAAAGCACTGTTTTTTTCAATGAAGATAACTTTAAACTAATCAGAAATACACTCTAATATCTAATATACATTGCTAATGTGGTAAATGACTATTCTAGCTGCAAATGTCTGGCTTTTGGTGCAATATCTACATAGGTGTATAGAGGCCCATTTCCAGCAACTATCACTCCAGTGTTCTAATGGTACAGTGTGTTTGCTCATTGCGTCATAAGGCTAATGGATGATTAGAAAACCCTTGTGCAATCATGTTAGCACAGCTGAAAACAGTTTAGCTGGTTAGAGAAGCTATAAAATTGGGCTTCCTTTGAGCAGGTTGAGTATCCGGAAAAATTATTATTTCAAATACAAATCATTATTTCTAACCTTGTCAATGTCTTGACTATATTTTCTATTCATTTTACAACTCATGGTGGTAAATAAGTGTGACTTTTCATGGAAAACACAAAATAATTGTCTGGGTGACCCCAAACTTTTGAACGGTAGTGTATATATAAATTATATATTCCAAGTTTCTAAATTATTAAAAATAATATTATTTGCTGATGATACTAATATATTTTATTCTGGAAATAATTATAATCAACTAATCCATACTCTAAATAATGAATTAAATAAGCTAAAAAAAATGGATGGATTGTAATAAACTATCACTAAATATAGATAAAACTAAGGTAATGATATTTGGTAATTGTAAAAATAAAGAAGATATACACATTCATATAGATAATGTAGTTATTGAAAAAGTTAAGGAGATCAAGTTTTTGGGTGTAGTACTGGATGATAAAATTAGTTGGAAACCACATGTCAGATACATACAAAATAAAGTTGCAAAAAATATTGCAATTATAAATAAAATTAAGCAGGTCCTAGATTATAAATCCCTTCATATTTTGTATTGTTCATTAGTACTTCCATACTTGACTTATTGTATAGAGGTTTGGGGTAACAGTTATAAAAGTAAACTTAATTCATTGTTAATATTACAAAAAAGGGCAGTCCGTGTTATACAAAAAGTCGGGTACCTCGAACATACTAATTTATTGTTTTTACATTCGAAGTTATTGAAATTATGGGATCTGGTTCATTATTACACAGCACAATTAATGTTTAAAGTTAGTAAAAACCTCTTGCCACACAATATACAGAATCTATTCAGGGAGAGAGAAGGGAAATATAATTTATGGGGGAATACAAAATTTAAAATGCACTTAGTAAGATCTACAAGGAAGAGTTTTTGTGTGTCTGTGTGTGGGGTAAAATTGTGGAATGGGTTGGGGGAGAAACACAGGCAATGTCCAAACATCCATATATTTAAATCAACATATAAAGAAATGATTTTTGAGCAGTATGAGAATGAAGGACAGTGATGTTACATTGTGTCTTCAGTGAGGGAAGGTTGTTGTGTGTTATGGTGATTGTGAAGGTGATGGTGTTGTTTGTGTTTGCATTGAACATGCCAGAAGTGTATGTTTATTGTTGTCGCAATATTGTTGGATATGGACTGTCATTGTTGTGTCATTTTTGTTGTATAATTTGACTATGGGTGTATTATGGTGAATGTGGTTGTGGGATAATGATGATTATGAGTAATACTGTAATTTGTTTGGTGTGGAGAAGGGGTGGGACTGTATAAGCGTTGGTTTCTTCCCACTCCTTTTGAACATTTTATTTTTGGTTTGTTTTTTTGTTGTGTTTTAAACTCTCTTCTTTCTTTCTTTAACAATGTTCAAATAAAATCAATGTCAATGTCAAATTCTCGCCAGTGCAAAGGATATTTGTGTCATCTGCAAACAAAATAAATTTCAGAATTTTTGATACTTGACATATGTCATTTATATACAAAATAAAGAGTTTGGGTTGTGCTGCCAGAAATCGGGCAGCCGGATCGTGGAGGCGGCCATCAGGCTGGCTTCCGCCGAGCCCCGCTCGGGAGAATTCTGTCTGCTCATTCTTTGTCGTAGGTCACCAGTGTAGAGGATGTGCTCGAATGATGAGGCTGAGTTTAGTTCTCAGGTTCAGCTTTATTGACAGAACACATCGTCTAGCATTCTCAAAGCAGGAAGAAGAGGAAGAATCATATCACATCACCCTTTTATATGTTTCCAGCATCAGAACTCAAGTCACATGGTGCTTCAGTAAACATACAGTCACAAAGCATCCCTTTGAACTTTCATCATTGTTTATCATTCCTTGATGGACCAGAAATCCCTCCGGGGCATCTTCTGTGGGACAAAAAGACAAATCTCACACCTCCTCATTATCTTCTGCAGATTTGAGTCCTTTGTCCTTCCAGACGTGAAACCCTCAATACGCATGCAGTCATATCTCTGTGGAAATGTGAGCCCACCATGTGTCACCCACAACATGATATTTATACTCAAATCTTTTGCTTTTTAAAGCGAGGTAGTCTGATACGCAAAAGCCGATGGTGTATAGAACACGTATATTAGGATTTGTATGTGAAATGTTGGTATCGAAACTGCTCCCGTTTAGCTGTAATTAACCTCTTGCACTCCGGTGTACCGTGGACTGGCAAGTCTCTGCGTCCCAGAGCGCACGAGGGCGCACGAGAGCGCCCCCGTGCACTCTAAGACGCACGAGGGCGCTGCGTCCAAGCGCGCACTGAAAAAAACAAAAAGTTCTTCCACTACAGACACAGCTGTGAACAGATTGGATATGATTGACCTCTCATTTGACTAATAAGAGACTTGAATTGGGTTTCTGAAACCTTGAAGAACCAATGACTGAAAACCTAGCAAGAAGGACCCGCCTACCAACGCAGCAAGCCAATTGAAGCACAGAAGTTCGCTGAGCTGTTTTGTCTACAAAGGCTGGTTGAAGAGAGACTGCTTCAGCAGCCACAGGCAGTGCTTTTTTTTAATTCCAGCAGAGTGTTTAGGATTCCCTTATATGGTCACCATAGAGTCTATGGCATAGACTCTATGGTGACCATAGAGTCACGGTGACTCTATGGTCGGTCTATGGCATAGACCGACGGAGGCCGACAACGAAGGTTGTAAATCATTCGCCAAAACCGCAATCATGGAATTATGTTTTGACCAGGTCGCGAGACCAGAACCACAAGCAGACCAGCGTCACGTTGGTCTGACAATGAGGAAGAGAAGTTCGCCAGAACACTGCTGTGAAGAGGTAAAGTGTTATAAGCTAAATTATTCTTTATCCCTGAAAATTGTAATCAAAAATGACTTTTGACCGATCGGTAAATTACAACTGTGCGGCGCACGATGTCCGAAGTGCGTGCGCCGCGGTACACCGGTCATTCACCACGTCCGGACTGTGAACTGTGACTGCACACAGTCCGGACTGTGAACTGTGACTCCCCCCCCCCCCCCGCCCACCGGACTGTGGGCGGGGGGGGGAAGGGGGGAGCCGCGGTGACTGCACCACGGTCGCCACATCGCCACATGAGACTAATCCGTCATGTAGCAATGGCCGATCTCCGTCCCCTGTAGCGAGGGGGGGGGCAACCCCCCCCCACACACACACACACACAGACACAGCCCTGAGTGTGACCTTTCATTAGAGCCCAAAATGAAGCTTCTACATTGAATCATTCAAAAGTTACAGACGTTTTTCCAAACTGTGCCATTTGGCACAATTTGGCACAGTTCAAAAATGCCTGGAAACTACCTGAGGAAAAAGCTGTGTAATATATTCATTTTTTGTTGTATTGTTACAAAATTTGGACCTCAGCTGGATAACACTTGGTTCTACATTTCTGTTGCATTTTCCAGCCCGGATCTGAAGCTGCGTATTATTTGCAAGCATTTGTATCCAAAAAAACACCCAGGCCAAATTTATTTTCTTCAAGTTCAGTATGTTTAGATGACTGTAACTCAGTGGCCGGGGCACTTAGAGAGATTATGACTGTTTTGCCAAAAAATTCCAAGTGTTTTCTTTTAAATGAGACCAACCCCATGAAGATGCTGCAAAGGGTTGAAGAACAGCTTTGGATTTAATTTGGGCACGTGATTTTTTGGCGTTTTTAGGGAAATTGACCGGAATGCAAGGGGCTAATATTCAAAAATGATATTTTCGGGAGGAAAGAATTCAAGCGTCCCTGCATTTGTTTACTTCTCGGGGCCGCTGCTGGAGAGCGAGCCGTGTGCAAAATGCGATCATGTTGTTAATATAGCACATTTTTTGTGGAAATGTTACTATTCTTAGTTGTGAAATGTGTTATAAAACAATTAGACGACGATACTATGGGTCTTCCTGCTGTTCCTGTTTCACTGTTTTTTTTCTGGATGTAAAATACAGGATCCCTACGGCCCATGGCGCACGAAGTATCCTGGCTGATGTAAACAGCCACGGACCAAAAAACCTACATTTGCTCATGGAACAGGTCATTCACACTCGCAGACAATCCCGCTATATGTGTCTGTAGGATTTTCTTTCCATGCACGCAAAAAAAAACATTTTTTTTCCCGGATCCGACTACCTCACTTTAAGTTAAAGTATAGGTAAAGTGCCAAATTTAATCCCTTGCACTCTGGTCAATTTCCCTAAAAACGCCAAAAAATAATGTACCCAAAGTAAATCAAAAGCTGTTCTTCAACCCTTTGCAGCATCTTCATGGGGTTGGTCTCATTTAAAAGAAAACACTTTGAATTTGTTGGCAAAACAGTCATAATCTCTCTAAGTGCTCCGGCCACTGAGTAACGGTCAACTAAGCATACTGAACTTGAAGAACATAAATTTTGCCTGGGTGTTTTATTGGATACAAATGCTTGCAAGTAACACACAGCTGTCAGATCCGGGCTGGGAAATGCAACAGAAATGTAGAACCAAGTGTTATCCAGCTGAGGTCAAAATTTTGTAACAATACCACAAAAAATAAATATATTACACAGCTTTATACTTAGGTTGCTCCCAGGCGTTTTTGAACTGTGCCAAATGGCACAGATTGCAAAAACGTCTGTAACTTTTGAATGATTCAATATAGAAGCTTCATCTTGGGCTCTAATGAAAGGTGAAGGGCTGTGTGTGTGTGTGTGTGTGTGTGTGTGTGGAGGGGGGGGTTGTTTATTCATTCATGAATGATTGACTGAACAAACAAGCCCCCACACACAAAGAAGCATGCCACGTAAAAAATGTGTGGCTTTTTTTTTTACAAGAAAAAATAACCTACAGTGCACTAAAAATTATACTAAAATATCTGTAATGTAGAAGTTAACAACCCCCCCCCCCCCCGCTACAGAGGACGGCCATCGCCCATCGCTACATGACGGACCGCGGCCGTGCGCCGCAGTCTACTATGCACAGTTGTACTAAAATATCTGCACTAATATCTGCAATCCGCTACAGAAGAGTAGCGGGGAGGGGGGGCATTCACGGTCCGGAAGCGGCGCACGGACTGGACACGGTCCGTGCGCCATGACGGTCTGTCATGTTGCGATGACGCACAGTTGTAATTTACCGATCGGTCAAAAATCATTTTGATTACAATTTTCAGGGATAAAGAATAATTTAGCTTATAACACTTATCTGTCCACAATAGCAGTGTCGCTGGTGAGCTTCTCTTCCTCATTGTCAGACGAACATGATGCTGGTCCGCTTGTTACAGACTCGTGGTTCTGGTCACGCGATCAGGTCAAACCATAATTCCATTATTGCGGTTTTGCGCTTCCATGATTGCGGTTTTGGCGAACGATTTTTCAAAACAAATAAGAACAGTAGTAAGAAAAAAAGACTGGCGAACGCATGCGTGTCACCCAGCGGCTTACACAAAACAGATTTTAAGCACAGGACGTATGCTTTCAATCGGTGAAGTTCTCTGCTTCAATTGGCTCGCTGCATTCGCAGCCGTTGGTAGGCGGGTCCTTCTTGCTAGTTTTTCAGTCATTGGTTCTTCAAGGTTTCAGAATCCCAATTCAAGGCTCTTATTAGTCGAATGAGAGGTCAATCAAATCTAAACCAATCAAAGCACTCCTTTGGCTTTCTGTTCGCGGCTGTGTCTGCAGCTTTTTTTTTTTCCATTGCGCCCTAGGACGCAAAGTGTGCGTGTGAGAATTATTTGTGTGAATATTAATTACAGAGTAATTGAAAATGAATGGCACAGCCAATAGTAGCCACCATAAAATAAACCGCTTGTTTATTTATTTTTATCAGATCACTTCTGTGATCCTTTATGAGTTATAGTCATAATAGTGTATCTTGCACCTTGGGTAATGGGAGTTGTTCAGTCACCATTAGCATTTAGTTTATATGTATAGTCTATAGTATTTCCTCTTTAAACTCATTCAGTAATAGAACACATTACAAATATTTGTGACCCATTGTAGTGCTTCCTTTTATATTTTAGCAATACAAGCACAAAACACCACCCACACTTGAAACCAGGGCGACACAGCGGTGGCTAAACTTTTATTGATAACGTTATTTCACACCATCACAACAACTCAGTATCTAAACTCAGTGTAAATGGTGTAGAGATTGAAAGGGTATCCAAAATTAAAATCCTTGGCATAATAATCAATAAAAAAACTGTGTTGAAAGTCACATTAATTATATTAAAGGTAAAATATGCAAATCAATCGCAATACTGCACAGAGTGAAATATTTGCTGAATCAACCCACACTGTAGACTTTGTATCATTCATTAATACTCCCATACATCAACATCCATCCATCCATCTTCTACCACTTTTCCGGAGGTCCGGGTCACAGAGGCAGCAGTTCAAGCAGAGAAGCCCAGACTTCCCTCTCCCCAGCTACCTGCTCCAGCTCTTCAGAGGATACCAATACCCATACATGACATATTGTACTGAAGTATGGGGAAACGCATATAAAACATATATCCAGTTGTTATGCTTCAGAAGAGAGCTATTAGAATAATAAACAAAGTTGCTTACAGGGAACCAACAAACCCACTTTTTCTCAAATTAAAAGCTCTCAAGTTGAAAGATCTGGTTGCCTTTTAAACTGCAGTAATAATGTTTAAAGCTAAGAATCTATCACTGCCCACAAATGTCCAAAAGCTGTTCCAAATAATATCATTTCAGAGGAACATGTATATTTCAAAAACCTTCAGTGAGAACTACTACCAAGCAACACTGTGTTTCAGTGCAAGGAGTCAGACTGTGGAATGCTTTTGGACCTGAATTAAAATCATGTACAAAGCTTGGACAATTTAAACAAAAACTAAAGGAAGAAATACTCCAAACATACACACGTGGACAAAATTGTTGGTACCCCTCTGTTAATGAAAGAAAAACCCACAATGGTCACAGCACAGTGATTACTTGTCACCCTTTAAATTGGCCGATTGACTGAGTACAAGTTTGTAGACACCTGGTTGAACATGTCCCTATGGTCACATTATTTTCAATCTTTTCTAGGGGTACCATCATTTTTGTCCAGGTCTGTTTCATGAGTTCGTTTTTTAAAATAATTCTGTTCAACCACAGTTCAAAAGCATTATCTGATTTTCATTGGTTAATTTTCATAGAATTTTTATTTACCACTTTTGTCAGATTCAAGTTATTTCTGTGACCACTGTGGGTTTTTCTTTCATTAACAGAGGGGTACCAACAATTTTGTCCACATATGTATATACAAAACGACATGCAAAATCACATAAGGATTATCATATCCAGTCTGTGTTGTGCTGTTGCTTAGTTTTTGTCACGTTTTGTCTTGGCTTTGTTCTGATTCGTAATCACTCTTATTTTATTTTATTTTTGAATTCTTAGCTGGAACATGGGTGGGCAATATAAGCTGCGGCTTCAGCCATCACCCATTTCGGATAAGTTATGTTGAATTGTATAATCCAAGGAGTTGCTGTTTAATTTGACCTTATTGGATTTTTCCCCCCTTTGTTCTATTATTCTGTTCCTTTCTTTTAATCTAATCTATCTGAAATAAAGATTCATTCATTTCTCAAATATGTTTTAAACTTTCTTTAATTATCCACCACCCATTTCTATCTTTCATCTAAGCAAGGGGAAAACGATCCACCCAAACCGGACTTTGCCTCACTATTTACAGAGATGCAGGCTGAAGATCTGCTGAACCGGGACCAGTATGAGGGGCCGATCCAGTTGCTTCTCAGTGAGGCAGCGTAGCTGGCATGTGTGGCCCATTCCAGTTTTTTTTTTTTTTTTTTTTTTTTCCAGTTTGAATTTTGCAACATTCTAAATAATCTGTAATTTGCTGCTGATTGGAATAAACAATTTAGTGATTTATGTGTTTGTATCATGATTTTCTATTTTGTCTCTTCAGACACCGGTGGGAAAAGAGTCAACATTACAACCCATTTATCAGTGACTTTGAAAATAATGGCTCATTTTTAAGAAAAGTAACCAAAACAATCATTTGCTGAAGACTGTAAAACAAAATAGAGACATCTGCAAAAGTACAAAGGTTTATTGTCAAAATTCCCATGGCAATACTACATGAATACATGTATAGTTCACTGTTGATGCAGAGAATATATATTTATACAGTATCTACATGTAGTCAGCAATGCTCAATACGATATATTTCCAGTTAATCCACGCATTTCTCCATGTAACCTTGTGACTGCATTATTTTAATTACTTTTAATCCTAGATCCATTTGTTTTGGCTTAAAATGCATCATAATTGTTAAATATATCGTATGCCTAACTCAGTACTGTTTACTTGTTGTAATATATATTTAACAGCTCATATGGCACCTGATCCATGTTTTGCCATGACACCACTGGCTGGAGCAGGTAAATCCCATGACATCTCAACAGTCTCTCCATGATTTTGACACAGATCAGAGGAATTTATTTCACAGGAAGCTAAACATTTCTACAGACAATATAGCCACTTCGCGTTCGTGAACTTGGGGTCACATCACTGTGTTGAATGTTAACGCCGACTGTTTGAAGCGATATTTTTGCCACAAGAGAGCCATCTGAAACACACACACAGAATACATATTTTAGGACCTAATATCGATAACTTGCCGACATTACAATGTTGTACAGCAGACTTAGAAGCAAAGTAGCGTTAGCAATCATTAGCTTACCATCATACGTAATGTAGTTCGCATCCTCATGGCTTCTAAATGCTCCAGTACCTTTCCAGAGTGTGTCGCATTGCGGGTTTGCCTTCTGTTCTCCGTTTTTGCCTATATTCTGGCAAAAACAGCCAGAGAATGCAGACGCCTCATATCCTGCCAACTTGTGTTTTGCGTAACATTACGCTTGATTTACGCCAGTTACACTTGTTTTACGTAGTGGGAGGGAGAGGGTTGCGCCGCCTCCCTGTAACTATTTCCCACCCACTTCAAATGACACCCTAATGCAGTGGAAAAACATGCGGGCCGAACTGTACCGTCCCATACCGTGCGAAACAAGGCCAAACTGGGCCAAGTGGAAAAGCGCCTCAAAAGGCTTATGCAAATTCTCTCAAAGAAGCACGGGTACAGGTGTTTTTTACAGATGCTATCAGAAACAGTCCACAAAATTCCAAGCAGCTATTCTCCACTGTCATTCATCTTCTCAAAGCACAATCTCCTCTAACGACAAACATCTCAGAAAAACAATGTAATGACTTCATGGTTTTCTTTAAAACAAAAATTGCCTTTATTTGCTCTACCCTCACTGGTCCTCCAACTTCAGTTGCTCTTCCAACATCTGGTCTGTCTTCCATTTCCAACCCCCTCAGCTGCTTTCCTGAAGTTACTCAGGAAGAGGTTGAGGATATCTTCAGGAGAATTAAATCTTCCACCTGTGCTCTATACCCCATTCCATCCATCCATCCATCCATCCATCCATCCATCCATCCATCCATCTTCTACCACTTAATCCTTTTCAGGATGTGGGGGGGCTGAAGCCTATCCTAGCATTTTTGGGTGAGAGGCAGCGCACACCCTGGGCAGATCACCAGCCCATAGCAGGGCCTCCTTTCCAACCATCCTGGAAAAAATATACATCTCTAATTTAAGTCCACTAATCACCAGTTATCAATCACTCACTTCAGTCTGGTCATGTCCCTCCTGCTCTTAAAAATGCATTAATTCGACCATTGTTCAAAAAACCCACCCCTGACCAAGACGTCCTATCAAACTACAGGACCATCTTCAATCTCCAATTTATTTCTAAAGTATTGGAGAAAGCAGTTGCTACCTATTTACAGGATCATCCCAATCAGAACAACATCTATGAAAAATTCCAGTCTGGTTTCCGCTGTGCACACAGTACAGAGACAACTCTTGTGAAAGTCACAAATGACCTCCTAATGGCGGCTGATGCTAGCTCTCCTTCTCTCATCATCTCCCTCTGCCTATTTGGTGCATTTGATACTGTTGACTATATCATTCTCCTAAACCATATTCACCATCTCATTGGACTCACTGACACTGCCCTCAATTGGTTCAACTCATATCTCACCAACCTGACAAAATACATCTCCCTTGGATAGGCTCTATCAAGCCCACATACAGTCACCTGTGGGGTCCCCCAGGGGTCAGTCCTTGGTCCCATCCTCTTCATCATCTATCTACTCCGCCTTGGTTAAGTCATCAGGCGCCATGGAATTTCATTCCATCTTTATGCCGATGACACACAGTTGTATGTCAAAACCACTGGTGCAGGACCATCTCCATCACCGTTGTCAACATTGTTGTCATCATTGTCATCATCACCATCATCTCCATCACCTCTCACCATCTGTCTAGGGGAGATAAAGGCTTGGATGGAGCACAACTTTATTCAACTCAACAGAACCAAAACTGAAGCCATTATGGTTGGCACATATCACCAGATTCAGTCATCATCCATAACCTGCATCACTTTCTGTGGTAACAATATCCTCCTTTCCTCATCAGTCACCAATCTTGGTGTAAAAATGGACTTACGCCTCACCTTTGAATCCCATGTAAATCACCTCTATATGATCTCTTTCTATCACATCTGTAATACTGCAAAACTCTTCACCTCTCTCACCGTCCCAGATGCTGAAAAGCTGGTTCATGCCTTTTGTCTCCTCCAAACTGGATTACTGCACTGCGTTCCTCATTGGGATCCCTGGCAAGAGTCTTAGAAAACTGCAGTACATCCCAAACTCTGCAGCTAGGGTCCTGATAAGTGTGAAAATATGAACATATCACACCCATTCTTAAATCACTTCACTGGATTCCTGTTTCCATCAAGATCAAATATAAGGTCTCCCTCCTCACTCACCAGTGCATCCAGGGAAATTCGCCCCCCACCCCACCCCCACACACGTTGAATAACTGCTCATTCTACTAACGACAACATGCTCCCTCCATTCAGCTCACTCAAACTGCCTTCAAACACCCAGGACAAAATTCAGCACCATGGGCTTTTTGTGCTGCTGCGCCATGTCTGTGGAATACCCTCCCTGACACCTTGAGGGCATCACAATCCACAGACTGTTTTAAAAGAGGACCTAAAACCTTTCTTTTTAGCAGGAATTTGATCATTGAGTTGCTGTTTTGGTTTTATCTTCTTATCCCCTTTTGTTACCTCCAGCTAGGGAGGATGGAGGTGATATTTTTAGTGGCATTGGTTAGTTTGTCTGTTGGTTGGTTAGCAACATAACTCAACATGTTTTGAAATTTATGCCATTTTCAGGAAAGATGTGTATTGACACTGTCATAAACTTCCCCATGCACTTCTCACAGTGCACGGATGAAGAGAAGGAGGAATGAGGATTTAAATGCAGGGTTACACCAAACACACATTTATTGATACCAAACAGTTTAAAAAATAAAGACTTACACTCATGAGACAGTCGTGCACAAAATGGCTCACACAAATAGCGTGCAGTGGGCAGACCACTGTGCACCATGGCCACAAAAACAGACAGGACAAAAATGCTCGGGTAAACTTAGAGTTCTCCAGGACGCTCGACAGGCACGGGAGAAGAGCTGGGCAGCAGTGCCCGAGTGTAGCATTTGTGCCACAAGGAAAATGCTACAGACAAGCGTAGCAGCACAACTGCAAACAGAAACGCAGGCAGCTCTTACTCACCGAGCAGGAACAGTCCGAGTCGTCCGAGTTCGCCATCAAGCACAAACACAAAAACGATCCTTCGGGACGTGACAGTCAGACGGAGGAGAATAACTGTCTAACATGTACAATGGTCCAGCGGTGTTTGACTAGCAAAGAGCTGCTTAAGTACAAGCACCGCTGGCCTAACAAATTGGGAACACCTGCGCGAGGCGGGGGAAAGATAATTACCGGGGCAAACAGCTGACTGTCAGAGAGAGGTAATGTTAGACCACGCCCACCAGAAAGTGGGTCAAACAGCTGCCTAACAATCGTCGGCCAGCGCAGCAGCCACAAGCACAGAAACAAGACACCGGAGAGAAATCAAAACACAACATAAGACCAAGAATGATCAGAACTGAGCCCGCAGGAGAACAAAAGCTCGGTTCATGACAGGGCCCCTTCCTGTAGGGGTGGATACCAGAGACCCACGGTAACATCATAAAGACCCCCCTCCCCTCCCCCAACAGGGGCAACAGCAGCCAACAAAACAAACCCTGTGTTGCAGGGCTGCATGGTGGCGCAGTGGTTAGCACTGTGGCAGCACAGTTTTCCCTCGGCCGGGGGATCGCGGGGATCGTGAGATCGTAGGTTCGATCCCTGCCCCCGACCAACAGTGATCTGTGTGGAGTTTGCATGTTCTCCCCGTGTTGCGTGGGTTTACCCCGGGATTTATCCGGTTTCCTCCCACATACCAAAAACATGCAGGTTAGGGATACGGGGCACTTGCGCACGCAGCGACCGGCAGCTGGTGGCTTGTCACCAGACTGCAAAACAAATCTACCTACGGGTACAAAATAAGTAATAAAAAAAAAAAAACAGGTTGGAGGTAGGGGGAACAGGAAAGGAAGGAACACAATACCCCGCCCAGGGTATACCATTACCCCCCCCCCCCAAATCCACAGGCATTGGGGCTCAGGAGGCTGCCCAGAGTCCCAGGCCTGGCAGAAGGTCCGGTGTACAGAATCCGGTGGTCATCCGGAAAACAAGGACCAACAGACCCGGGGAATCAATCCGTCCTGCGGCCGGCCAATGTTGTTCATCCACCAGGGCCGGCGGAATGAGGCGGGAGGCAGCCTGCCTACCGGGAAACTCACTGGTGGGTGACCGGACCGAAGGGAGGGCACCCCCATGGCATAGGACTGGGACAAGAAGGGGACCACGGCATCCTCAAAGCGACCTGCAGCACCCTCAGTGACCCCAGCTTGGGCCCCAGCTGCACCCATGGTGGACCCCGACCGGGCCGGCTCCACTGCACCCACAATGGACTCCTGCGGGGGCCTTGCTGCACTCAGGGTGACCTCCGGCTGAGGCTCTGCAGCACCTGCGATGGTCCCAGTCTGGGACGTGGTTGCACCCGCAACGGGCTGCGGTTGGAGCACCGTTGCACCAGGGGTGACCCCCCGTCGAGGGCCCCATTGCTCCTGCAGTGGCCTCCCCAGTGAGGGAGGTGATGATCCTTACGCCACCTGGCGTTGGGCCCCTATCTTCGGCGGCTTCTGGAGAGGTCAGCTGCTCTCCGGCAACCCTGGCAGGGGGCTCCGAACCTGGAGGGAGAAAAAAAGAGACCGGGTCAGGGTTGCTGGCAGTGGCAGTGGAAGAGCCCGGTGAGGAGGCTCCGAAGTCTACTCCGAGCTGCCCCAGGCCCTCCTTGCCATGAGTCAGGCAGTGTGACATTGACATGTGCAGTATTGACACAGTGGAGCACACTTGCTTGAACTTGAGCTTCACCGCCATCCAGGACTCAGGCGATTTGGGGTGCATCGACTCCGTTGTCTTGCCTGGTGCTGTGCCCCCGTTGACCTTCTCTGGGACCACCAGCCTCCCGTCGGTGTCTGTAGCCAACCCCGGCGGTGGCAGCTCCTCTCCGGAGACCCTGGTGAGGGGCGCAACAGGCATGGGAGAGAAGGAAAGGTTAGGATCGCTGGCAGCAGCAGAGCCCGGCGAGGGGAGTCCAGGCACGGCCAGGAGCCGCACCCGACTCTCCTCCCCAAGATCCAGACAAGATCTCTCGATCATAGGTAAATGAACTACAGGAGAGATAACTTGCCTGAGCTCAAGCTCAGCCACCGCTCAGGACTCCGACGCTGCCGCCGCCGTTGGCCCGGGTCCCGTCGGCTGAAGGTCTGGTCCGGGGACAGACTCTGCTGCGGCGGTCTCCGCAACAGGCGTGATGGTGGTTGCAGTCCTGGTGATCTGGTGTTCCATCTTCCACGTCTCCGGCTCCTCTGGCGTGGTGGCCAAGGGTGACCTCTCCACTTCCCCAAGGGCAGGATCCTCCAGAACTTCCGATTCCTCCCTCTCGAGCAACCTGGTTCCCGCACGGGCAAGCTTGTAGTGGCACACAAAGGAGGCTTGATGAGGTGGGTGAGGGAACACTATGTGCTGCTGGGGAGGAGCATTCAAGGGACTGCACACTCTGAGTCTCCTCACCAGGAGGCAGGAAAAATTGTTCATCAACAGGGAGAGTCGAATGAGAAAACACTCCTGGCGTTGGGCCTCCCCAGTAGCCTTCGGGACGTCTCCTCCTCTCCCCCGGCGTTTCCCCTCGACCCAGTGGTTGACTGCGGCGAGCAGCCTCACCCATTCCTTGTTCGATGGAGAGTCTGGGTGTTGAGCAGGCATGGGGGGGGGACCCTCACAGCTGCGGAAGTGCATCCTCGGACCTCCCTCTCACATCGCTCCTCTTCTACTCCGCTGTTGACCGTGGCGAGCAGAGCTGACCACTCCTTGTCCACCGGCATAGCTGCAGGGAATCTCCTCCATGCAGACCCCTGGGCAGGATCATCCAGGGCCTCAACCTCCTCCATCGTGTGGTGGCTCGGTTCTTGGACTGGCAGGCCCTCAGGAATTAAAGGAGGAGACTCGGAGAGGGGAAGGAAACAATCATTATTTGCAGCTGGAGGAGAGGTCCCAGTGGACAGCTGATACTGGGCCTCTCCCTCGGGAGACAGGCAAGGTTCAATGTTAATGAATGATTGAGAATGAAAAAATACTTGCCTGCCATCCCGGTCGATTATATCAACAGCTGCAGGTGGCAGACACCCGTCCCCCTCCGTGCCAGAGGTGATGTAGGTCCTCTCGAGGGCTTGGGGAAAGACCATCTCCATGACGACGGAGGTGGCCATTTCCGGGATGACCTCAGCAGACCTCCCAACAGCCGGAGGGATGATGACAGCTGACGGAGGAGAGGGTTTCTCCCAACGCTTCCATACAGGACGACGCTGTCCCTTGCTAATTGGTACTGCCCATGCTGAAGCAGGAGGAGAATCGGGCAATGAGTCACAGAGAATGAGGGCCTACTGGTTTCCGGGTCTCCGTCTCAGCGCCGTGGGGAATGTCAACCTGGGGAAGGAGCGCTGGAGCGAACAAACTGTAGCCAGCAGGTCGGCAAACTCGGGGTACTCTCATAACCCGGGATACGCCTCCAGGATTTCCACAGCAAATTTTAGGCACTCCAGCCTCTTCTTCGGTCCCTGGGTGGCGAGGGCCTCATTCACGAAGCTGTGGATAATTTCAGCAGCCCATCCCTCCTCTATTGTGGGAAACCCTGCTGCCGTTCCTCTTCTGCCTCATCGAGAGTGGGGCATGGTGAAATCCAGGAACAGGTCAGTCCAAAAAATGGCACACAAAAAGGAAAAAGAGATGTGTGGGTGAACCCGCTAAATCCTTTTTACAGGCTGGACCATTCTATAATAAACTTCCCGCTTCTCTGTGTGCTTCTCACAGTGCACGGAGGAAGAGAAGGAGGAATGAGGATTTAAATGCAGGGTTACACCAAACACACATTTATTGATATCAAACAGTTTGAAAAATAAAGACATACAGTAATGAGACTGCCGTGCACAAAATGGCTCACACAAATAGCGGGCAGACCACTGTGCACCGTTGCCACAAAAACAGACAGGACAAAAATGCTCGGGTAAACTTACTCCAGGACGCTCGATTGGCACAGGAGAAGAGCTGGGCAGCAGTGCCCGAGCGTAGCAGTTGTGCCGCAAGGGAAATGCTACAGACAAGCATAGCAGCACAACTGCAAACAGAAATGCAGACAGCTCTTACTCACCATGGAGGAACAGTCTGAGTCGTCCGAGTCCGCAAGAGAGCACAAACACAAAATGATCCTTCGGGACGTGACAGTCAGATGGTGGAGAACAGCCATCTAACACGTACAATTGTCCAGCGGTGTTTGACTAGCAAAGAGCTGCATAAGTACGAACACCACTGGCCTAACAAATTGGGAACACCTGGGCGAGGTGCGGGAAAGATAATTACCGGGAAACAGCTGACTGTCAGAGAGAGGGGGGCGGTGTCGGTCCGGTGAATGTTAGACCGCGCCCACCAGAAAGTGGGTCAAATGGCTGCCTAACAATCGCTGGCCAAAGTAACGGCCACAAACACAGAAACAAGGCACCGGGGAGAACTCAAAACACAACATAAGACCAAGAATGATCAGAACCAAGCCTGTTGGAGAACACAGGCTCAGTTCATGACAGACACGGGGAACAGATGTTTAGATTTTGATGGTGATTCCGATGACAATGTGGATGCAGGAATTTTTTGAATATTATTTTATATATGAATCTGGCACTTTCCATGTACTGCCCCCTTTAAGACGTGTCCGCTCAGTTACGTGTGTGGCCATGCCAACGGGATAAAAAGTACTTGGGGGCATGTCCATCAAACTCATTTTTCCTGATGTGGGTGACTATTTTGTATTCATTCTCTATGCAGTCCAGCGTTTACAGCGCTGAGCCCCCTCGGCGCTGAAACGCTTTGAGCAGTGGCCGCTTTTTGTCACAGTGCTCAGGGCTGAAAAAAGTTAAACTTGTCAGACTACTGTACAGCTGTGTTCGTCAATGTCAGACCTTTCTAAGCAGCCAGTCAGAATTAAGGAAGGGCGGGACATAGGACGTCGGTACAGGAAGATGAAAACAGGAGGGGACGGTGGGGGAGGTTTAGGCTGAACTTTGCGTCATCAAACAATGTGAATTTGTAGTTGATAACTGCAAAAAAATGGTATGAAACTTCACTGTTGTGTAATATTGCTTAATAATTATGAACCTTGTCAGTAAACTGTAATGGAGAACAGAGGAGGAAAAGAAAATGAAAACCGACCTAAAAGATTCAATAAACCATGATATTTATTTAAGGTGGAATTGCCCAGCCCCAGTGCATGCTCAATACAATTATGACAGTCTTGTTATTATTACCTCCGCCAAGGAGGTTATGTTTTTACAGGGGTTTGTTTGTCTGTTTGTTTGTCTGTCTGTCTGTTACCAACATAACTCAAAAGTTATGAACGCATTTTGACGAAATTTTCATGACACGTCCGAAATGGGACAAGGAAGAAATTATTAGATTTTGGGAGTGAGCCGGATCACCGCCTGGATCCAGGAATTTTTCAAAGGATTCTTTATCATTGCGAGATAGGGCCATTTTTAGCATATGTGTATATAACTCCACAATAAATGGTCAGGACGCTTGCCAAAAAAATACAGTATAAGATCCCAGTAGGTTCTAGGAAATATCACAGACTGATCCGGGTCCTGCAAAAAAGCCGAATACTGTGATCCAGAACAGGAAATAATAGGGGATCTTTGGAATTTTCATCACTGTAAGGCAGTGGTCCCCAAACTACGGCCCGCCTCCACATTTGGCCCGGCCCCCTGAACAATACCAGAGACACATTATGATTTTTTTTTTCAGTCTGGCCACGCGTTCAAGACTAATACACGCATAGAACGTGACATTCTATTCCACCCATCTGCAGTCTGTGCCCCTATCTGACCCCCCCCCCCCCGAAAAAAACAAAAAATCCTAGCGTTAACCTTTCCTGCTTTGGTCTCCTAACCGTGGTTGGGGGACGAAGGGGAGATCTGTCTTCTTCAGGGCCAGAGGCAGCTTTTCCTCCGGGGTTAACTCCCGAGTAAACCTCACGGTTGCTAACAACAATATGGTGGTACACCGAAGAACAGGCCGTTTTGCTGAAGAGTTGGGGGCTTTATTATCAGGCTGCACCGTTAATAACAGCAATTCTAGTTCGCTACCTGCTCCGGTCGCCTCTCTCTCTACTCACCTGCACACTTCACACACACCGTCCGCTCTGCGGGGCCATTCACACGGGGGCGCGCCTCGGCTAGTGATTGTACTCGCCGACAGACTCACGGCATTAAAGACATCTTTCTTCTAGGGACACACCTCCTCCGTGACAGCATTCAAACATTTCTTGACAAATTCTCCATCAGTGAAAGGTTTACCGCTGCTTGCTATCAGTTGAGCAACCCGAAAGCTGGCCCGAATGGATGACTGGTTCAGCTGAGCTTGTCGTACAAATGTATTCTGCTGAGATGTTAACTGTTAAGATTGTACACGGCACTACAGAAAGTTAATGTTCCATGGACTTTTTTTCTGTGAAGAACCCAGAGAGGGTTATTTGGTTTTTATTTATTTCATAAATAGTGTTATTTATTTCATTAATAGTGTTATTATTTATTTTCTGACTTTTTTCCTGTGAAGATCTCGGAAAGGGTTGTTAATATTTGGTTATGTGTGGCTTTCTGGAAAACAATAAATGTTTACATTTAGGCACCCCTGCGATCGTCACACTTTTTCTGTTACAAACTGACCCCGGCCCCCATCAGAGAAGGCAAAAGTTATGTGGCCCTCACAGGAAAAAGTTTGGGGACCCCTGCTGTAAGGTAACAAATTAAGATATAAACATACAACAAACACCAAAATATAGCCAAGACACTGAGGAATCAGTAGTGTGCCAATGGATTTGTTGTATCTTCAAATGCTATGGAGCTACTGTATAGCCAGAAGAAAACCGCCATTACCGAAAAAGTGATTTTTGTCAGTAACTGCTGAACGAATAAAGATATCAACGTGAATCCAATCGCTAAAGGTATGTTTTGATGGTCAAGGAATCTGAAAATATAGATAAAATAAATGTAGGACTATTATATTTGGGGAAAATCCCAATATTATGGGGAACTGAGGTACTTGGCGGAGGTCTGCGCTCTCCGAGTACTTTTCTAGTTATTATTATTATTATTATTATTATTATTATTATTATTATTATTATTATTATTATTATTATTATTATCATAATGTAGTCATATTGTTTCTCTGTCTTTTAATAATAATAATTGATTGCATGCATATACCACCTTTCATTCAAATTTTCAGGAAAGGTGTGTAATGACACATTGAACTTATAGGCGGCGTGGTGGTGGAGTGGTTAGCACTGTGGCAGCACAGCAACTCACCCTTGGCCGGGGGATCCTGGGTTCGATCCCAGCCCCCGACCAACAGTGATCTGTGTGGAGTTTGCATGTTCTCCCCGTGTCTGTGTGGGTTTACTCCGGGATTTCTCCGGTTTCCTCCCACATGCCAAAAACATGCAAGTTAGGTTAATTGGCATCAAAACTGGAGATTTTAAATTGTCCTTAGGTATGGATGTAGGAGTGAATGGTCGTCTGTCTCTCTGTGTCGGCCCTGCGATGGACTGGCGATCTGTCCAGGGTGGACCCTGCCTCCGCCCAAAGATGCTGGGATAGGCTCCAGCCCCCCGCAACCCGAAAAGGATTAAGCAGAAGAAGATGAATGAAGAAATAATAATAATAATAATAATAATAATAATAATAATAATAATAATAATAATAATAATAATAATAATTGATTGCATGCATATACCACCTTTCATTCAAATTTTCAGGAAAGGTGTGTAATGACACATTGAACACATGATTAGATTTTGGTAATGATCTCAAAATGCATACCTCCACCAAGGCTCTTATGTTCTCAAAGAGTGTTAGCAACAATACTCCAAAACTACTACATGGATTTGGATGATTTTTTTTTCACCAGAGGTAGCCTTTGAAACAAAAGATGAAGTCATTAGATGTTGGACGTGATCTGTGAGTGCATACCTCCACCAAGGCCCTATCTCGCAATGTACAGATTGATGGCAATATGGACGGACAAAGGGAGGGAGGGACGGAACCTTGGCGAAGGTATGCACCCTGTAAGTGCCCTCTAGTTTCTTTTATGAATTTGAGTTTTATGCTTTTTACATGTAGCACTTGGAGATTTTTTTAATGTTAAGTGCAATGAAAATAAAATACATTATTATTATTATTATTATTATTATTATTATTATTATTATTATTATTATTATTATTAAATAACCTGCCTCTGGGTGTTCCCCACTAGTCTCTGCTGGTGATGACTGATATCATCGCACCAACCTCCTTTTCTCCTCCTTTGTCCCAGGTGGCTACGTCGAGGTTGAAACCGCTGGAGAACCATGTTTCACTCCTCCTGTGCCACATGATTCAGATGATGATGATTCAACTTTATTGTCATTACACATGTATGAATACAAGGTAACGAAACACAGTTTAGCATCCAATCAGAAGTGCAAAGGACAGCAGTGCAGTATATACGGTAATTAACAGTATGTGCAATTTAAGCAAATATATGCAAATATATGCAGCAGTGCAGAAAGTTAAGAGTACTGTTATGTGCAAATAATGTGCAATAAGTTAGATGTAGTTATGTAGTTATGCAGTTATGTACAGGTGAGGATGGTAAAAGATGATTGTAAGAGAGTCAGCGGGGAACTAAGTTCAATAACGTGACAGCTGTTGGAAAGAAACTGTTCCTAAACCTGCTGGTTCTAGTCCGAAGGCTTCTGAAACGTCTTCTGGAGGGGAGAAGCTGGAACAATCCATGAGCAGGATGGTTGGAGTCCCTAAGAATGCTGTGTGCCCGGCGCAGACATCTTTTCCTGTAGACGTCCTCTATAGCTGGAAGTGGAGTCCCTGTGATGCGTTGGGCGGTTTTCACCACCCGCTGCAGCGCCTTGCGGTCAGCTACAGAGCAGCTCCCATACCAGACTGTGATACAGTTGGTCAGGGTGCTCTCTATCACGCAGCGGTAGAAGTTGCCCAGGATGTCAGTTGACAGATGGTTCTTCTTCAGTGTCCTCAAGAAGAAGAGGCGCTGATGGGCCTTCTTGATCAGGCTGGTGGCGTTAACTGACCAGGACAGGTCCTCCGAGATGTGGGTCCCCAGGAATTTGAAGCTGGGGACACGTTCAACAGCTATGCCATTGATATGGATGGGGTCATGTGTCTCTTCCCTCTCCTTCCTGTAGTCCACTATGAGCTCCTTGGTTTTGCTGGTGTTAAGGAGCAGGTTATTGTCAGCGCACCAAGTAGCCAAGTGCTCAGCCTCTGCCCTGTAATCTGACTCGTCGTTGTCCCTGATGAGTCCAATCACCGTGGTGTCATCTGCGAACTTTATGATGGAATTGGATCCATACATAGGCCTGCAGTCATGGGTGTAGAGGGAGTAGAGGAATGGGCTGAGCACACAGCCCTGTGGTACACCAGTGTTGAGTGTGATGACGGAAGAACGGTTGGGGCCTGACCTAACATGCTGGGGTCTGTTGGTCAGAAAATCCATGATCCAGTTGCAAGTGGAGGTACTGATTCCCAGGTCCCCAAGTTTAGTGAGCAACTTGGAGGGGATAACTGTGTTGAATGCTGAGCTGAAGTCAATAAACAGCATTCTTGCATAGGTGTTCTTGTCATCCAGGTGTGAGAGTACATAGTGCAGCGCTGTAGAAACCGCATCCTCTGTACTCCTGTTGCTCTGGTAGGCAAACTGATTAGGGTCCAGTGTAGGGGGCAGGCTTTTTTTGAGCTGTGCCAAGACCAGTCGCTCGAAGCACTTCATGACTATGGGCGTCAGTGCCACAGGGCGATAGTCATTTAGGCACGATGGTGTTGAATGTTTCGGCACTGGTACTATTGAAATGGTCTTGAAGCACGCTGGTACCACGGCCTGGGCCAGGGACAGATTGAAGATGTCTGTGAAGACCCCTGCCAGCTGCTCAGCGCATGCCCTCAGCACACGCCCAGGAATGCCATCAGGGCCAGCAGCCTTACGTACGTTGACATGACTCAGTGCATTACGGACGTCGGTGTGGGTGAGTGTGAGGTGGTGGAGGTCATCAGAGGGTGGGAAATTGATGTTCTTTTCGTTGTTGTCCTTGTCAAAATGAGCATAGAAGTTATTTAGCTCATTGAGAAAGGGCACAGTCATGGCTATAGGTATGGAGTTGCTGGGCTTATAATCAGAGATAGCTTGAATGCCCTGCCACATACGTCGGGGGTCAGAGTCCCCAAAATGTTCCTCCACCTTCAGCTTGTAGCTGTGCTTGGCCTTCTTGATGCCCCTCTTCAGATCTGCCCTTGATGAACTGTAGGCCTGTGCATCACCAGATCTAAAGGCATTGTTGCATGCTTTTAGCAGAAGTCGCACTTCTCTGTTCATCCACGGCTTCTGATTTGGGTACGTGGTGATCTGTCTTTCCGTGGTGACACTGTCAATAGTGGTGTTGATATGGTCCAGGACTGAGTGGGTGTAAGAGTTGATGTTTATGTGGGAGCCACAGGTAGCCTGAGAGGTGAACATACTCCAGTCTGTGTTCCTAAACTTCTCCTGGAGTACAGAGTCAACCCCCTCTGGCCACACTTTGATGGTCCTCACTGATGGCTTCACCCGGTTGATGAGCGGTACATACTTGGGGGTAAGGAACAAGGATAAATGATCAGACTGACCTAGGTGGGGGAGGGGAGTTGCTGTGTAGGCTCCCACAATATTGGTGTAAACATGGTCCAATGTTTTGTCCCTTCTTGTGTGACAGGAGACATGCTGGTAGAATTTAGAAAGCATTGTCTTGAGGTTAGAGTGGTTAAAATCACCCGCCACAATAAATGCTGCCTCTGGGTGTGCAGTTTGTTGTTTGCTAATAGCTGCATGCAGTTCTTTCATAGCAAGCTTAGCATTAGCATCCGGAGAAATGTAAGCGGCTGTTATGATGGTACAAGTGAACTCGCGTGGCAGATAGAAAGGTCTACATTTAACCATGAGAAACTCCAGGTTAGCTGAGCAGTGTCTCTCAACAGTGACAGAGTTCGTGCACCAAGCCTTGTTAATATAAATGCACACCCCCCCCCCTCTTGTCTTACCGGAGTCAACTGCTGCTCTGTCTGCCCGGAGCGTGCGTAGGCCGGCTAGCTCGATAGCATTGTCGGGTATTCCACTGTGAAGCCATGTTTCCGTAAAAATCATGAAGCCTGCCGAGCGTCGGGCTTCCGGGAAGCCTGCCGAGCGTCGGGAGTTCTCCAGAGCTCCGGTATGAGACATAGGTTCAGACGTAGGTTGCTGATAAAAAGGTCATTATCGTTGTTTTGTAAACCAATATTCAAAAGCTCATCTCGGGTGTAGGATGTAAAAGCAGAGCTGTTCTGAACGAACATACCCGAAATGAGCAGAAATAACACTGCTAGTCCCCAGAATCTGAAAGGACGCTGAGCCTCGCGTTGTGCACGCGCCGCCATCTTGCGCCACTTCATAGGGTCCAACCTTCACCTCCTGCACCCCAGGGGGCTCAACCATCACCTCCTGCACCACAGAGTCCAAACCTTTGCCTCCTGTGCCCCAGGGAGCCCAACATTTGCCATCTGTGTTCCAAGAGGTGAACACCCCATAGACTTTGCTTCAAAGTGCTAATATGCTGCCATCTGTGTCCCCGGAGGTGAATGATTTTGCTCCTACCATCAAGTCACCTAAAGATTGGCCTCCTGGGGGTACCTCTGTGGCAGTCCAGCCGACTTGAACTGTATTTTTCTGCCAGGTGGGCCATGAGCCCTGGTCGGCCTCCAGATGATTACAGGATGGCGGCGCCCATGGACGGTGTGGCCCCTCTAGGCATCAGTGAGAGTGAGAGTTTTGAGTGTTTTAATCATCCCAGACATACAACTTACAACTGAGAGACCTTATTAAGCATCAAGGTAATGCACACTGCAAGAATTGCAGTGTTCGAGTGCGATTTGGACATTCTACGCCAGCATGGAATACTATCGGGGGTTAGGCTGGCAGCTACCTGGAAGAGGAGGAAGCGTAAGCGGCGCGAATGCAAACAAAGGAGAGGAAAGAGGGCCGGAATTTATGCTAGGCTAAAGGCTAACCCCTCCAGACCAGCAGTACCATCACTCCTACTTTCCAATGTCTGCTCCCTTGACAACAAGCTTGATGAGCTGTGTCTGCTGAGAGAAACCCGCAGAGTGGCGGGACTGCTGTGTGTTTGTGTTCACAGAGACATGTCTTCACGACAACATCCCTGACGCGGCCATTCAGCTGGAAGGGATGACATCATTCCGGGCGGACAGGGAGGCCCCTAGCTCTGGTAAGAGCCGGGGGGGGGGGGGGGGCTATGTATCTATATTAACAAGAATTTGTGTGTTAATGCCACATTAGCAACTAAACACTGCTCTCCGTTGGCAGTGTTCCTTATTGTAAACTGCCGGCCTTTCTATCTGCCGAGGGAATTCACCAACGTGTTTGTAGCTGTTGTTTACATAGCTCCTAGCGCTAATGATAAAGCTAATGCTAACGTGGCACTCGGAGAGCTGCATGATGCTATTAGTGAATTTCAAACTTCACACCCGGACAGTTTTGTGGTGGTTGTAGGGGATTTTAATCACACCAGTCTGAAAAGTGTGCTCCCCAAGTTCAAACAATGTGAGGATTTTAAGACCAGAGGAGAGAATATGTCGGACTTGGTGTACACAAATTTCCCAAATGCATACAAGGCAACACCTTGCCCCCACCTCGGCCATTCTGACCACCTATCCGTGATGCTGGTGCCTTCCTACAAACCCTTACTGAAGTGCAGCAGGCCAGTAGAGAAACAATTCAGGACTTGGCCAGAGGATGCAGCCTCGGTACTTCAGGACTGTTTTCTGAATACAGACTGGGAGGTTTTCAAAATAGCAGCCTCTCAGAGAGACAGGAATGATGTGGAGGAGTACGCTGAAATGGTCACCAGCTACATTGTGAAGTGCACAGAGGATAAGATAAGATAAGATAAGCCTTTATTAGTCCCACAACGGGGAAATTCCAGGATTGCAACAGCACAGGGATAGCAACACTCAGAGCAACAATCAGAAGGCAAGAAAGAAAAAAAAACAAGCAAGCAAGAGCAGCTAATATACATATGTACATATTACTATAAAATATATATATACACACACACAGACACACAGTGCAGAGCATTGTAGCTGGATGGAATAAATATATGAATATATAAACACACAGTGCGGAGCATTGTAGCTAGATGGAATAAATATGTAAATATATAAACACCCACAGTACGGAGCATTGCAGCTAGGTGGAATAAATATGTAAATATATAAACACACACAGTGCGGCGCAATGTGTGTGTCACTGTATGTGATGTGTAGTGATGTCACTATATTGAAGACCTTCACTGCACGGGGCAACTATAAACCCTCGATGACAGCAGAGATGTGCTCCCTGCTCACAGCCAGAGATGCAGCCTTTAGAGCGAAGGACAGGATTGCCCTCCACTCAGCCAGGTCCGCGCTTACAAAGGGAATTAAGACAGCGAAACACGCCTACACAGAGAAAATCCAGGGACATTTCTGTGACTTAGGGAACACCAAACGGATGTGGCAGGGAGTACGGGCGTTGACGGATTATAAGTCTAGGCAGGGGGTCGATGATGATGACGCTTTGCTTCCAGACAGGCTCAATAACTTCTTTGCACGTTTTGAAGCATCAAACCCGACAATCAGAGGGAGGGCTGGCCCATCTTCACCATCTGTGGGGCCAGCTATCACCATCAACACAGCGGACACATGGAGGACCCTAATCAGGGTCAACCCACGTAAAGCTGCAGGTCCGGACAACATCCCGGGACGTGTGCTCCGAGTCTTCGCGAGTGAGTTGGCGGATGTCCTGACTGACATATATAACATTTCCCTGAGTCAGACCATCATCCCTAGATGCTTTAAGACCTCTATCATAGTACCGGTGGCAAAGAAAGCGGTTGTGTCCTGTCTGAATGACTATCGTCCTGTCGCACAGACACCAATTGTGACGAAGTGTTTTGAACGGCTTGTTAAACCACACATCACAGCCTGCCTCCCTGCATCACATGACCCGCTGCAGTTCGCGTATCGTTCAAATCACTCCACAGAGGACGCTATAGTCACCACCCTGCACTCTGTCATTACCCGCCTGGATCAGAAAGACACCTATGCCAGACTCCTGTACATTGATTTCAGTTCAGCATTTAACACAATTATTTCCCAGAGACTGATGGAGAAATTACTCCTTCTCGGTCTGAACACCGCCACATGTCTCTGGAGCCTGGATTTCCTGACCGAGAGACCTCAGTCTGTCCGGGTTGGAAACAACATCTCAAACTCCATCATGCTGAGCACTGGATCCCCCTCAAGGCTGTGTACTCAGTCCACTGTTGTTTACACTTTTAACACATGACTGTGTGTCCAGACACAAGGGGAACCAGATTATTAAGTTTGCGGATGACAGCACAGTGGTGGGACTTATTCAGAGGGATGAGGAATCAATGTACAGTTAAGAAGTTAGAGACCTGGAGGGCTGGTGCATGGAGAACAATCTGGTGCTCAACGTGGACAAAACGAAGGAGATGATTATTGACTTCCAGCAGTCATGGCCTGAACACGTCCCTCTCTGCATCAGCGGCCATTCGGTGGAGAGAGTGGAGAACATCAAGTTCCTCGGGGTGCAGATCTCGCAGGACCTGACCTGGAGCAAGAATTCCTTGGGGAGCAGGAAGCAGGCCCAGCAGAGACTACACTTCTTGAGGAAACTCAAACAGGCCTCTCTCCCCATCTGCACTCTCAGGACCTTCTACAGAGGTGTGGTGGAGAGTGTACTCCAGTTGCAGTATGTCAGACAAAAAAGCTCTTCAGAGGATAGTTAAGGGAGCTGAGAAGGTAATTGGAGTTTCCCTCCCCTCTGTTCAAGAACTTTTTCAGAGCCGTTGTAGGAGCAGGGCACTGAACATTGTAAAGGACCACTCTCACCCTCTGCACAAACACTTTGAACTGCTGCCATCTGGCAAACAGTTCCGGAGCATCAGAGGCAGAACCACCAGACTGATCAACAGCTTCCTTCCACAAGCTGTTAGGATGCTGAACAGATGATCAGGAATCCTTTACACATATTACTGGACTTTATGGACATTATGTATATTACATGTATATTATAGTTTTAGTCAGTTTTAAGTATTTATTGACATAATATTCGGTCCAGGAAACACGCACGCAGGCTCAGGCAGATTTGAAAGTTTTATTTCAACCAATAAAACGTGTTTGGATGCGTGTGTGCGATATGTGAATGTGTTGTGGGTGGAAGATGAAGGCAGGGACAGAGCAGCACGCCGTGCAGCCAGGCAACCCTATGGATGAGACGAGAGCAGGGAGTTAGCTGGGCAAACCACACAGAAGTGTAACAAGGCAATATGCTTACTTGCAGTAACAGAAGTGGCTGGCGTTGGCAAGATACCAAGCCTGGGAGACAGTGTCCTGCTGTGCGTCCGAGGAGGAGAGGTGTAGCAGGAGAACGATGAAGACGAAGGAGAGGATGTCAGCCGCCGGGGAATCCACCTGTGCACAGGGGAAGGCTGAGAGGACAGGTGAGAATAATAGACAGCTTACATGTCGTTGAGATGATCAGCAGGCCTGGAGGAAGGAATCTGGTGAGGGTTAGAGCACAAAGGAAGACAGACGGCTCCAGGCCGATGCTCAGGGCGAGGCGGAATAAATAGTTGTGTGCTAACGAGGAGCAGGTGTGCGCGTAGCTGAGGTGGATGCCTGTGAGCGGCGAGTGGTGACATTTATTTCTCTTAGCTACTTAGATTCACTTAGCCATTTTAATTGTTTTATATATACATACAGTAGGGAGTTATCATTTTAACTGCAACTGTAATAAGTTAACATTACTGTAATATACCTATCTTGAGCATTTTCCATTGTTTTGGATGGTTAACGCCAGGTATTTAAACTCATTTACTTTCACTTCCGCTACTCCTTCCATCTTCACTGTTGCACCTGCCCCCCTCTCATTCACACGCATGTATTCTATCTTGCTTCTACTGACTTTCATTTCTCTTCTCTCCAGAGCATACCTCCACCTCTCAAGGTTCTCTTCCACCTGCTCCGTACTCTCACTGCAGATCACAATGTTGTTTTCAAACATCATGGTCCATGGAGACTCCTGCCTGACCTCGTCTGTCAGCCTGCCCATCAACATGGCAAACAAGAAGGGGCTCAGAACCAATCCCTAATGTAATCACACCCCCAGCTTGAATCCATCCTTCACTCTGCACTTTAGCACCATCTTGCTGTTCTCATACATGTCCTGCACCATTTTCACATACTTCTCTTCCACTCCTGACTTTTTCATACAGTACCACACTTCCTCTCTTGGCACCCTATTATATGCTTTCTCTAGATCCAAAAAGACACAGTGCAACTCCTTCTTACCTACTCTATACTTCTCCATCAGCACTCTTAGAGCAAACATTGCATCTGTAGTACTCTT
This sequence comes from Pholidichthys leucotaenia, assembly GCA_020510985.1. Taxonomy (NCBI): domain Eukaryota; kingdom Metazoa; phylum Chordata; class Actinopteri; order Cichliformes; family Pholidichthyidae; genus Pholidichthys; species Pholidichthys leucotaenia. The sequence continues at coordinate 82,793,631 of CM035836.1, read as the reverse complement.
TCTTGGCATAAAACCATACTGCTGCTCACTAATTACCACCTCTCCTCTTAACCTGGCTTCAACCACTCTTCCCCATATGTTCATATTGTGGCTGATCAACTTTATGCCTCTGTAGTTACTACAGCTCTGGACATCACCTTTGTTCTTGAAAATCAGTACCAAAACACTTCTTCTCCTTTCCTCAAGCATCCTGTCACTCTCCAAGATTGTGTGAAACAATCTGGTTAAAACGTAAACTGCCATCTCTCCCAAACATCTCTATACCTCCACTGGTATGTCATCTGGACCAACTGCCTTGCCATTCTTAATCCTCTTCAAAGCTGCCCTCACTTCCACCTTGCTAATCCTTGGGATTTCTTTGTTCACCATCTTTCCTTCATCCATCCTCCTCTCTCTCTCATTTTCTTTATTCATCAGCTCTTCAGCATACTCTTTCCACCTTCTAAATATAACCATTTGTTTTCTGCATTGTGTGCAATAATACAGATCAACCTGTCACCTTTGGAGATGCTCTCCATGTATTCTGGCAATCACAGGAAATATAGAAAAAACACAACTTTACTACTTGCCCACTCCAGCTCATCTCCCTTTGGAGAATTGTGCAAAAGGGCCAAACACAGTGAACTCATATGTACACACAATATAATTTAACATAACATACCTGGCAATCACAGGAAATACAGAAAAAAAACAAACAAACACACCTTTACTGCTTGCCCACTCTAGCTCCAATATAACAACCAAGGTACAAGACAAAAACCTGGAATTAGCCTAATCCCACGAACCCATATGACTAGTGAAAAACCTTACAAACATTATTAACAGAAATATATTAAAATTTACACACAATTGGTAAGTGAAAATGATATATAGAATTAATGAACCCCTTGCACTCTGGTCAATTTCCCTAAAAACGCCAAAAAATAACGCACCCAAAGCAAATCAAAAGCTGTTCTTCAACCCTTTGCAACATCTTCATGGGGTTGGTCTCATTTAACCCCTTGCACTCCAGGCAATTTTCCTAAAAATGCAAAAAATTGCGTGCCCAAAGTAAATCGAAAGCTGTTATTCAACCCTTTGCAGGATCTTCATGGGGTTGGTCTCATTTAAAAGAAAACACTTTGAATTTTTTGGCAAAAAACCCCATAATCTCTCTACGTGCTCCGGCCACTGAGTTACAGTCATCTAAACATACTGAACTTGAAGAAAATAAATTTGGACACAGTGTTTTTTTGGATACAAATGCTTGCAAATAACACACAGCTGTCCGATCCGGCTGGAAAATGCAACAGAAATGTAGAACCAAGTGTTATCAAGCTGAGATCCAAATTTGGTAACAATACCACAAAAAATGAATATTTTACACAGCTTTGTTCTCAGGCTGTTCCCAGGCGTTTTGGAACTGTGCCAAATTGTGCCAAATGGCACAGTTTGGAAAAAACGTCTGTAACTTTTGAATAATTCAATGTAGAATCTTCATTTTAGGCTCTAATGAAAGGTCACACTCAGGGCTGTGTCTGTGTGTGTGTGTGGGGGGGGGTCGCCCCCCCACCGCTACCAAGGACTGAGTTCGGCCCTCGCTACATGACGGATTACACTCGTTGCATGTTTCCACAGCAACGCTGTCACAGCAGCTTCCCCTCTCTCGCTACTGTGTGTGTGTGTGGGGGGGTTGTCCCCCCCCTCGCTACAGAGGACGGCCATCGCTACATGAAGGAATAGACTCATATGTCTATGTGACGACAGCTGCTCAGTCAGAGCGGCTTCCCCCCGCGGACCGGGGGCGTTCGGACCGTGAACGCCCCCCCCCTCGCTCCTCTTCTGCAGCGGGGAAGGGGGGGGGGCGTTCACGGTCCGAACACGGCAAATGAACCGTTTATCGCGGCGCACGAAGTACGAAGTGTGTGCGCCATACAGTTGTAATTTACTGATCGGTCAAAAGTCATTTTTGGATTACAATTTTCAGGGAGAAATAATAATTTAGCTTATAACACCTTACCTCTTCACAGCAGCAGAGTCCTGGCGAACTTCTCTTCCCCATTGTCAGACGAACGCGACGCTGGTCTGCTCGTGGATCCTGATCAAAACATAATTCCAATATTGCGGTTTTGGTGAATGATTTACGACCTTTGTCGTCGGCCTCCGTCGGTCTATGATGACGGAAGAGAATCCTAAACGTCTATTCTGCTGGAATGAGTGCAGGTCCCACTTGTGGGTGGTCTCCATGCTGCGGGGTCTGTAGCAGACTCGTCCAGCGTCCTTTGTTTTCATCTGCTGCAGCAGTAAGTCTCTCTTCACCCAGCCCGAATTTCTGTGCTTCAATTGGCTCCTGCATTCACAGTAGGCGGGTCCTCCTTCCTAGGTTTTCATTCATTGGCTCTTCAAGGTTTCAGAAACCCAATTCAAGGCTCTTATTAGTCGAATGAGAGGTCAATCAGATGAACTAATCTGTTCGCGGCTGTGTCTGCAGCTTTTTTTTTTCAGTGGCGCTTGGACGCCAACACCACCTACATCACCACAATCTGGACTATGCGTCCGAGTGCGCACAAGGGCGCAGGAGTGCGCCCTCGTGCGTCCTAGGACGCAGAGACTTGCCCGCCCGCGGAACAACGGAGCGCAAGTGGTTAAAAGAAAACACTTTGAATTTTTTGGCAAAACAGTCATAATCTCTCTAAGTGCGCCTGCCACTGAGTAACAGTCATCTAAACATACTGAACTTGAAGAAAATAAATTTTGCCTGGGTGTTTTTTTTGGATACAAATGCTTGCAAATAACACACAGCTTCAGATACTTCCTGGAAAATGCAACAGAAATGTAGAACCAAGTGTTATCCAGCTGAGGTCAAAATTTTGTAACAATACCACAGAAAATGAATATATTACACAGCTTTTTTCTTAGGTTGTTCCCAGGCATTTTTGAACTGTGCCAAATTGTGCCAAATGACACAGTTTGGAAAAACGTCTGTAACTTTTGAATGATTCAATATAGAAGCTTCATCTTGGGCTCTAATGAAAGGTGACACTCAGGGCTGTGTGTGTGTGTGTGTGGGGGGGGGTTATTCATTCATGAATGAATGAATGAACAAACAAGCTCCCACACACAAAGAAGCATGCCACATAAAAAATGTGTGGCTTTTTTTTACAAGAAAAAATAACCTACAGTGCACTAAAAATTATACTAGAATATCTGTAATGTAGAAGATAACAACTCCCCCCCCCCCCACTACAGAGGACAGACATCGCCCATCGCTACATGATGGAAAGCGGTGACGGTACGCCGTGGTCTACTACGCACAGTTGCACTAAAATATCTGCAATATATCTGCAATCCGCTACAGAAGAGTAGCGGGGGGGGGGCATTCACAACATGACGGGGGGGCCGTTCGCAACATGATTGACCCGGACCGGTCCGGGTCTGTCATGTTGCCATAACGCACAGTTGTAATTTACCGACTGGTCAAAAGTCATTTGGATTACAATTTTCAGGGATAAAGAATAATTTAGCTTATAACACTTACCTGTCCACAACAGCAGTGTCGCTGGCGAACTTCTCTTCCTCATTGTAAGACGAACATGACGCTGGTCCACTTGTTACGGACTCGTGGTTCTGGTCACGCGACCCGGTCAAACTATAATTCCATTGCGGTTTTGCGCTTCCATGATTGCGGTTTTGGCGAACGATTTTTCAAAACAAATAAGAACAGTAGTTTGAAAAAAGAATGCCTGTGTGTCACCCAGCCTTACACAAAACAGCTTTCTAACTTCTGTGCTTCAATTGGCTGGCTGTATTTGCAGCCGTTGGTAGGCGGGTCCTTCTTGCTAGGTTTTCAGTCATTGGTTCTTCAAGGTTTCAGAAACCCAATTCAAGGCTCTTATTAGTCGAATGAGAGGTCAATCACATCTAAACCAATCAAAGCACTCCTTTGTCTTTCCTTTCGCGGCTGTGTCTGTGGCATAGATATTAAATGCTAGATTGGCAGCTCTGGCCAGTCCGTGCTTGCAGTGGCGTGACGCGCGTCCGCCATCTTGGAACAGGATATCTGTAGCACATCCCTGTGGTCCAGTGCAGACACCTGCTTGGGTCATTCTCCTTTGTTAAACGTTTGACAGGCTTCAGTGAACATGTTTACAACACAGCGCATAGTGATTTACTTTCAGCATAATCTGCATAAATATTAGGTGTTTAAGAGCTTCATAATTATTAAATTATGACATTTTGCAGTGTCTCAATCAAGAACTGTCAAATGAGCCGAAAAAGAAGTTACCATACCCCCTGATTAATAATTAACCCTACCTCTTTCATTGTGGCCATTTATGCATAAATATATGGCCGAAATTGATTAATTCATACTTTGTCCTGGGCTGTATTTGTTATATTTGCCACCCCAGGCAACCAGCTTATTGTCCCCCCCCCCCCCAATTGTCAAAAATGTTTATCAAAGAAATATTTCAGCCTGTGCTATACAAATTGGCCTAGATATGTCAACTTTGAAATAAAGAGAATAAAAAATTACAAATCAATTATTCAAGTTTCTTCATTTAACTAGACAGACATTATACACCCCCCCCCCCCATCTACCTGGATCTGTATAGTTGTTTAAAATCAATTTGAAATTCTTATTGATTTTAGGCCCACATAACAAATTTATACAATACACCAATGTTCATTACAAATTTATTAAATTTATTGCATAGAATAATGCACTCAACATGAAAGCAGCAAGCTCATATTAATCAATTGCAAAGTGAGGTGAAGTGTTAATTGAATCAAAACACAGTTTAAAGCAGTAGATGTAGGCTTTATTAATTTAACCCAGAGCCCAGCCCATCGTCATCACCATCATCACACGTAATATCCACCCTGTCCCCTCCTATCCATCATAGCAAATATTTATAGTAATGTCAGGCAAAATGTAATATAAGACAGAAATAGTAATGTCTATGAGATATGACTGCATTAATCATCACCATATCTTCTTGTACCCCCTCCCTGTAATAGACAAATGTGAAATAGGTAATGTAAAATTCTATCTGTAAAGTTTCAATTTTCAAATAACATATTGTGGAAGTTGTGTTCAGTGATGAGACTGAGTTCATTCCTCAGGTTCGGCTTTATTGCAGAACACAATCATCCAACATTCTCAAATAGAAGAGGCAGAATCATGTCACATCACACTCTTATACCTCCGGGGGATTAAGAACTCAAGTCACATGGTGCTTCTGCAAACATTTAATCACAATGCAAGTCTCTGAAGATTCACCATTGTCTCTTATTCTTCGATGTTCCGGGGATGCCCCCAGGGCCTCCCCTCAGAGACAAGGGTCCGACTTCACACCTCCTCGACATCTCCTGTCGGCCCCCGTCGATCCAGACTCTTTGTTCCTCCAGATGTGAAGCCCTAATCCACATAAGCCATACATTTGTGGGAAATATGAACCAGACATATGTGCCACAATATCTGTAAATTACTATCTGCAAACCTTCATGATGTTGGTCTGATACAGGAGGTAGATGTTTGTACACATATATGTGTAATTATTGTGTAAAGACGGTTTGATAAACCTAAATCTTTCATTAGGCCAAGTGTATACAGGAAAAAGAAAAACTATCCTCACGCTATTTGAGTAACTACCAAACTAGTTACAAGAACCCAAAGTTCATTGTTGATAATATTGGCTACCAATACTGACCCAGCAACAAAGAACACAATGTAACACTGTATACTAATATTACATGAGAAATATTGCCATAACTATCGATACTGAATTACAATATATATTACACTCATGGCAGTCATGCATGTACAGAAATCAGTGACCTCCCAAATGAAAATCAGAGTTTTTACCTTTATTTTTGACAACACGCCATTAAATTATTTAAAAACAAATACTCGACACTTACCGTAAGGGTTCCAGCATAACAGTGCTTAAGTCGCAGCCCATAGTGATCAAAGCTGCTCCTTTTTATCCTCATTAGCAGCGCCTCAGCTGAGGATTAATTGGGCCCCAGCCGTCCTGTAACACTGCCCAATGAGAGACAGCGATGAGAAGGGACTGGTCTGAGCGCCGGAAAACCCGGCGTCTCATCCCATGGTGACAGAAATGAAGACATAATAAGAGTGTTGTGCGTTAAGCTGAGCTGTGGATTTGTTGTGATTCCTGTACCAATATTGCGGCCGTAAATCTCGCACTCCAGTGACCTACTGCCAATCTCGCATTTTATATCTATGGTCTGTGGTGGAAGAACGGAAATGCAGCTTTTTTTTTTCAGTGCGCTCTAGGACGCAGCGCCCTCGTGCGCCCTCGTACGCTCTAGGACGCAGAGACATGTCTGCCCGCGGTACACTGGAGTGCAAGAGGTTAAGCAAAACAGATACAGTATGTATAGAAAAAGAAATAACAAGATGCAACGGGATTACAAAACTGACACCCACCTTTCCCTTTGAAGACTTGTGCAAAAGGGAGGAAGTGAAAGGCATGCAGTTTTTAAAATGGGTGTACCAACGAAGAAGAACTGAGGGAGGGGCTCCAGGCTTAAAAAGAGTGGTTTTAATAAAAAACAAACTTATTGCCAGGTTTAAGAAAACTAAAATACATATATTTTTATGTAATTATAATAGAAAGAAAAGCATGACTGTTACATCAGCACACTCATCTTTTGTTAGTACAGTAACATTTCTGTTCTTAATCAACCAAATCTGCTGTACATTGTTTCCAGCTCGATCTCTCTGTCTTGCCAGTCAATACAACTACTTTTCTCCTTTCTTAGTATCCATCCTCTCATACAATTCACTATATGCCTTAAACTTTGTTTTTGCCACCTCTCTCTGTGCCATGCATGTCATGACCCAAGTGCAGAAAATTCCACCAGACTCAGTCTCATGGCTTGTTCTGTTTATTTATTCATCTCTTGCACTTTATGCCTTTTGGGTTTATGTATTTATGTTTGCTTGTCATTTTTCTGTTTGTGTTAGTGTTATATTTTTGTTTTCTGTACTTATTCATAAGTATTCTATGGTATGATGTGTTATCCTTTAATCTCCAGTATTGTCCTTTTATCTGTTGACAGCTGTCAGGGGCATTGAGCTTTGTGTGGGCGTGCCCTGTCAGCTTTCAGTGTGTGGTTTGCCTCCCTCTCACTCACTCAGGTGATCCTGATCATGTATTATTACATTCTCCTGCCTGCTCGGGCACCCACACCTGCCAATTATTATGTAATGGGTTTTGAGCCCTATTTAAGGGCTCTGTGTGCATTTCTACTTTGTCGCCACTTTGGCTTTCTAATCCATGTCTCCACCAGCGCCCTGCTTTGCTCTGGCGAGTATTTTGTAAGTAACCTCCCGCTCGCTTCCATCTTTGTTTTTTGAGCGCTTGATGGAACTTTGTGTTTATCCTTTGATTCAATAAACTGCACTAACTAACAGTTCAGCGTGTGGGTCTCGCATTCCTGCCTCTGAAGGGCAATTTATGACAGAAAGTGGCGACCTGTAGAGACCCAGCTGCTGTTGCTACTGTGTTTTGCTTTTTTCTGTTTTTACTTTTTGTGATTTTCACTCACCTGTTCAGGAGCTCATCATGTCCCCAGCATGCCGGGTCTCGACCAACAAAGGAGGGTCCCAGCCTGGAGGAACAGTGGTCGTCCATTTTTATCCAGGACTGTGTCTCTGACACTCTTACCTCTCGTAGCCCAAAGAGAGTCCTGCAGAATGTGGAGGCAGTGATGGGGAGACTGAAGGCATATCCTGTGCTGAGGAAATACCCCAAGTTCGTGGACGTGTTGGTTCCGCTCGCTGTCCTGCAACAGTCCTTTCCCGGGCTAACGTGGGGGCTGCCTCCAGTGAACCCGGCACCCACACAGATGCGCACTCCACGGAAGACGCCCTGCCTCGCCTCCAGTGTGCCCGATTCCACTCCTGTTTCTCCTGCTCCACCACAACACCGTCATCCCACTCCAGACCGCAGGAGGAATCCTCCTGCCTCTCTGGCAGCCACTTCTGCGATGCCGAAACAGAATCCCTCCCCAGCAGTGCAGCCTTCCTCATTCTCTTTTCCGGCTGAATCCTCAGCTTTCACTGGGCCTGCAGCTGCTGTTCCTTACTCCACTATGGAGTCCTCTCCTGCTGCTGAGATGTTCTCTCTTTGTTCCCCTGCTACGTCCATCTCTGTAACAATAGGGTCGGCTCTTCCACAATCCTCAGGGGAGCCCACATCCACCATTGCCACGGAGAGGGATGACGTTACATCTGTTGCAGCAGACAACAGCAAACACTGGGGGAAAAGGCAAGTTTCATTTCATTCTATTTCAATTTTTGATATGCTTCACCTGATTCCTGGTAGGGAGGCTCAGGACATGCAGTCCTCTGAGCTCTCCTCACCTGTTGCAGTAATTAATTGCTCACCAGCCCTCTCCGTCTCCTCTCCTGTGGCCCCTGAGTGTTTGCCGACCTGGGGATTGAGCCGCCGGATGTGGAAGGAACCTGTGGCCCTTAAGGATCAAGTTCCGGTTCCAACAGTGAGCCAAACCCCAGCTGCCACGCCGGACAAGCCACCAGTGTGGGCCACTTCGCCTGGGGGAATTGAGACTGCAACCACCAACATGCCTGCTGTGGAGGCCGCCACAGCAGAGGTAGCGACTGAGCTGGACCTCCAAGAGACTGGGCCCAAGAGATTGTCATTGTCTTGATCGATGGGAGTCCTGTACAGCAGTGGAACTTGAGCTCAGGCAAGTGCTCTCCCTTGTTTTTCTCTTATCTGTTTTGGAGAGATCTTTCCTGGCTCTTGGTGAGGAAAGTCGGGTGCAGCCACCATCTGCACCTGAGCTCACCTCGCCAGACTCCACCCCTGCCGGTGACCCTGATCCTGCTCCTCTGCCTTTTTGTTCTGAGCCTTCTTCCAGGGTCACCCTTGGCCAGGGTCACTGGCCAAGGGTGGCCAGCTTCCCCCGCAGTGGAAGTCATCGCGGGTGCCCTGTCCCACCCCGGGACCTCCATGGGTGCAGCTTCGGCTCAGGCCGGGCCCACCGAGGGTGATGCCGCAACCCAGTCCGGGTTCATCGATGGTGCAGCCATGGCCCAGTCAAGGTCCACCGTGGGTGTAGGTCCTCCTCTTCCTGAGGCCATCGTTTTGGTCCCTCATACTTTGTCTGGGTGTCCGTGGGTGCTGCCCCTCAACCTGAAGCCAATGTGGGTGCTGCGTTCCAGCATGGGTCCACCATGGGTATTTCACTCCAGCCCGGGGCCCATCATGGCTGCAGCATTTGTCCAGTTGGGGCCTACCGAGGGTGCGGCATTGGACAAGCCCAGGCCCACCAAGGGTGCAGCTCCTCTCCTGCCTGGAACAACCGAGGGTGCAGCTCTGCTCCTTCCTGGAGGCATTGCGGGTGCTGTGTTGTTCCAGCCTGAAACCACTGCGGGTGCTGCATTGCTCCAGCCCGGTGCCACCACGGGTGCTGCATTGTTCCAGCCCGGAGCCACTGCAGGTGCTGCATTGCTCCAGCCTTGAGACACTGTGGGTGCTGCATTGCTCCAGCCCTGGAGCCACCGCGGGTTTAACTTCTTCCCAGTTTGAGACCACTGGGGGTTCTGCTGGCCAGACCAAGGGCATCGTAGTCCCCCTTCCTCCTTCGCCAGAAGTCATTGTGGTCCCCTTCCTCCTCTGCAATATACCATTGTGGTTTCTCCTCCTCCTCTGCCATACGTCGTCATGGTTCCCCCTCGTCCTCTTCCTGATGCCGTCATGGTTCCCCCAAATCCTTCAGCCTGCCCAGTGCTGGCCCTTTCTGCCGGGCGGCTACCTCCTGAACCACCCCTCCAGTTCGGGTGGTTGAAAGACTCAGGCAGACCACCGGACATGCGGTGCAGCAGAGTGGGGTGGCCCATGTTCCCTGAGAGGCCACCCGACTCTGGCCATTGGGACATCTGGCGGGCTTGGGACTCTGGTCGACCGCAGGACAGATGGAGCTGTTGGGTTTGGTGGCCCATGTTCTCTGGCAGGCCACCCGACTCGGACCACCTCGCCTTCTGCCAGGCCTGGAACTTTGGTCGCCCCCAATCTCTCCAGCTCCTTGGCCTCTGTGTGTGTGTGTGTGTGTGTGGGGGGGGGGGGGTAATCCATTTGTCCTTAGCTGGGTTTGTTTTGTTCTCTCCTCACCTGTTCCCCACTACCACCCACCCTGGATAGGTCATTGTGGTTCCTGCTGGGGGTGTGGATTTTTTCTTTTGGTGTTAATATGGGGTGTATAGGCTCCATATACAGCACTCGTCATGAGCCGAGTGCTGGAAAATTTCACCAGACTCGGTCACATCGCTTTTTCTGTTTATTTATTCATATCTTGCACTTTATGCCTTTTGGGTTCAGGTATTTATGTTCTGATTGTCATTTTTCTGTTTGTGTTAGTGTTAAATTTTTATTTTCTGTACTTATTCATAACTATACTATGGCATAATGTGTTATCCTTTAATCTCCAGTATTGTCCTTTTTTCTGTTGACAGCTGTCAGGGGTATGGAGCTTTGTGTGGGCGTGCCCTGTCAGCTGTCAGTCTGTGTTTGCCTCCTCCTCACTCACTCAGGTGATCCTGATCATGTATTATTGCCATCTCCTGCCTGCTTGGGCACCCACACCTGTTAATTATTATGTAATGGGTTTTGAGCCCTATTTCAGGGCTCTATGTGCATTTCTACTTTGTCGCCGCTTTGGCTTTCTAATCCACGTCTCCACTAGAGCCCTACTTTGCTCTGGCGAGTATTTTGGAAGCAACCACCCTCTCGCTTGCATTTTTGTTAGTTGTAAACTTGATGGAACCTTGTGTTTTTCCTTTGATTTAATAAACTGCACTAACTAACAGTTCAGCGTGTGGGTCTCACATCCCTGCTTCTGAAGGGCAATTTATGACCCTGCGTCTAGATTCCAGATATTTCTGTCTACATTCTTCATCTCCCTTACTATACCACATTTTCTTTATTACCCTTTTCCTTTGGATACATTCCTGTACATCCTCTTTCCACCACCAAGTCTCCTTCCTCTTTTCAGTGGATACAACACATACCTTTCTACCTGTTTCTCTCAAAACATTTGCTGTACTTTCCAAGTCATCTGGTAATTCTTCCTATACCACCCAGAGCCTGAATCAACTCCTTCCTGAACTCTGTGCAACCTTCTTTCTTCTGTAACTTCCCCAACTTAATCTTTTGCTCTGCTTTCACTGTTTTCCTCTTCTTGCTTTGCAAAGTCATCCTACAGACTATCATCTGATGCTGTCTAGCTACATTCTCCCTTGCCACCACCTTGCAGTCTCCTATCTCTTTCAGATTTCTCCTTCTGTATAAGATGTAGTCCACCTGTGTGCACCTTCCTCCACTCTGGTAAGTCACCCTATTTTCCTCTCTCTTCTTGAAGTATGTGTTCACCACAGCTATTTCCGTCCTTTTAGTAAAATCCACAACCATCTGTCTTTCCACATTTCTCTCCTCACCACTGTTCCCTTCACCTCCATGTGCATTAAAGTCCACTCCAATCACCACTCCCACCCTCCACCCCCCCGGAACACTCTTTACCACTTCATCCAACTTACTTCATAATTCCTCTTTCTCTTCTACCTGACATCCAACTTGTGGGGCATATGCACTGAGAATATTCAACATCACACCTTTGGCTTCTAGCTTCAATCTCATGATTCTGTCTGACTCCATCTTTACCTCTTGAACACTCTCCACATTGTCTTACTTCAAGATTACTCCTACTCCATTTCTCTTCCTATCTACACCATGGTAGAACAGTTTAAATCACCCTCCATTGTCCCTAGCCTTGATTCCCTTTCATCTGGATTCTTGAACAAACAGTATATCTGCCTTTCTTCTCTCCATCATATCATCCAACTGTCTTTACCAGTCATAGTCCCTACATTTAATATCCCTACTCTCACCTCCACACTTCTACCTTTTCTTTTCTCTCTCCCCTTCCTAACATGCCTTCCCCCCTCTCTTCCTCCTTGATCGTCAACCAACAGTAACCCAATTTCCACCGGCACCCTGTCGGTTAACAGCACCGGTGGCAGTCTTAACCTGGGCATCGTCTGATCTGGAATGAAAGTCTCATTAGTTATGATTCACATGTTTGATTTGGCAAAGGTTTTATGCCGGATGCCCTTCCTGACACAACCCTTCCCATTTACCCAGGCTTGGGACAGGCACTGGGAGTACACTTGCTCTTGCACCCCTTGTGGCTGAGTTTCACAGTTTTGTTCAACCTTCAATTTTCATAATTATCACCTTCTCAGTTAAATTTGTGTGTTTGGTGTTTCTGTCCCTTGTCATTGCTTCTGTGTTGGCTTTTATTTTGAAAAGGCCCTTTATTTCCTTTCTAGTGCAGCTCATCCTTGTTTTACTAATTATAGTTCAAAGCTGTTCGTTATCATTTAATTATGTTCATTCCTATTGATTGCCACTGTTTCTTCATTTCATTATTGTGTCCTCATCATTACTTGCCACAGAAATTGCAGGGGGGGGGGGGGGTAGGGGGTTAAGGACAGTAGAAGTTATTGAACGTTGATATCAATCCATGTAAACTTGCCAGGCTGTAGCCAGTGGCTAATTTTCATCTGTTGTCCATGGGTTAAATTTTTTCCTTCCACCTTTCTATTATGCTGAGCACAAAGCCAGAGTGTGGGAAGTACCATTTTTATATGGTCTTTGGCATGACACGGCCGGGGCTGGAAACCATGACCTCCTGGCGGAGGGGCGGGTGAGCTACCACTAGGCCACCATTCACGTCTCTTTGTTTGTTGTCATTTATAAGTTGTGTCTGCCATTATTGCTTTATTCTCTGTTTTCAGCCCTCAAGCTGCTTTTCATTACAATAAATTATGCCAATACATCACCCTGTGAGTGTGACCATTAATGTGTCCAGGAGGGGCCGTTATGTTACCTACTCTCGAAAGTGCAATTTTGTGACAAATTACTTGAGTACATGTACTTGACAAAATGTACAGTGGCTTTAAAAAAGTATTCACATTATGCCAATGTGATATTTCAGTTTTGTAACGGTATGAAAAAAGTAGCAAATTCATGTGAAAATTCAGCAAAATTTAAAAGAAAAAAAATCACAACTTTACTAAAATGTTGCAACTTTATAACAAAAAGGTAAATTCATCAAGAAAAGTTGACAATTTGAAAGAAAAAAGTTCAAAATTTAAATGAAAACTCTTGCAAATTTAAGAAAATAGGGTGAAAATTTATGGTTGCAAATTTACAAGACAAAAGATTGAAATTTGTGAGAAAAAAGTAACAAATTTATCTGAAAAAAGTTTGACATTTATAATTAAAAAAATGCAAATTAATGACAACAACTTCAGGTTTAAAAGAAAAAAGTTGCAAATTCACAAGAAAAAAGTTGCAAATTAGAGGTAAAATTTGCATATTTATAAAAAGTGCAAATTTATGACAAAAATCTTGCATGTTTACAAGAAAAATGCAACTGTATGAGAAAAAGAATTGCATATTCAAAAGAAAAACAATCGCAAATGTATGAGAAAAAAAATTCAGATTTAAAAGAAAAAATTACAAATTTATGTCAAAAATCTTTCAGGTTTAAAAGAAAAAAGTGATAGATTTACTAGAAAAAAGTGACAAATATGAGAAAAAGCTGCAGATTTAAAAGAAAAAAATATCAAGTTTACAAGAAATATTCCAAATGTGCAAGCTTTTTTTTTTCATTTAGTGTTGGTTCAAAGTCTTCTGTAACATGATTTTTAAGTTTACCATGAAATGGGGGGGGGGGGGGGTATCAAGCTTCTGTTCTTTCCAGGTTGAGGGAAGTAACCCCCTCCCCCATACCTATGTGTGGGTACTGAGTGTTGATTCATAGAATTGAATCAAAATAAAATAAATAAAATAAAATTGAATGGGAACGACTGAAGAATCAAAACCTAAGGAAAAAAATATGGGTATTTCTACTGTTTCTTGCAATTGCAACAGTGCAGTTTTCCAGCTCTGTGTAGAAACAACATAGGCAAAACCACAGAACTTGGCAGACCTGACCAGCATCTAGATGCCAAAATGATGCACCTGTCAGTCTGACTGAAGCGGTCTGAGGAATTCAAGCCAACAGTAAAAAGTGTTGCCAGAAAAAAAAACATTAACAAAACTCCCATTATTGCAGCAATAGTGTAGCAAGCTTTCCGTTTTGATTGATCAGCCTGCTTTCTTGATTCTCCTGGTCCTGGTTGAACAAGAACACGGAGAACAGACAGGCAGCAGAAAGAGATGATTGCTATGGAAAGACCGAGCAATGCGAAAAATTGAAAATGTGGAGTTTCTGGGTAATAGTGAACTCCTGTGCAAACCCATCTGAAACACACCAACCAAACACAAACAATGCTAACATTTCTGATCCTGATCCCTCCGGACTGCCTCAGCTTCAGGTAGGTGACGGGGTGAACCACAGCCAGGTAACGCTCCACACATGTCACTATATGGATGGAGAAAATTACGGGGTAAAGAAGAGACATAAAAAGCATCCCCACCATCATGACCTTGTGGGCATTTGTGTACAATCCAGAAAATGCTACAACAGTCCCCAGTGCGGCTATCAGGTCAATGGCTGCTGCATGACAGGTGAAAATATCAGAGTGGCTCATCGCCGCAAAGGAGTGCTGCCGCTGCCAATGACAGTAACCCTTGGAAAGGATGAAGATGGAGAGAGGAAGAGTGATGAGGCCTCTGGTGATGTAGAAGGCTAAGTAGATGAAAGTTACAACTGATGAGTGAGAGCAGTCGAAGACAGAAATGTTGGTTGACATGTTGGTCAGTGTGGTGGTGCGGGGCCTTTTATGAAGAGATTAAAGAAAAAAGGAAAAATTAACTTTATTCCGTAATTAGAACATTTGTGAGATTTAATATCAATCAATTATCATTTATACTGAGTAGGAAATACAGTGCTGTGAAAAAGTATTTGCCCCTTCCTGATTTCTTATATTTTTGCATATTTGTAACACTTAAAAAAAATGAAAAATTGGGTTAAAACACAGAGGAGAAATAGGGTATTCACAAGGTAAGAATGAGAATGAATGGGGTTAAAGTATGCAAAAACAGTAAAAACTAGTCCGCTTGGAGGAGTTTGTTAAAATGTGTGGGTAGAAACTCACTAAAATTGCTGCTGGCGCCATGTTCAGGCAAGATGGCAGGGCATGGGTCATCGACCCAATGTTTATTTGTTTTTTTGGGGTTTTTTGTATACCTTGATGTGATATGCACCACAGTCGAATTTTGTATCTTTACAACAAACTTTAGTGTCAGCAGTCTACAATGACTTTTTGCATTCAGGTCCAAGCAGGGAACTATTTTTTCCCAGTTTATAAAATTTTCCACAGCCAGGAGTTCTTATAATTCCAGGATACATATCAATTTGATAATGTCAGGCTAGCCCCTTGGGGGCAAGGATGAGGACCCAATTGCAAGACAGTTTTGATACACCATGATTTATTAACTAAACAAAACAGAGGAAAAAAAAAAGCATGTGGGCTGATGAGAAACAAACTTTGCAGACTTGCAGACAAGATAATTTTCAACACGACAGGAACAGGCTGTACTGAAGTGTGAGGAATATGCCAACATGCAACAGCAAACAGGAAACAGTAAACAAGGAGGCCACAACTGACATAGACTGGCACCAGTATAGATAGAGACGGGGAACAATCAAGACAACACAAGAAAGATGGGAAGACTTAATCACTGACAGCTCAGGCAGCTGGCAGTGACAGGATGGCGGAGATGAATACACACACCGAGGAAGACATTAAACAGCGGGTCATAAAGATGACAAGGCCACAACAAATAATGCCAGAACTAAGGGCGGAATCACAGATTTAATAAACAATACTGAAAGTAGAAAACATAAAATAACTCAAAGCAAAGCAATGTGTCCAACCCACTTCCTGACAGATAAAGGTAAAAGAAATGAGAGGTACTATGTCAAATTGAGTAGTTGGGAGTAGACACACCCATTAAATCTACTTGACAGTATTCAAATTATGTGAATACCAGTAATAATGAGTTATTCCAAGTAAACCATTCCAAACAAATAAGGAATCTAACATATAACACTGAAATTTAAAAAAAATGTAATTGTAAAATTTCTTAAATTCTTAGTCATATTGTAATGTCTGACTTGTGCTAATGATAAAAAAAAAAATGAGTCTCAAAAAAAAAATGCAATTCTCAAAAGATCCCTTTTGTGGAAAACAATTGTTGGCTCTGATTAGACCATAGAACTGGTCAACCTTCTTTCAGGGAGAAAGCTTTATTTCCATTTTACAGTAAAGTTACATGTGAAATACAATGATATATGATATAAAGAGGTCAGATCAGATAAGACATTATAAGGTAAGGTCACACTTTTTTGAGAAAAGCATTTCTTCTACATTATCTAACTTGACCATCAAACAGCAAAACAAGCTGAAAAAAATCTCTTTTGGCTCTCTCAAAATAAGTGGCTCCACAGTGCTGTAGGGCAAATGTTCCCCAGAATTAAAAAAATCTAAACAATAAGTTCAAAATGCACATATTTGTATTTGTAGTACAGAGGTTTTAATGTTAATAAAAGACACTACAGGCAGTTGTCAACACCAAAAAGCACAGCTTCGTCATGCTTGTCTTTTTATACTTTAATTAATTTATATGCAACATCAATTGACAGCCTCTCCAAAAAATAAAAACAGGAACATAAAAAGCATTGAATAAGTCGAAACTGACAAAGAACTGCTAACTAACTCGCTACACAGTGTAACGACAAGGTAAAACCTGAACCATTAAAATCTTCTTCAGAAAAAGGAACAACTTGGGAGCTCGGAAATTCAGATGTGTGAATATGAAAGTGTTCTTGAAGAGGAATACAAAATTAAAAAAAAAAAAAAAAGAAGTGGAATGGATCCAAGGGACATTTCATGCACTTTTTGCAAGAAACAAATTTCATCCATTCTGCTTTTCCATTAACAATTTAATCGAGTTGATCTGGTTCTGTCATGCTTTAGTAATTCTGGTGGTATAGTTTTAATTTTGTGTTTCCAAAGCAGGAGCATGTTAACAAGTTAATAAAATAAAATTCTTATACAAAAGTGTTTCTTTATTTTTGTTTGTTTGTTTGTTTGTTTGGTTTTCTTACGTTGACCAAGAGCTCTCTGAATGGATTAATGTGAACAAAAAGACACAACAAATTATCCCAATTTAACATCTACGTGACATTTTGGCTAAACCTCTAAAGGGGGATTCACACTACAACATTTGAACTGACTTTTACTGATGTTTTGGCAAACATCTGGCTCTGTTTGCAAAAGATAGTGATTATAGGTGTTTTTTCGCGAACACTGGAAAAAGTTGTGTTCTTTGAAAATTTTCAGCATGCTGAAAATTTACCGAAGTTTGGAAATACATGTTGGTGAAAGTTGTGCTCACTTTTTAAAAGTTCTTGAATGCTGGGCTAAGTTATGCAGAGTTTAACTAAGTCAGCCTAAATTAAAGCTGGGTTCAAACTACAGCATTTGGACGGACTTTTACAGACATTTTGACAAATCAGAGAAATACTCAGCGCAGGTCAACTGACATCAGTGTCAGGCGACACTCATATAAAGGTCAGCGTTTGTGGAGGCTTCCTGCCATTCTGGACCTGCTTCTGGAGTGAACACATCTCCCTTGGGCATACATTTCAGTATTTATTTAAATTTTATTTTCCTATGTAGTTGCTTCTGCAAACCCTTTTCCCCTGTTCATTCATTTATCTCGAAATGAATGAACTCTAAAAAAAAAAAAAATATAATAATGACTAAAGACCCCAACAGTAAGGGTGCAATTAAAATGTGAATTTGGATGGAATAAAAATAAATTATTTAGTGTATCATCATATAAATAAAATGATGGGTGATTATATTTTGGCTGTTAAAACTCTCTCCATTAAAATAACATACACACATGGAAAACATTGTTGGTACCCCTCTGTTAGTGAAAAAACAAAACAAAACACAATGGTCACAGAAATAACTTGAATCTGACAAAAGTGGTAATAAATAAAAATTTTGTGAAAATTAACCAATGAAAATCAGACAATGCTTTTGAATTGTGGTTCAACAGAATTATTTTAAAAAAACAAACTCATGAAACAGGCCTGGACAAAAATGATGGTACCCTTGACTTAATATTTTGTTGCACAACCTTTTGAGGCAATCACTGCAATCAAACGATTTCTGTGACTGTCAATGAGAATTCTACACCTCTCAGCAGGTATTTTGGCCCACTCCTCATGAGCAAACTGCTCCAGTTGTCTCAGGTTTGAAGGATGCCTTCTCCAGACGGCATGTTTCAGCTCCTTCCACAGATGTTCAATAGGATTTAGATCAGGGCTCATAGAAGGCCACTTTAGAATAGTCCAATGTTTGGCTCTTAGCCATTCTTGGGTGTTTTTAGCTGTGTGTTTTGGGTCATTATCCTGTTGCAAGACCCATAACCTGCGACTGAGACCAAGCTGTCTGACACTAGGCAGCACATTTCTCTCTAGAATACCTTGATAGTCTTGAGATTTCATTATACCCTGCACAGATTCAAGACACCCTGTGCCAGATGCAGCAAAGCAGCCAAAGGACATAACAGAACCTCCTCCATGTTTCACAGCAGGGACAGTGTTATTTTCTTGGTATGCTTCATTTTTGCGTCTGTGAACATAGAGCTGATGTGCATTGCCAAAAAGTTCCAGTTTTGTCTCGTCTGTCCATAGGACATTCTCCTAGAAGCTTTGTGGCTTGTCAACATGCAGTTTGGCAAATTCCAGTCTGGCTTTTTTATGATTTGTTTTCACCAGTGGTTTCCTCCTTGGTCGTCTCCCATGAAGCCCACTTTAGCTCAAACAACGACAGATGGTGCGATCTGACACTGATGTATCTTGACCTTGGAGTTCACCATGAATGTGTTTAGAGGTTGTTCTGGGCTCTTTGTTAGTCCCTTGGATCTTACATTTCTGAATAATATGTGCAACTGTAGTCACTTGAACATCAAGCTGCTTGGAGATGGTATTATAGCCTTTACGTTGACCATGCTTGTCTATAATTTTCTTTCTAATCTCCTGAGACAATTCTCTCCTTTTCTTCCTTTGGTCCATGTTTAGTGTGGTACACACCATGTCACCAAACAGCACAGTGACTACTTGTCACCCTTTAAATAGGCCGACTGACTGATTACAAGTTTGTAGACACCTGTGATGTTAAATAGAGGACACATCTTGGTTGAACATGTCCCTATGGTCACATTATTTTTAATCTTTTCTAGGGGTGCCATCATTTTTGTCCAGGCCTGTTTCATGAGTTTGTTTTTTAAAGTAATTCTGTTGAACCACAATTCAAAAGCATTGTCTGATTTTCATTGGTTAAATTTCATAGAATTTTTATTTATTACCGCTTTTGTCAGGTTCAAGTTATTTCTGTGACCATTGTGGGTTTTTCTTTCATTAACAGAGGTATACCAACAATTTTGTCCGTGACTGTAAAATCCCATTAAATGTCATTTACTTTTTGACACCACATCAGTGCTGCTTGATTCCTCACAATGGAAGCTGAACCATAAAATCCTGGAGAATGATTACACATGGAGCAGAAAATTGACCTCTTGCACTCCGGGATACTGCGGGCGGTCACGTCTCTGCGTCCTAGTGCGTCTCAGTGCACACTGAAATAAAAAAAAAAGCTGCATTTCCGTTCTTCCAGTACAGACACAGCCACGAACAGAAAGCCAAAGGAGTGTTTTGATTGGTTTAGATTTGATTGACCTCTCATTCGACTAATAAGAGCCTTGAATTGGGTTTCTGAAACCTTGAAGAACCAATGACTGAAAACCTAGCAAGAAGGACCTGCCTAACAACGACAGCAAATACAATGAGCCAATTGAAGCAGAGAAGTTCGACGATTGCAACGCGTGCGTCCCATGCGTAAAATCTGTTTTTTGTAAGCCGCTGTGTGTAACTGTAGCGTTTGCCAGTCTTTTTTTATTACTACTGTTCTTATTTGTTTTGAAAAATCATTCGCCAAAATCGCAATCATGGAAGTGCAAAACCGCAATCAAGGAATCATGGTTTGACCGGGTCGCGTGACCAGAACCACAAGTTGTAACAAGCGGACCAGCGTCATGTTTGTCTGACAATGAGGAACAGATGTTCGCCAACAACTCTGCTGTTGTGGACAGGTAAGTGTTATAAGCTAAATTATTCTTTATCACTGAAAATATTAAAAAAAAATGACTTTTGACCGATCGGTAATTACAATGGTGCGTCATCACCACATGATGGACCGTTTTGTTATCCTCTACATTGCAGATATTTTAGTATAATTTTTATTGCACTGTAGGTTATTTTTTTCTTGTAAAAAAAAAAGGCCACACATTTTTTACGTGGCATGCGTCTTTGTGTGTGGGGGGCATTGTTCATTCATTCATTCATGAATGAATAAACAACCCCCCCCCCCCACACACACACACACAGCCCTGAGTGTCTCCTTTCATTAGAGCCCAAGATCAAGCTTCTATGTTGAATCATTCAAAAGTTATAGACGTTTTTCCAAACTGTGCCATTTGACACAATTTGGCACAGTTCAAAAACGCCTGGGAACAACCTGAGAAAAAAGTTGTGTAATATATTCATTTTTTGTGGTATTGTTACAAACTTTTGACCTCAGCTTGATAACACTTGGTTCTACATTTCTGTTGCATTTTCCAGCCAGTATCTGACAGCTGTGTGTTATTTGCAAGCATTTGTATCTAAAAAAAACACCCAGGTGAACTTTATTTTCTTCAAGTTCAGTAAGTTTAGATGACTGTTACTCAGTGGCAGGAGAACTTAGAGAGATTACGACTGTTTGGCCAAAAAATTCGAAGTGTTTTCTTTTAAATGAGACCAACCCCATGAAGATGCTGCAAAGGGTTGAAGAACAGCTTTTGATTTACCTTGGGTATGTTATTTTTTGGCGTTTTTAGGGAAATTGACCAGAGTGCAAGTGGTTAAGAACAGTAAATTTCTGAATGAGGAGATTTTTTTTTTTCTTTTAGGCTCTCACATTTATTTGTTAGATTATATATTGTGATGTTGCAAGGGTTCACAATAAGGAGAGGTGACTTTGACAAAAAAGGCTTTATTTAAACACACACTCACAACACAGAATGGAGGGGAGGTCATTTACACAGACCCTCATTAAGCTCATGGTGACACAGGCACATCATATGGCACATATAGGGAAACAACACTATCACAACTGGTCTTATTACACAGTTTTAACCCTTTTAGTGTGTGAATTTGCGTGCCCCTAGTGGCAGAGTGTGGCACTGCACCTGTCGTCTCAGTCTGACATGATCGGCTGCATTAGAGATTTGTACTAATTTGTACTGATTTGCTATTTTCAAAAGGTGGCATACATCCATTGGAGGATTGAATTAATGACACGAAATACACCAAAGAAGAAGAACTCCTCATTTTCTTTTCCTGTTTTTAGCATTTTAGCCCAGAAAGCTAATTTGGCCGCGAACGATAACCGTCACTTTGTCGGCATTGTACACAGAAAATAGCCCCAGGATACAAGTGAAAGTCATTCATTCATTCATTCATTCATGTCCATGGACAGAGGATTCAGAGCACAGCCTCCAGGAATGCTTTGACTGTACAGACTGGAAGATGTTCATAATGGCCTGCGGGGATGATTTGGACTCTCTGGCTGAGCTCACATGCTCATACATGGCTTACTGTCAAAATAAGATTGTTCCACGTAAACGTGTCAAAATATATCCCAACAACAAACCATGGGTTACTAAATCAGTTAAATCCTGCTTACAGAGGAAAGCACTTGCCTTTAAACAGGGGTCTGTTTCTGAGCTACAGGTTGCCACTAAGGAGCTGAAGGCCAAAATTTTAAGAGCAAAACAGAATTATAAATCAGAGTTGGAAAGCAAGATGGCAGCAAATAAACTTGGTTCAGCCTGGGCCAGTATGAAAACTATTGCAGGCCTTCAGAGCACAGAGTGCAGTAATCGTGTGTTTTTAGATGGTTTTAGTTCAGACACAGAGCTGGCTAATGCTCTTAATTGTTTTTATGGTCGTTTTGACTCCTTTGATTTTAGCACAGAAATCCAAGATTTGAAACAGAAACTCAAAGACAATCAGCACTTTAATATTGAGATGCAGGATGTTAAAAGGGAGTTCTGCGCTGTAAAAGTGAACAAAAGTCAAGGCCCTGATAATATATGTGGGCGCCTAGTAAAGTCCTGTGCACATGAACTGAGTCCTATATTTCATTACATTTTCAATAAGTCCTTACAGACACAACATGTGCCTAAGATCTGGAAAGATGCCGTGGTTGTTCCCGTTCCAAAATCCAGCTGTCCTAAAACGGTAAATGACTTTAGACCAGTTGCTTTGACTACAATTTTAATGAAAATTTTTGAAAAACTGGTCACATGTGAGGTCCTAAGGCAGACTGAACGTGCATTGGATCCTCTGCAGTTTGCCTATAGGCCTCACAGAGGAGTGGAGGATGCCACTGTCACTCTGTTTAACATGCTTTTTAAACATCTGGATTTTAATGGGACACACGCCAGGCTTTTATTTGTGGACTTTTTTTCTGCCTTTAATACAATCCAACCTCATATTTTAGTTGAAAGGCTCCTGCAACAATTTGATTTGAGCAATAATCTGGTGGGTTGGATTCTGGATTTCTTAACCAACAGGACGCAGAGAGTAAGGGTCAATGGCACATTGTCTGACCTAAAGTGCTCTTCTACTGGCTCTCCTCAGGGGTGTGTGTTGTCACCACTACTCTTCATCCTGTACACAAACATGTGTCGGAGCAGACATGACAACAGACACATTATAAAGTATGCTGATGACTCAGTCATTGTCAGTCTCCTCCAGGATGGTGAGAGTGGCCACGGCCCAGTAGTTGATCACTTTGTTCACTGGTGTGAGGATTCCTACCTGCAGCTGAATACAACAAAAACGAAAGATATGATTATTGACTTTAGGAGGAAAACTCCCAGGCACAAAGTCACCATACTAAAAGGCCAGACCACCGAATGTGTACAGTCATACAAATATCTTGGGACGATTATTGATAGTAAATTAAACTTTGAAGTGAACTGTGAAAGGGTGTGCAAAAAGGGTCAGCAAAATTTGCATTGTTTGAGGAAACTTGCACGCTTCCAAATTGACCGAACCATAATGACTATGTTTTATCGGGCTTTTATTGAATCTGTTTCATCCTTTTCTTTAATGTCATGGTTTGGTCAGATAAAACTGAAACAGAGGAAATCCTTGGATCAGGTAGTTAGATGGTCCAGTCGTTTGCTTGGTGAGTCACAGCTGAGCCTGACATCCCTGTACACCAGACAAGTACAGAGGATGGCCGACTCGATTTTAAATGATGACTCCCACCCTTTGCACTGCAACTTTCAGCTTCTTCCCTCCAGACGGAGGTTTGCTGTCCCAAAAAGCAAAACCCAGCGCTACAAAAAGAGCTTTGTCCCTGCTGCTGTCAAAGAGTTGAACAAGCTATAAAAATTATATTGTACATATTTTATATTTACCTATTTTGTAAGATGTGTGCCTGTGTTTGTGTCTATGTTGAATGTAATTAGTGGCTTGTAAATATGGATGTCACCAGACTGCAGAACAAATCTACCTACGGGTACAAATAAAGTAACCTGAACCTGAACCTTCATCTTCTTCCGCTTAATCCTTTTCGGGTCGCAGGGGGGGCTGGAGCCTATCCCAGCATCTTTTGGGCAAGAGGCAGGGTACACCCTGGACAGATCGCCAGTCCTTCGCAGGGCCAACACAAAGAGACAGACAACCATTCACTCTCACAGTCATACCTAAGGACAATTTAGAATCCCCAGTTTGATGCCAATTAACCTAACTTGCACGTTTTTGGCATGTGGGAGGAAACTGGAGAAATCCCGAAGTAAACCCACGCAGACACGGGGAGAACATGCAAACTCCACACAGATCACTGTTGGTTGGGGGCTGGGATCGAACCCAGGATCCCCCAGCCAAGGGTGAATTGCTGTGCTGCACCAGTGCTAACCACTCCGCCTCCGCGCTGCCCTACAAGTGAAATTCATGTGGGATAATCATAAGACTTTGTAGATGTAGTAGAGACTTTAAATGACCGACAGAATGCAAAATAATGACCATGATGGGTGAAAACACAGCAACCACGCCAGCCAGCTCCCCTTTGTCAAAAGTAAGAGAGAAATTTCTGTTTTTTTTTTGTTTTTTTTAATGTACTGATTTCTTCTTCATATACTTTGAAGATAAGATGATGAGGTACCTCTGTACAAAACACGGTGTCAAAAGACTGAACCATTCTTTGTGTAAATACGTCCAAAGTCCAGTTTTGACTGAGTTATGGAATTTAAAGAGGTGCCGCAACATTATGCAAATTATATGAATAAAGTTATTCCTATCTGAAACTTTGGATCATATTTTACATCTTTCTTATTGACAGTAAGCAATTGTCTCTTACCACTTTCAAGATATAGCCTTGGAATTCTGAACTATTTTGTTGACAAAAAATATTTACCACCCTTGACCATTAGGGGTTATGCAGCAATTAAGCGACAGACACACACAAAGAGTTAATGGCACACATGAATAACGCTTAGAACACACAGATACAGTATTTGAATCCTCCACGGCAAAAGCATGCCAGGAGACTCCTGCCCCCTTATTACATCCCCGATGTTACAATATATCTTTTTCTTTTTAAATTCCCCCTTCTGTCCATTTCTCTTTAGTTCGTTCCTGTTTGAAGTGAGTTTTGATCTAAAAACTTCTGCTTCCACCAGTATTTCAGTCAACATTTGCAAATGGAGCTTAACTTATGCTGACTTAGGAAAACTATTATAACTTATCCCAGTACTCAGCATAACTTACCCCAGTACTCAGGAGCTTTTACAAACTGAGTACAACTTTTGCAAACGTTTATTTCCAAACGTCGGCAAATTTTCAGCATGTTTAAAATTTTCAAGGAATTCAACTTTCTTCAGCGTTTGCAAACAACCAACAGCTATCATTAACTATTACTAACTTTTGCCAGAAGAGCAAGACATTTGCCAAAGTGTTAGTACAAGTTGGTCTAAATGTTTTAGTTTGAATCCACTCCAAAAAGCAGGTGCAGAATGGCAGGAAGCCTCCACAAACTCTGATCTTTTTATGAGTGTTGCCTGACGCTGATGTCTGCTGACCTGTGCTGAGTATTAGTTTGCCTAATTTAACCTAAGTTGGCACTAGCTACAAATACACTAGCCTAAGTTGGCAAAAGTTTGCTAACGCTGAATGCAACGCTGGGAAATGCTTGAAAAAGTTTGTAAAAGTTTTTATAAGTTCGTAAAAGTTAGTGTGCACTGGATTAAAACAAACAAACAAAAAAAAAAACTTCTCACAAACGTAATTTCACCTTGTGGACTAATTTCTCTGATTTTTCAAAACATCTGTAAAAGTCGGTCCAAATGCTATAATGTGAACCCAGCTTAAACGGAACTGGATTGCTGGTATTAGACTGTTTTCTGTTAATCAAATATTTAATGACTCACTGATAAACAAAAACATTTGAATATTATTTACTGAAAACAATGAAATGTAATCGTGAAACTGCCGTCGCAGAGAATAGATGGAAGAGTGGCTACAGATTGAACAATAACATTTGTACATTGAAACCTTGTAAGAAAAGAAGGTGGACCCATTATACAATCAAGAATTTCAATGATTTTCAAAAAAAATATGGATACACCAAATCAGACTAAGATGTAACTTACAATGATAAGGTATATTTCACGTAAAATCAAAGTTCAATGTTAATTTGCTATATGAATAACACAAAGTAAAATAGATAAGATCTACTGTTGTTGAAACATAAGTGTTTATACAAAATGAAAATTCAATCTGTACATCCTTTTCTCACACTTACAGTGGTGTGAAAAGGTATTTCCCCCCTTCCCGATTTCTCATTTTTTTGTATGTTTGTCACACTTAAATGTTTCAGATCATCACACAAATTTAAATTTTAAACAAAGATGACACAAGTAAACACAAAATGCAGTTTTTAAATGAAGATGTTTATTATTAAGGGAAAAAAAATCCAAAACTACATGGCCTTATTTGAAAAAGTGATTGCCCCCTTCTGTTTAAACATAAATTAACTGTGGATTATCACATCTTTGGAAAGATGAGTTGAATTTCTGAGGCCTGATTACTGCCTCACCTGTTCTCAATCAAAAAATCACTTAAATAGGACCTCCCTGACAAAGTGAAGCAGACCAAAAGATCCTCAAAAGTGAGACATCATGCTGCAATCCAAAGAAATTCAAGAACAAATGAGAAACAAAGTAATTGGGATCTATCAGTCTGGAAAAAAAAAAAGTTATAAAGCAATTTCTAAAGCCTTGGGACTCCAGTGAACCACAGTGAGAGCCAATATCCACAAATGACGAAAACATGGAACAGTGGTGAATCTTCCCAAGAGTGGCCAGCAGAAAAAAATTACCCCAAGAGCACAGCGAAGACTCATCCAAGAGGTCACAAAAGACCCCACAACAACATCCAAAGAAATGCAGGCCTCACTTGCCTCAGTTAAGGAAGTGTTCATGACTCCACCAAAAGAAAGAGACTGGGGAAAAATGGCTTGCACAGCAGAATTCCAAGACGAAAACCACTGGTGAGCAATAAGAACATAAAAGCTCATCTCAGTTTTGCCAGAAAACATCTTGATGATCCCCAAGACTTTTGGGAAAATATTCTTTGGACTGACGAGACAAAAGTTGAACTTTTTGGAAGGTGTGTGTTCCATTACATATGACGTGAAAGTAGCACAGCATTTCAGAAAAGGAACATCATACCAACAGTAACATACGGTATGTTGGTGGTGGTGTCTGTGGTCTGGGGATGTTTTGCTGCTTCAGGACCTGGAAGACTTTCTTTGGTAAATGGAACCATGAATTCTGTTGTCTGTGGAGAGCATGAAATGAAGAGACTGAATTTATTTCTCAATTCAGGTTTATTAACAATCACGTGTCTCCAACATCTTCCCAAACAGAAAGAGCACTAACTTCCCACATCTCCCCTTTTTATACCCGGGACATCAGAGTACAGAATCACATTGTCATTCACTCCCCAGAGACAATACATCACCCCCCAGGTCCTCTCTTCTCCACCTAAACCCTGGTGGTCAGGAAGTCTTCTCAGAGCCATTTCTAAAGACACATTTCACACCCTCCTGTCATCCCCAGGAGGTCCAGACTTATTGTTCCTTCTAAGACGTGAGGCAACAGTGATATACATATGCAGCCTAAGCATCTCAAAAGTAATATACATATGCAACTTAAGCATCTCAAATATGTGTGACACATAACCCCCCCCCCCCCCCCCCAAACGTCGAAGATGAAACAATACAACACAGTCCAGACAACATGATAAAATCACAACATCAGTCCATATGCTGTCTGGGCTTCAACCTTCTTCCGATCTTGCTGTAGGCGGGGACACTCGAGCTGCACAAGGGATAGAGTAAAACGAGAGTGCATTAACCAAGCGTCTATTGGGGAGATCAACTAACAACCCACGTGAGCACAGAAAATCAGCACCTAACATGTTGAAACTCACCGCCGCTATAATAAAAGTCCACTCATATGTGCGGCCTTGCAGGGACAGAAGTAGGGTCCTTTCACTGAAGGTCTTAATGCTCGAGCCGTTCGCCGCTGATGCTCCATGACTCTCGGGGCCCGCCAACCGGTCAGCGTAGGTTGGCATGATGAAACTCACTTGGGGGCCTGTGTCCATGAGGAATTGCCTCCCAGAATGCGTATCCGTCAGGTAGAGCAGCTTGTTCTGTTCACCGAGGGCCGCAGCTGCTACCGACTCCCGGTCCTGGAGTTTCCCGAGCTCTGGAACTGACACGGCGGTATACACTTGCGTGCCCTCTCTGCGAAGCGACGATGGTAAAAACAGAGGCCGTCTCCTCCGCGGTGTCGGGGTTTTGCCGCCGCTGTTGTTGGTGTAACTGCCTCCGTCGCCTCTGGCCCTTTTCCGTTCCCAGTCGTCGCGCCGAGATCTGCCGCTGCTGCGGTGGCCGTGTGCATCGAGGATCCGCTGCGCCTCTTGGGCTAGCGCGCGGAAGTCCCGCTGGGTCACAAGGTGGGAGCCCGCCAGGGTCGCCCTCGTCTGCGACGGTAGAGTTCTCAGGAAGATGTGAGTGAAGAGGAAATCGTCGTTGTCTGAGCCTCTCAGCTTCAGCATGTCTTCCATCAGGTCAACAGGCGTGCTTTCTCCCAAGTCGTGCAGGGCCAGGAGTCTCTGAGCTCTCTCCTGGGCTGAGGGAGTAAAACGCTGGATGAGGGCAGCTTTCAACCCACCGTATTTGTCGCCAGCGGGTGGGCGCTGCACCAGGCTCCACACAGGTCGAGCTGTGTGGCTGTCGAGTTTGGCGATGACGTGGTAGAACTTTGTGTCATCTGCTGTTATTCCCCCGAGAGCGAACTGGGCTTCAGCCAGGAGGAACCATGAGTCCGGGTTGTCCTGCCAGAATTCTGGTAGCTTGACTGAGACTGCGCTTGCCCGGCTGGTCCCTGGCGAGTCTGGTTCGGGGGAATTGTCTCTGCCCATCATACATCTAAAGGTCACCAGTGTGGAGAGCGTGAAATCAAGAGACTGAATTTATTTCTCAATTCAGGTTTATTAACAATCACATGTCTCCAACATCTTCTCAAACAGAAAGAGAACTAACTTCCCACATCTCCCCTTTTTATACCCGGGACATCGGAGTACAGAATCACATTGTCATTCACTCCCCAGAGAAAATACATCACCCCCCAGGTCCTCTCTTCTCCACCTAAACCCTGGTGGTCAGGAAGTCTTCTCAGAGCCATTTCTAAAGACACATTTCAATTCAATTCAATTCAATTCAATTCAACTTTATTTATATAGCGCCATTTCACAACAACAGTCATCTCATAGCACTATCAACTGTAGGGGGGACCCCCACAGTTGCAGAAAGACCCCAGCAATCAGGCGATCCCCTGTGAGCAAGCACTTAGCGACGGTGGAGAGGAAAAACTCCCTTTTAACAGGAAGAAACCTCCAGCAGAACCAGGCTCAGGGAGGGGCAGTCATCTGCTGCGACTAGCTGGGGGGTGAGGGGATAGAGAAGAAGAAAAGAACAGACATGTAGAGAGCAAACAGCACGATGGGGACTCAATCTATGGGAGAGAACAAACAAATGTTAATGACCAGCAAAAAAAAAAAATATTTCATAGAGAGTGAGGAAAGGAGTGAGGCCCAGTGCATTACTGGAGGTCCCCCGGCTGACTAAACCTATTAGCAGCATAACTAAGGGAGGGTTCAGAAACACATGATCCCTCCCTAATTGTAGGCTATATCAAAAAGGTAGGTTTTAGCCCTATTCTTAAAAACAGAGATCGAGTCTGACTCCCGAATCCAGATTGGCAGCTGATTCCACAGGAGAGGAGCTTGATAACTGAAGGCTCTGCCTCCCATTGTACTTTTGGAGATTCTAGGTATTACAAGTAATCCTGCATTTTGGGAGCGTAGTGCTCTGTTAGGATGATACGGTAGTATCAGATCTTTTAAATAAAAAGGAGCCTGATTGTTTAGAGCTTTGTAAGTAAGAAGAAGGATTTTAAACTTAATTCTAAACTCTATGGGAAGCCAATGAAGGGAGGCCAGAACCGGAGAGATATGATCTCTCTTTCTAGTACCTGTTAAAACTCTTGCTGCAGCATTTTGGATCAGCTGAAGACTTTTTAAAGATGTTTTAGGACAGCCTGATAAAGAATTACAATAATCTAATCTCGAGCTAACAAAAGCGTGGATCAGCTTCTCAGCATCACTCTGAGACAAGATGCTCCTAATCTTGGCAATATTACGCAAATGATAGAAGGCAGTCTTAGAAACAAATTTAATATGTGAATTGAAGGACAAATCCTGATCAAAAATAACTCCAAGGTTCCTCACAGAGCTATTAAGAGAAAGAGTAACTGCATCCAAACTGAAAGTTTGATTTGGAAAGGAATTTCTAAGGTTTTTTGGACCAACAAGAATGACTTCAGTCTTATCTGAATTTAACAGCAGGAAATTACAAGTCATCCAAGCTTTGATTTCCTTAAGACAGGCTTCTAACTTGGCTAATTGATTAGTATCATCTGGCTTCATTGACAGGTATAATTGTGTGTCATCTGCATAACAATGAAAATGTATACAGTGCTTTCTAATAATGTTGCCTAACGGAAGCATATATAAACTAAAAAGAGTAGGGCCTAGCACAGATCCCTGTGGAACTCCATGACTAAGCTTTGAGCTGAAAGAAAACTCATCATTTACATGAACAAACTGGAACCTATCAGATAAATAAGATCTAAACCACTGCAACGAAGTTCCATTAAGTCCAACATAGTGTTCTAATCTATCAAGTAGAATATTATGATCAATAGTATCAAAAGCTGCACTAAGATCTAAAAGGACAAGTACAGAAACTAGTCCATTATCAGATGCAATGAGGAGGTCATTAGTGACCTTCGCTAAGGCTGTTTCAGTACTATGATGGATTCTAAACCCAGATTGAAACTCTTCAAGTAAACCATTTCCCTGCAGGTGGTCAAATAATTGCGTAGCAACAACTCTTTCTAAGATTTTTGAAATGAAAGGGAGATTAGAGATTGGTCTATAGTTAGCTAAAGCTCTTGGATCTATCGTTGGCTTTTTGAGTAAGGGTTTAATTACAGCCGTTTTAAAAGCCTGCGGTACATGGCCTAAAGTCAATGAAGAATTGATTATATGAAGAATAAAGCTCCCAATAAGTGGGAAGACTTCTTTAAATAACCTGGTAGGAATAGGGTCTAAAAGACAAGTTGAAGGTTTGGATGAGGAAACTATTTTGTCTAACTCACAAAGGTCGATTGGAGTGAACTCATCAAGACAGACATCAATAGAAGGAGTTGTAGTAGTTACAGTATTTAAGTTAACTGTGGGAAGAATCTGATTGATTTTATCTCTGATGGATGAAATTTTATTATTGAAAAAGTTCATAAAGTCCTGACTAGTAAGCTCTAAGGGGATGCTAGGATTGACAGAGTCCTGACTCTTTGTCAACCTGGCTACAGTACTGAAAAGAAACCTGGGATTATTCTTGTTCTCTTCTATTAATGCAGAGTAATAACTCGTTCTAGCTTTTCTAAGAGATTTTTTATAAATTAAAAGATGATTTCTCCAAGCTAAATAGATTTCATCTAAATTAGTAGAGCACCATTTTCTTTCTAATTGACGAGTCTTCTGTTTTAAGCTACGAGTTTCTGTGTTGAACCAAGGAGTTAAAAATCTCTGATTAGACTTTTTCTTTTTTAAGGGGGCCACCAAGTCTAGAGCCTGATGCAGAGAAGCTGAAACACTATCCACCATGTTATCAATTACAGAAGGAGCAAGCTGTCTATAGCTTATTTCTGTTGTGTTGACACATGGCATAGAGGAAACAATCTGCATAAATTTGGAAACAGCATCATCTGAGAGGCATCTACTGTGATAATATTTTTCTTTAGGAGCCAAATAGTCAGAAATAGTAAAATCAAAGGTTAACAGACAATGGTCTGACAGTACAGGGTTATGAGGAGACACTACAAGATTTTATATTTCTATGCCATATGTCAGAACAAGGTCCAATGTATGGTGGAGGTAATGAGTAGAATTTCCTACTTTCTGAGAAAACCCAATCGAGTCTAATATTGAATTAAAAGCCACATTAAGGCAGTCACTATCTACATCCACATGTATATTAAAGTCCCCTACTATAATTATTCTATCAGATTTCAGCACTAAATCAGCTAAGAAATCAGCAAATTCGGATAAAAATTCTGAATAGGTTGATGGGGGACGATAAACTATGGCAAATGAAATTGGGTTTAACCTGAAATTGCTAAAGTGCCCAACACTGAGGACCAGGCCCTCAAAGGAATTATAACATGTTTTTTGTTTTACATTAACTAGTAATTTGGAATGGTAAATTGTTGCTACTCCTCCTCCACGACCAGAACTTCTGGGATTTTGACAGTTTAAATAACCAGAGGGAGTTGATTCATTTAAACCAACATAATCCTCTTGCTCTAACCAAGTCTCTGTAAGGGAAATTAAATCAATCTGATGATCAATTAACAGATCATGGACTAACAGAGACTTGGGAGTTAGAGACCTAATATTTAATAAACCACATTTAATTTTTAAATTATGAGGAGGAACAGAGGCCAAATCATTCAATTTAGAGGCTTTATGTTTAATTTGAGTTTTACCAATATTTTGCTTTATCACTTTGGGATGCTTATACATTATATTTTTATTTACTTTGGAGGGAGCAGACAATGATTCTCTGATGGGGAAGTCAGGGGCTAAGCTGAGCGGTGGTGGATGAAGAGGAGCTGCAGAGAGGCGTGTAAGACTGCGACTCTGCTTCCTGGTCCCAACTCTGAGTTGTCAATGTTTTGTCAATGTTTTGGTTATGTCGCCTGCTCTGGCCCCAGGAATGCATTGGACTATGGCCGCTGGAGTCTCTAGGTTCACGTTTCTGACTACAGAGTCGCCAATGATCAGAGTTTTTTCCTCAGCGGGTGTGTCGCTGAGCGGGGAAAAACGATTAGAAACGTGAACAGGTTGGTGGTGAACCGGGGCTTTGCGACTAGGCTTCCTTCTCACCGTCACCCACCCAGTCTCCTCGCTGCTGAGGAGAGCCGGGGAACCGCTGACAGTGGGACCTAAGCTAGCTAGCTCCGCTGCAGCTAATGGGCGTCCGTCGAGATTAACTGGCGCAGACGGTGTTTCAATGCAGCGGAGCCGGGATTCCAAATCAGACAACCTCGCCTCGAGCGCCTCAAAAAGACAGCATTTATTACATTTACCGTTATCGCTAAAAGAGGCAGAGGTGTAGCTAAACATCTGACAGAGAGAGCACACCAGAGGAGGACAGGAAAGAGAGGTAGTAGCCATAGCTAGTGGCTGGAGAGCTGGAGAGCAAACCACACAGGCAGACAGCAAAACAGGAAGTGACGATACGTTACCACAAGGAAGTGACGATCAGTGTCAATCAGGGCAAGAAAAGGTGTCCTGTCATCCCCAGGAGGTCCAGACTTATTGTTCCTTCAAAGACGTGAGGAAACAGTGATATACATATGCAGCCTAAGCATCTCAAAAGTAATATACATATGCAGCTTAAGCATCTCAAATATGTGTGCCACATTGTCTACCAAAAAATCCTGAAGAAGAATGTCCGGCCATCTGTTTATGACGTCAAGCTGGAGCGCACTTGGTTTCTGCAGCAGGACAATGATCCAAAACACACCAGCAAGTCCACCTCTGAATGGCTTAAGAAAAAGAAAATGAAGACGTTGGAGTGGCCTAGTCAGAGTCCTGACCTGAATCCAATTGAGATGCTGTGGCATGACCTTAAAAAGGTGGTTCATGCTCGAAAACCCTCTAATGTTACTGAGTTACAACAATTCTGCAAAGATGAGTGGACCAAAATTCCTCCACAGCACTGTTAAAGACTCATTGACAGTTATGGCAAACGCTTGATTGCAGTTGTTGCTGCTAAGGGTGGCCCAACCAGTTATTAGGTTTAGGGGACAATCACTTTTTCACACAGGACCATGAGCTAATGGTGTTGGATGTTTTACGTGTACTATTTGATAATAGTAAGTTGATTGAAATTTATTAGATTTTACAGAGGCCTTTGAAATTAGTTTAAGGGATAATTTGGTTTTCATATACCCTTTCCTTTTGGAAGTTTTGCATGCAGTTAGCTGATTGTTTCGAGAGATATGACTGAGTGTACCTGAGGCTAGTAGTTAGCTATAGTTATTTCTCAGACGTAGGTTTGATTTTAATCTTATTTATGGACTTACTTTGACAGTGTTGTATCCGACAAGTCCTGTGGGGTTTTGGTAAAAGTTACTCTGATTTTGGTGAGCCCATTTGAACATGGGGTCTTGGATTTGGCACTTGAATGGCCAAAGTTTGTTGATGACAATGTGTGGATTCATCCACTAGGGCAGGAATTTAGGAGTGATTTTCTCTTCCTGTAAATTGATTTCTGGTGTTTGTCGTACAAATGTGGGGTGGAAGATCTTGTCCCCCTTTTGCAGTTTTTCATGCAAGAGTTTTTGGTCGTTGTACGCTTTGTGTCGTTTGGTGAATCGGTCCAAATGTTTTTGAAATACAGCCTTGGGAGCTTTGTATGTTGTTTTGACGCTTTTGTGATCTGCAGCTGGAATGTTATGGGCATTGGCAGTCATCACCCCCCCTCTGGTTTCGAGGAACTTTGAGCGTTGGTGATGATGGTTCATCAGAAGCAGGAACAGGAGTGCCATCGTACAGCTACAGAGAAAGTTGTGTCACATGAAGTGGTTTCAATTTTGGTATGTCAAAGGTTTTAGATGCGGGAAGCGCATGTACCATTTTATCCGACCGGTGTGTGACCGTTTTATGGATCTTTTGGGTACAGGCTTGAGTGAATGTGCGCCTTGCGTTTGGAAAAGTTGGGGTCATTGTCGCAAAAACTTGAGATTTTGGAGGGTCCAGAGAGCCGGTTGATGTGGCTCTTGTGACCATGCAGGCCTCAAGGGCGGGTGGGTGGGTTTCAAAATGTGACACCACCATTGAATCATGGGTATCAGGGGTTTCAAGGGGGCCATTTCGGGTTTTCTGCTCAGCCATTGAGTTTCCAAGATCACTTGCTTCTTTGGCTTGACCTTGTATTTTAAGGTGACTTTTGACTTCTTGAGGACAGTACTCACCTTGGTCTTAGCGGTCGCTTTCGGTCGGTTGCACTTGTTCCAACAGTGCTAGTTGTGTGAGACGGGGTGTCCAAAGTCTTCAGAACAAAGCACTGTGATTCAGTTGTCCTTGTTGGGTCAAATGGGTGATGGTGTTGCGTTTGAGCCCATAGTGTGAGGCTCTTGAAATCAATCAGTGGCTCAAAATGGTTTAGCAGGTCTTTGCCAACGAGCAATGGAATGGCGTCAAGCTTGGACACATAGACCGGATGTGTCAAGGTCATGGGTCAAATGGACATGTTTAGTAGTGATACGCCCAACAGGGTTGTTTTAGTGAGTGCATATGGTCGCACGGCTACTGAACAGGGTTCCAGTTTCAAATGTTTGTGAGCACAGTTAGCGGCTACCCGTAGTTTGTCAAAAAGGGTGTGTGACATGAGAGTGATGTCAGCGGCGGTGTCTAAAACAGCGTCCTGAAACACCACGTCTTCAAGGGTCAGTGGAAGGTAGAATTTCCGTGCCACCCCCCCCCCCACCATCACTTAAATTGCATAGAAATTGTGGAACCGGTGGTTCGACACAGAGTTGCGAAATGTTGTTTGAGGAGTGGTCTGTGACCTGTGGTTGGGCTGCCATAACAGCATTGGACTGTGTTGAGTCCTTTGGTTCTTCCTCATTTGCAAAAGAGATTTTCTTCTTGTGTTTCCTCCGTTTGGAACATTTGTTTTGAGTTGTCATAGCTGATATAGCTAGGATGTTAGCAGTTCTATTTTCTTTGTTGCTTTGAATCTCCACTAGGAGGTGTTTGACAATTTCAAAATCTGCTCTACTTAGAGTAGGAGTTTCTTCTTTCTTCCAAGGTTTGTGATAGGTCTCTGCTTCTGTGCTTCTGTGATGAGATGGAGACCATTTGTCGCGGTTACGCGTGTCTTTGTATCGGTATCTGTCATTATGGTAGTCTGTATCGCATTCTCGTGACCTATCCCGTGGCTATGGTCTACGACGGTAGTTAGGTTTTCGCAAAGTTGGTCCAAAGTGAGCTCCAGAGGACCTAGTTCAGTTTTGACCTTGATGAGGTCGGTTGGAAAAATGTTTCGGCTGTTTAGGTACTCGCAGTGTGGGAGGTGGAGTAGAGCGAGGAGCTCCTTCCAACTCCAAGGTGTTAGATGCATTGCTGATAGCTAGCACTGTGGCAAGCTCAGCATGCTTGTTGCGACTTTGTTGCTGTTTTTGGAAAGCAGAGTTTGTGAACTCTCTCAGCTGACTTATTGAGTTTGACCTTGGGTTAGCTGTAACTCTAAGGTAATGACTCACAGTGAGATGGAGGTTTTGGATGAAGAGGGTCTTGAAATTGTGATTTTCTTCCATCCCTTGTGTATTTTGAGATCTGAAATATGAAAGCAGGAGTCTCTGGGCTAGGGCTGCGGTTAGCCCTGCTGTAGGCAGTCGTCGGAGAATTCCTTCTCGATGGCAATGCAGAGCAGCGTGTAGTCTGCTTTGATGTCTGCCGGCTATCTATCTATGAATTTTGATACTGACCTGTTAGATTTTAGTTTGATCAGATAGATGTGATCGTCAGTCGTAGCATCA
Source organism: Pholidichthys leucotaenia (assembly GCA_020510985.1). Classification (NCBI taxonomy): domain Eukaryota; kingdom Metazoa; phylum Chordata; class Actinopteri; order Cichliformes; family Pholidichthyidae; genus Pholidichthys; species Pholidichthys leucotaenia. The sequence goes on along the minus strand of CM035836.1, from coordinate 82,757,209 downwards.
GGATACTTATGCAGGTAGTAATCAATGTCCTGTAAATAGACTTTGGCATCAGGTGAACCCGTAGGAGCCTGGATCAAATTTCGTGACATTTTGCGCGATCTTGTCAAGGTCGCGGTCTGAAGGGGCACAAGCACACCGTCCACGCGGTCGTCCATATTTGACATGGGAATCAGGTGAGGGAGTGCGGTGGATGTCCCAGTGTTCATGTGCTTCCTTTAGGAGCAGTTGACATTCCTTGTAGTCATTCTTCACATCTTCAAGTTGACCTTCAACTCTTCTGAGTTCCTTCTTTGTGTCTTGAAGGGCATCTTCAAGTTCATTGTTGTCTTGGTGAAGCACGTCATTGTCTTGCATCAACCGTTTATTTTCTGACTCTGCATGGTCCAAATCGTGTAATGCTTCATCAAGCTGATCTTGAGTTTTGTTGTTCTTCTCTTGAGATTGTTCCGCATTTTCTTTCAATGTTTCATTCTCTTCTTGGAGAGATAGGATTGTTGTTTGTTGATTTGCTAGCTCGTCCTCGGCTACCTTTAATTTGGTGACTAATGCTAGCGCGAACTTACCTAACACACTGGTGATGTCCTTCCCTTCTGGTGGTTTTTCAGTGTGTTCATTCAAAAGTTCTTCAGTGAGTTGCTTCAACTCTTCGGGCTGTGTTTTCTTGTCCCGTATTGTAAAGTTAGAAATAAAATCACAAGTCCATCCTTCCAATGTTGCTTGAAGGTCATCCAGTTTGGTAAATATGTCGGTTGTCTGTTGCCTTGTCATGTTTTACCATTATGGCTATTTAGCTTAAGAAAAAAAAAAGTCAACTTGTTGATTATTGTTCATTTGTTAGACAAGGGTTAACCTTGAGGATTTTATTTTACAACCGTGATAGTTGAAAGTTCCTTTTAGAATTTGTTCCATCTTGTAGGCTTGCAAGATGGGAAACAGAATTTTGAAATTATTCAGAAATGTGTGGATGCTTCAATTAATTTGTTTGTTGAAACTGTATGTTGGTAAATAAAGTTGAATTGAAATTGAGTTGAATTTGTGTTTCACAAAACAAAACAGGAATTTAAATTGTGTGGATTGACTTCTTGACTTTGATTTCCAGAGTCTAGTATTGGAATTTCTCATCAATAACTAGCTTAGGAATTTTGCAGAATGTCACTTTGAAAGTGAGGATTTTATTTACAAAAAGAGATACAAAAACAAAAGAAGTTAAATGCTTTAGGCATTTAAGGTTATAAGTTTCCACTTTCTTATGAAGTTAAGGCTTTCCTTTGGTTTTATCTGTTTATGCCTATTTTCATTTGAAGCCTTAAATGTTTTAAATATTTACAAATTAGGAAACAAGTGAATTGTTTGAATATTTGGTATCCAAGGATTTCTTAAGATTAATGCTAGTAGTGATTTGTTTAATTGTTATCTATAAACTTGCTCATTTACAGAATAATCAACATTTGCACCTTTTGACTTTTTCTTTTAAATCCTGGAAAAAAAAATAAAATTATGCAAGTTGGTTAAATGTTTTTCTTTTCCTGTGTAGAAAACATGAAACAAGAAATGACACAATGAGTATAAATAACACTTAGCTTCTTTTAAGTGTTAATTACTTAATGTGGTTTCCTAAATTTGAGAAAAAAATAAATATTCAGCGAATCTGTAAATTTGTTAAAATGTACAGATTTAATCCCACTTTAAGGTTGCTGCTGAGTAAATATCAGCATTAGAATCCTTAAGCTAAACATGGGTTTCTGTGGGAAAGGAATCACACAATATCACATTTAAAAAACGGCAAAATAAACACAAATATAGCTTCAAAGTTTGTGCTTTTTTCTTAAAAGTGCATGAATATGTTTGCTTTTAACTTAAAAGATTACAATATGTGGTTACATAAGTGATTAAATACAATAGGGGTGTTTATACTGTATATGTTCCTGCTGTAGGTCTACCTATACAGTGGGGGGAGTTCCCCCTGAGAAAATCTTTCAGTAGCCAACAAGTCTATTTCCTTTTGCTCTTGGCATGAAACTTTGAATTGGTGTTAAATTTAGTTTATTTCAAATAATATGGATTGCTTTGAAGTTACTTTGAAGACTTAATTTGGTTATAAATCGGCTTTAAAGATTAGGAGTTTAAGTAAAAAATGCAGTCCCTATGTTTCACCACAAGATGGAGGCAGTTTTCGTCTGCACTCCCAGAAAAGGAAACCCAATGACGTCATTCGGGGAGTGCAGAATTTCTGCTCAAAATGGCTGCTACAGGGAACTTGCCTTAAGTGGATTCAAGATCGCATTGCTCGGCCCATCTACACATGTGCAGTTTTTGTGTACCGCTTGATGGTCGCGCACGCAACTATGAGCGTGCACGTGGCATGTGGATGCGGACATGAGTCTCTCAGTCGACACCACGCCTTGTTTTTTTCAAAACTGGAGCTTAATCTCTTTAAACTTGGTTTATTCAAACTAGTTTACACAATGGTTAGCTCATTTAAATTCCCAGGGTTTGCTTCGCCTGTGGAGTTTTGAACTAACGGGGTACAAACAGGATTGCTTCGCTGTTCGGTCCCAGGCCTATTTTAATTATTCAGCGTGTAATCACACTTTTTAAGCATGCATTAACACAACAAGTAACTGAGCAGAGTGGGGTGGAGCGTTCTCTTCACCCCCCCTTCACAATCAGCACACATACACACACAGCAGTAATCAGGGAGCGGGCGAATTCCCCCTCCCACTCGTGACACAAAGACACAGACAATGGCTGCAGGCTAAGCCCTACAGACAAACGCACCATTTTGTGTTTAAAAGTTATAAGATGACCAAACCACACACCTTATGCCTTATTTTTTCATTCTGAGTATGCTTCAAATTGAACCAGCCTCTCACGGGCAGCACCATAAACTGTAACAATATATGAGTTAATAATTATGATCAGGTATAAAAATTATTTAATTCATATTAATGTATTGGAACCTGAGATGAATTATTGGTTCATACACACAGGAAGAATTAATATAACACTCGTGGGGCACCAGCTTCTATCTCTCAGAAGCAATTTAATCTTTAATTTCACTTTATACCTGCTTTTTTTTTGGACTTATTTTGTACCCCTAGGTAGATTTGTTCTGCAGTCCGGTGACAAGTCACCAGCTGCCGGTCGCTGCGTGCGCAAGCGCCCCTTAAACTCCCTAACCTGCATGTTTTTAGCATGTGGGAGGAAACCGGAGAAATCCCGGAGTAAACCCACGCAAACACGGGGAGAACATGCAAACTCCACAAAGATCACTGTTGGCCGGGGGCAGGGATCGAACCCACGATCTCATGATCCCCGCGATCCCCCGGCCGAGGGTAAACTGTGCTGCCGCGGTGCTAACCACCACCACCGTGCAGCCAGTGTTTAATCACTCAATAAATTAATCAATAATCAGTCTCAAAAATTTTAGTGAATTCAATACTGGGGACTTAAACCAGACTCAGAATGAAATGCTGCTATTGTTTTGTTTTTTCTTTCTCTTGCCTTCTGATTGTTGCTCTGAGTGTTGCTATCCCTGTGCTGTCGCAATCCTTGAATTTCCCCTTTGTGGGACTAATAAGATAAGATAAGATAAGATAAGATAAGCCTTTATTAGTCCCACAATGGGGAAATTCCAGGATTGCAACAGCATAGGGATAGCAACACTCAGAGCAACAATCAGAAGGCAAGAAAAAACAACATCTAGTAAACATATGTCCATATTACTATAAATGTATATATAGACACACAGTGCAGAGCATTATGGCTGGTGAATGTGCAGCAGAAAGTCTAAGCTCTCTCTCCGCGGATGCAGCGGGCCAGCTGGAAGTCTTTGGGCATGATGGTGACCCCCTTAGCGAAGAAGAGACCACCAGGTGGGCCTCGCTGGTCTCCTGCAGAGCCATGACGGCGAAGCTCAGGAAATGCAGGACGGTCTTGAAGTCCTGAGCGATCTCCCTCACCAGGCGCTGGACGGGCAGCTTACGGATGAGCAGCTCCGTGGATTTCTGGCAGCAACGGATCTCTCTCAGAGCCACGGGCCTGTGACGGCGAGGCCTCTTCACTCTGCCGGTGGCCAGAGCGCCTCTCCGAGCAGCCGTGGTGGCTAGCTGTCTCCTGGGGGGCTTCTTCCTCCAGTAGATTTTACGGGCGGTCTGCTTGGTTCTTGCCATCGCTCTTTATTATTCTGTCTTATATTTCTTTCACGCCGCCTAAACTCCAGCCCGGCTCCCGCGTCGTTTTCGCTACAGCTCCCGGTATGTCGAGTTTCCCATTAGCACCGGGCGGCGGCCAAGTGCTAGCTAGCACTAGCTCCTCCCCGCTGTAACGTCTCCCGCTGCAAACCGTGGCTCCGTCCGTCGACCCGGGAGACCCCCGGGGCGATCCGTGCGTCCGTGATATATATACAGAGTGAAAGGTGTAGAAAGAAGAAGGAAGATAAAAAAAAAAGGCTGTTGCAACAGGCAGCCTACTCGTGTGGCGCCGCCGGTCCGGCGGAACCGGAACCAGAAAAAAGGCTTAATAAATAAATAAAGCCTAATAAAGGCTTATCTTATCTTATCTTATCTTAAATAAATTCTCAACAACTTATCTCATTTTCACATATTTATTAAATGAAATGATGATTATAAGACATTGCAATGATTTTACTAACCATGAACTTAAACTTGTAAATGATAGATTAACAATTTAAACATTTGCAGAATTAGGGTTAAACTGTTAAAAGAATTTAGATCAGTTTGAAGTTTACGGATTATGGAAAACATAATGCAAATTTATGAGGAAAATGAAATAATAATATGGAAAATTCTGGATTACTCTTAACCCCTTGCACTCCGGGCAATTTTCCTAAAAATGCCAAAAAAATAATGTGCCCAAAGTAAATCGAAAGCTGTTATTCAACCCTTTGCAGCATCTTCATGGGGTTGGTCTCATTTAAAAGAAAACACTTTGAATTTTTTGGCAAAAAAAACATGATCTCTCTACGTGCTCCGGCCACTGAGTTACAGTCATCTAAACATACTGAACTTGAAGAAAATAAATTTGGACACGATGTTTTTTTGGATACAAATGCTTGCAAATAACACACAGCTGTCCGATCCGGCTGGAAAATGCAACAGAAATGTAGAACCAAGTGTTATCAAGCTGAGATCCAAATTTGGTAACAATACCACAAAAAATGAATATTTTACACAGCTTTGTTCTCAGGCTGTTCCCAGGCATTTTTGAACTGTGCCAAATTGTGTCAAATGGCACAGTTTGGAAAAATGTCTGTAACTTTTGAATAATTCAATGTAGAATCTTCATTTTGGGCTCTAATGAAAGGTCACATTCAGGGCTGTGTCTGTGTGTGTGTGTGTGGGGGGGGGTTGGTCCCCCCCCCCGCAACAAAGGATGGAGTTCGGCCCTCGCTACATGACGGATTACACTCCTTGCATGTTTCCACAGCAATGCTGTCACAGCGGCTCCCCCACCCTCGCTACTGTGTGTGTGTGGGGGGGGGGGTTGTCCCCCCCCTCGCTACAGAAGACGGCCATCGCTACATGATGGAATAGACTCACATGCTTCCCCCCGCGGACCGGGGGCGTTCGGACTGTGAACGAAAAAGTTCTCTGCTGTGAGCAGACGTGAAGACAATAGAGATAAAAAGCCGAAAATAGAGACTGAAAAAGGGCGTTTTTTCCTTTTTATCTGAGGGAAACTTTATCCGGCCTTCGTGATTGACAGGAGCCCCCAGCCAGTAGGCTTCCTTCGTGGGTGGGCTTGATGAACTTTAGTCCAATGAACAGTCTTTGATCTGGAACAAACAACACTGAGAGCTGTTGTCAAGCAAAGACTGGCTGCTGGCGGTCACATGATGTGAGATGCCTTCACAACCTCTAATACACAAGTTTCAATACTGCAATATTCCTCTATATATTTATGTATAACTCTAACCTATTTCAGTGTTCATGCAACTTATAATCAGTGCTTCTAAATTAACATGCAAGAATAAAACATTCATTTAAATATTTTAGCAGGGACATATTTAATTAAAGATTAATATATTTCAAACCCACTGATTGTCCAGATCAAAACATCAAGAGCCCATTTGCTTTTCTTGGTCCTGGAAAAGAAGGAAGATGTTGAGAAGTGAGTTAATACAGATGTGATTAAAAGGTTTGCTGGTTAAATCCGGCATGTCCCAGAGTTGCCAGTAAGGGCAATGTTGAGCTGTGGATCTTTGTGGGCCATATGACGTACTCCAGAGTTCTTTCTCTTGTCCACCGTTTATTGGGCCATAAAGTCAAAACAGGAAGTGTGTTAGGATGAATTACTGAGACTGGTTTTAACAAAAGAATGTGAGTTCAGTTGTGGCCTGGAGTAAAAGAGCAGTTTCCTGGCTGTCCTTTTCCTGAGTGAAACAATGTCTTTAAGCTGAAGAATAATTCTTATTGATGAGCCAAAGTGAGATGATGCTACAAATAACAAAATGTGAAAACGTGAAGCACTGTGAATACTTACCAGATGAATTGAATTTTCAACTTATTTTCTCATAAATTTGCTATTTTCTTGTGACATTTTTGCCCTAATTTGATAGATTTTTCATGAAAATTTGAAATTTTCACATAAATTTGCAATTAATTTTTTACTGTAAACTTGCAACTTTTTCTCACAAATGTGTAAGTTTTTCATTTAAAATTTTGACTTTTTCTCACAAATTTGCAAACTTTTTGTTGTAATTTTTTAACTTTCTCATATATGTGCCACTTTTTATAGTAATCTTGTAACTTTTTCTTGCAAATTTATTACTTTTATCCATGTAAATTTGCTATTATCTTTTAAATTTGTGAGTTTTTGACCACAAATTTGCAACATGTTTTTTATAAATTTGAACTATTCTTCTCATAAATTTGCAACATTTTTTCTTGTAATTTTTGAATTTTCTAAATCACTTTCAACTTTGTTTTATTGCTATAAACTTACAGTTTTTCCTCCTAAATTTGGGAATTTTTTATTATAAATTTTATCTTTATTTAGTCATACATTTGCTACTTTTTTGTTACTTTACAACTTTTTCTTTATATGTCTCATACATTTTTGACTTTCTTTTTTAAAATTGCAATTTTTTTTTCTTATAAATTTACTTTTTTTAAGTAATTTTTTTCTTGTAAATGTGCAACTTTTTTTCTTCTTTGTCTTTCTCTAAATCTCTATCCCCATGACACAATTCAATTCAATTCAATTCAATTTTATTTATTTAGCGCCAAATCACAACATAGGTTGTCTCAAAGCACTTTACAGAAAAGAATGGGTTTAGGCCACACTCTTAGTTTATAGAACCAAGCAGAGACGCCTAAGAGCAAGCACTGCATCAACACAGGCGAGGAAAAACTTCCCTTTAATGGGCAGAAACCTTGTGCGGAACCATAGCTCAAAGAGGACGGCCATCCACCTCAACCGGCTGGGTTGAGTAGCTACATTCAAAACAAAAATACAAATACAACATTCAAAGCCAAACAGTCCAGTACCAAGCCTGGCCAGGCTGCACATGCAAACAAAGCCCTGGCAGGGGCAGCACTTCTAACTAAATGGCTTATCAAAGAGAAAAGAGTAGAACTTGCTTTCGAATAAAGAGAGAGTGTCTTTCTCCCGAACTGAACTGGAAAGACGGGTCCACAGCATGGGAGCTTGATAGCTGAAAGCTCTACCTCTCAATCTACTTCTAGATACCTTGGGGTCCACTAGTAGTTTTGATTTTTGGGAGCGCAGAGCTCTGGTTGGATGATAGGGAACTAAGAGTTCTTGCAGGTAAGAAGGAGCCATATCATTTAGAGCTTTATAGGTTAAGAGCAATATCTTGAATTGAATTCTATATTTTATTGGGAGCCAATGTAAAGAATCTAAAACTGGAGTAATGTGATCTCTTCTCCCTGTTCTCATATGGATACGTGCAGCTGCATTCTGAATTAGTTGGAGAAACTTTATGAACTTATTTGGGCCACCTGATAAAAGTGAGTTACAATAGTCAAGTCTAGAGGTGATAAAGGCATGGACAAGTTCCTCTGAATCTTTATGAGAAAGGAAGGACCTAATTTTAGAAATATTACAAAGATGGAAGAAGGTGGACTTAATGGTTTGCTTTCTATGAGAGTTGAAAGACACATCTTGGTCAAAGACAACTCCAAGATTCCTAAGAGAAGATGTAGAAGCCAGTGCAATGCCATCTAGTGTTGTTATCTTGCTAAAAAGAGTACTTCTAGCATGTTTGGGGCCAAGAACGATGACTTCAGTTTTATCTGTATTCAGCAATAGAAAGTTGTGGTTAATCGAGGTGTTAATATCCTTAACCCTTTGAATGTGTATGGTGAAGAACTGCAACATATCCCCTAGTGGTCTAGAGTGGTAAATATTTTTTGTCAATAAAATAGTTCAGATTTCCAAGGCTATAACTTGAAAGTGGTAAGAGATATTGGCTTCCTGTCAATTAGAAAAATGTAAAATATGATCCAAAGTTTCAGACAGGAATACATTTATGCATCTAATTTGCGTAATGTCATGGCACCTCTTTAAATTCCATAACTCAGTCAAAACTGGACTCTGGATGTATTTACACAATAAATGGTTCAGTCTTTTGACACCATTTTTTGTACAGAGGTACCTTGTCATCTTATCTACAAAATATATGAATAAGAAATCAGTACATTTAAAAAAAAAAACAGAAATTTCTAACTTACTTTTGACAAAGCCAGAGTGAGATGGCTGGCACAGTGCAGCGCTCTGCCACTAGAGGCACACAAATTCTCACATTCAAAGGGTTAAGACCCTCCTGGAGTAAACCGAACTGGCTGGGATCATCTGGATTGATGGATAAATACAACTGAGTGTTGTCAGCGTAACAATGAAAATTAATAGAATGCTTCCTCATCATGTCTCCCAAAGGCAGCATGTATAATGTAGACAATACTGGCCAATGTACTGATCTCTGCGGAACTCCATAGCTAACTGTGGTCTGAGTAGAGGACTTGTTGTGGAAATGAACAAATTGGGAATGATCTGATAGATAAGACTGGAACCATTTTAGCGTTGTTCCATTCAAGTCAGTTTGCTGTCATGTCATGTCAGTATGGTGGTCAATGGTATCAAAGGCAGCGCTGAGGTCCAATAAAAAAAGGACGGAGACAAGTCTTTTGTCAAATGCCATAAGGATGTCATCAGTAACTTTCACTAAGGCTGTGTCTGTGCTGTGATGTTTCCTAAAACCTGACTGAAATTTTTCAAATATAGAATTTTTTTCTAAAAAGGTGCATAGTTGATTAACAACTAGTTTTTTGAGGATCTTGGAAAAGTAGGGGAGGTTAGATATTTGTCTATCATTGGCAAAAATCCCAGAATCAAGCAAAGGTTTTTTTAAGGGCTGCACGGTAGAGCAGTGGTTAGCACTGTGGCAGCACAGTTTTACTCTCGGCCCGGGGATCGCGGGGACCGTGAGATCGTGGGTTCTATCCCTGCCCCCGGCCAACAGTGATCTGTGTGGAGTTTGCATGTTGTACTGCAAACTGTTGTACTGCATCCTGGGCAGTGCCCTGCCCTGGAGCGGGGCTGAGAATCGCGGCTGTTAAACCGTGTTGGGGCTTGTGGAAAAGCGTACAAAGCGTGCTGAGCCGTCCCGTGTCGCGCTAAAGCGTTCTAGTGGAAAAGGCCCTTTGGTTAGCTGAGCCACAGTGTTAAAGAGAAATCTGTGGTTGTTTTTATTTTCTTCTATCAAGGATGAAGAGTAATGTCGCCTAGTACTATGGAGAGATTTCTTATAAGTGATAAGGCTGGCATTCCGGCTGAACAAGATTTGTCTGTCTTATTTGCACTCCAAAGCATTTCACAGGATCTAACTTTCTGTTTTAACTTACGGGTGAGGGTGTTGTTGGTTCCAAGGTTGTCATAGCCAGGAGCGGCACTGGGGTTAAGCTCCCAGTGCTCATAAAATGCTCCTTTATGGCGTGCATCTCGAAAAGCCTCTGACAACTAAGTCCAACTCCTAGCCTGCCCGTGTGGTTTAGTCTCTAAGCCCGGCGGAACTGCTTTTACTAATAGGAGAAGGGGCGAGGGCGGACCTCTGGCGCCTTAAAACCAGATGCTTCGGGCAGATGGTGGCTCGTCAACCTGGGAAGGTAGTCCATCTAGTGGAAGGTAAACCCTGATTTCAAACCTCCGCTGCCTTGTGGCACACCCGGTCACGGGAAAGGCTTCGGGAGTCAACCCTGAGGAAAAATCTGGAGTCGGAGTCCCTAAGGCAGTTCTCTGTTGTGCTCAACATCGTTCTAGCAGCTCCTGCAACGGCGCTGGTGCCAAACTGTAGCAGCCCTGCTGGTCCTTTGGATTCATCAGTGACGTGGAGGGAGGGGACATGCTGCATGGGCAACATCTTGTCCTCCATATCTTCCTTCCCAGGCTTGAATCCTACCAAAGCCCAACGCTGGACTGTAGAACACCGGATCACTGGAGAGGACACTCCAGCTTTGCATTTGGTGTAGACAAAACACGGGGAATGACATTTACCGGTTATAAGCCACTGCTCAATTGGTGTAGAGCGCGGCACCAGGGGTTGTTCCCGACGGTGGGAGGGATCATCGGATCGCACTGGACAGCTACCGCCTGCCTCAAGCTGGGCAGCCCCCAGCCAATAAGGTGTTGTCCCGCCACAGCTTGCTTTCCTCATTGGGTGCATGGGGATGAGGAGAAGTCCGAACGGCAGGCTGAGAACCTTCGCACCAGGCAAGACAAAAAAACAAAAGAGACCAACTCTAAAACTGGGAACTTGGAACGTCTGCACTATGATGACAGGACTCGCTGCTAACCTCAAGGACATCAATGACACCAGGAAGACTGCCATCATCAATAATGAGCTGAAGAGACTGGGAGTGGATATTGCCACTCTCCAGGACACACGGTTGGCTGACGCAGGCACACTGAAAGAGAAGGACTACACCTTTTCCTGGCAGGGAAAGGGCAGTGATGAACACAAGGAACATGGAGTGGGCTTCGCAGTGAAGAACACCTTGCTGAAGATGGTGGAACTGGGCAGCAATGGCTCTGCACGACTCCTCACCCTCCACCTCAACACCACTCAAGGCCCAGTCACCCTCGTCAGTGTGTATGCCCCAACACTGACAGCCACACCAGAGGCAAAAGACAAGTTTTACGAGAATCTCGCAACAACTGTCAGGATCATCCCCAACTCTGAACAACTCATTCTCCTTGGAGACTTCAATGCCAGAGTGGGTGCTGACCATGACTCCTGGCCCTCCTGTCTTGGACCATTTGGCGTGGGCAGAATGAACGAGAACGGACAGTGGCTGCTCGAGTTCTGCACATATCACGATCTGTGCATCACAAACTCGTTCTTCAAGACCAAGCCCCAACACAAGGTTTCCTGGCGACATCCACACTCAAAGCACTGGCACCCGCTGGACTTGATCCTGACCAGGCGCACCTCACTGAAGAACGTGCTAACACCCGTTTGTTCCAGAGTGCAAATTGCGACACAGACCATTCATTGGTGTGTTGCAAGGTCAAGCTGCAGCTGAAGAAATTCCATCGTGCTAGACAGCCTGGAAAGGCACGGATTGACACCAGCAATATGGCCCAACCAGAACTTGTTGAGCAGTTTGCCTCCACCTTTGAAAAGGAACTTGGTGTACCACAAGAAGGAGAATCTGCAAAGCAGAAGTGGGAAGAGCTCTGAAACACCATCCACCGCACAGCCTTGGCTACCTTTGGGAGGAAGACCTCGAAGTCACAGGACTGGTTTGATGCCAAGTTGACTGAGATGACCCCCGTCATTGAAGCCAAGCGCTCAGCACTTGCTGGGTACAAGAAGTACCCAAACGAGAAGAATCTCCAGATTCTCAGGGTTGCGAGAAGCAAAGTTCAGCAGACTGCTCAGCACTGTGCCAACGAGTACTGGACTCAGCTCAGCCAAGACATTCAAACCGCTGCCATAACAGGGAACATCCGTGGTATGTACGATGGCATCAAGAAAGCACTTGATCCGGCTCAGAGCAAGACGGCCCCCCTCAAATCCTCCACTGGGGAGATGATCACAGAAAAGAACAAGCAGATGGAGAGATGGGTGGAACACTACTCCGACCTCTACTCCAGACAGAACACTGTGACACCGTCAGCCCTTGATGCCATCGACTGCCTGCCATCCATGGACGAACTTGACGCCGAGCCAACCATCGACGAACTCAGCAAGGCCATTGATTGCTTGGCCGCTGGCAAGGCACCCGGCAATGATGGCATACCCCCCGACCTGACCAAGCACTGCAAGACCGCCCTACTGCTGCAATTGCATGACATCCTCTGCCAGTGCTGGAAGGAAGGTGCCGTACCACAGGACACGAGGGACGCCAAGATCATCACCCTCTACAAAAACAAAGGGGAGAGAAGCGACTGCAACTACTGGGGCATCTCCCTCCTCAGCATTGTTGGCAAAGTCTACGCACGAGTTGTTCTCGTGCATGATGAAAATCCAGAACAGCTGGTCCGAAAATTTATGTCATCACAACTAAAACTATCCCCCGAAGTCACAAACTCAATTACCTTCCACCGAGTCCACCGAATTGGGCAAAAAAATTCCCAGAATAAACGTCCCAGACCTATTGTTGCCAAATTTGAACATTTTAAGCAAAAAAATTTGGTACAGAGGCAGGGCAAGCAGCTTAAAAACACCAATTATGGTCTAAATGATCAATTTCCACAGGAAATCTTGGAAAGGAGAAGGAAGCTTTTTCCCATTAGGAAACAATACATCCAAGAAGGTAAACGAGCTATTGTTTCTGTGGATAGATTGTATATAGATGGCAAGCTGTTTATGGATGAAACTATAACTCCCTGGTTATTCTTGAGCCTATTTTTTTTTTAAATTTTTTCATTTGTTTTTTTTTTTTTGTTTTTTTATTCACTATTTTATATATTTCTTTTTCTTTTAGTTACAGGTGGGAAAAAAAGAGTGGGATTATGCGCAGGTCTCTTACTCGATTTCAGTTTAATATGTTAACATTTGTCAAAATGTTTATTTCTTTGTTGTTGAGGTTGTTGTTTGTTTGTTTGTCTGTTGTAGGTTTTTTTTAAGTTTTTAGGTCATTGTTGTATGTTGTCTGCATTTTTTCACCATTTACTAACCTTCATGTCTGTTTTTTCTCATACTTCTGGTTTATAGGAAATAACTTGAAATACATGTACCCCATTTGCTTGCAATTGCAGGCAAATGGCACAGAGACATCATGCGCGCACACCCAATTATATATGCATAGGTGTATACACACAACATACACTACCGTTCAAAAGTTTGGGGTCACTTAGAAATTTCCTTATTTTTGAAAGAAAAGCACTTTTTTTTTAAATGAAGATAACTTTAAACTAATCAGAAATACACTCTATACATTGCTAATGTGGTAAATGACTATTCTAGCTGCAAATGTCTGGTTTTTGGTGCAATATCTAGATAGGTGTATAGAGGCCCATTTCCAGGAACTATCATTCCAGTGTTCTAACGGTACAATGTGTTTGCTCATTGCGTCAGAAGGCTAATGGATGATTAGAAAACCCTTGTGCAATCATGTTAGGTCTGTAATGCTGTAATTGCTGCAAATGGAGGATTCTTTGACAAATGCAAAGTTTGAAGGAAAAAAATATTATTTCAAATACAAATCATTATTTCTAACCTTGTCAATGTCTTGACTATATTTTCTATTCATTTTACAACTCATGGTGGTAAATAAGTGTGACTTTTCATGGAAAACAAAAAGATAATTGTGTGGGTGACCCCAAACTTTTGAATGGTAGTGTATATATACATATATATGCATACATTACAGACATACCACATAGGCACATATAGTTTACACATTTAGTTAGTCTTTAGTACACAACCAGTTAGTGAAAACATGTCTTCATTTAAGTTTGTCACGTGGAACATACGTGGAATTGGAAACGGGGAGAAGAGGCTAAAAGTTTTTAATCAATTGAATGATCTACAGGCAGACTTTGTTTTATTGCAGGAGACACATGTCTCTAAGTCGTCTGTAGATGCGCTCACCTCACCAGAATTCCCCCATATGTACTCAGCCGGCTTTAATTCTAAGCAAAGGGGGGTAGCTATACTGGTAAATAGAAGAATACACTTTGTTATGAATAACACCATAATAGATCCAGAAGGTAGATTTATAATACTAAAAATTTCAGTCCAAAATTTGGATCTATGTATTGCAAGCGTTTATGGCCCAAATGTTGACGACCCATCCTTTTTTCACACTTTTTTCACTTCTCTTTCTGAGCACTTGGACACCACACTTATAATAGGAGGGGACTTCAACTTGGTATTAAACCCTGAAGTCGACAGGCTCAGTACATCGGGGATTTATCGAAAATGGCTGGCTACTGACACTCTCAAACCGTACATGAATGATTTTGGTCTTTGCGATGAATGGCGATCTCTTCACCCAACTCTTCGGGAATATACCTTTTTTTCATCAGTTCATAGTTCATATTTGCGTCTAGATTTCTTCTTAGCCAGTAACTCTATTGTGAGGGACATCATAGACACTGAAATATGTTCAAATCAAGCTATTAGCGATCATCATCCAGTTTCTCTTACATTAGTAAATAGGGAAGCTACAAGGGAAACTAGGAGCTGGAAATTTAATATATCACTACTGAAAGATGAAGACTTTATTAATTATTTTAATAAAGAGTGGGAATCATATCTGGAATATAATGATGTGCCAGGAATATCCCCAGGTGTTCTTTGGGAAGCAGCAAAAGTGGTCATGTGAGGTAAAATAATCTCTTACTGTTCATACAAGAATAAAAAAGAAAAAGCACTGATACTGGATTTAGAACAGAAGATTAAATCACTGGAGACAACTTGTGCCATTTCGCCACAGGAACAGGCACTTAACGATTTGAGAAAATTAAAGCTGGAATTAAAAGAAATTACAAACAAAAGAGCACAGTTTTTAATACAAAGACTGCATCTTGAGAACTTTGAACACAGTAATAAATTGGGGCGATATCTTGCAAACCAGCTTAGATTGAATAAAGAAAAAAACAACTATCCATTCTATCAATGATATGACTGGAAATATTACCCATGTGCCTGAAGAAATAAATAACTCCTTCAGAAAGTTTTATGAAAATCTCTACTCATCACAGGTTAACCCATCAGACTCAGAGATAAATACATTTTTTGGACAATATTAATCTACCACAATTAAATAATGAACAGATTGTGGCTCTGGATGCACCTCTTCAGGTGTTTGAACTCCAGGAGGCACTTAAGCACATCCCAAACAACAAAGCCCCGGGACCAGATGGTTTTCCAGTAGAATTTTATAAAGAATTTTGGCCCGTGATGGCACCTACTTTTTTTAAAATGGTGAACCAAATCAAAGAAGATAATGTAATTCCTCCGAATATGAATTTGGCTAGTATTATCCTGCTCCTTAAACCTGGAAAAGAACCTACGCTTCCATCCAGCTACCGTCCCATCTCGCTTATGAATGTCGATCTCAAAATAATTTGCAAAGCTCTCGCCAAAAGACTGGAAAGGATAATCCCGTTTATTATACACACAGATCAAACAGGTTTTATCAAGGGTAGGCACTCGGCTGATAATACACGCAGGCTATTTAATTTAATAGACTACTGCAAGATCAATAATGTAGAAACTACAATCTTGTCCCTGGATGCAGAGAAAGCCTTTGACCGGGTTAACTGGAAATTTCTTTTCATGGTGTAAAACAAATTTGGGTTTGGTTCATCTTTCATAAACTGGGTTAAAACACTATATAGATGTCCAGTTGCATCTGTCCGAACAAATGATCATACTTCCCGAAGCTTTAATCTCCAGAGAGGTACTAGGCAGGGGTGTCCACTCTCTCCCTCACTTTTTACCATCTTTATTGAACCATTAGCAGCAGCCATACGACAAAATGTTGATATCAGAGGTATTCAAACTGGAGAAAAGGAACATAAGATAAGTCTTTATGCTGATGATGTATTGATTTTCCTTGAAAACTCAGAAAGATCTCTTCTTCAGACAGTGGCGCTCATTGATAAATTTTCATCATTATCAGACTACTCTATTAACTGGGTAAAATCAATAGCTTTACCCATAAATTGCAATTTCCCAAATACATCTACTATTCCAATACAATCAGGGAATGTTAAATATTTAGGAATAGATATTTCCCCCAGGCTCTCAGAGTTATTGCGACTAAATCATATCCCCCTTTTAAAAAAGATACAAGACGATCTTACGCGCTGGAGGACACTACCTTTATCATTAATGGGAAGAGTGGCAACCATTAAAATGATGGTCATTCCTAAAATTAATTATTTGTTCTCAATGATCCCTACCCAACCATCAATGGCCTGGTTTAAGTCTCTAGACTCAAATATAAGTAAATTTTTATGGAAGGATAAACCATCACGGATTAGTTTAAAAACCCTCCAAAAAGCAAAAGAGTGCGGAGGCTTAGATTTACCAAATTATTTTAATTACTTTTTAGCCAATAGATTGCAGTTCGTTTCAAAATGGACAAAATCAACCCCATTAGGGAACCCATGGTTAGATGCTGAACAGGCTCTCTGTGGGTCGCTAAATATCTCTGACTTACCTTTTATAAGCCCCTCTATTAAACGCCATGAGTGTTTTAAAAGTATTAATATTAGTTCCTCTCTGACGGCTTGGTGGAATTTTTTAAAAATAACAGGGTCTTCACTTGTCCCCTGTAAACTCACACCCATTTGGAATAATCCTGGTATCCTGCAACAAAAGAGGACATTAAAATTTTCACTATGGCAAGAGAAGGGAATAAACAACTTAGAACATCTTATTCAAGGTGGAAATTTTATCCAATTTCAGGATCTAGTGTCACAACATAAAATCAGTGATAAAAAAGTATTTTGAATATCAACAGCTTAAATCCATAATAAAAGCAAGATTTAATCTTAATCAGACAGATTTAGAAGTACCAGTTAAGGTGGCAGAGTTTCTAAATCTCCGTTCCCCAAAATTGATATC
This sequence comes from Pholidichthys leucotaenia, assembly GCA_020510985.1. NCBI lineage: Eukaryota > Metazoa > Chordata > Actinopteri > Cichliformes > Pholidichthyidae > Pholidichthys > Pholidichthys leucotaenia. The sequence goes on along the minus strand of CM035836.1, from coordinate 82,740,141 downwards.
AAAAATATATAGACTATTATCAAAGTTGGATGAGTCCATATCTCTTCCAATATCAAAATGGGAGACAGACTTATCGATTAAAAAGGAGGAAAGTTTCTGGACACAAATATGTTTAAACACTTTTAAGATGACTAAAAACTCTAACTTACAACTTATACAGTATAAAATTCTACATAGAATTCATTATACAGGACAAAGGATGTTCAAAATTGGCCTGAGTCGCACAAATATCTGCCCTCACTGTACTAACAATGTCCTGGATAGCTATATGCATGCTATGTGGTCCTGTGCACCGGTTCAAAAGTTCTTGCAGAAGACATGTGAAGACCTGTCGGCATGGCTTGGGTATAGTGTCCCACCCTCACCCACACTTTGCATATTAGGTGATTTAAGTAAAATAAATATAGATGCAAGGATGTCACACATGGTTCTCACTGCCTTATGCATCGCAAAGAAAGCTATCCTCATGAACTGGAAAACAAGAAATAACTTATGCACGACTTACTATAATAACTTACTATTGGATTATATTAGCCTGGAAAGAATGTCAGCCTCCTCAAATAATCAATTGGTGGAATTCAATTCTCTCTGGTCCCCGATTATTAATTCTATAATCTGAGGGGTGGCGGGCAGTGACTCACTCTCCTTGGCACCTCTGGCGGCTGGCTGCGCCCCAACTGCAGGTGTCCGGAGGGCCTGTTCCGGGGTGGCCGTCTGTCTGGCCCTGGGGGGGGGGATGGCGGGGGGTGCTGTTGGGTGGGCCGGGGGGGTGGGGCTGTGGCCCCTGGCCGGCATGCCTCGCCCCTCGTGAGGGGTCTGGGTCTGGCCCTGGGCCCCTGGTGCTGGGGGGGGGGGGGCGTCCCCCCGCCCTTTGCCGGGGTCGGGTGTGTGCCGGCGGTGGGGGTTGTCCCTGATACATCCTTGCGTGGTGGGGTCGTGTGTTTCCTCGGGCCCTGGTGCCGCCCAGGGGCTGGTGCCCGCTTCCTGGGTTGCCCTCCCCGTTCACGAGGGTCTGCGGGTGGGGGGGGGTGTGAGTGTAGGCTTGTGTATGGGCGGATGTGGAAGTGGGTGTGTGTTGAGTGGGTAGGTGGGGTTGTGTGTTTGTGTAGGTGGGTATGTGTGATGGTGGGTGGAGTTATGTGTGTGTATGGAAGCGGTTACTTGTGGGTAGATGTCTAGGGGGTGGAGGATGTGTGTATGGGTAGGAGAGCTTTGTTGGGTGGCAAGGGTTGGGCAGTCCATCCAGTGGCATGGGGGCTGGCGTTTTGGGGCTTGCTTGTCCCGGCCACCCTGCTGTTGTGTTGGGGGGTGAGGAACTTTGCTACATCGCCCCTGGTGTCATTGGCAGCGGGTGTGCGTTGGTGCTTGGGGGTGGCTGGGGGGTCATTGGTGCGGGTTGTTGGCCGTGTTTCCATTGGGTTGTTCCGGGGTGGCTGTGGTTGCAGGGCGGCCTGCAGCTGTCGGTGTGTGTCTGAGGTGGGTGGTCGTGGGCCTGCGTGGGCGCTCGGGTGTGTCGCGTGGCATGTTGGGCGCTGTGTGGGTCCGGCCCATTGTTCACTATTGTGACTGTTGTTGTCCATGTTCGTGTGTGTAAGATGAGTGGAAGTATGTTTGGCTGCCCCGTCATGTTAGTGGTGCTGGAGCGCCGGGGCGTGATGCTGGTGGGTCCTGGGCTGTTTCCACTGGCGGCCCTTGCCCTGGGTTGGGATTTGGGGGCAGTGGGTGGCCTCATAAACCAGTCTGCAAGCTTGCTTCTGGGGGCGAGGGCGGCCTTGTTTTTAGACCGCCTACCTCCCAGTCTTATTTCCCGCCCTCCTCCTCCCCCTGATCTTTTTTGTTACATTTAGGGCTTTGGGGTGGGGGTGTGCCGCACTATGTCGGTGAAGGGATACCTTTGCCGCTTGGTGGGGCTGCACTCACCTCAATTTTAATTGTATTTTAGACACTGAGGGCTTGGGGGGATGGGGGCTCTGCTGTCCATCACAGTGGCTAACGATGCTTCAATTACAATCCCCCCAAATTTAATTGCACTTTAGTAGTCCACACATTTATACACAATTATATCATATAACCGACACACACCCACCATGTTCTGTGCAGGGGGAGGAGGTGGGGGTCTTCCCCCACCCCTGTTGCCCTGCTCTTGCTGGGGGCGTGGGGGCCTGGTGGGGAGCCTGGGACCTATCATGTTGTAAAAATCCCTGGATGCTACTAATATATAGATACAACCAAGGAAGTGACGGGGGGCTGAATATGAGTTTAAGTGTGAGTGGGAGGGTGATGAATGGAGGTGGTGATCGTCGGTCGGTTCTGTGCGGCGCTTTGCATGCCGGGTGGCATCTTGGGGCGCCTGCGGTGGTCTGCTGATTGTTCGCTCAGATGGGCGCCGGGGGGTGGGGTTCTGCTTCTGTGGCCTGCGCCGGTGGCCTCCCTGGTCACTGCCGGGCACTGGTGCATGTTCAGGCTCGCTGCATCTGCTTTGCAGCCGGCTTTTGAAATAAAGGTGAATGAGTAGTGAATTTAAGTGGGTACTGGAGTGAGAGAGAATGGGTCGGTCTGGGTGAGTGAGAGGGGTGTGCATGGGAACATGTGGGTGTGAAGGTATGGGGAGGGGTGTGCCTGCGAGTCGGGAGGGGCTGGATTAAGGGGGGTAGTGTCTCTCGGCAACGTGAGCTCACCTGGGCAAGGGGACTTCTTTGGACGTGGGGGTCCCTGGGGTGTGTGGCCGAGGCCCTGGGGCGGGGCCGCTGTGGGGGTACCTGGGGGGGCTCGCACTGGGGGGCGCTGGCTGGTCTCTGTCCTGAGGGGTGGGGTCGCTGGCCTCCTGGTGCCTGGGGCCTGGGGGCGGATGTTGGCCCCACTGGGGGGGTGGGGGTCGAGCGGGTCCAGGGGTGTGGGCTCACCGCACCGGCCGCCGGGCGGCCTGCCCTCCCTTGATCGTCCCTCCGGGTGTGGATGCCTGGCTTTCCTGGGGCTTGCTGACCTCGGGGCTGGGGGTTGGTGGCGCTGCCTTGCCTGCTCGGGGTCCTCGGGGGGAGGGCTGCTGCGACCGGCCCTCCGCTCGTATGTTTCCTGACAAACCACTCACATGCACACACTTGCGCACGTTCTCATATATAGGCACACAGACATACATGTACAAGTGTCTCTCTTTTAACAGGTGCAGAAACCAGACTCATGTTGAGACATCTCCGGTGGAAGAAGCAGTTTGTCTTTTGTTTGTTTTAGTTGTTGTTTTTTTTTTTTTTTTGGTTTGTCTGTTCCCCTCCCTTTTCTTTCCCCCCTTCACACACTTCCTTTCCCTCTTCCCCATCCTGTTGGGTCTTCCATGGGTAAAACAATTAATATTAAAAGTTATTACAGGAGGAGTTTACAACAATATACAGTGCAAAGTTAGGCACTGTATAGGCTCCTCTTGGCAAAGTAAATCTGTTTTGGCACAGTAGGGTGACAGATCCCTGTTCTGTTTGCCTAGCTGCCTGACAGGACAAGGGGGGAAAAAAAAGTCTACGCACGAGTTGTTCTCGTTCGTCTACAGACGCTTGCCGAACGTGTCTACACCGAGTCTCAGTGTGGCTTCCGCGCTGAGCAATCGACGGTAGACATGATATTCTCCATCCACCAACTCTAGGAGAAATGCAGAGAACAGAACATGCCCCTGTATGTTGCCTTCATCGACCTCACCATAGCATTCGATCTGGTCAGAGGAGAGGGCCTTTTCAAGATCCTGCCAAAGATAGGATGCCCACCAAAGTTGCAAAGCCTCATCGTGTCATTTCACACCAACATGCAGGGGATAGTGCAGCATGACGGCAACGTCTCAGAGCCATTCAACATACGCAGCGGAGTGAAACAGGGCTGTGTACTTGCGCCAACCGTTTTTGGGATTTTCTTTGCTATGCTCCTGAGGCATGCCTTCAGCACAGCAACAGAAGGAATCTACCTGCACACAAGATCTAAAGGCAGGCTTTTCAACCTCGCCCACCTGAAAGCCAGAACCAAAGTACGCGAGGCTCTAATCAGAGACATGCTGTTCGCAGACGACGCTGCAGTCGCAACCCACACACAGCAGGAGCTTCAGACCCTGATGGACCACTTCTCCCAGGCATGCAAGGACTTCGGGCTTACCGTCAGCCTGAAGAAGACTAATGTCTTGGTGCAAGGCACGGAAGCACCACCAACCATCACCATCGACGACTATGAGCTGGAGGTCGTGAATCAGTTCACGTACCTGGGGTCCACGATTAGCAACAACCTCTCCCTTGATACAGAGATCGACAAGAGGATTGGAAAATCAGCCTTCACACTCGCTCACCTCACCACACGAGTGTGGGAGAATCCCAAACTCTCTGTCAAGACAACGATGGCAGTGTACAACGCCTGCATCATCAGCACACTGCTCTATGGGAGTGAGACGTGGACAACATACACCCGGCAGGAAAAGAGACTGAACTCCTTCCACTTGCGCTGCATTCGCCACATCCTGGACATATCCTGGCAGGACAAAGTGCCCAACACAGAAGTTCTGTCCTGCGCCGGCCTTCCCTCCATGTTCACTCTACTCAGGCAGCGCAGGCTCCGCTGGCTAGGCCACGTTCACCGTATGGAGGATGGCAGATTCCCCAAAGACGTCCTCTATGGAGAACTGGCGACTGGCAGAAGAGACATTGGCCGCCCACAGCGGTGTGGACATCTGCAAGAGAGACATGAAGGCCCTGGAGATCAACACAGAGCGCTGGGAGGACCTTGCAACGGACTGCTCCAAATGGAGAGGCACCCTGACCAGACAGCTCAAGGTGGGTGAAGAGAGACTGACTGCTGCAGCAGATGAAAAAAGGACCCGCAGGAAGAACCGCCACAGACCCAGCAGCACGGAGACCACCCACAAGTGCGACCTGTGTGACAGGGACTGCCATTCGCGCATTGGCCTGTTCAGCCACAGGCGGTGCTGTTCCAGCAGAGTAGACGTTTAGGATTCTCTTCCATGGTCATCATAGATCGACGGAGGCCGAGAGAGAGAGGGAGTTGTACCATGGAGCTAGTCTCCTATTTTTAATAGTTTTCTTTTTAAGAGGGGCTATGGAGTCAAGTGTTGACTGCAGTGTGGCTGCAGTACTACCAACTAAAAGGTCTAATTCTATTGGATTCAAGGAGTCAGTGCTGTCTACTATATTGAGACATGCTAAAAGAGTAAGTGCTGAAGGGATTATTCCTTTAAAGTGAGCCACGGCACTATCAGATTAGTATCTGGTAACTATATTTCTGTTTGATACTGTGAAATCGGATAGCACAAATTTGAACGTTATCAAATAGTGGTAAGTCAGTGTAGGATTTTGAGGGATGACAAGCAGCTCATCAATTTCTACATGGTAGGCCAAGACCAGGTCAAGGGTGTGATTATGAAATTATCACACCCATCCATCCTTATGGAATGGAATAAAACAGATTGTCCCTTAGAACATGTGCACCGAGTGTTATGATCCGAGCGCCGGTTCTGATCGCGCTCTGGCTAAGTTATTTCTCGCTGCCAGTCTTGACAGCTGCGGGCTGTATTCTGGAATCACGGGGCTCTTATTGTGAAAGTGCTCGGTGGGGCTTCCGCCTGTCAACGGCCGGTCAGCTGATTGTCATTACCGTCGTTGGTGCTTCGCCCTTTTAAGCCCGGCACTGACGATGGTAAGACGCAGGAGTATTGGTCGATTCTGGTCAATGTTACATCTGAGTGGCTTCATCCTGCCAAGCCCTGGGTCTGTGCCTCGTCATACCTGTGAGTGCCGCAGACCTTCATGTCAGGTCTGTCATCTTTGTTATGTCACAGTTAGCTCGTAGCGGCTGAGTTAGCCCTACGAGCCCAAGCCTCAGTCATGTGCTTGTTTGCCCTTATGGGTTCATAGTTGTGTTTTGTCACGTCTGGAAATAAATAACATCTCTGCCAAACTCTCTGGTGAACTGTGCGGCGTCTCTTGGTGATCCGCGAGGATCACCACATGACAGTATACTCCTGCCAGGTCGTCCAAACGGGGGCGCCGCATTGAGACGCCGTTTCACCGGGAGTTTGTGCCTTTATTGGACTATTGTTTCTTCTCGCTCAGTTGTCAACATCTGGGAGAATGCCGTCATCAAGGGTCCGCGGTCGGCGCCTGGACCAGGAGGTAGCGAGCGTGCTGGAATACGCCGATGGGGCGCTCCTCGCCGCTACATTTGACGACACCTCCAGTTTCATGCGTTGGCATCTGGGCGTCGCTGAGGAGCACCTGGACAGCCTTCCCCTCGACTACGACGATCATCCGGAGGTGATATCGAGGTGGGAGGAACTCGCCGCTCAGTGCGAGGTTCTTCGTGGGCTGGAGGAGGAAGAGAGCGGGAAGCAGAGGAGGAGGCATCCCCGCTCCCCGCGTTGGTGTCCCGTTCCCGTCCCGGAGCAGGTCCAGGAGTACGTGCCATCTGGGGGCCGACGAGGACGTTGGCGTAACGGCGCGGGCAACCCTCAGTGGAATCTCCGGCTGGACTTGCTGCCGGTGTATCCCGTCAGCGAATCTTCGAGAGCGGCCCCACCTCGTTTTCCTAGGGGGCCCTCTGTCGCCATCCAGCGGGGAGAAGGAGGAATGACGTCCCCCACAGCGGGAACCATCTCTGCCCCAGGAGGAAGGCAAGTGATCGTTTGTTTGTCACATCTTAATAATGATCTGCCTTGTCTGACTCCTGGGGACAGAGTTCGGGGTTCGCAGTCCCCCGAGCTCCCTCCACCTGCTGTGGATAAAATTATTAAACCTACTGCCTCTGTGTTCTCCCCCGTGGAGCCGTCCACGACGCCAGGCCAGCGTCGCCGGACAAAGAGGGCCCCTGCAGTGCTGGATAGCCTGCATCCGGCCCCGCAGTCATGTCTTGGATGGAGGAGAGGAGCGGACTGCGGCCCGGAGCCTGAGCCGACGAGGAAGCGTCCCCGGATCTCCTCGCCGGAGCGGTCCGAATCAGTGGGTCAAGGGTTCCCCGCCTCCACGCCAGACGGGTCGTCGGCGTGGACAACAGCGTGGGAGGAACCCGAGGCTGCAGATGTCATCGTGCCAGCTGCGGAGCCCGACGCAGCTGAGTCCGAGTCAGCTGACGAGAGTCGCCCTGAACCCGGATCGTCGGAGTCCTGGGTGGCAACGGAACCTGAGTGCAGGCAAGTGCTCCCTCTTATGTCTCTGTCCTCTTTTGTTGAGCATTTTTGCTTGCCTCTCGGGGAGACGAGTGAGGAGCAGCCGTCTGCTGCGCCCGAGCTCGTCTCGCTGGGTTCCGTTGCTTCCGATGATACTGATCCCGGTTTTCCTGTCCCCGAGCTTTCTTTTAGTGTCACCTCCGGGGAACGGGTCGGAGTCACCGAGGTGTAGGTCCCAGGTTCGGCGGTGGAGTTCATCAGCGGAGCTGCACCGGAGGCCCAATCGGGTCCCACCGCAGGGGCGGTTTCGGCCCAATCGGGGTCCGACGTGGGTTCGTCGGCGGCCCAATCGGGGTACACCGCGGGTGCGGTTCTGGCTCAATCGGGGCCCAACGTGGGTGCAGCTGGGACCCAATCTGTGTCCAGTGGTGATGCAGCGCGGAGCGGATTCTTGGCTCGCCCTGCTCATCGACCCCCTCAGAATCACCGCCACTTTTCTTCATCGCCGGGGGCCATGAGGGTCCCTGTTCGCTCACCCCGGTTCTCCAGAGTTTTGTTCTCGTCTGGGAGGCCGCTGCGGGTTGTTGATGCCCTGGACTGGTGGCTGAGGGACACGGGTCGGCCGCCAGAGGGACTGTTTCGCCGGTTCGGCGCCTCGGTTCGGCCACCCGACCTGTTATGTGTGCCATGGGGCTACCTAGTTCGACCACCGGAGAAACGGACGTACGGGACTTTGGACTCTGGTGAGCCGCCTGGTCCGCCTCCGTTGACCATCGGTCGACATAAACTGTCGGGGGGTGGTAGTGGTCTCTGGGTGTGTCTCAGTATTTGTGCCTTTTTTTTTTCCTTCCTCGTCCTGGTTATGTTGTATCTAGTGTTCATGCCTTTGTTTTGAAAGCCACAGTCAAGTCATAGTCATGTTATGTCAAAGCAATTTTTGATTGTCTCTTTTGTTTTTGAAAGCCACAGTCTAGCCATAGTAAAGTTATGTTAAGCAATTTTAGATTGCTTCAAGTGTGTTTGCAGTAGCCCTGCTGGTTTATGTATAGTCTGGGTAGAGCGTGTAGTGATCTGTTGTTTTTTTTTTTGTTTTGTTTTGTTTCATGTATAGTTTGGTATGAGCGGGTAATGCTCTGTTTTTGTTTCTTAGTCTGGTATGAGCGGGTAATGCTCTGTTTTTTGTTTTTTCATGTTAAGTCTGTTTTGAGCAGGTAATGTGTTCTTGTATTTAATTTATCAGAACTTGTAGTTCTGGTTTTTGTTTTCCTTTGTACATTTTTTCTTGTTTGTCTTGTCATTGTCTTGTATGGTTTTTTAGTCTTGTCATTGTCTTGTATGTTTTTTTTTTAGTCTTGTCATTGTCTTGCATGTTTTTTTGTCTTGTTCATGGGTTGGTTATGGTTTTCATGGGTTGGGTTCTCTCCGTCCGCACCTGTCCCCCAACCTCCCACCCTGGGGGGGCGGGGGGGCAGGGTGGTTCCTTGGGGCGTTCGGAGTCCGCCAGTGGAGGGAGGGTACTGTTATGACCCGAGCGCCGGTTCTGATCGCGCTCGGGCTAAGTTATTTCTTGCTGCCGGTCTTGACAGCTGCGGGCTGTATTCTGGCCTCACCGGGCTCTTATTGTGAAAGTGCTCGGTGGGGCTTCCGCCTGTCAATGGCCGGTCAGCTGATTGTCATTACCGTTGTTAGTGCTTCGCCCTTTTAAGCCCGGCACTGACGATGGTAAGACGCAGGAGTATTGGTCGATTCTGGTCAACGTTACATCTGAGTGGCTTCATCCTGCCAAGCCCTGGGTCTGCGCCTCATCATACCTGTGAGTGCCGCAGACCTTCATGTCAGGTCTGTCATCTTTGTTATGTCACAGTTAGCTCGTAGCGGCTGAGTTAGCCCTACGAGCCCCAGCCTCAGTCATGTGTTTGTTTGCCCTTATGGGTTCATAGTTGTGTTTTGTCACGACTGGAAATAAATAACATCTCTGCCAAACTCTCTGGTGAACTGTGCGGCGTCTCTTGGTGATCCGCGAGGATCACCACATGACACGGAGTCTATTTGGATGGATGCCATCTTGCCTCATAAATGAGGGGCGGTTCAAGAACAGGTTGAAATTGTCTATTAAACCAATGTTAAAAGTAGGAAATGTCAAACACAACAAGGTATTAAGGCTAAGAATTCTGCTAAAATGATTGCAACCTCTTCTAAAAGGAGTAAGTGGCCCAGAAATAAACACACATCTGCCATAGTTCTAAAGGGTGGACAGAAGGCTCCTGAAGTCTCTCTTTAAGATCTCAGATTCTTCAACTGGGATGTTGTTGCATCCAACATGCACAATAACAGTTTTAGCGTGAGTGTATTCATTTAACCTCTTGCACTCCGGTGTACCGCGGGCGGGCACATCTCCGCGTCCTAGAGTGCACGAGGGCGCACAAGGGCACATGAGGGCGCTGCGTCCTAGAGCACACTGAAAAAAAAGCTGCATTTCCGTTCTTCCACTACAGACACAGCCGCGAACAGAAAGCCAAAGGAGTGCTTTGATTGGTTTAGATGTGATTGACCTCTCATTCGACTAATAAGAGCCTTGAATTGGGTTTCTGAAACTTTGAAGAACCAATGACTGAAAACCTAGCAAGAAGGACCTGCCTACCAACGGCTGCGAATACAGCCAGCCAATTGAAGCACAGAAGTTTGAAAGCGTGCGTCCCTTGCAAAATCTGTTTTGTGTAAGGCTGGGTGAAGAGAGACTGACTGCTGCAGCAGATGAAAAAAGGACCCACAGGAAGAACCGCCACAGACCCAGCAGCACGGAGACCACCCACAAGTGCAACCTGTGTGACAGGGACTGCCATTCGCACATCGACCTGTTCAGCCACAGGCGGTGCTGTCCCAGAAGAGTAGACGTTTAGGATTCTCTTCCATGGTCATCACAGACCGACGGAGGCCGACGACGAAGGCTGGGTGACACACACGCGTTCACCAGTCTTTTTTTCTTACTACTGTTATTTGTTTTGAAAAATCGCTTGCCAAAACCGCAATCATGGAAGCGCAAAACCGCAATAATGGAATCATGGTTTGACCGGGTCGCGTGACCAGAACCACGAGTCCGTAACAAGCGGACCTGCATCATGTTCGTCTGACAATGAGGAAGAGAAGTTCGCCAGCGACACTGCTGTTGTGAACAGCTAAGTGTTATAAGCTAAATTATTCTTTATCCCTGAAAATTGTAATCAAAAATGACTTTTGACCGATCGGTAAATTACAACTGTGCGTAGTAGACCGCGGTCCACAAAGTCCGAAGTCCGTGTGCTGCGGTACACAGTTCGTGCGCCGCGTCCGGACCGTGAAGGCTGCCCCCCCCACTACTCTTCTGTAGCGGATTGCAGATATATTGCAGATATTTCAGTACAACTGTGCGTAGTAGACCGTGGGGATGGTGCGCTGCGGTCGCCACATCGCCACATGGCTGTTCCATCATGTGGCGATGGGCGATGTCCGTCCTCTGTAGCGGGGGGGTGGGGGATGGGAGTTGTTATCTTCTACATTACAGATATTTTAGAAAAATTTTTAATGCACTGTAGGTTATTTTTTCTTGTAAAAAAAAGCCACACATTTTTTACGTGGCATGCTTCTTTGTGTGTGGGGGCTTGTTTGTTCATGCATTCATGAATGAATGAATAAACAACACCCCCCCCCACACACAAACACACAGCCCTGATTGTCACCTTTCATTAGAGCCCAAGATCAAGCTTCTATATTGAATCATTAAAAAGTCACAGACGTTTTTCCAAACTTTGCCATTTGGCACAATTTGGCACAGTTCAAAAACGCCTGGGAACAACCTAAGAAAAAAGTTGTGTAATATATTCATTTTTTTGTGTTATTGTTACAAAATTTGGACCTCAGCTGGATAACACTTGGTTCTACATTTCTGTTGCATTTTCCAGCCCATATCTGACAGCTGTGTGTTATTTGAAAGCATTTGTATCCAAAAAAACCACCCAGGCGAAATTTATTTTCTTCAAGTTCAGTATGTTTAGATGATTGTTACTCAGTGGCCGGAGCACTGAGAGAGATTATGACTGTTTTGCCAAAAAATTCAAAGTGTTTTCTTTTAAATGAGACCAACCCCATGAAGATGCTGCAAAGGGTTGAAGAACAGGTTTTGATTTACTTTGGGTACGTTATTTTTTGGCGTTTTTAGGGAAATTGACCAGAGTGCAAGGGGTTAATAGGTCAGGGGAAAGACCCTCAATGTCTGACACTTCAGCCCCAGGAAAAAAATTTGTAGCACAGTACCTCTTCTGACGTTCTTCATTTTTGAATCACCAACTACCAGCGTCGTCTGGGGGGACTTTGTCAGTGGCTTCTGAAATGGTGGATAATTTTGCCGTTGTTGTTGCTTCAGTGGCGGTGAGGTGCCAGTGCAGGGGAGATGTGGGGGGTTGTGCTCTTTTCTTTTTGGAGCTGGTGGAAAGTTTGGCACACCTAAGGTAGTTTTGATCCGGGGCTTGCGGGTTTGGGGCGCTGCTGAAGGAGGAGGGGCGGCCATGGGAGGAAGATCAACGTCCAGGTGGGGGAAATCTTCCAGGGAAAGGATGTCAAATCTGTTTTCCAGCAAAGGGGGAAGGGAGGAGGCGCGGCCATGTCTGGTCAATCCCCGACATTTGCTATTTGGCCCAATCATGGCCAGGACATGCATTGAGGCTGTGAAGAACCACCCGGGGTTTTAGGTTTAGCTCCGAGCTGAAGCCAGTGTTTGGTGCTTGATTCCTGGACAGCTGAGGTGACCGGAGCAGGGGTGGAGGTGGATGGCTATATGCTAATTTCACCCAGGTAAGTAGCCGTCTCGGCTAGCTGCGAGTCCATCACTGCCGCCAATGTCGGTCCAAAAATGAAAATGTCCAGATTATTTTCAGCCTCTCAAATCTTATAGAGGTTAGAGAGTCTCAGTTCAGACTCAGAAACCTTCTTAGAGAGAGAAACACAGCTGACACAGGTTGGAGAGGGACTCATGGCTTTCCAGACTAGAAGTGGCTAGCTAGCTAAAACAGATAGGTTAGTCTAATCCAGTGAACAGCCCTGATCGGGGTCTGATTCACCTGTGAGCCAACACGGGCTATTGTATTTACTGAGCTAACACTAAGTAAAAACCCCCTCATGGATCGACACCTTATCGTGGTGGGGGGATTTGCGTGCCCCAGTAATCCCAGGAGCTGTGCTGTCCGGGGCAATTTGCTTCTGATAGGGCCACCCAAGACAAACTGGTCCTGGGTGAAGGGCCAGACTAAGAATGATCCAACAGACTTTGATGATAAATTCTAGATCAAGGATTCAGTGTACCCTGTCTGGTATGGGGTTACCGGGGCCCCACCTTGGAGCCAGGACCGGGGGAGGGGCTTGATGGCTAGCGTCTGGTGGCCGGGTTTCCACCCATGGGACCCGGCCGGGCTCAGCCTGAAGGAGTTACATGGGTCCACCCTCCAGTGGGCTCACCACCTGCAGGAGGGATCATGGGGGTCCGGTGCTATGTGGATTAGGTGGCGGTCAAAGGCGGAGACCTTGGCGGACTGATCCCAAGCTTTCTAAACTGGCTTTTGGTACGTGGAATGTCACCTCTCTGGTGGGGAAGGAGACTGAGGTGGTGTACAAGGTTGAGAGATACCGGCTAGATATAGTCGGCCTCACCTCAAGACACAGCTCCATTTCTGGACCCAGTCTCCTGGAGAGGGGCTGGAGCTTGGCCTTTTCTGGAGTTGCCCTGGGCAAGAGGCGACGAACAGGGGTGGGTATTCTTGAATCCCCCCACCTCGCTGCCTCTATATTGGAGTTTTCCCCGGTGGATGAAAGGGTGGCTTCCCTGCGCCTTCGGGTTGGGAAATGGGTCCTGACCATCATTTGTGCCTATGCACCAAATGATGTTTCAGAGTACCCACCCTTTTTGGAGTCTGTGACTGGGGTGATGGAGGGTGCTCCTCTTGGAGACTCCATTGTCCTACTGGGGGACTTCAATGCGCACATGGGCAATGACAGCGAAACCTGGAGGGGGGTGATTGGGAGGAACGGCCTGCCCGATCTGAACCCGAGTGGTGTTCAGTTATTGGACTTCTGTGCTAACCACAGTTTGTCCATAACGAACACCATGTTCAAGCATAAGGGTGTCCATATGTGCACCTGGCACCAGGACACCCTAGGTCGCAGGTCGATGATCGATTTTGTTATTGTGTCATCAGACCTGCGACTGTATGTCTTGGACACTCGGGTAAAGAGAGGTGCAGAGCTGTCAACTGATCACCACCTGGTGGTGAGTTGGATCCGATGGCAGGGGAGGAAGCTATTCAGACCTGGTAGACCCAAATGTATAGTGAGGGTGTGCTGGGAATGTCTGGCTGAGGCCCCTGTCCGGGAGGTCTTCAACTCCAACCTCCGGAAGAACTTCAACCACATTCCGAGGGAGTCTGGAGACATGGAGTCTGGATGGGCCATGTTCTCCACCTCTGTTGTTGAAGCGGTGGCCCAGAGCTGCAGCCGCAAGGTGGTCGGTGCTTTGCGTGGTGGCAACCCTCCAACCAAGTGGTGGACACCAGTGGTGAGGGGGGCCATTAAGCTGTAGAAGGAATCCTATCAGGCTTGGTTGGCTTGTGGGACTCCCGAAGCAGCTGAGGTGTACCGGCAGGCCAAGCGGAGTGCAGCTCGGGTGGTTGCTGAAGAAAAAACCCGGGTATGGGAGGAGTTCAATGAGGCCATGGAGCAAGACTTTCGGTCGGCCTCGAAGAGATTCTGGCAAACTGTCCGGCGGCTCAGGAGGGGAAAGCACCTCCCAGTCCACACTGTGTATGGTGCAGATGGGGCACTGTTGGCTTGGACTGGGGATATCATTGGGCGGTGGAAGGAATACTTCGAGGATCTCCTCAATCCCACTGATACGCCTTCCACAGAGGAAGCAGGGTTTGTGGATGAGGAGAACGACTCGCCTATCACAGGGGCTGAGGTCACCAAGGTGGTTAAAAATTTCCTTGGTGGCCGGGCCCTGTGGGTGGACGAGATTCGCCCTGAGTACCTCAAGGCCCTGGATGTTGTTGGGCTGTCATGGTTGACACGCCTCTGCAACATTGCATGGAGGTTGGGGGCAATGCCTTTGGCATGGCAAACCGGGGTGGTGGTTCCTCTCTTCAAAAAAGAGGACCGGAGGGTGTGCTCCAACTTTAGAAGGATCACACTCCTCAGCCTCCCTGGGAAGGTCTCTGCCAATGTACTGGAGAGGAGAGTCCGGCCGTTGGTCGAACCTCGGATTCAGGAGGAGCAATGTGGTCTTTGTCCTGGCCGTGGCACATCAGACCAGCTCTTTACTCTCTCGAGAATTCTCGAGGGTTCGTGGGAGTTTGCCCAACCAGTTTACATTTGTTTTGTGGACTTGGAGAAGGCATTTGACCCCGTCCCTCGTGGCTTTTGTTGGGGTTCCTTTGGGAGTATGGGGTATCGGGCTTGTTGTTACGAGCTATTTGGTCTCTGTACGACCATTGTGCAAGTTTGGTTCGTATTGCCAACACTCGGTCGGACTCATTCCCAGTGAGAGTTGGACTCCGCCAGGGCTGCCCTTTGTCACCGATCCTGTTCATAATTTTTTTATGGACAGGATTTCTAGGCGCAGCCAGGGAGTGGAGGGTGTCATGCTTGGTGACCATAGGATCTCATCTCTGTTGTTTGCAGATGATGTTGTCCTGTTGGCTTCATCCAGCAATGACCTACAGGTCTTTCTGGGACGGTTTGCCGCTGAGTGTGAAGCGGCTGGGATGAGAATCAGCACCTCCAAGTCCAAGTCCATGGTCCTCAGCGGGAAAAAGGTGGATTGTCCTCTCCGGGTTGGGGACAGGCTCCTGCCCCAAGTGGAGGAGTTTAAGTATCTTGGGGTCTTATTCACGAGTGAGTGAGAGATTGACAGACAGATTGAAGCAGCATCTGCAGTGATGCGGACGTTGTACCGGTCTGTTGTGGTGAAGAGGGAGCTTAGTTCTAAGGCAAAGCTGTCGATTTACCAGTCAATCTACGTTCCTACTCTCCCCTATGGTCACAAGCTTTGGGTAATGACCGAAAGAACAAGATTGTGGATACAAGCAGCTGAAATGAGCTTTCTCCGTAGGATTGCTGGACTCATCCTCAGAGATAGGGTGAGGAGCTCAGCCATCCGGGAGAAGCACAGAATAGAACCGCTGCTCCTCCACATCAAAAGGAGTCAGTTGAGGCGGTATGGGCATCTGATTAGGATGCCTCCTGGACGCCTCCCTCTTGAGGTGTTTCGGGCACGTCCCACTGGGAGGAGACCCCCGGGGCAGACCCAGGACTCGCTGGAGAGACTATGTCTCCCAGCTGGTCTGGGAACACTTTGGTATCCTCTCTCAAGAGCTGGAGCAGGTGGCTGGGAGATGGAAGTCTTGGCTTCTCTTCTTGAACTGCTGCCTCGGCGACCCGGACCTCCAGAAAAGCGGTAGAAGATGGATTGATGGATGGATGGAAAACTAAGTAAAATGTTAATATCAATAAAAGAGATAAAAATTTAAAATGGAGCTACTACAACAAACAAAAACAGACAAAAAAAACCAGTACATGTAGAAGTGACCCAGTTTACAAACAGACGCTGACACATGTGCATTAGCATTCAAAAATAACACAGGTGTTATTGAAACCTCCTCACCATTTATAAACCCATGTGGGGCCCAGTTGTGTTTAGATAGATAGATAGATAGATAGATAGATAGATAGATAGATAGATAGATAGATAGATAGATAGATACTTTATTTGGAACAAAAAAGTATAACAAAAACAGAACAAATGACAAATGCAATAAAGTAACAGTATACAGTGTTTGAAAGGGAGAAGGAAGAAGTGAACATTTATTAATTCCATCTCCTCTTTTCCATAAATACACTCATGTGAATTATATACAAATTACCACATTTAAGACCCCAAGTAAACAATTAACTGTATTTTGTACATATCAACATTAACAGCCATCCATCCTAGCATACATTGATGTCCATACATCAAAACCAGCCTCAAACAACACAGATATACACAGTGCTGTCCCACCCACCATTCCATAGTGTCCCATAGTGAGTATAGTGAATCGTACATATAAATACAACCCTTCTAACACATATCCTTTCAGCAAATAATGTTTGTACATCTTTTTGAATTGATTTCTGTTTGTACATAGTTTCAGTTCCGGCTCCAGACTGTTCCACAAATCAACCCCACAGACAGATATGCACATACTTTTCTTGGTTTGTCGTATCTTGGGTTTTGTAAAGTTTAAGTCTCCTCTCAAATTATGATCATTGTCTCTTTTTTTAAAATATTTTTTGTATATTAGTTGGGAGTTGATTATTAATTGCCCTGTACATCACTTGTGCTGTCTTAAATTTAACTAAATCGATGAACTTTATGACATGTGACTTTAAAAACAACGAATTGGTATGGTCCTTATATCCTACATTATTTATTATCCTTGTAGCTCTGTTTTGTAATGTGCATATTGACTGTAGGTTGGTCTTGTAGGTGTTTCCCCAGACTTCTGCACAGTAGTTAAGATAAGGTAGAAACAGTGAATTGTACAGTAAGACCAATGATTTATAGTCCAAGAAGTGTCTTGTCTTCCCCAGTGTGCCTATACATTTTGCCAACTTGGCCTGGATGTGACTGATGTGAGGTTTCCAGCAGATTTTATTGTCTAGCTTCACCCCCAGAAACTTATTTTCCTGTACTGTTTCTATTCTGGTATCATCTATCGTTACCATTATTTCATGATTTATTTTATAATTTCCAAACAACATAATCTTTGGGTTTTTATAGATTTAGAGATAATTTATTTTTGTTGAACCACTGGGTTAACTTTTTCATTTCAGTTGTGAACACCTCTAAAACCTGCTGCAAATTCTCACCAGTGCAAAGGATATTTGTGTCATTCGCAAACAAAATAAATTTCAGAATTTTTGATACTTGGCATATGTCATTTATATACAAAATAAAGAGTTTGGGTCCCAAAACTGACCCCTGGGGCACACCACAAGTGATCTCCATGAAGGGTGATTTGTGCTCACCAATTTGTACAAATTGTTGTCTGTTACTTAAATAACTTTCCACCCAACTCAGTCCGACCCCTCTTATCCCATACCTTTCCAGTTTCCTTAGTAGTATTCTGTGGTCACTGGTGTCAAAAGCATTCTTTAAATCTATAAATACTCCTACAGCAAACTTTTTTTTTTTATTTATACAACTAGTAATTTCTTCTATAAGTTCGATCAGTGCCAAAGATGTAGATTTATCTGCTCTAAAACCATACTGGCTGTCTGTAAGGAGGTTGTGTTTTTCAATGAAATTATCCAGTCCCTTAGTGAAGATTTTTTCAAGTATTTTGGAGAATTGTGAGAGTAAAGAGACTGGCCTGTAATTTGTGAAACAATGACTGTCTCCTGTTTTTATATAGAGGTATTACTTTTGCTATTTTCATTTTGTTTGGAAATTTACCAGTTTGAAATGACAGGTTACAGATGTGGGTGAGTGGTTTAACAATTCCTTCAATTACTTTTTTCACTATTGTGATGTCAATTTCATTCCAGTCCATTGATTTTTTGTTCTTAAATTTACTCACAGTCTTGATAATTTCCTTTTCAGTAACTGCACCCAAAAAGATTGTTTTTGGATTTCTATCTTCTATTTCATTTACAGAAACACTGTTGTTTGTTTCTGCTGTCACTATTGATTTTGGTAATTCAGGACCAATGTTTACAAAAAATTTATTGAAACCACTGACCACATCCTCCATATTATTTATCAAATTGCCATTTTCAATAAAATATTCTGGATAATTAGCATTCTTTGGTCGATTACTAATAATCCCATTGAGTACTTGCCATATTCCTCTTAAGTTATTTTTATTATCCTCTAATATTCTGTTGTAATATTCTTTCTTACAAGTCTTCGTTATATTAGTAAGCTTATTTTTATATATTTTATATTTGATCTCAGCCTCCACAGTTCTCCACTTAATGAATTGTTTATATAATGTATTCTTCTTTTTACATGCATTTATTAACCCCTTGGTGACCCAAGGAATATTTTTCTTTTGTTGTCTGTCACTGTATTGTTTTATAGGACAGCTTTTATTGTACAATGATTAAAATATTTGTAAAAATTTATCATATGCTATATTTATATCATTTTCATCATAAACTATCTTTCAATCTTGTATTAATAATTCCTTTGTCAGTAAATACATAGATTCTTCGGTTCTTATTCTTTTATATTTAATATTTTTGGTATACTTTTTCGTCCTATAATCACATTGATAGACAACAAAAATCGGCAGGTGGTCACTGATATCATTCAATAAAAGCCCACTCCTGATATTATTTTCCATAATGTTTGTGAATATGTTATCTATTAGTGTGGCACTGTGTGACGTGATTCTGCTAGGTCCGGTAATTGCTGGATGTAAGCCCATACTGTACATTGTGTTGATAAATTCTTCTGTCAAACTATGTTGTTTTGAATTCATCAGATCTATATTGAAATCCCCACAGATGAACATAACTTTATGAGTTAGTTTTGCATACATTTTTTCCATCCAGTCCTTAACCTCTTGCACTCCGCTGTACCATGGCCTGGCAAGTCTTTGCATCCCAGAGCGCACGAGGGCGCTCTCGTGCATCCTCGAGCGCATGAGGGCGCACGATGGAGCTGCAGGAGCTGCATATCCGTTCTTCCACTGCAGACAAAGCCGCGAACAGATTAGATCATCTGATTGACCTCTTATTCGACTAATACGAGCCTTGAATTGGGTTTCTGAAACCTTGAAGAACCAATGACTGAAAACCTAACAAGAAGGACCTGCCTACCAAAGCTGTGAATGCAGTGAGCCAATTGAAGCAGAGAAATTCGCCAGCTGTTTTTTTTAAGGCTGGGTGAAGACAGACTGCTGCTGCAGAGAAAAAAAGGACCCGCAGGAAGAACCCCACAGACCCAGCAGCACAGAGACCATCCACAAGTGCAACCTCTGTGACAGCGACTGGCCAGGCGGTGCTTGTTTTGTTTTGTTTTTGTCCCAGCAGAATAGACATTAGGATTGCCTTCTATGGTCATCATAGACCGATGGAGGCCGAAGACGAAGGCTGAGTGACACACACGCGTTTGCCAGTCTATTTTTAATTACTACTGTTATTTGTTTTGAAAAATCGTTCGCCAAAAACCGCAATCATGGAAGCGCAAAAACGCAATAATGGAATTATGTTTTGATCGGGTCGCGAGACCAGAACCGTGAGTGGACCAGCGTCACGTTCGTCTGACAATGAGGAAGAGAAGTTCGCCAGGACAATGCTGTGAAGAGGTAAGGTGTTATAAGCTAAATTATTCTTTATCCCTGAAAATTGTAATCCAAAATGACTTTTGACCGACTGGTAAATTACAACTGTGCGGCGCACGAAGTCTGAAGTTCGTGCGCCGTGGTACAAGGGGTCATTCGTCGCGTCCAGACCATGAACACCACCCCCACCACCCCACTATTCTTCTGTAGCGAGGGGGGGGGGGAGCCGTGGTGACTGCGCTGCTGTCCCACATCGCCACATGAGGCTAATCTGTCATGTAGCGATGGCCGATGTCCATCCTCTGTAGCGGGGGGGGGACACCCCCCCACACACACACAGACACAGCCCTGAGTGTGACCTTTCATTAGAGCCCAAAATGAAGCTTCTACAATGAAGCATTCAAAAGTTACAGATGTTTTTCCAAACTGTGCCATTTGGCACAATTTGGCACAGTTCCAAAATGCCTGGGAACTACCTGAAAAAAAAGCTGTGTAATATATTCATTTTTTGTGGTATTGTTACAAAATTTGGACCTCAGCTGGATAACACTTGGTTCTACATTTCTGTTGCATTTTCCAGCCCGGATCTGAAGCTGTGTGTTATTTGCAAGCATTTGTATCCAAAAAACACCCAGGCCAAATTTATTTTCTTCAAGTTCACTATGTTTAGATGACTGTTACTCAGTGGCTGGAGCACTTAGAGAGATTATGACTGTTTTGCCCAAAAAAATTCTAAGTGTTTTCTTTTAAATGAGACCAACCCCATGAAGATGCTGCAAAGGGTTGAAGAACAGCTTTCAATTTACTTTGGGCATGTTCATTTTTGGCATTTTTAGGGAAATTGACAGGAGTGCAAGGGGTTAAATAAGTCAATTTTTGATCCAGGTGTTCTATATACACAGCTCACTACTATATTCTTCACATTGTCCAGACAGATTTCTATTGTAATACATTCAAATAAATCATCCACAGTTACTGACAGATTTTCAACAACCTTGTATTTCAAACTCTTGTCAACATAAATTGCAACTCCTCCTCCCTTTTTCACTTTTCTATTTATATAATTTAATTCATAGCCATCCATGGTAAAATCCACTCCTTTCTCTTCACTGAGCCACATCTCTGATATTGCCACAATATTGAATGGCTCTTTAAACTGAAGTAAATAATCTTTAATGTTATTAAAGTTGGCATAGAGACTTCTGCTGTTGAAGTGGATCATAGAAATATTGAAATCAGATTTTTTTTTTTTTTTTTTTTTTTTTTTTTTTTACTTATTTGTACCCGTAGGTAGACTTGGTTTGCAGTCTGGTGACAAGCCACCGGCTGCTGGTCGCTGCTGGTCGCTGCGTGCGCGAGCGCCCTAAACCTACATGTTTTTGGTGTGCGGGAGGAAACCGGAGAAATCCCGGAGTAAACCCGCGCAACACGGGGAGAACATGCAAACTCCACACAGTTCACTGTTGGTCGGGGGCTGGGATCGAACCCACGATCTCATGATCCCCGCGGTCCCCCGGCCGAGGGTAAAACTGTGCTGCCACAGTGCTAAACCACTGCGCCACCGTGCAGCCCAATGATGTGACCATTGTGTTAAACTGTTCATCCGTGTAGTAACTACGGTTATTATTGATGGAGCTAAATAAATTATTATCAGGGTCTATGTTATATTCTACGTCCTGTGGGTTGTGATCTGTATATTCAAAAACTTTCAGTTCCTGTTATTCCTGTTTGTTGATCTTTTGTTTCATGTTGTTAAATGTCTTGTAGCAGATGAGTATATCCCTTCAGTGTCCTACAATTGTCTCTTGTTGCTGTGACTCCAGTTCATAACATTCATTGATATTTGTCCAGTTCCATAATATTATGGATGTTAATGACCTTGGCTTCTTCAGGTGATCCGTTTAATTTGATGTATATTTTACAGTTTGATGTCCAGGTGTTTTGAATCTTTTTTCTGCTTTCTCAGGTATCTTGCTTTTCTGCCTATTTCTGCGTTTTCTTTTGTGAGGTGCTCGTTTATGTAAATGTTCATTCCTTTCAGTTTCCTACCTTGTTTTAACAGCGTAGTCTTGTGTTTTCTGTTGACAAACCTCATGATCACAGCCGGTTTGTCGCCGTTTTTCCTGGGCAGCGGGTGGCAGGTCTCTATGGTGTGACAGTCCAGCTGGATTCCTTTGGACTGCATGAAGGCCGCCACTTGTTGCTCCGTGGATTCATCTTCCAGCGCATTCAGCCTCCCTCTGCTGTCCGCGGCACCGCTTGTGCGTACGATTATGGTTTAACGTGGAGCCCCGTGATCATCACGTCGTTCACCCGGGTGTTCTGCTCCAGTTTCGACACTCTGCTCTCCAGATATGTCAGCCTCTTGTCCTTCTCGGCGTTCTGGATCCGCAGTGCTTTCACCTCCTCGATCAGGTCCAGGATGTTTCTTTGCTGCAGCTTAACAGCAGAAATCTCTTCCGCCAAGAAGTCCAGCGCTCTTTTAATGTCGTCCACCTCCTCAGTCTGCTGAGCTTTCTTGGGACCCATGATCCCGGCCGATGTATGTTGATTGTGATCGTAGGAAAAAAAAAAACAAAACACGTGGGTGAAATCCCTTTGTTCTCCCGGAGTGTGACGGGACTGATTGCTTCATCAGCCACTACAATTTTAAGTTATGAGACTGGCAATTTCTCTTATTTTTGCACAAGTAGGTTCACTCTCCAGTGGTAGTTACAAAGCAACAGCTCACAACACCAGCTCTAAACTGAGTTTTAAAGCAAGAACGAACCGGGAGCCTTTAACTGTGCATCCTCACCTTATATGCCACAACTGGAAGTATTCAAAGTTTAAAGTGGGTAAACAGATTATCTGCTCACTTATCTGCTCACTTGTACCACTGGTAAAGTCCATGTGGGCAAACACAGATGGGGCCAACGTTGAACCCACGGAAAACCTCCACATGGAACCCATAAGAAAGTCCAGCCTTTTTGTTTTTTACAAAAGCAGATAACTCGACAGGGCAAATCAGCACTTGGTATCTGGGTCACGTAACTCATCTTGGCTGCCTTCCCAGTCTGCTTGTTCTGACTGATTTCCCTGGCTGTGTTTGGAATGTTCACTCACTCATGCCCTCCCTACTCGCTCTATAGTGAATTTAGATATAGTGGAGTATAAACCCAATATAACCATAAAATTAACCTCTTTCAGACACTACTGGGCTTGTTTTTGCGGCACAGTTAATGACGTCATCACGTGAGACAGTAGAATGTAACAGACTAACAGTGGTAAAAAAAATGAATACCTGCATGTAATTTGTAGTAAATATGTATTAAATCAAATCATTTTTGCTGAATTATTAAATATAAATACCTTAAGGTAGTTTATGCTGTGATGTGAAGCTCTTCTCTCACTGCTCCATTGGCTGCACATTCACTATATAGAACACTATATGGGGAAGGAGTAAACATTTCAAACACAGCACCTGCTTGCTGTGAATGATTTCCCTGCCTTTTTTTTTTTTTTACAATTTTGTTGCATTTTATGTCAAATATGGATAATTTTGATGAAGTAGATGAACCAGTGATATGTTCACCAGTAGGGCGCAAACAAGGTCAGAACAGCAAACAATATTCAGAATTCTTGCTGCCATTTTCTTCTGTTTTCATAATTCTTGCTACTTTGCTGCTGTATGTATCTGCACATTAAAATTAACCGCAACCATTTGCACAAATGCCATATCTGCTGCCATCTGTCTTTCTGTTCAGGTTCAGGTTCAGGTTACTTTATTTGTACCCATAGGTAGATTTGTTTTGCAGTCTGGTGACATCCATATTTACAAGCCACAAATTACATTCAACATAGACACAAACACAGACACACATGAAGCTGAATATAAGCATGATAAAAATACTCAAGGCTCCATCAATCAGGGTATAAAAAGACAAAGAGATGGGAGAAAAACCAGAGGTAAGAGACAAGGGTCATATTAAAAAGTTAAAAACTAGTCAAAGAGGTTAAAAACTCAAAAGTCTAAAACCCAATAAAATATTTAGAATCCAAATAACATCCTACAAAAATAAGTAAATATAAAATGGAGTTAATAAATAGGTACCTAAATGATGTGCAATATATTGTTACAACTTGTTCAACTCTTTGACAGCAGCAGGAACAAAGCTGTTTTTGTAGTGCTGGGTTTTACTTTTTGGGACAGCAAACCTCCGTCTTGAGGGAAGAAGTTGAAAGTGGCAGTGCAAAGGGTGGGCGTCATCATTTAAAATGGAGGTAGCCATCCTCTGTACTTGTCTGGTGTACAGGGATGTCAGGCTCAGCTGTGACCCACCAAGCAAACGACTGGACCATCTAACTACCTGATCCAAGGATTTCCTCTGTTTCAGTTTTATCTGACCAAACCATGACACTAAAGAAACGGATAAAACAGATTCAATAAAAGCCCGATAAAACATTGTCATTATGGTTCTGTCAGTTTGGAAGCATGCAAGTTTTCTCAAGCAATGCAAATGTTGCTGACCCTTTTTACACACCCTTTCACAGATCTCTTCAAAGTTTAAATTACTATCAATAATCGTCCCAAGTACTGATCACACGCAGTCCTATCTGTAACAACCTACACTACCACATTGAACTGCAACTTCTGGTATTACATCTCTAGTTGTCTGTATATAGGATTGTCTTGTTTTATCATCATTAATCGTTTATCTCGATTTTGTACTATAGGAGGTCTGGGTCTTTCTTGTCGCCATTTGCACCACGGGTTGCAGTACTGTACATATTGTATATTAAACTGCTGTTGTTGTTTTCTTTTTTCCAGCTTTATTCCTTTTCTTTTCATACTGTGCACACCAATGAAAAGAGAGAGAAACGGCATTTAAATTATCATGTATGTCCTGCGGACTTCCGGTTATGGCGGCCACGTAAGAAGGACACGTATCACTCTGCTCTGCTCCTAGAGAAAAAAAAATCAGCAAATAACTCTCTCATTTGGGACAGAACCTATCCCAGCGTTTGGGCGAGGATATGTCGGTGAAGCCTAAGGCTGGAAAATCAGGTAGAGGAAAAATTGAACCGCCGAAACAGTCCAAATTAACGGACTTTCACGTCCGTGACACAGCAAATAAAGCTCCAGATATGGCGGAGGAAGCTAGCAGCGGTGCGGTGACTGCGGGCAACGGCACAGGTGCAGTGCTCGCTGCTATTAGTTCAATGAGAGCAGACTTTTCCGCTAAATTTGATGGGATTATGGCAGCGTTGGAAGGAATGAGAAAAGAATTGGGTGTGGAACGAATGGCGCAGGTGGAGCTTCGTGTCTCCAGTGTTGAGGATGATGTCGCTGGCCTTCAATTAAAGGTGTGCACTTTGGGAAAAAAAAAATGTCTGGAAGATAATGTCCTGGACTTGGAGGCCCGGTCGAGACGGAACAACCTGAGGCTGGTGGGTCTACCGGAGGGAGCCGAGGGTCGGGACCCGTGTTCCTTTTTGGAAAAGTGGATTCCAGAAGCGCTGAACAACATGGAGCTGCAATCATCGGTTGTATTGGAAAGCACTCACCGAATTGGACCACAGAGAGATAATAAGGCAGCACCGAGGACCCTAATTATGAAGTTCCTCAGCTACAGAGACAGGATGAAGATCTTCAACGCGACGCGAGCCAAAGAAGAAATTAAATACCAGGATCAACAGATGCGGTTCTACCCAGATTTGGCCACAGGAATTCAACGGTTGAGGAAGCAGTTTGACCCCGTCCGTAAAGAACTGCACAACCTTGGGATTCGTCATAGAGTAATTCACCCTGCAAGACTGTTGGTCGCGTATGGGGGCAGAACACACATCTTCAAGACCCCTGAGGAGGCGCAGGAATTCATCAAGAAGATCCAAGAAGAGACTGGTGGGAGCTAAGCATGAATAAAATATAAGGTAGAATATTTAAGCATTTGCACAGGCATCTGACTGATCTGAAGCATATAGCAAGTTTACAAAGTATAGATTGTATTACATATTAAAAAAAAAAACTATGATGTACAAAGTTGCTATAAAATTTTGGAGTTAAGTTGGAAAACTACAGAAGAGAGTTAATGTTACGTCATTTAAAGCAGTAGAGTTAGGGTGATTGGGAGGATGAAGAAGGAGTGGCTTTGGCTGATCCTCGTGGGTGTGGAGCGGTCGATGGCTATATCGGGAGATGGAATTTTTCTTTTGATTTGGGGGGATCACCACAAATGTGGGAAGGGGGAATTTGTTTGTGTGTAGTTTGTAGGATGAATGTTCAACCACTCATGTTTTTGCTTCTCTGTGTGAGCATGTTGATATTGCGAGGTAATCCCAAACTCCCTATTGATCATAGACCAAAGCGTTAATCTTAATTTAACTTCATGGAATTGCAGAGGTCTACAAAAATTAAAAAAACTTAAACAAGTTATGAATAAAATAAAAGACATAGGTTCAAAAATTGTGTTTTTACAAGAAACTCATCTAATAGAGGAAGATTCAATTCAATTCAATTCAATTCAACTTTATTTATATAGCGCCATTTCACAACAACAGTCATCTCATAGCACTATCAACTGTAGGGGGGGAACCCCCACAGTTGCAGAAAGACCCCAGCAATCAGGCGATCCCCTGTGAGCAAGCACTTGGCGACGGTGGAGAGGAAAATCTCCCTTTTAACAGGAAGAAACCTCCAGCAGAACCAGGCTCAGGGAGGGGCAGTCATCTGCTGCGACTGGCTGGGGGGTGAGGGGATAGAGAAGAAGAAAAGAACAGACATGTAGAGAGCAAACAGCACGATGGGGACTCAATCTATGGGAGAGAACAAACAGATGTTAATGACCAGCAAAAAAAAAAATATTTCATAGAGAGTGAGGAAAGGAGTGAGGCCCAGTGCATTACTGGAGGTCCCCCGGCTGACTAAACCTATTAGCAGCATAACTAAGGGAGGGTTCAGAAACACATGATCCCTCCCTAATTGTAGGCTATATCAAAAAGGTAGGTTTTAGCCCTATTCTTAAAAACAGAGATTGAGTCTGACTCCCGAATCCAGATTGGCAGCTGATTCCACAGGAGAGGAGCTTGATAACTGAAGGCTCTGCCTCCCATTGTACTTTTGGAGATTCTAGGTATTACAAGTAATCCTGCATTTTGGGAGCGTAGTGCTCTGTTAGGATAATACGGTAGTATCAGATCTTTTAAATAAAAAGGAGCCTGATTGTTTAGAGCTTTGTAAGTAAGAAGAAGGATTTTAAACTTAATTCTAAACTCTATGGGAAGCCAATGAAGGGAGGCCAGAACCGGAGAGATGTGATCTCTCTTTCTAGTACCTGTTAAAACTCTTGCTGCAGCATTTTGGATCAGCTGAAGACTTTTTAAAGATGTTTTAGGACAGCCTGATAATAAAGAATTACAATAATCTAATATCGAGCTAACAAAAGCGTGGATCAGTTTCTCAGCATCACTCTGAGACAAGATGCTCCTAATCTTGGCAATATTACGCAAATGATAGAAGGCAGTCTTAGAAACAAATTTAATAAAATAACTCCAAGGTTCCTCACAGAGCTATTAAGAGAAAGAGTAACCACATCCAAACTGAAAGTTTGATTTGGAAAGGAATTTCTAAGGTTTTTTGGACCAACAAGAATGACTTCAGTCTTATCTGAATTTAATAGCAGGAAATTACAAGTCATCCAAGCTTTGATTTCCTTAAGACAGGCTTCTAACTTGGCTAATTGATTACTATCATCTGGCTTCATTGACAGGTATAATTGTGTGTCATCTGCATAACAATGAAAATGTATACAGTGCTTTCTAATAATGTTGCCTAACAGAAGCATATATAAACTAAAAAGAGTAGGGCCTAGCACAGATCCCTGTGGAACTCCATGACTAATCTTTGAGTTGAAAGAAAACTCATTATTTACATGAACAAACTGGAACCTATCAGATAAATAAGATCTAAACCATTGCAACGAAGTTCCATTAAGTCCAACATAGTGTTCTAATCTATCAAGTAGAATATTATGATCGATAGTATCAAAAGCTGCACTAAGGTCTAAAAGGACAAGTACAGAAACTAGTCCATTATCAGATGCAATGAGGAGGTCGTTAGTGACCTTCGCTAAGGCTGTTTCAGTACTATGATGGATTCTAAACCCAGATTGAAACTCTTCAAGTAAACCATTTCCTTGCAGGTGGTCAAATAATTGCGTAGCAACAACTCTTTCTAAGATTTTTGAAATGAAAGGGAGATTAGAGATTGGTCTATAGTTAGCTAAAACTCCTGGATCTAGCGTTGGCTTTTTGAGTAAGGGTTTAATTACAGCCGTTTTAAAAGCCTGCGGTACATGGCCTAAAGTTAATGAAGAATTGATTATATGAAGAACTAGAAAAGCACTCGGAGAGCGCAGACCTCCGCCAAGCGGCACAGTTCCCCCCATAGAGTGTTTGTGTGTACGTTTTCAGATTCCCTGAGCATGAAAAGATATGAGTAGCAATTGGATTCACAATGATTATTTGTTTATTTGACATGGACAGTGCAATAAACAGACAATTAATGAATGACAATCAATGTGATAGTGATAGGATTAGTGGTTCAGTAGTGTAAAATGGGGCTATAAGGGACGGCGGGTTAATAAGGGACACTTTTGTGGGAAATGTTTTAAATGTAATTCTGCTTTTTTTATTTTGAGCAGGACGCTGAGTTGTGTTGTTATTGTCAAATATCCATGAATCCTTCATCAAATCTAGGCGGAAGCAAAATTAAAAAAGCAGAATTACATTTAGAAAAGTGTCCCATATTACCCCGCCGTCCCTTATAGCCCCGTTTTATGGTTGTAAAAGCATTGCCTCCTTGGCGGAGGTAATAAACTGAAGTGTTGGTGTGTCCATCTCCTCCACTGACGGATGCAGATTGGTTAGACAGGTTGCCGTGGGTTTTATATTATATTGGGGTTGCGGTCCGCGGCAAAACAGAATTTAGAGTCTTCCCCGGCAGAGAGGTCGTTTTTACGCAGCGCCTATAGCTGGGCGGGGAATTTGTGGCAAATAATGGGGCGGCGGACAGGTGACCGTGTCAGGTTTTGCAGCGTGGCGCAAAAGCAGTCACGCTGGCGGGCCCAGGGCAGCAGTGTTTTCCGCGTGCTTTTGTGCCTAAAACATTGAAGAACGCGGAGTTTGTGTTGGTCAGACACGACGACCAGCGCAATGTGCGCAGCGCCTATGGCTGGCACAGGCACGCTGGGGGTCCGAGGCCAGCAGTGTTTTCCGCATGCTTTTGTGGCTAAAACGTTGACGAAGGCGGAGTTTGTGTTGGTCAGACACGACGCCCAGCGGCCTCCATTGCGCCTGCGCACATGTTGAAAATGGCCCTATGTCACAGTGTTGAAAAATGCTTTAAAAAAATTCCTGTATCCAGACGGTGAACCGGATCACCCCCAAAATTTAATCAGTTCTTCCTTGTACCATTTCCAACAACGCCTGAAAGTTTCATGCAAATCCGTCCAAGACTTTTTGAGTTATCTTGCTAACCAACAGACAAACAGACAGACAGACAAACAGACAGACAAACACACAAACACACAAACCCTGGCAAAAACATAACCTCCTCCTGGCCTTTTCGGCCTGGCGGAGGTAATAAAGCTACCGATAAGTGGGAAGACTTCTTTAAATAACCTGGTAGGAATAGGGTCTAAAAGACAAGTTGAAGGTTTGGATGAGGAAACTATTTTGTCTAACTCACAAAGGTCGATTGGAGTAAACTCATCAAGACAGAGATCAATAGAAGGAGTTGTAGTAGTTACAGTATTTAAGTTAACTGTGGGAAGAATCTGATTGATTTTATCTCTGATGGATGAAATTTTATTATTGAAA
The DNA here is from genome assembly GCA_020510985.1 of Pholidichthys leucotaenia. Classification (NCBI taxonomy): domain Eukaryota; kingdom Metazoa; phylum Chordata; class Actinopteri; order Cichliformes; family Pholidichthyidae; genus Pholidichthys; species Pholidichthys leucotaenia. The sequence continues at coordinate 82,710,792 of CM035836.1, read as the reverse complement.
AAGTTCATAAAGTCCTGACTAGTAAGCTCTAAGGGGATGCTAGGATTGACAGAGTCCTGACTCTTTGTCAACCTGGCTACAGTACTGAAAAGAAACCTGGGATTATTCTTGTTCTCTTCTATTAATGCAGAGTAATAACTTGTTCTAGCTTTTCTAAGAGATTTTTTATAAATTAAAAAATGATTTCTCCAAGCAAAATAGATTTCATCTAAATTAGTAGAGCGCCATTTTCTTTCTAATTGACGAGTCTTCTGTTTTAAGCTACGAGTTTCTGTGTTGAACCAAGGAGTTAGAAATCTCTGATTAGACTTTTTCTTTTTTAAGGGGGCCACCAAGTCTAGAGTCTGATGCAGAGAAGCTGAAACACTATCCACCATGTTATCAATTACAGAAGGAGCAAGCTGTCTATAGCTTATTTTTGTTGTGTTGACACATGGCATAGAGGAAACAATCTGCATAAATTTGGAAACAGCATCATCTGAGAGGCATCTACTGTAATAGGATTTTTCTTTAGGAGCCAAATAGTCAGAAATAGTAAAATCAAAGGTTAACAGACAATGGTCTGACAGTACAGGGTTATGAGGAGACACTACAAGATTTTCTATTTTTATGCCATATGTCAGAACAAGGTCCAATGTATGGTGGAGGTAATGAGTAGAATTTCCTACTTTCTGAGAAAACCCAATCGAGTCCAATATTGAATTGAATGACACATTAAGGCAGTCACTATCTACATCCACATGTATATTAAAGTCCCCTACTATAATTATTCTATCAGGTTTCAGCACTAAATCAGCTAAGAAATCAGCAAATTCGGATAAAAATTCTGAGTAGGTTGATGGGGGACGATAAACTATGGCAAATAAAATTGGGTTTAACCTAAAATTGCTAAAGTGCCCAATACTGAGGACCAGGCCCTCAAAGGAATTATAACATGTTTTTTGCTTTACATTAACTAGTAATTTGGAATGGTAAATTGTTGCTACTCCTCCTCCACGACCAGAACTTCTGGGATTTTGACAGTTTAAATAACCAGAGGGAGTTGATTCATTTAAACCAACATAATCCTCTTGCCCTAACCAAGTCTCTGTAAGGGAAATTAAATCAATCTGATGATCAATTAACAAATCATGGACTAACAGAGACTTGGGAGTTAGAGACCTAATATTTAATAAACCACATTTAATTTTTAAATTATGAGGAGGAACAGAGGCCAAATCATTCAATTTAGAGGCTTTATGTTTAATTTGAGTTTTACCAATATTTTGCTTAATCACTTTGGGATGCTTATACATTATATTTTTATTCACTTTGGAGGGAGCAGACAACGATTCTCTGAAGGGGAAGACAGGGGCTAAGCTGAGGGGTGGCGGATGAAGAGGAGCTGCAGAGAGGCGTGTAAGACTGCGACTCTGCTTCCTGGTCCCAACTCTGAGTAGTCATGGTTTTGGAAATTTGGATAAAAAAGATGCCAGATTGTTAGATAAATGAGAAGCACCGTCCAAAGTGGGATGAATGCTGTCTCGTCTCATAAGACCAGGTTTTCCCCAAAAAGAGCTCCAATTGTCAATGTAGCCCACGTCATTTTTAGGACACCACACAGACAGCCAGCGGTTCAAGGATGACGAGCGACTAAACATGTCATCACTGGTCAGATTGGGGAGGGGCCCAGAGAATACTACAGTGGCAGACATCGTTTTTGCAAAGTCACACACCGATTCTATATTAAGTTTCGTGACTTCCGACTGCCGGAGACGGATGTCATTAATGCCGGCGTGAATAACAATTGTGGAATATTTAGAGTTACTTTTAGCCAGCATTTTCAAATTTGACTCGATGTCGCCTGCTCTGGCCCCAGGAATGCATTTGACTATGGCCGCTGGAGTCTCTAGGTTCACGTTTCTGACTACAGAGTCGCCAATGATCAGAGTTTTTTCCTCAGCGGGTGTGTCGCTGAACGGGGAAAAACGATTAGAAACGTGAACAGGTTGGTGGTGTACCGGGGCTTTGCGACTAGGCTTCCTTCTCACCGTCACCCACCCAGTCTCCTCGCTGCTGAGGAGAGCCGAGGGACCGCTGACAGGAGGGCCTAAGCTAGCTAGCTCCGCTGCAGCTAATGGGTGTCCGTCAAGATTAACTGGCGCAGACGGTGTTTCAATGCAGCGGAGCCGGGATTCCAAATCAGACAACCTTGCCTCAAGCACCTCAAAAAGACAACATTTATTACATTTACCATTATCGCTAAAAGAGGCAGAGGTGTTGCTAAACATCTGACAGAGAGAGCACACCAGAGGAGGAGAGGAAGGAGAGCTAGTAGCCATAGCTAATGGCTGGATAACAAACCACAAAGCAAACCACACAGGCAGACAGCAAAACAGGAAGTGATGATACGTTACCACAAGGAAGTGACAATCCGAGCAGAGTCCAACAGCAGAATGATGTTGGACTCTGATGTAAAAAGAATTAGGAGTAGATGGCAAGGAAGTGTATTCACCTCATCATTTTCATCCCGAGCCAGGGGAGTCATGACTCTCATACATAAATCAGTTCCATTTCAAGTGAAAAATGTAATTGGAGACAAATTTGGAAGATATCTAATTATTCAAGGATCTTTGTTATTAGAAAATATAAATCTGGTGAACTTATATGGCCCCAATATAGATGATCAAAAGTTCTTTGCTAATTTATTTCTTATCATCACTTACAGGACAACATATAATAGCAGGGGATTTTAATTGTACATTGAATCCCGATATAGATAGATCAACAGGACTGGACTGTACGCACAATGGATGCAGGATGATCATTAAGCATTTTATGAAAGAATTGAGATTGCTAGATATATGGAGAGAAATGAAACCACAAGTTAAAGCCTACTCTTGTTATTCTAATACCTATAAGACATTCTCACGTATTGACTATTTTTTGATCTCCACAGAATTAAGGTCCAAGATTCAAAACTGCTTTTATGATAATATTGTGATCTCTGATCATGCACCCTGTTGTCTCATATATGTAGATAAGAAATTGACAAAGGATCCAGGTAGGTGGCAATTTCAGCATAAATGGCTTCAGGATGAGGAATTTGTTAAGTACATAGAAAAACAGATAGATGAGTTCAATACTACACAAACATCAGCATGTATAAAGTGGGAGGCTTTCAAAGCTTTTATTAGGGGACATATTATTAGTTATACAGGTTCAAAATCTAAGAAGACTCGAGAGGAGAGAGTCCAATTGGAACATAAACTAAAAATTCTTCAAGAAAAAGTGTATGCAGGAAGTGACCCAAAGTTAGAGAATGAATTACTGATTCTGAGAGCTGAATATGACAAAAAATCAGCAAATAGAGCTGCCTCGAGTCTTCTAAGATTGAAGCAATCTTTTTATGAACAAGGTGAAAAATCGGGAAAATTATTGGCATGGCAGATTAAACAATTAGAATTTAAAACACCAATCACCAGTATTATAAGTAACAGACAGGTAGTTGTAGATCCTTTAGAAATTAATAGAGCCTTTAGAGATTACTATGAAAAATTATATGATACAAAAAATGAAACTGACTTAACAAAACTAAAAGGGTTTTTGGATGGACTATCTATACCGTGTATTCCAACTGAAAACAGGGAGATACTGGAGTCTAAAATTAGTCAAGAAGAAGTTGGGCTAGCCATTGATAATATGAAATCAGGAAAAAGTGCAGGACTAGATGGTCTTCCAGTTGACCTTTGTAAAAAATTTAAGAATAAATTAATAAAACCTTTTTTGGAAATGGTTTTAGAAGAATTTCAAATAGTAATTTACCACTATACATGAATAATGCCTTAATTATACTGTTGCCAAAACCAGGTAAACCCTCTAATAAATGTGAAAATATGAGACCAATAAGTCTATTAAATGCTGACCTTAAGATAATCTGCAAAATTTTAGCAAGACGACTACAAGAAATATTACCAAATATTATTAACCGAGATCAGGATGGCTTTATAAAGGGAAGAAAAGGCTTCCATAATGTAAGAAGACTATTTAATATTATTTATTCTAATAAAGAAGCACCGGATACAGCTCTCCTATCATTGGACGCCGAAAAGGCCTTTGATAGGGTCGAATGGCCCTATCTTTTTGAAGTCTTACAAAGGTTTGGACTTGGAAATAATTTCATAAAATGGGTTCAGATAATATACAATAATGCTACAGCAGAAATCCTAACAAACAGCAATATCTCAAAATCAATAAAGATCAATAGAGGCTGTCGACAAGGCTGTCCACTTTCACCTTTATTGTTTACTATGGAAATTGAACCTTTAGCGATGGCAGTACGTTTATATCCACAAATATATGGAATTAAAGTTGGACCAACAGAACATAAAATCTCCCTGTATGCTGATGACATAATTTTGTTTATGTCGAATCTTAAAAAATCAATCCCGACCTTGTTGAATTTAATAAAGAATTTGGGGGAAATATCAGGATATAAAATAAATAAAACTAAATCTTCAATATTAATGCTAAATGAGACCCAGAGAAATCACCCAGCTTCTGAGGTAAATCAATTCAATGTTGTAAATCAGTTTAAATATTTAGGAATTCAAATTGTGCCTAAGCTAGAATTAGTCGCCAGTACAAACTATGAAGCCTTAATGACAGATATTAATGAGTTAATTCAGAGATGGATGTCACTACCAATGTCGATGATAGTGAGAATCAATATACTTAAAAGTAATATCTTACCTAAAATACTTTATTTATTTCAATACATTCCTTTGCCACCACCTTCAGATCTATTCTCAAGAATTAAAAAAAAGTTAGTGGAATTTATATGGAACAACAGGAAGGCTAGATTACGTCTGTCCTTACTATATTTACCATTTGATCGTGGAGGTCTCAAATGTCCAAACTTTATGTTGTATTACGGGTCAGCACAACTGAGGTCTATGACATATTATTTTTCATCAAATGATCTCCCTCACTGGACTGAAATGGAATCATACAATTTACCTTTACCTCTTCCCATATTCATATACTCAGACTCGGCAAAAAAATTACAGAAACAAGTTAAAAATCCATTTGTAAAGCATATGATCAAAATATGGTGTGAAACCACAAAATATTTAAAAGAACCACACTTACTGTCACAATTTAGCGCAATATGGGGTAATCAATATTTTAAACCAGGGAGAGCGGATGTTGTATTTAAAGTATGGAATTTAAAAGGGATTCAAAAGATTCAAGATTTATATCTGTCATGTTCAGATAACATAATGTCTTTTGAAGAGCTGAGGATCAAATTTAATCTTAATAGAACACATTTTTTTTAAAATATCTTCAGCTTAGGATCTTTATTCCATCAAATCAAAACAATGCTCTCACTCGACCGATTTATTCATCCTTGGAAAAAATTTTGACGAAAGATAGTAAGAGAAAGGGTATTATTTCAGAGTTTTATAATTCATTGACACTATCTTCAAGTGAAAACTCACAGAAAAGATTAAATTATTGGAAAGAAGACCTGCAAATTGAAATTTCAGAGGAACAATGGGAATTGGCTTGTACAGAAGCTCAAACCAAATCAATAAATGTACGTCTTAAATTGATACATTTTAAATGGTTGCGTATGTATGTTACACCGGTGGAATTAAATAGCTATAACAAAAACATACCAGATACGTGAACAAAGTGTATGGAAAGTAAAGGAACCTTATTTCATTGTGTATGGGAATGTAGGAAAATTAGAGTGTTTTGGGAAGAGGTGAGGGTAACAATTGAAAAAATAATTTCAAAACAAATCATATTGAATCCTAAATTGTTTTTGTTGGGTCTGTATCCAGAAAAGCATAATTTTAATAAAAGTGAAAGAGCATTCATAGACCTCAGTTTGCTTAACGCCAAAAAATGTATTGCACTACTGTGGAAAAAGACTCATAGACCAGATGTGACTCAGTGGTTAAGACAGATGTTAACAAACCTTCCATTAGAAAGAATAACATACATACTGAAATCAAAGAAAAATGTGTTTGAGAATATATGGAGACCTTTCATTGATTATGTAAAGAATTTAAACATAACTTTTGAAGAAGAAGGTGAATGATGTGTGTGGACCTTGTAAATTCCAAACTGGTTAATGTATAATATGTATACTTATGCAATGGATTGCCTAGACTAAACAGAGGAACATTGTTGAAGATCTGTTCTTGATAGTGGTTGTTGGTGTTTAGTATTTTTTTAAATTTTTTTATTACTTTAGTGTTAGTGTTTGATTGTTTGTGTTATGTTTGTAAAAAGGTTGAATAAAAATATTGTGGAAAATCATGTATGTCCTGCACGTGTAGTAGAGTTGACAATAAAATCTTTGAATCTTGAATCCTTAATTATAGCTCTATTATATCTATATTATACCATTTTACTTAGTGGATATGCCTAAATCAGGGTGTCAATCATACTACGTTGGTGTTTATAGACATTCAAATATGTTCCAGACAAAATAACATGGTTTACAAGACTTTTCTGTTTTTGCAAAAGAATGGCTTGTGGTCTTTTATGTTTTTGCCAAAAAAAAAAAAAGTGCTAATAAGTTGCCAAAAATTAACATTCATTCATTCATCGCCTTTCATCCGAAACGGGTATATCCACAGTTCCTTCCTTACTCCTGTCCGCTCTGTGTCGAGCCCGTCTTTTCTCGTGAGCCATCACTCTCTTTGTATTATGCGCTCTGCAAACTTTCCTCGTGAGGTTCTTCCATTCCCCTCTATCATGTACTACCAATTGCCATTGATCTAAAACATTGGCACACTTCAATGCATTTTTGCATGTGTCCTTAAAACAGAGTTTGGGTCGACCTACTTTGCGAGAACCATGAGCCAGCTCACATTACAGGAGTTCCTTCACCGGCCTATCATCATTCATTCGACAGACATGACCTAACCAGCGCAGGCGACTCATTGCAAGCTTGATCTCGATGTCTTTGACGTGTGCCCGCCGCAGCACCTCCTCATTGCTGATGAAATCGTCCCACTTGATGTTTAGTATAAGGCGAAGGTGAGATACTTGAAGCGAGTAACGTTGGCCAATTTGATGTCATCAATAAAGAACTCAGTTGTATTGCCAATACACATGGTCTCTGTTTTGACTGTGTTGATGCAGAGACCCATTCTCTTAGCGACGTCATTGTAGGAGGATAATAACGTCTGCAGGCCCTCTGGTGTATCACTGAAGATTGCGATATCATCAGCATACTGAGCTTCTCTAATATATTCTGTGAGAACTGTGGATTTGGCTTTTAATCTGCAGCGGTCAAAAAGATCACCATCGTAACGCAGTCTGATCTGTATGCTGCAGGTGTGCTTGTTTTCTTTGAAAGCGAGCCAAAGTAGGACTGCTGCGTACATTCCAAAGAGTGTTGGAGCTAGTTTACACCTCTGCTTGACCCAGCTGTTGTATTCAAGGGATTGGGTGAGTTCACCGATAGCAAGTCGGGCGTGCATGTCCGTGTATAGTCTCTTGATGATTCTTATAAACTTTGGAAGACAGCCAAGCTTGCCAAGGATGATGAAGAGGAGCTCGCGATTGACCGTGTCAAACACCTTCACAAAATCCACGAAGGCTATGTACAAACATCTGCGCTGCTCTCTTGTTTTTTCCATCAGCTGGTGAAGGGTGAAAATCCCTTCTATTGTACTTCTACCATTTCGATACCGTGACTGTGACTGGGGGTAGATATATTCTGCTAACAGGTGAAGCCTCTGCAAGATAATGCCCGCAAAGACTTTACCGACAGCACTGAGCAGTGAGATTCCTCTGTAATTGCCACAGAGGCTTCTATCACCTTTTTTGAACATACACTACCGTTCAAAAGTTTGGGGTCACCCAGACAATTATTTTGTGTTTTCCATGAAAAGTCACACTTATTTACCACCATGAGTTGTAAAATGAATAGAAAATATAGTCAAGACATTGACAAAGTTAGAAATAATGATTTGTATTTGAAATAATAATTTTTTCCAGATACTCAACCTGCTCAAAGGAAGGTCAGTTTTATAGCTTCTCTAACCAGCTAAACTGTTTTCAGCTATGCTAACATGATTGCACAAGGGTTTTCTAATCATCCATTAGCCTTCTGACGCAATGAGCAAACACATTGTACCATTAGAACACTGGAGTGATAGTTGCTGGAAATGGGCCTCTATACACCTATGTAGATATTGCACCAAAAACCAGACATTTGCAGCTAGAATAGTCATTTACCACATTAGCAATGTATATTAGATATTAGAGTGTATTTCTGATTAGTTTAAAGTTATCTTCATTTAAAAAAAACAGTACTTTTCTTTCAAAAATAAGGAAATTTGTAAGTGACCCCAAACTTTTGAACGGTAGTGTAATTGCGATGATGGCGTCTATCCAGTCGGTTGGGATAATCTCTGTAGTCCAGCAGATGTTGAATAGGACAAGTAGAAAAGCTCTTAAGCGACATCCTCCATGCACAAGTACTTCAGGTAGAATACCGTCTGGACCTGGGCTCTTTCCTAATTGGGTGTTTCTAAGGGCTTGGTCAAGTTCTTGGTCTTCGATTGGGAGGCTCATTGATTCAATAACTGGAAGATGGTCTATGTCATTGACGATGCTCAAGTCAACATCCGTTGGTTGGTTTAATAAGTCGCTGTAGTGTTCAACCCATCTGTCCTTTAGCTTGTCAGGAGGAGTCAGGAGCTCACCATCTTTGGACTTCACAGGATGGGTGCTTCTTGATCTAGGGCCATAGACGGCATTGAAGGTAGCATAAAACTCTCTGTGTTTCTTCTCCTGAGAGTGCTGCTCTGCTTCCTCAGCTCTCTGCCGAAACCAGTAATTCTTTAGCTCTCTGATCCGCCTTCTTAGAACATACCTGTCCAAGTTCTTGTCTTGAAGTAGCTTTTGAATATCTTGGTCCTGATCATCAAACCAGTCATTCTGCACTCGTTTCTTTTTGCCGAAGACATGGGTGGCAGCATTCTGGAGAATAACTCTGAGTTCATCAAAGTCCGTCTTACAGGTAGACAACTTTTCGTCTAGGAAGAGCTCCAGTAATGCTTTTTTGTCATCATCCAAATGTGTGTCTAGCTTTTTGGGAGGCCTTGTACCACTCTTCTTGTTTTTAATAAAGAACAGGCACTTAGATACCAGGAGCTTATGATCGGTGAAGCAGTTTGCTGCTCGATTGACTTGTGTCACTGTGACATTTGGTTTTGCGGCCTTATTGGACAATATGTGGTCAATTTGGTGCCAGTGCTTTGAACGTAGGTGTCGCCATGTGTTCTTTAAGGTGTTTTTCTGTTGGAACATAGTACCCATGACACTGAGCTGGAATCTGGTGCAGAATTCTAAGAGCATAAGCCTGTTGGAGTTCATTTTACCAACGCCATGTTTTCCAATTACATTCGGCCACGATTTCCAGTCCTTGCCCACTCGATCATTAAAGTTGCCCAGGATGATGATGTCCATCTCGGTGGCAGATGTGCAGCTGCCATGCTTTTCATAGAACTGCTCTTTTTCTTCCTGAGATCTTTGCATGGTCGGCCCATATACACTAATGAGAGTTAGATTGTTTCCTCCCTTTAGCTGTATGCGCATTGACATGAGCCTGTCACTGATTGGTGTAGGGGTGATACCTTGAGCAGCTAGCTTGTTCGAGATAGCAAAGCCAACGCCAGCTGTTCTCTCTTCTCCTCCACTCCAGAAGATTGTGTGACTCCTCTCAACTACGTTTCTGGTGCCAGGTCGCCGAACTTCGCTTAGGGCACAGATGTCAATGGTCGCTTTCTCTAGCTCACGACAGATAAGGTCTGTTGCTCTTTCAGGTCTGATTGAAGACTCACTGTCGTTGGTTGTAAGGACATTCCAAGCACCGAGATTGAGGCATTGTTTGCATGAGTTCGAAACAGAAGGTCGATGATGTTGTTCGTCTGTTACCCCGGACGCGGTAGCAGTATACGGACTTCGTCCACTTGTCACCAATGCCGTATTGAGTGATGCATCGGTTCCCCCGTATGCGGTAGCCATATCTTCTCTGCTTAACTGTACTTCCATTGAAAACTGTGCGGCTGCACCTATAATGATGACGACACTGCTTGGCGCATAGGCAGTGTCCCTTGGCGAGGTACTCTGTTTGTCGACAACACAGCAAAGCTGAGATGGTCACAGAGAGGCTCGTTGCATTTTGCCATAACTGAAGCCGAGTAGACAGTCAGAGACGCCTGCCGCAGCTGAAGCCGACTTGACATTCAGAAGCGTCAATGATGTAGTGCCGGAGATGCCATCGAGTTGATGCTGTGCCGTGACCCTGGCAAGGGAGGCTGCGGGTGTACTAGCACTTGCCCAAGGTACGCGCCCAAGGCTAGTGGAGGGAAGGAGGCGCCTCACTGCTCCATTCTAGACCAGCTCCGAGCAAAGCTCCAAGCAAAGTCAAGCCCGTGCCAAAAATTAACAATGACTTGATATTTGATTTTTTGCTTTATTATGTCTGAGATACTCATATTAATATTGACCATGTCATAGAAGCTGATTTGGAAATACTAACACACAAGTTTTTTTTTTGTTTTTTTTTTCTCATTTTGAACACAACTGTACTTATCTGTTTTTGCAAAAAAACTCTTCATATTATGATTGTATCAAAAGCTGCACTAAGGTCCAAAAGGACAAGTCGAGAAACAAGTCCATTATCAGATGTGATAAGGAAGTCATTAGTGACCTTGACTAAAGCTGTTTAAGTACTATGATGGATTCTAAACCCAGATTGAAACTCTTCAAATAAACAATTTCCTTGCAAGTGGTCAAATAATTGTGTAACAACAACTCTTTCAAAGATTTTTGAAATTAAAGGCAAATTAGAGATTAGTCTATAGTTCGCTAAAACTCCTGAATCCACCCTTAGCATTTTATGTAAGGGTTTTATGACAGCAGTTTTAAAAGCCTGCGGTACATGGCCTAATTTTAATGAAGAATTGATTATTTGAAGAATAGAGCTACCAATAAATGCAAAGATTTCTTTAAATAACCTTGTAGAAATAGGGTCTAAAAGACAAGCTGAGGGCTTGGATGGGGAAAATATTTTGTCTAACTCTAAAAGGTCAATTGGAGTAAACTCATCCAAACAGATATCAACTGAAGGAGTTGTAGTAGTTACTGTATTTAAGCTAACAGTGGGAAGACTCTGACTGATTTTATCTCTGATTACACTCATATTGTGAATCCTGTGTCTGTGTGCCTAGCTCTCCCTCCCTCCCTCCACATCTGCTCCACCTTTCACGTCTCTCAGGTGAAGCCGTTCTGTTCCAGCCCTCTGTGCCCTCCTCCCAAAGCGCCACCTCCACCAGTGGTGATCAATGGCGACCCGGCGTGGAAGGTCAATGCCATTCTGGATGTCCATCGCCGGGGTCGCGGCCTACAGTACCTGGTGGACTGAGAGGGTTACGGCCCTGAGTGGAGGTCCTGGGTACGTCCCTCCTTCTTGTTGATCCTCAGCTCATCAGGGACTTCCACCGGACGCACCTGGGTAGGTTAGATCGGTCACCGAGAGGCGCCACGTAGGGGGGGGGGGGGTACTGTGATGATTCGCTCTGCCTGCCTGCTACCTGATTCTCCACAGCTGTGCGCACACCTGCTCTCTCTCTCATCAACAGAGCTATTTAAGCCATGCTGCCCACAGGTCAGCACAGAGTAGTCTTTCTCCCTGGTCTGATGAGACCGGCGCACCGCTTCGTCTACTTCCAGAGTTTCCTTCTCTTCATCGAAGTCCTCCAGAGATTCCTCCTCTTCATCATCGTTCTCCAGAGAAGCCTGTTTTCCCTTGTCATTCATCTGGGAGTGCTCACTCCCCCACCACAAGTAAGCCATCTTCTCCTGCATCACTATTCTACGCTCTGCTCCCCTGTGCACAGGCGGAAATCCATGGCTGCGGACTTCTCCCTCCTGGCGGTGGACCGAGCCCACACTACACCTCTACAACTCCTCCATTACCTTCACTCGCAACCAGGCCTGTATACGCTGTCTCCCTGGCCGGAGCCTTCGAGGCCAAGCCTGAGCTGCTTACCATCTCATCGACAGTAAGACCTGAACATAGCTGTACAATCCCTCCTGAGTTTTGACACTAATCCTCCCTGTCTCTGCTCCTCCATAGGGTTGCCAGGCTGTATGGTGCTCTGCTCGCCCCGGCTGCTACATTTACACATACACGCAAACACGCACACACTCATTACACAATAAAGATAATTGAGTTTACTTCTGAGTTAGTGTCTGCTTACTCGGTCCCAAAACATGTCACTTAGAGGGTAAGCGGTCCATTCTTTTTCAACTAATTGAAAGGGAACTGCATTAATTCTGAAGAATTAACATTAAGAAAATATATAATTTTGTAGATTTCTCATACACATCAATACAGTTCCTAATGAGTGTTTAATTAATATACTAATGAGTTGCAAAATAAATTATATCATCTATTCCCTACATTGCTCAATTTAGTCTTTATATGATTGTAACTGTGATGATCAGGCGAGCCTGCTCCCCTTCCCCTCCTGTTCCTTTTTTCCCACTCCAGAGATTGAGCACACATGTGTGATTGCCCACCCGCTGCATCTGATGAGCCAGTGCATTTCATCGCTGGATCGTTTGGGTTTGCAGCCACATTTTAAATTAAGCTTCTGTCTTGTCATTTGTATTACCTGAACTCATACCTTGTTTTTCCTGCTTCTCTGGTTGCTGCCACCCAAAGGTGCGTTCCTGGAGCTGATCACGGTCGCCTGACCAGGAAGATCACAAAGTCCACCAAGGTCTTACCTTCCACCTGCCCCCGGTCCTTGCTGGAGTTCCCTGCCGGGCTCTGCTGCTCAAGTTGTAAGTGTGCTTTCCTGCATTATTCTTCCTTTTAAGAATCTGTCCCTTATAACCTCTGTCTGCTCTCTCCCGTAGGCTACATGCGCTCCAGGGGGCACCCGTCTTGTCTAAGAAATTGAAGTTGAAGTTTATGTGTTTCTTTTTCTTGAGTTTCTGCACTTTTATTTTCTGTTGTGTTTTTCAGTAAAATTGTGAAACTTTTCATTGGTGTCTGAGTGATCATTCTGGCAGCTCTGCATTTGAGCCTAACCCTGATCCGAATCATGACAGTAACTCTAAAAGTAAAATCTATAAATAAGATAATCCTTTATTAGTCCCACAATGGGGAAATTCCAGGTCTCATAAGTCTGCCTTTCGTCATTGTGTATTTTACTTTTGACATCCATCCGTCCATTCATTTTCTAAACAACATTAAAATCTATGTAGATTACTGATCTTTCATTTATAAGTATTGTTTTAAAAAACTGAGTTCTTACCCCAAAATTCTCATAAAACTGTGAAAATGCAGAAACACCTTTGATGATTTCAATTATTGCCTTTCAATCCTAACCTAACTTGCATGTTTTTGGCATGTGGGAGGAAACTGGAGAAATCCCGGAGTAAACCCATGCAGACACAGGGAGAACATGCAAACTCCACACAGATCACTGTTGGCCGAGGGCTGGGATCGAACCCAGGATCCCCCAGCCAAGGGTGAGTTGCTGTGCTGCCGCAGTGCTAACCACTCCCACCACCGTGCTGCCTCTCGCCCAAAGATGCTGGGATAGGCTCCAGCCCCCCACCCCCACCCCCGCGACCCAAAAAGGATTAAGCGGAAGAAGATGAATGAATCAATGAATGAATGCCTTTCAATCCAAATCTTGAAAATTTATGGTCAAATTAGTATTCTTGCTGAAAATTAATCAAATGGTGAGTACAGTGCCACCCAAACTTAAAATGTCTTCCCATCTCTTCCCATCAACTTTGCATGAGTCTTTCAGTTCAACTACAGAATGAAGTGTGACATGATCAGTATACCAACTCCAGTGTATCAAAATAGGAGTTAGTATTATTTAACTGAAATTATTTGTGCTTCATTGATTATTATTTATTTTTCAAGTTTATGCTGGTTGAAAGTTTTATGGCTTAAATGGTTTTCTTTATTGATGTTGGGTTAGATTTCACGAAAGTAAATTTCACTGTATCTTATTACACAGTGACAATAAACCAAACTAACTATCTTATTGGTGATTAAGCGTTTCACATTTTTATTTCCCTCTGTCATGTTGAAAGTACAAGAATTACTGTGTAGTTCCTAAAAACTGCCAAACTTTTTCATCATATTCAACTACTAGTGATGATTAAAGTAGAAAAAACAAGATAGCAGTTAATGTATGTTATCATTTAGCACCATTTTATTCACAAAGCAAAAACAAACAAAAAAAAACAAAATTAAAAGTCAAGCACCATCATAATAAATATTGGCATTTAATTAACAGGTAATGTAAACAACCTTAACTCTATCAAAATCAGATAATTAATTTACTTGGTTTAATTGTCTCAAATATGTATGCACACAGTAAAATAATGGAACTTAAATGATTCTTCAAACAGCTCTGCAGTTCTTCAGAGTTTATTTTGAGGATGGTCTCATACCTTATGTGTTTTTTCAAAGAACTAGGTTGTTCATTTCTGCTTAAGTTATATGGAGGCAGAATACTGGGAATTTCTGAAAAAAGTTCTTTGAAGAACCTGTTGCTAAGAGGTTACTTATGGAACACTAAAGGGTTCTTCTCTGGCGTCATAACAAAGAATCTTTGAGATTTCCAGTGGGCAATCAGAAGAAAAAAATATATATTTCAAGATGTCAGTTTTGTTTTTGTTTTTTTGCTTTTTTTAAGTTCTGAAGCAGTAAGCAACTCATGTGGAAAGCAAATGGTATTGAAATTAATCAACCCTACAAACACAAAATAATTTTAAATAGAATGGATATTTGGTATTTTGCAGCTAATTACAGAGTTGATTTTTAGTGAACCCTGCCTCTGCAGCTTTGTTGATGTTTGTGGCAGCCCTGATTGCGGATTTCATTGACGTTTCGATCCAGGCATGTGGGAAAGCTGTGTGCTCCCCAGCAAAATGTACCCTGCCTTCATTTCTGAAGAGCTCCTTCGAGTACTCAATGTGCTGATAGGGTGAGAAGAGAGCAAAGGCACCAAGGCTGTAGGGATCCATGCTCCACTTCTTCACCACCACTCCAGTGCAGAGTTCGTACACCTTTGGCCCATGAATATTTGCCAAATCTCGCAACGTCAGGTCTTTGAGGTCTTCATCGCTTGCACCATGGAAGAGGCGTGAGTCGTCAGCCCATGTGTAGGAAGCAAGGAGGACACCAATGGACTGATTGGTTGGGAATATATGGCTTGGGTAGTAGATGTAACGGGAGGGACCATCCGTGATGCTCTTTCCTCCTTGGATACCGTCATCCTCCCAAAACCTTCTCTTGAAGGTGAGGATGATCTTAGTGGAGCTTTCGTAGTGGACCGCCCTCATGGCCTCCATCTTTCTGGTGGAGAGGGCTGGACTGAAAGTTATGAAGAGAGCTGCTTTGGCCGTGGTTGTGACCAGGACGGCATCAGCGCTAATGCTCTTTAAAGGTAACTTTTGTTCATTCTGATACCACAGAGTTACACCCTGAGATGATTGCTTAATTTCTTTGACCTTGGAGTTGAGGAAGATGGGGACGTCAAGGGTGGAGAGAAAGGCTTTTGTGAGGAGATCTGTCCCACCAGTTATTTCATCATACCTTAAATGAAATGAAATTCAGGATGTCAAAACAAACAGGATACCTATCAAATATACCAAAAATGTAACAAAAATTGTAACAAAAACGATCAGAAATGTCATTAGTCAGCGTCAAGCTAAGCTAGTGATTGCTATAAATCCAAGCTAATGTTTCACTTTAGCTGAAAGTCAGACTTTCTTTTAGGTCCTTACATGACTGATGTTGTAACTGACTTGTAGTGAAGAAAACAGCATCCAAAAATTTGCAACCCATTGACAATTAAATTAACTGACAGTTACATGCATCTCCTACCCTACAAATCTGTTAAACAAAGAACTGCAATAACTTCATTTATTTTAAAGTTTTTTGGAAAAAGTAAATTCTTTTGAAACAAGCATGTCAAAACCATCTATTTTCTAGCTCACAACAGGATATATTTCTTGATTTATTTTATTTAATATGCTTGCTACTGCCATTTTAATAAATTCACCTTCTTTTTGTAAACCTTCATAGGATGTTACACCAACAAATATGCAAATTCCAAATGAATATGTTCTAACATATTTTAAACATCCCCTTACTTAACTCTCACAAAACTTAACAGTATTGATCCATCTTTGCAAGACCTATTTTTGAGTGACCTTTCTTATCACAAACTCTAAAGATGGTTTATGTCATCACAAATAATCTTGATAAATTTCAGTCTGCTTTTTTGTAGAGTGCATTCAACTTAACCTCTCACCTTTAAGTTACTAATGAGGTTTTAATAGTTGTTGATGCCAGGTCTCATGCAATCTTTGTGAATCAGATTTATGGGGTTCCTAAGGGCTCAATTTTGAGTCCTGTTTTATTTTCCTCTTAATCAGTTAATTGCTAAATTTAATGATACTTCTTATCATTTCTATGCTGGCAATGATGTAAGCTGTATTCTTATTTTAGATCATATGAACTCCTTATTACATTTCTTTGTTTCTAGATGCTCATGTTAGTCAGGCGACTCCACCTTTGAAATGATATCAGACTCATTTTATTCCCTTTTTAGAATAACTGTTCATTCCAGTTTATATAGCCACAAAATAACAATAATTACTTTCACTTGAAGCAGTTTATAAAATGCACATACAGTATCTCTCAAAAGTGAATACACCCCTTACAATTTTGTAAATATATTTTTCATATTTTTTCATGGGACAACACTGAATATATGACACTTAGCTACAATGTAGTCAGTGTACAGCTTGTATAACAGTGTAAATTGGCTGTCCCCTCAAAATAATTCAGCAAACAGCCATTAATGTCTAAACCATTGGCAACAAAAGTGAGTACACTGCTAAGTGAAAATGTCCAAATTGTGCCCAAAGTGTCAATATTTTGTGTGACCACAATTATTTTCCAGTACTGCCTTACCTTTCTTGGGCATAGAGTTCACTAGAGCTTAACAGGTTGCCACTGGAATCCTCTTTCACTCCTCCATGATGACATCATGGAGCTGGTGGATGTTACTTGCGCTCATCCACCTTCCCTTTCAGGATGCCTCATAGATGCTCAATAGGGTTTAAGTCTCGAGACATACTTTGCTAGTCCATCACCTTTACCCTCAATTTCTTTAGCAAGACAGTGGTCGTCGTAGAGGTGTGTTTGGGGTTGTTTTCATTTTGGAATACTGCCCTGAGGCCCAGTTTCCAAAGGGAGGGGATCATGCTCTGCCTCAGTATGTCACAGTACATTTTGGCATTCATGGTTCCCTCAATAAAATGTAGCCCCCCAGTGCCGGCAGCACTCATGCAGCCCCAAACCATGACATTCCCACCACCATGCTTGACTGTAGGCAAGATGCACACTTGTCTTTGTACTCCTCACCTGGTTGCTGCCACACACGCTTTACACCATTTGAACCAAATAAGTTTATGTTTGTCTCATCAGACCACAGGACATGGTTCCAGTAATCCATGTCCTTAGTCTGCTTGTATTCAGCAAACTGTTTGCGGGCTTTCTTGTTCATCATCTTTAAAAGTGGCTTCCTTCTGGAACGACAGCCATGCTGACTAGTTTGATGCAATGTGCACCGTATGGTCGGATCACTGACAGGTTGACCCCCAGCCCTTCAACCTCTGCAGCAAAGCTGGCAGCACTCATATGTCTATTTTCAAAAGACAACCTCTGGACATGACGCTGAGCACATGTACCCAACTTCTTTGGTCAACCATGGCGAGGCCTCTTCTGAGTGGAACCTGTCCTGTTAAACCGCTGTATGGTCTTGGCCACCATACTGCAGCTCAGTTTCAGGGTGTTGGCAAATCATCTTACTATAAATTTAACACATCTGCTCCCCATTCATGCCCGAGACCTTATAACACTAATGAGTCACATGACACCTGAGAGGGAAAATGGCTATCTGGGCACAATTTGGGCATTTTCACTTCAGGGTGTACTCACTTTTGTTGCCAGCAGTTTAGACATTAATGGCTGTGTGTTGAGTTATTTTGAGGGGACAGCAAATTTACACTGTTATACAAGCTCTACACTGATTACTTTATACTGTATCAAAGTGTCATATCTTTGGTGTTGTCCCATGAAAAGATATAATAAAATATTTACTAAAATGTGAGGGGTGCACTCACGTTTGTGAGAAACTGTACTTATATGGCATATATATTCTACGACTAAGGATAAAGACCTGTACTTATATAGCACTTTTCTAATCTCAAAGACCACTCAAAGGGCTTCACTAGCACTAACCCTCTGCTCTAACGGCAATAAGAGACAGCTATCTAGGGACAATTTATAACAACCAACCAACCTAACATGCATGTCTTTGGATTGTGGGAGGAAACTGGAGCCCCCGCAGTAAACCCACGCAGCACAGGGAGAACATGCAAACTCCACACAAAAAGGTTCCTACCCCTGCCAGCCTGGGGATTAGAACCTGGAACCTTCTAGTTGCAAGGCAACAGTGCTAACCACTGCACCACCATGCTGCCCAAGCATGCAGTAAAAAAGATGTAAGAAAGCAAAGAAAAAAACATAACTTAAAATGCTACTACCATGGTCAGTCTATCTGCCAGGTTTGTTAGATTAACATAATTTACTGTATTGTTTAAGGTGTATGATAAACACTGTAGGCTACTCTTTAAGAAAGCATATAAATCACCCATTCCTTTAGACAAAGAACAAAGGGTTGAAAAGTCTTAGTCGTTCTTACACAGTGGTGTCGCTGACATCACTCTGGATGTAGAGCATCTCAGTCAGAGCAAGGTGCATAAGACTGTTTTCATTAAGCAAGTCTCCAATCATCCTTATGGCTTCAGCACTCAAACCACCTTCGTGCTTCAGATAGTCCTGCACAACCAAACACAAATGTTTTCTAGACAGTTAACTCGATTAACTTCCAGCTTTTATCTTTAACTGGAGCTGTTCTCTTTTTGTTAAGATATGCAGGAATGAGTTCTTTAGAATAATGATCAAACAACAGTTTGTTTCTACTGAGCAATGATTGATTGGTTAATAGGCATTCCAGGAGAGACATTCAACAACACTGTAAACAGTAACTAAGGTTTTTCTATTTAAAAAAAAAGTTAGCGTTTGGGCTGCCTTAAAATTTTAAGTTGACAACTTGAGTTTGTGTTTAGGTGTTTTATTTGTCTTTACCTCTTGTTCATTTCAGTCAAGTAAAATTTTTAAGGCAGTAACCCTGCACTTCTTGGACATTTAGGAGAATGAATTACTGCCTATAGGTGTTCTAATAATTGTTAATTACAGGTACTAGCAGTTTCCTTTTCTATGGTGAGAATTACAAACTAAGTGTAATATTGTTTAATATGTCTTCTTTACCACATGCTGGTGCTGTTTGAAAAAAAAAATACAAATCTTCCCAGTCTTGCTGTGACCACTTGCGTTCTTGTTTTATATTAAGGGTTATAGTTTGGTACTTCTAAATGAGTGGTCCTACCATTTCCATCAAAGCCTGACACAGTAAACCCTACTTGTCTGAAGATTCTAAGAATATAGTGTCAGTGAGAACAAAACTAAAACAGAAGATAGCTAGGCTAAATACAGTTCCAGACCAACAGATCACCCCTCCCCTTTATTTTTCTTGCAAATATCAAGTCCCTTGACAAGCTGAGGTTGCATTTATCTTCCATTCATTTGGCAGAGCTGCAAAAAGGACGATAACAGATTTCTGGTTATAACCATAAATTCTGAGTTAGCAGACTACTTGCCTTGTCGAGCTAAAAGTAGCTTGCTAGCTCATTATCTAAAGGACCAAACAGTGGAGGAGGACTGTTATGCAGACAATGCAGAAAGGAAAAGTTGTTCTACATCTTTCTGAAATTACAGTAAAGCTAAAGTGTCCTTATACATTTTTGTGCTACTCTAGCCCTAGCATCTTAGAACTATTTATCTTGAAAAACTTGAGTCAATAAACAGAAAAAAAAATCATAATCTGTTCTAGCTCATTAGAGACATTTATCCAATTGTTCTTCAAAAGCCATATTAAAGTGGAGGAAGTCATCACAGCTGCAATATGGTAAAATCTTGATTTCAAAGGCCAACTGATGACACCATTAAAGTGCTATTGTTGAAATGTGAAAATGACAAGGCAGAGTTTATCTCACGAGTCAGGTTTGTTCACATCTTCCAACATCAGCAAAAACAGAAAAAAAAAAACAACCCAGACATTCGTCCTTTAAATACCCAGGACCATCAAAGCTCACAGTCACAATGCATTTAATCCCAAGTAACAATGCATCCTCTCTTAGATCTTATCACCTCCACCAAAAGTCTCTGGCAGCCAGTAAATCCCCCAAGGCCATCTCTTTGCATACCAAAGACTAAACTTCCACATCCTCCTGTTATCTCCAAGGAGACTCAGTCCTTTGTTCAATCTGAGATGTGAAGCCTAAAGTGATATAACAATGTGCATATGTGTCCCACATGACCCCCCCCCCCAAAAAAACGTCTAAGATGGAACAACAGAATAACAGTCTGCATGTCATGATAAAATCATTACACATCAGCCCACGTGCTGCTTGGGCCTCAGTCTCCTCCCGTATCTGCTGTAAGCGGGCTTCACCACTTCCGCAGCGCCATCCTGCTGGGGGACTGCTGTCTGAGGGTGAGAACTGTTAGTCAATCCCTGTGGGTGTTCTGGGGAATGTCCCCTAGGGGGTCTGCCACGCCGAGGAGCCCTGGCCAACAGCACATCCTCGTCCGCCACCACAAAGGCGGGTTTGAGCCTGTTTATACCAATCTTTTCTTTCCTGCCCCCCAAATCTAGCAAAAAATGCATATCCCCTGTTTCCAGCACTCTAAATGGTCCATCATAAGGTGGTCGTAGCGGCGGGCGATGGGAATCGTATCTGACAAAAACAAACTCCGCGTTTTTTAAAGCCTTAGGTACAAAAACGTGCGGAAAACTGTGGTGAACGGGGCCAGGCAGCGTGCCTGATCCGTGCCACGCTGCAACTGCTGAGCCGGGGAGCATTCTGGCGCAGGATTATCTGGGAGAAATTCCCCGGGCAGCCGAAGTGGCTGCGCAAAAACTAGCTCAGCCGGGGAGGCTTCTAAATCCTCTTTAGGTGCAGAACGCAACCCCAATAAAACCCACAGTAGCCTGTTTACCCAATTTGCATCCATAAGCGACGCTCTGAGAGATGCTTTAAATGACCTATGAAAACGTTTGCATAACCCATTAGCCTACGGATTGTACGCGGTTGTGCGCTGGATCGTTACCCCCAGGCTGCGGGCCATTGCTGACCAAAGTTCGGAAACAAATTGAGGGCCTCTGTCGGACGTAATGTCCGATGGGACTCCAAAGCCCGCTACCCATGCTGTTAAAAAGGTGCGCGCCACCTCCTCGGCTGTAGTTGACGCCAGTGGGACCACTTCCGGCCAGCGCGTGGTGCGGTCTACCATTGTCAGAAGGTGTGTGCACCCCTGTGATGGCGGAAGGGGGCCTACAAGGTCCACGTGGACATGATCGAACCTCTTAGCCGGGATGTGAAACGGCTCCAAGGGAGCTCTCGTGTGTCTGTGTACCTTGGCTCGTTGACAAGCCATGCAGGCTGCTGCCCACTCCCTAACTTGTTTGCGCAGGCCCGGCCATATAAATTTCTCTCCCACCATTTTGACCGATGCATGCACTCCCGGGTGCACCAGAGAATGAATCAAGTCAAAAACGCGGTGGCGCCATGCGGCCGGTACCACAGGACATGGTCGTCCAGTGGAGACATCACAGATTGGGGGTGCATACCGTCTTGCAGCACCCTGTTCTCCAGCCTTAACCCTGTTGGTCCAGACTGGAGCGCGCGCACGTCCGCGTCGCTACACTGATCCGCGGCCATGGCTGCATAATCTATCCCTACGCGGACTGGGGCCGCCACGGCGCGCGAGAGACAGTCTGCCACTACATTCAGTTTACCCGCCACATGCTGAATATCAGTAGTAAACTCTGAGATGGCGGCCAGCTGCCTCTGCTGCCGGCCTGACCACGGTTCTGAAACCTTGGCCATCGCGAATGTCAGCGGCTTGTGGTCAACGAATGCGGTGAAACTGCGTCCCTCCAGCCAGAACTGGAAGTGGCGAATGGCCAAGTGGAGAACTAACAACTCCCTGTCGAATGCGCTGTATTTTCGTTGACTATCGCGCAAAGTCCTGCCGAAAAAGGCGAGCGGCTGCCATGCCCCGGCTACATGCTGCTCCACAACCGCCCCTATGGCCACATCTGACGCGTCAGTAGTGAGCGCTATGTGGGCCATTGGGTCTGGATGTGCTAACAACGCAGCGTTTACCGGGGCTGTTTTGACCTCCGAGAATGCTCGCTCTCATTCCGGAGACCATTCGATCTTATTTGAGGGTTTTTGTTTTTTTAGTGCGGCATACAATGGTTGCATGAGCTGCGCTGCGCGGGGGAGGAAACGGTTATAAAAATTCACCATTCCCAAAAACTCCTGTAATGCCTTGACGGTTTGTGGCTGGGGAAAATTTGTTACCGCGCGCACTTTGTCAGGCAGAGGAACCGCTCATTCTGGAGAGACACGATGCCCCAAAAAATCAATCTGCGTCACCCCGAACTGACACTTCGCTGGGTTGATTATTAACCCGTGCTCTCCCAACCTCCGGAAAACTGCCGTGAGGTGGTTTTCGTGTTCGTCTTCGGACGCGCTGGCTACCAAGATGTCGTCCAGGTAGACAAATACGAAGGGGAGATTGCGCAACACCACGTCCATCATGCGTTGGAACGTCTGCGCAGCGCCTTTAAGCCCAAACGGCATGCGCAAAAACTCTAATAGGCCAAACAGAGTTATTACCGCTGTTTTGGGTATGTCCTCAGCGCTCACTGGGACTTGGTGGTAACCGCGGACCAAGTCTATCTTAGAAAAAACGCGAGCCCCCGCCAAATGAACAGAAAAATCTTGGATATGCGGGATTGGGTAGCGGTCGTGCGCTGTGGCGTTCTTCAACCTGCGGAAATCTCCGCAAGGTCGCCACAAGCCATCAGCTTTCGGAACCATGTGAAGCGGGGAAGCCCATGGGCTGTTCCAACGCCTGATGATGCCCAACTTTTCCAGGTTGGCGAACTCCTCGCCCGCTATGGTCAGTTTAGCTGAATCCAAACGCCGAGCTTTTGCAAAAACGGGCGGTCCGGTGGTAGTAATAAAATGTTCCACTCCGTGTTTAGTGACAGCTGCTGAAAATGTGGGAACCGTGAGTGCTGGGAAGTGAGTGAGCAGTGTGTGGAACTTACCGCTTGCCGTTGTGCATTAACCAGGCGCCTGTTAGCAAGATCAACCAACAAACCATGTGAGCACAGAAAATCAGCCCCCAACATATTGAAATTCACTGCAGCTATGACAAAAGTCCACTCAAATGTATGGCCGTGTAGGGACAGAAGCAGAGTCCTCTCACCAAAGGTCTTAATCTCCGAGCCGTTCGCTGCTGACGCCCCGTGACCTCCGGGACCCGCCAGCCGGTCAGCGGAGGAAGGTGTGATGAAACTCACTTGGGAGCCTGTGTCCACAAGGAATTGCCTCCCCGAGCGTGCATCTGTCAAGTAGAGCAGCTTGTTCTCTTCACCGAGGGCCGCAGCTGCTACCGACCCCCGGTCTTGGCGTTTCCCGAGCGCTTGAACCGGCACGGTGGTATACATTTGCGTGCCTTCTCTGCAAAGCGGCGATGGTAGAAACAGAGGGTGTCTCCTCCGCGATCCTTGGCCCCCGCCGCCGCCGTCGTCGGTGGGTCTGCTACCGCCATCTCTGGCCCCCCGCCATCTCCGGCCGTCTCGCCAAACTCCGTCGCTGCTGCGGTGGCCGTGTGCTGTTTGCTGGCATTGAGAATCCGGTGCGCCTCCTGGGCCAGCGTGCGGAAGTCCCGCTGGGCCAACAACGGCGAACCGGCCAGGGTCGCTCTCGTGGCCGACGGTAGGGTTCTGAGGAAAATGTGGGTGAAATGAAGTCGTCCTCTGAGCCCCTCAACCTCAGCATGTCCTCCATCAGGTCAATGGGCGTGCCATCTCCCAAGTCGTTCAGAGCCAGGAGCCTCTCCGCTCTCTCCTGGATTGAGAGAGTGAAGCGCTGGTTGAGCGCAGCCTTCAACCCGCCGTGTTTGTCGTCGGCCGGTGGCTGCTCCAAAAGGCTCTGCACATGCCGAGCCCTGCGGTTGTCGAACTTGGCAATCACATGGTAGAACTTCGTGTCATCTACCGTTATCCCCCGGAGGGCGAACTGTGCTTCGATCAAGTGGAACCAGGAGCGCGGGTTGTCTCGCCAAAAGTCCTGTAGCTGGACGGTAGCGGCATAAGCTTGGCTGGGAGCTCCTGACCCGGCTGGCTCGGGGGAATTTCTTTCACTCACGATACGTCTTAGGGTCACCAGTGTGGAAATGTGAAAATGACGAGGCAGAGTTTATCTCACGAGTCAGGTTTATTCACATCTTCCAACATCAGCAAAAACAGAAAAAAAAAAAAAAAAAAAAAAAACAGACATTCGTCCTTTAAATACCCAGGACCTTCAAAGCTCACAGTCACAATGCATTTAATCCCAAGTAACAATGCATCCTCTCTTAGATCTTATCACCTCCACCTAAAGTCTCTGGCAGCCAGTAAATCCCCCAAGGCCGTCTCTTTGCATACCAAAGACTAAACTTCCACATCCTCCTGTTATCTCCAAGGAGACTCAGTCCTTTGTTCAATCTGAGATGTGAAGCCTAAAGTGATATAACAATGTGCATATGTGTCCCACACTATACAATAATAGACAGTCTATGTGAATTTCAGTGATGCTTTACCTTGACAGAGTAGTGGTCATACTTCTGAAGAGCAGCTTCGCAACCTTCAGCTTTAATGTCATCTTTTACCTGCAGAAATGGTCATTTAAAGTTACTTTTCATTTGGAAATATACAACACTAATACATGTAGTGTGTGTACATAGTTGGATAATGTAAATGGTTTGGAACAATGTAGTAAATAATATCTCATGGGGCATTCTTTTGGAGAGTTACAAGAAACAATTTGTCAAAGTTAGATACTCTTTTGCTAGCCCAGCACTTAGCTGCTGTTAGCAATAGCTAAAGTTTTGTTTTAAAGTTATGACTTCCTGTTCTGCCCATCGGGGACTGTTTTAATTTAAAAGGGATTGGCAAATAATAGACAAGCTGACAAAAATAGAAACAGAAATACAAATTTATCACACTTGTTCAGCTCATACGGCTATGACATGTGCTGGCTTTATTGTTGGATCATTTGAACTGCTGTTGGGCACCTTTTGCAAAGCTTTTTGCAGCAGTTCATCGGGGGACTTCCCTTTCTCGCATTCAGGCAGTTGATACTGGAGGATGTCGGGGTTAGCTTTAACCGCGTACATCCTTTTCCTCTGCCCATGAACTAGGTAAAAAGTGTTGGGGTCATCCATGATGAATGGATTCAGCTTGACCCCCAGCTCATCAATGAACCAGCGCAGGATGCTTTGAAAAAGGATGAGACTATTACATGACAGTTACACTTATAAAAAAATGTATTTTATTGGAAAAAAACAGACTCTAAAATTGTACTTTCACAGACCAGTGAGTGCTGGGGATCCTCATCGCTCCCATTTCAGCAAACCACCCCTCATTTTCATTCCTGTAGGTCTGCACCCGTCCTCCAGCACGATTACTAGCTTCTAAGATGGTTACCTTAAAACAAAAAAAAGGTTAGCAGCAGTATATGAACACCAATTTAACAAGAGCACTCAGAGGCAAGGGCAATGCTCCCCCACCCCCCGCTGCTTTTACTTTGAAGATCCCAATACTTACTGATGGACTGCAGTTTTCAACTTTTCAATATAATTACTGTGGCAGAATGAAATTATGATAAGCCCATCATCCACAAATATACAGCAAAGTATACGACCTATAGCTGTAAGGCAAGATCCCGAAGTGAACAGTTGAAGCAAGTTTGGCAACCCTAGAGAGCATTACATGTTCTATAGTAAGAGAGCACAGCGAGTGTCAACCTTGACCTTTGACCTGTTGACCCCATACCTTTAGTCAGAGGTGATGGTCTCAGAGTGAACCTGTGTACCAGGCTTGGTGACCCTAGCTTTCTTTCTTGTTGAGATATTTCTTGTTGAGGATTGTTGAGATACAACAATCCTCCTTTTGTTTTGTGTCTATCTGGCCCTACGCATATAAAAGGAAATACACTTGATCTTGTTTTTACACTTGGTCTTAATGTGAATAATGTTCAGTCTAAGGAGCTTCTTGTGTCAGACCATTTTTGTATTCTTTTTAATTTATCAGTTAAATCAGTCTGTTACACTGGTAAGCGGGTAAAATGATCTTGTGTCACTGACCAGTTTTCACCTGAGAAATTTTCTGCTGCCTTTGACAGCAGTGTGGTTTTATCCTGTGATGACGACACTGAGAGCTTGGTCTGCTCTTTTAACTCACACTGTTCAAGCATCTTAGATGTAGTTGTTCCCTTTAAAACCAGGACTGTCCGTGCTGTTAATTTATCCCCCTGGTTAAATGATGATCTCTGTTGTTTTAGACATAAATGTCGGAGGGTGGAAAGACTGTGGAAGTCCACTGAACTTGAGGTGCATCGATAGTACCTTAAGGAACTGTTAATTTATTTATTTATTTAGCGAATGCAAAGTCCTCAAGCCAAGCAGTTGCCTCCTGATTTGCTGTATGGAGGGTGTGTAATCCTCCTTCCAGTCTTTGGAGCGGGCAAGCCTCTATGATGTGTTCCATTGTTTGCTCCTCTCCACATGCGTACAGTGGGCTAGGGATACTGCCCCATCTGTGCAAGCTGGCCAAGCAGGGGCCATGTCCAGTCCTGAAGCGATTGAGTGTAGATCACTGTCTCCTTGGGAGGTTGTTGCCCGGGACCTGTTGGTTGGGGTTTGTCACCAGGTGTTTGTTTGGGACCTCCTTGGTCTCCCATTCCTCTTGCCAAGCTGTCTGGATGGTGAAGTCAGCTGGGGGAGGGTTTTTCCAAATCGGCTGTCTGGATGGAAGTCGGGCAGTAGGTGGGGTGTAGATATCTGCATGGATTGGTAAGTGAGGAGAGTCTTTGGCTTTTTGAAGCATCCTTTGAGTTAGTGCTGCTCGCCGGATGTGTGGGGGGGCTATGTTTGACAATACAGGAAGCCAGGGGAGTGGTGTTGAGCGGATTGTCCCAGTTATGGTTCTCATGGTTGTGTTGAGCTGGGTGTCTATATGGTGGGTGTAGGATGACCTGGACCAGACAGGGGCACAATATTCTGCTACAGAGTATGAAGGGGCCAGTGCTGAGGTGCGCAGGGTGGAGGCTGCCGCCCCCCATTTTGCACCAGCGAGCTTGCAGAGCAGGTTGTTTTGTGCCTTCACCTTAGCAGCCGTCCCCTTTAAATGTTCCTTGAAGGATAGGGTCCTGTCAAGGGTCACTCCAAGGTATGTTGGATTTGAGGCATGCTTAAGCTTGAGTCATCCAGGTGGATGTTTAGTTCTCTGGCAGCTTTTACATTGTGGAGATGGAATACACTGGAGACGGTTTTTGCTGGGCTTGGTTTTAGGTGCCAGGTTTTGCAGAACTGGTCCAGTTTGGCAAGATCTTCCGTGAGCACCCGTTCCAGTGACTCAAAGTCTGGTGCTTGGAGTGCCAAACAGATGTCATCTGCATAGATGAATTTGTGGGATTTTGTAGTGGGCAGGTCGTTTATGTAGAGGTTGAACAGGGTTGGAGCTAGAACTGAGCCTTGTGGGAGTCCGTTTTTCTGCGTTCTCCATGCGCTTGTGTTCTGACCGAGGTGGACTCTGAACCTTCGGTTGGTCAGCAGGGTTTTTATAATTGCTGTTGCCCAGGCAGGGATCGCCTTTATAAGTTTCAGGAGGAGGCCTTTGTGCCAGACCGTATCATAGGCGGCTGTAAGGTCGAGAAACACAGCCCCTGTCTTCAGTCTGCTCTCGAAGCCATTTTTGATGAAGGTGGTTAGGGCCAGTACTTGTTCTCCTGTGCTGCGGTCCTTGCAGAAATCTGCTTGATCCACACTCCGAATTCCCTCTATTCCTAGGGAAATACCTTGCAGTATTAGGCGCTCCATGATTTTATAAGGAACGCTGAGTAGGGAGATTGGGCGGTAGCTTGCTGGTAGTTTGTGGTCTTTGCCAGGTTTTGGTATGGCAATGACCTTTGCTGTCCGCCATTTCTTTGGGATTGAGTTTGTTTGTATGATCCTTGTGTAGAGTTGTGTCAACCAGGTTAGGGCTCGGGGGCCAATATTTTTAATGAATTCTGGGAAGATGTTGTCGTATCCTGCTGCCTTTCCACATTTCAGGCCCTGTAGGACTTTCTCCAGTTCAGCAGTCTCGAAGGGTTAAGGGTCCGTTTCCTCTACGGGCATTTTGTGGTGTTTTTTTTAGCTCAGTTGTAACTGCTCTTCCGGCATCTTTGTCTTGGGGTGCTTTGGCGATGGTCAGTAGGTGGGATGCAACTTGGTTGGGTGTGACAGATGCTCGACTTTGGCTAGGGGGCTTCTGTGCAGCTCCTAGGTGATGGATGAGGCTCCAACATTTCCTTCTAGAGTGGGTAAAGCTCCGGTCAGCAACTTCATTTCTCTCGCCGGGCTGTACTTAGCAATTCAATGAGATGGTCTGCTATTTCTGGGTCCCCTGATGTTTGATAGGATTGTAGGAGGGCAGCGCTTTCTCTGTCCAGGCATGGGACATAGAGAGGTTGGTAGCCTTGTGGGATTGCAGTGTGAGCAGCCTTGAAGATTGCGCTGCAGAAGCAGTTGTATGCTTCATCTACAGTGATGGGGTCCGGGCTGCACGGTGGCGCAGTGGTTTAGCACTGTAGCAGCACAGTTTTACCCGTGGCTGGGGGATCGCGGGGATTGTGGGTTCGATTCCAGCCCCCGACCAACAGTGAGCTGTGTGGAGTTTGCATGTTCTCCCCCTGTTGCGTGGGTTTACTCCGGGATTTCTCCGGTTTCCTCCCGCATACCAAAAACATGTAGGTTTAGGGCGCTCGTGCACGCAGCGACCAGCAGCCGGTGGCTTGTCACCAGACTGCAAACCAAATCTACCTACGGGTACAAATAAGTAACAAAAAAAAAAAAAAATCTACAGTGATGGTGTGGAGTGAGACGGTAACAGCACTCCGATCCAGGGTTTCACTGAATTTCTTCCAGTTGGCTTTGCAGAAGTTCCAGCACATCTTCCTTGGGCTGTTTATGACTGGAAGTTGTAGGCCAATGTGTACAAGCAGGGGCAGGTGTTGGCTGTGTGGAAAATCGTCAAGAATGAGGATCTGTGTAGGATATGGCGTCCCATTCAGAGAGCTGACCCAGCACAGGTCAGGAGAATAGTCATTCTTCCACCTAGCAGAGTGGAAGGTTCCTCTTTGTTTGGGGCCGTGTATCAGAGCAAGATCATTTCTAGATGCCCAGTCTGAAAGTACCTCCCCATCACTATCTACTGCTGGGTACCCCCAGTCAGGGTGATGGCTATTAAAGTCCCCCACATAGATGGCAGGGTGGGGTAGGGTGGGTAAGACCTGCAGATCCCAGTTGGCACTAGGGGGCTTGTACACATTGACAATATGGAAGCCACCAATGGTTATGGTGTCTGAGAAATATGTTGTTGTCAGGTGGTTTACTTCAACTATGTCAGAACGCACATAGGTAGCACGTCCATGTTTGGCATGTGGAACATAGCACAGGAGGTCAAAGCCATTGATGGTGTAGCGGCCAGCTTCCTCTGTGCCAATATGAGTCTCTTGGAGGCAGATTACATCAATCGAGTGTTGGAAGGAGAGGACTTCGATAAGGCTTTGCTTGGCTGCAGATAGGCCTTCAATGTTTAGTTGTAGTATGCGAAGGGCAGGTCCTATCGCAAGGTGCTCTCGGGGCTGTTTGCTTTCGGCTTTGGGACTGTGACTAGAATTCTTCTTTGACTTGGCACTGAGGCGTCGTCTCTTCGAATTTAGTCTGCTGGTAGGATCATTAGCTTCCCCGGGCAAGCCCGGGTACTGGCGGAGGGCGCGACGAGAACGCTGATCCATTGCTGTTCCAACTGTTAATTGAATTTAACAATATGATTAAAATGGCAAGAACTTCTTATTTTTCCAATATCATCTCCTCCAATAGTAACAATCCAAAGATCCTCTTCAGCACAATAGACAGTATAGTTAATCCTGTCAGTTCTGCTCCCCCTGTTTATTCAATTAAACAATTAAGTTCAGGCCTTTTTAAGTGATTTTACCCCAGTTTCTTTTGAGGATTTGTTAGTGTTGGTGAGTTCCATGAAATCCTCCTTCTGCACTTTTGATATTTTGCTTTCCTCAATGTTAAAAGAGGTAATTGGCTCAGTGGGTACATCTTTGGTTAGTATCATTAATAGTTCACTTGAATCTGGTTGTGTACCCTCATATTTTAAACATGCAGTTGTGCAGCCACTTTTTAAAAAACCTAGGCTTGATCCATCTGTTTTTAAAAACTTCAGGCCAATTTCTAAGCTTCCTTTTATTTCTAAGATTTTAGAAAAAGTTGTTGGCAAGCAGCTCACTGACTTTCTGATTGAACACAATATTTTCGACAAATTTCAGTCAGGTTTTTGTCAGAAACACTCGACAGAGACCACTCTTCTCAGGGTCCATCCATCCATCCATCCATCTTCTACCGCTTTTCCGGAGGTCCGGGTTGCGGAGGCAGCAGTTCAAGCAGAGAAGCCCAGACTTCCCTCTCCCCAGCCACCTGCTCCAGCTCTTCAGAGGGGATACCAAGGCGTTCCCAGACCAGCTGGGAGACATAGTCTCTCCACCGAGTCCTGGGTCTGCCCCGGGGTCTCCTCCCAGTGGGACGTGCCTGAAACACCTCAAGTGGGAGGCGTCCAGGAGGTATCCTAATCAGATGCCCATACCACCTCAACTGACTCCTTTCAATGAGGAGGAGCAGCGGTTCTACTCTGAGCCTCTCCCGGATGACTGAGCTCCTCACCCTATCTCTGAGGGTGAGTCCAGCAATCCTACGGAGAAAGCTCATTTCAGCCGCTTGTATCTGCGATCTCGTTCTTTCGGTCATTACCCAAAGCTCGTGACCATAGGTGAGAGTAGGAACGTAGACTGACTGGTAAATCGACAGCTTTGCCTTAGAACTAAGCTCCCTCTTCACCACAACAGACCGGTACAACGTCCGCATCACTGCAGATGCTGCTCCAATCCGTCTGTCGATCTCTCGCTCCATTTTCCCCTCACTCGTGAACAAGACCCCAAGATACTTAAACTCCTCCACTTGGGGCAGGAGCCTGTCCCCAACCTGGAGAGGACAATCCACCTTTTTCCAGCTGAGAACCATGGACTCGGACTTGGAGGTGCTGATTCTCATCCCAGCCGCTTCACACTCAGCGGCAAACCGTCCCAGCAAGAGCTGTAGGTCATTGCTGGATGAAGCCAACAGGACAACATCATCTGCAAACAACAGAGATGAGATCCTGTGGTCACCAAGCATGACACCCTCCATTCCCTGGCTGCGCCTAGAAATCCTGTCCATAAAAATTATGAACAGGATCGGTGACAAAGGGCAGCCCTGGCGGAGTCCAACTCTCACTGGGAATGACTCCGACCGAGTGTTGGCAATACGAACCAAACTCTCACAATGGTCGTACAGAGACCGTATAGCTCGTAACAACAAGCCTGATACCCCATACTCCCGAAACACCCCCCACAAAAATCCACGAGGGACGCGGTCAAATGCCTTCTCCAAGTCCACAAAACACATGTAAACTGGTTGGGCAAACTCCCACGAACCCTCAAGAATTCTCGAGAGGGTAAAGAGCTGGTCCGATGTGCCACGGCCAGGACGAAAACCACATTGCTCCTCCTGAATCCGAGGTTCGACCAACGGCCGGACTCTCCTCTCCACTACCTTGGCATAGACCTTCCCATGGAGGCTGAGGAGTGTGATCCCTCTAAAGTTGGAGCACACCCTCCGGTCCCCTTTTTTGAAGAGAGGAATCACCACCCCGGTTTGCCATGCCAAAGGCACTGCCCCCGACCTCCACGCAATGTTGTCGAGGCGTGTCAACCATGACAACCCAACAACATCCAGGGCCTTGAGGTACTCAGGGCGAATCTCATCCACCCCCGGGGCCCGGCCACCAAGGAGATTTTTAACCACCTTGGCGACCTCAGCCCCTGTGATAGGCGAGTCATCCCCCTCGTCCCCAAACCTTGCTTCCTCTGTGGAAGGCGTATCAGTGGGATTGAGGAGATCCTCGAAGTATTCCTTCCACCGCCTGACGATATCCCCAGTTGAAGTCAACAGTGTCCCATCCGCACCATACACAGTGTGGACGGGGAGCTGCTTTCCCCTCCTGAGCCGCCGAACAGTTTGCCAGAATCTCTTTGAAGCCGACCGAAAGTCTTGTTCCATGGCCTCACCGAACTCCTCCCATACCCGGGTTTTTGCTTCAGCAACCACCCGAGCTGCACTCCGCTTGGCCTGCCGGTACACCTCAGCTGCTTCGGGAGTCCCACAAGCCAACCAAGCTTGATAGGACTCCTTCTTCAGCTTAATGGCCCCCCTCACCACTGGTGTCCACCACTTGATTCGGGGGTTGCCACCACGAGATGCACCAAACACCTTGCGGCCGCAGCTCTGGGCCGCCGCTTCAACAATAGAGGTGAAGAACATGGCCCATTCAGACTCCATGTCTCCAGACTCCCTCGGAATGTGGTTGAAGTTCTTCCGGAGGTGGGAGTTGAAGACCTCCCTCACAGGGGCCTCAGCCAGACGCTCCCAGCACACCCTCACTATACGTTTGGGTCTACCAGGTCTGAATGGCTTCCTCCCCTGCCATCGGATCAAACTCACCACCAGGTGGTGATCAGTTGACAGCTCTGCACCTCTCTTTACTCGGGTGTCCAAGACATACGGTCGCAGGTCTGATGATACGATAACAAAATCGATCATCGACCTGCGACCTAGGGTGTCCTGGTGCCAGGTGCACATATGGACACCCTTATGCTTGAACATGGTGTTTGTTATGGACAGACTGTGGTTAGCACAGAAGTCCAATAACTGAACACCACTCGGGTTCAGATCGGGCAGGCCGTTCCTCCCAATCACCCCCCTCCAGGTTTCATTGTCGTTGCCCACGTGCGCATTGAAGTCCCCCAGTAGGACAATGGAGTCTCCAGAAGGAGCACTCTCCAGCACCCCAGTCACAGACTCCAAAAAGGGTGGGTACTCTGAAACATCATTTGGTGCATAGGCACAAATGATGGTCAGGACCAGTTTCCCAACCCGAAGGCGCAGGGAAGCAACCCTTTCGTCCACCAGGGAAAACTTCAATATAGAGGCAGCAAGGTGGGGCGAATACCCACCCCTGCTCGTCGCCTCTCGCCCGGGGCAACTCCTCCTCATGGATCGTCACCTTATCATGGTGGTGGGGTTTGCGTGCCCCAGTGATCCCAGGAGCTATGTTGTCCGGGGGCAATTTGCCTCTGATAGGGTCTCCCAAGACAAACTGGTTCTGGGTGAAGGGCCAGACTAAGAACGATCCAACACACTCTCATGATAAATTGTATATCAAGGATTCAGTGTACCCCGCCCGGTATGGGGTTACCGGGGCCCCACCCTGGAGCCAGGCCTGGGGGAGGGGCTCGAAGGCTAGCGTCTGGTGGCCAGGTTTCCACCCATGGGACCCAGCCGGGCTCAGCCAGAAGGAGTTACATGGGTCCGCCATCCAGTGGGTTCGCCACCTGCAGGAGGGATCATGGGGGTCCGGTGCTATGTGGATTAGGTGGCGGTCAAAGGCGGAGACCTTGGCGGACTGATCCCAAGCTTTCTTCACAGGGTGTCGAATGATATTTTAATGTCATCAGACTCTGGTAAATGCTCTGTTTTAGTGTTATTAGATCTTACTGCAGCATTTGATACTATTGATCATTGTATTTTGTTACAAAGGCTTAGAGACTGGGTAGGTATTTCTGGGAAAGTTCTGGATTGTTTTTTTTCCAACCTTTCTGGTAGGAGTTTTTCCGTGGCTGTTGGCTCTTATTCATCTGACTCTGCTCCTTTAACCTGTGGGGTGCCTCTGGGTTCTATTCTGGGTCCATTTTTATTTGCCCTATACATGCTGCCACTTGGTTCTATCATCAGCAAATTTAAAGGTGTGTCTTATCACTGCTACGCTGACAATTTACAGCTACTTTTCTTTTTTAAACCTGACCATGTTGACAATTTAAAAATTATTCATGATTGTCTGTCGGCAATTAAAGACTGGATGTCTAGTAACTTTTTGCAACTTAATGCTGATAAAACTGAAGTCCTTATTGTAGCACCTTATAATCTAATTCCTAAGATGGTTAATAGCATTGGTTCATTAAGCTCTAATGTACGGTCTAATCTAAAAAAATCTTGGTGTCATTTTCGATCAATCGGTGAGTTTTGATCAGCATTCCAAATCTCTGACCCGGAGTTGTTTTTTCCACATTAGGAATATATTCAAAATTAGGTCATTGATTTCCTATAGAAATCAATTAGAACGCTGCTTGGAACGCTGCTCCAAGATTACTAACTAGGTCCAGCAGATTCTTTCATATCACTCCTGTTTTGGCCTCCTTGCATTGGCTTACTGTAAATTATAGAGTTGATTTTAAAGTTCTTGTTATTACTTTCAAAGCCATTCATGAAGAGGCGCCTTTTTATATTAGTGACCTGCTCTTTCTACACCAGCCCAGCAGGTCTCTCAGGTCTTCTCATCAGAATCTATTGGTAGTCCCTAGCACTAGGCTCAGAACCAAAGGCGATAGAGACTTTGCTGCTGTTGCTCCCGGACTGTGGAACTCCTTACCTTTTGAACTTAGATCTGCACCTTCCATTGGTGTTTTTAAGAAGCAACTAAAGACCCACCTTATTAGCCTGGCTTTTTAATTAACTATGTGTTGAATGTATTTTTATGTGCTTTTACTCTCTACTTTTTTTTTTTTTTTACTGTTTTATGTGCCTGTGTTTTTATTTTGTTTTTTACCATGTTGAGCACTTTGTGACTCTGTCTGTGAAAAGTGCTCTATAAATAAACTTATTATTATTATTATTATTAGTATATAGTTTTTAAGCCATTTTGATGTTTACTTTTGACCTTGCAATCCCAAAACCATAGTCACACTTCAGGCTCACAAGGTGAAGTTGTGTACCAGGTTTGGTGGCCCAAGATTTACTTGTTGTACAGTAACAGGGCATAAGGATTGTTAACCTTGACCTTTGACCTTTTGACCCCAAGCCCACAGTCAGAGGTCAGGATCCCAAGGTGAACTTATCTACCAAGTTTGGTGACCCTAGCGTTTCTCTTTGAATAGTAATAACATAGGGAATGTTAACCTTGACCTTTGACCTTTTGACCCCAAACCCATAGTGAGAGGTCAGGATCCCAAGGTGAACCTGTATACCAGGTTTGGTGGCTCAAGCTTTACTCGTTTTATAGTAATAGTAAATGTAATATTTATCATAGTGCAACTGCAATGTTAACTTTGAACTTAGAACTTTGACCCTTTGACCCCAAACCCATAGTTAGGTCAGGGTGTAAATCGTTCAAGATGTGTATTAGATACAACAACTATATCGATTTGAAAAGCCTACATCATTCATTTCAGTAGTTACTTTGTTTAGAAGATTTAAGGAAAAATCTTACATCTGACCTTTTGACCTCAGGGTCATCTGATGAGACTTAAATTGCAATACATCGGAGTATATCACACCATGGTACCAAGTTTCAAAACAATCATAACAAAACTGTAGGAGGAGTTAATTTCACAAGACATGAAGTGAGGTGAAATATGAGGTCATAGGTCATGGGCAACAAGTCCTGCAACAACTCTTCCAATTAGAACCAAATTGCAATATGCATATCATGAGTGTATATTAAAACATGGTACCAAGTTTCAAAACACTGAACAAAACTGTAGGAGGAGTTCATTTCACAAAGTGGGACAGACGGCAGACAGATGGACAGATGGAAGGACTGACGCATAACATAGTCCCCCTTTTGGCTTTGATAAAAATGAAATCTCTAGAGCTGTCCCAACCCAGCCAGTGTGTTCATGTGTGCCCCACCAAAGGTTAAAACGGGGCTTTCTTATGGGTCTCATTTGTGTTTGTCCAGATGAACTTTACCTGGTTACCTATTTTCAGCTTATCGTCTAAAAAATTTGCCATTTTCTTGTAAATTTGTGACTTTCCACCCAAATTGATAATTTTTTCTGGAAAATTTTCAACTTTCTCATATATTTGCAACTTTTTTCTCATAAATTTGTTAATTTTTGTTGTAAAATTGTGACTTTTTTCTTTATTTTTTCTAACTTTATTTTGTAATTTTGAAACGTTCTCAAAGGCTACGGTCACACTACAGGTCTTGTTGCTCAATTCCGATTTTTTGCTGAGATCCGATTTTTTGTGTGGGTTTTTACATTATAATTTAAATGTGACTCCCATCAGAATGGAGAATGAACGGTCTCAAGCTATGAAGTGACCTGCATGTGCAGAAGACAATGTAACGTCAGACACACCGTTGTGTTTGCGGAAGTACATATGAGCCCCAAACAATTGGAGGGGGGGGGGGAACTTCTTCACCTTGGTGCAGCACAGCAAAGTAAATGTTAAAAACATTCAGAAATGTTGATGCACAAAATACAGCCAGCTTCATTCCTCTACAGTCCAGAGGACCGCTGTGATTGAACAGCTGTCTTGAAAATTAGACCCCGTGTCTCAATGGGATTACCTGTATAAATAAGGTTAATAATAAATAATCCTAGTGATTACAATAGGGCTCTGGCCCTAATAAACACACACGGATTGTACCAGCGAGTAACACTGGTCATGCACAGGAGCAACCAGAGACTCCCATCTCCTGGACTGTGTTTTTGTAATCTGGCCATTCCGCTCCACAGTCATTTACATATTACAGCGGTCAGGACTGCGCTGTTTACAGTGTCCAGTTAATGTGCCATTACTTAAAAAAAAAATGCCATTACTGTGTGCCTGTAATATCTGACAGTTTCAGCCCCGCAATTTTGAAATTGTTGTGCCATGGGAGCCGACAAAATTATGATCTAGTGATAAAGGGAAGAAGATTGAAAAAAAGAGAGCACAAATCAGCTGTCTGCCATGCCTGGGGAATCCTCCACAGCAGAATTGTAGCGTCTGTCTCTCTTCGATGAGGAAAAAGTCGGATGACATGCGACATGACCGTTCAGACTGAGGTTGCTTTGGAAAATATCAGATACGTCTCGGAATTAGGACCACATATGAAAGTGGCCTGGGTCTGGTGTGAAAAAATGGGATCTGAGCCATTCAGAATGTCATTAAAAAAAATAAGATATGGGTCACAGTTGTGCAAAAAAATTGGAATTGAGCTTTAAAACCTGCAGTGTAACCGTAGCCTAATATTTACCACTGTTTTACTGTAATCTTGAAATTTCTCATGAATTGGGAAAAAAAAATTCCTCGTAAATTTACTATTTTCTTGTAAATTTGTGTTTTTCCTCATACATTTGCAATATTTTGCTTGTAAATTTGGAACTTTATCAAAAATGTTCAAATTTGTTTTACTGTAAACTACAGTTTTATAAACTTTGTTTTGTTTTTTTTTTATAAATTTTAAACTAATTTCCTGGTACATCTTACTTTTTTTGTTATTTTGCAGATTTTTCTGGTTTTTTGTCTTATAAATTTGTGACTTTTTTGGTAATTTTGGTAAATTCTTCTTGTAAGTTTTTAACTCTTTTCAAGTATTTTTACATATTTTTTTCTCCTAAATTTTCATTTTTTTTTCATGAATTGGCTACTATTTTTTGGTAAATTTGTCACCTTTTTCTTATACATTTTCTCTTTTTTCCCTAAATTTGTGACTTTTTGCCGTAACTTTGCCTATAGCACAAGTGTTACTGAAACCTGCTCAGCCACATTAAAGCCATGTGAGGCCAAGCAGTGGTTAAAGTGGGTCAACATACTGTAATATCAGCTTAACTGGGCCACAGGTAAAGTCCATGTGGGCAAACACAGATGGGGCCAAACAGTAAACAAACCAACATGGGACATAAGACAGCCCAGATTAACCTTTGGTGGGGCCCACATGGACATGCTTCCTGGGAAATACCAGTTTTGGGGTTCTGAGTATTAGAGTATTGAGGAGAAAACTAGAATGAATATCCATATTAACTGTTGTTGTCTTCACCAAAACTGAAATGTATCAGAATCAATTTCTTTTGAGAAATTTGTTACTTTTGGTGCATTCTTTTCCTATCTGCTACTGTTTATAGCATCAATTTGGTACTTTTTCTTAATAGTTTTCCCTTGCCTTAGCTTGTCAAAATTTTGGCATCATTAATGCAGCTTTTCTAAATTTGTAAGAAAAAAAAATGGAATATAAACTCTGAAAAATGGAATACCAGTGTAGTAAATGAACATCTGGGCAACTGAATATTTGGGTACAGCCCTAGAAAGAACATTTGTCTGATTTTTTTTTATTTTATTTTATTTTTTTTAGATATTTAGAATCCTTTATTAGCCCCACAATGGGGAAATTACAGAGCATCCAAATGAATGGATGAGGCAGCCACTGTGCGGCGCCCAGCCCGTCACACACATTCACACCCAGGACCACTTTAGAGTCTCCAATTAATCTAACCTGCATGTTTTTGGCCTGTGGGAGGAAACCTGAGAACTCCTACATAGACATGGGGAGAACATGAAACTCCACACAGATCACTGTTGGTCAGGTGCTGGGATCAAACACAGGATCCCATGGCCAAGGGCAAGTTGCTGTGCTGCCGCAGTGCTAACCACTGTGCCGCTGCGCCACTGTGTGGTGGCACAGCTTTTGAAAGACAAAAACAGATAAAGCAACAAAACGCAAAAGCTGCAGGTATCGCATCATCACTTTTTCTCCTGTCAAATATTTTTAAGGCATGTAGTAGTACCAAGATTGTGTGGTCCAGTTGAGAAAAAAATCATGGCGCTAATATTGACTGCCCCCTGGTGGCCTATGAAAAATTTAATGTATCTTCAAACGACAGCATCAACCTGCTACAAGTACCTGGTGTCCTGCATCTTGAAGTAGCTTGGCAGCGGTCAACCCAGCCATGCCAGCTCCAACAATAACCACATGATGAGACGAGTTGATGCGTGGGAGGCCAGTCTTCACTGTCTGGAGCAGCTCTTGGTAATCTCTATCCTCCAAACAGTCGGACAGAATGTCCTTCAGGCTGTTATCAGCAGCGGTACGGTGCAGGGTGAGGAGCAGCAATCCAATGGAAACTAGAGACATGCCAGAACGTAGTCTTTGTCAGTTGTATTTCTTTATAATGGTTTTTGTGGTCAGAAGTTATAGGTCAGGGGTCTGCAACGTGTGGCACTTTTGCCCATAGATAATCGATCCTTGAGGCCTTGAGCGAAACCCCCCCCACAAATTTCAAAGAAAAAAAAAATCAAGAAAAAATGCTAAAGATTCGAGAGAGAAATATCCCAAAAAGCAGAAAATTAAAAAAAAAAAAAAATCTGACAGTTTATGCAACAAAACAAAAAAATAGGGAATAATTTAGCAATTTTCTGGGAACAAACTCATAAATTTGCAAGAGAAAAGAAAATATCTGGAAAAGAAATCACACATTAACTGGAAAAAGTTGGAGTTTTATGAAAAATCTAATAAACTTATATTAGAACTGCTGCAGTTTCACTCTTGAAAGATGATAAATGAACAAAGAAAAAAGAAATTTATACCAAAAATCCTCAAAATTTAGGGAAATGTTTAATTTTGAGAAAAACTGCCAGAAGCTGGCCAAAAAAGCTACAATTTTCTTAGAAGACAGTTACAAATTTATATGAAAAATGCAGCATTTTGAAAAATTAAATAAGAATCTTATGAGAAACACAGAAGACAATGCCAAAAACTATCAAAATTTATGAAAAAAGCTTTAAATATTTATTGTGCAAATGTCACAAATTTACATGAAAAACATCTTAATTTTTACTCGATAAAGGTATTAAATTTGCACAGAAAAATATGCCAAATTCAGGGAAAAAAATATATTCATTCAAAGCTATAACAAATTTTGAAAAAAAAATACAGTTTAACGAGGGAAACACCCACATAATTTTGCAAAGGGAAAAAGGAGACTTTTTTACAACCAATCAAAAAAATTACTAGAAAACATAGTAATTTTGTGAGAAAAAAGTAACAAATTTACAACAAAAAAGCTGCAAATTCATCGGAAAAGCTCTTAATCCTGATGTTGGCAGGCCACGTTGTAGTTTTTTTTTTTTTTTTTTCCCTTGTCCTGTCAGGCAGCTAGGCAAGTAGAACAGGGATCTGTCACCCTTATTGTGCCAAAACAGATTTACTTTGTCAAGAGGAGCTTATACAGTACCTAACTGTATTGTATATTGTTGTAAACTCCTCCTGTAATAACTTTTAATACTTTATTTTAATTCTTTTACCCATGGAAAACCCAACAGGATAGGGAGGAGAGAAAGGAAGTGTGTGGAGGGGGAAAGAAAAGGGAGGGGAACAGACAAAAAAAAAAAAATAAACAAACCAACAACTAAAACAAACAAAAGACAAACTGCTTCTTCACGAGTCTGGCTTCTGCACCTGTTAAAGGAGAGACACTTGTGCGTGTACATCTCAGGTTCAGGTTCAGGTTCAGGTTACTTTATTTGTACCCGTAGGTAGATTTGTTTTGCAGTTGGTGACATCCATATTTACAAGCCACTAATTACATTCAACATAGACACAAACACAGGCACACATCTTACAAAATAGGTAAATATAAAATATGTACAATATAATTTTTATAGCTTGTTCAACTCTTTGACAGCAGCAGGGACAAAGCTGTTTTTGTAGTGCTGGATTCTACTTTTTGGGACAGCAAACCTCCGTCTGGAGGGAAGAAGCTGAAAGTTGCAGTGCAAAGGGTGGGAGTCATCATTTAAAATCGAGTCGGCCATCCTCTGTACTTGTCTGGTGTACAGGGATGTCAGGCTCAGCTGTGACTCACCAAGCAAACGACTGGACCATCTGACTACCTGATCCAAGGATTTCCTCTGTTTCAGTTTTATCTGACCAAACCATGACATTAAAGAAAAGGATAAAACAGATTCAATAAAAGCCCGATAGAACATAATCATTATGGTTCGGTCAATTTGGAAGCGTGCAAGTTTCCTCAAACAATGCAAATTTTGCTGACCATTTTCTGCGTGCATATATATGAGAGCGCACGCAAAATAAGTGTGTGCATGTGAGTGGTTTGTAAGGAAACATATGAAGCGGAGGGCCAGTCGCAGCAGCTCTCCCCCTGGGAACCACGAGCAGGCAAGGAAGCGCCACCAACCCCCACAGGGCACAAACGTCCAAGGTCAGCAAGCCCCAGGAAAGCAAGGCATCCACCCCTGGAGGGGCGATCAAGGGAGGCCAGGCTGCTCAGCGGCCGGCGCGCAAGCCCGCACCCCCGGACCCACCTGACCCCCACCCCCCCAGCGGGGCCAACGCCTGCCTGCCCCCGGGCCCCAGGCACCAGGAGGCCAGAGACCTCACCCCCTGGGCCGGAGACCGGATAATTCCGATAAGGATAATTCCGTTTATTATACACCTAGATCAAACAGGTTTCATCAAGGGTTGGCACTCAGCTAATAATACATGCAAGCTATTTAATTTAATAGACTACTGCAAGATCGATAACGTCAAAACTACAATCTTGTCCCTGGATGCAGAGAAAGCCTTTGACCGTATTAACTGGAAATTTCTTTTTATGGTGTTAAACAAGTTCGGGTTTGGTTCATCTTTCATAAACTGGATTGAAACAGGTGTCCAGCTGCGTCTGTCCGAACAAATGATCAGATTTCCCCAAGCTTTAATCTCCAGAGAGGTACTAGGGAGGGATGTCCACTCTCTCCCTCACCTTTTACCATCTTTATTGAACCATTAACAGCAGCCATACGACAAAATGTTGATATCAGAGGTATTCAAACTGCAGAAAAAGAACACAAGTCTTTATGCTGATGATGTTTTGATTTTCCTTGAAAACTCAAAGATCTCTTCTTCAGACAGTGGCGCTCATTGATAAATTTTCATCAT
This sequence comes from Pholidichthys leucotaenia, assembly GCA_020510985.1. Taxonomy (NCBI): domain Eukaryota; kingdom Metazoa; phylum Chordata; class Actinopteri; order Cichliformes; family Pholidichthyidae; genus Pholidichthys; species Pholidichthys leucotaenia. The sequence goes on along the minus strand of CM035836.1, from coordinate 82,668,574 downwards.
TATCAGATTACTCTATTAACTGGGGTAAATCAATAGTTCTACCTATAAATTGCAATTTCTCAAATACATCTACTATTCCAATACAATCAGGTAATATTAAATATTTAGGAATAGATATTTCCCCCAGGCTCTCAGAGTTATTGCGACTAAATCACATTCCCCTTTTAAAAACAATACAAGACGACGTTACGTACTGGAGGACACTGTGGAGTGTGTCAAATAAGAGGCCGACTCATGGCACACAGTTTATTACACACTTCACATCTCACAAGCACAGAACAGACTGACTCATTTCAGCAGGCACTCTCTTTTAACCCCAAATCTCTCCTCACAAGTTTCATGGCATTTCTCCACACACAACATGACATTTGCATTACACTGCATTCAACCCCCTACGTCCTTGACTCCTTCCTGCTATCTCGCCAGGAACCTCCTGAGCATTGTTCTCCCATGCTTATCCACTGTCTCTTGTCTGAGATTCTAAATAATCCGACTCCCCCAAGGTGCTATACTCCCCCCCCCCCCCCCCAGCATCTTAGATAGAACAATAGAATATCAGTCCACATGCTGTTTGGGCTTCAGTCTCCTCCCATGTCTGCTGTAACTGGGGTTTACTGCCTCCGTGGTGCTGCTGTGCCGGTGGGGGGCTGCTGGGAGTGTGTCTGACTGCGGGTGGGCCGTGACGAGGGGGGGGGACTTTGGTCTGTCCGTGTGGCTGCTCTGGTGAATTGTTTCCCTGGGGAGCTCTCCATGGGGGTCTTCCACGTCAAGGGGTCCTAGCCAACAGCACTTGCTCATCCGCCACAACGAAAGCGGGTTTGAGTCTGTCTATGCCAATTTTTTCCCACCTACCCCCAAGTCTAGCAAAAAATGCTTATCCCCTGTTTCCAACACTCTGAACTGTCCATCATAGGGTGGGCGGAATGGAGGGCGGTGGGCGTTGTGTCTGGCGAACACGAACTCCGCGCTCTTCAAAGTTTTAGGCATGAAAACACGCGGAAAACTGTGGTGGGCAGGGCCCGGCAGTGTGCCTGTGTTGCAAAAGCTGAGACGGGGAGCTGTCCGGCGTGGGATTATCTGGCAGAAATTCCTACAGCCGTAGGGGCTGCGCAAAAACCACTTCTGCCGGGGAAGCTTCCAGATCCTCTTTCGGCGCGGAGCGCAACCCCAATAAGACCCACGGCAGCCTGTCTACCCAATTTGCATCCATCAGTGAAGCCCTAAGTGCTGCTTTCAGTGATCTATGAAAACGCTCGCATAACCCATTGGCCTGTGAGTTGTATGCGGTTGTGCGATGAATTGTAACACCCAGACTGCGGGCCACCGCGGACCAGAGTTCGGAAACAAATTGCGGGCCCCTGTCGGACGTAATGTCCGACGGGACTCCAAAACGCGCCACCCATGCTGTCAAAAAAGCGCGTGCTACGTCCGCGGATGTGGTTGCCACCAGCGGGACAGCTTCTGGCCAGCGCGTGGTGCGGTTCACCACTGTCAGGAGGTGCGTGCACCCCTGTGATGGCGGGAGGGGGCCCACGAGGTCCATGTGAACATGGTCGAACCTCTTAGCCGGGATACAAAACGGCTCCAAGGGAGCCTTCGTGTGTCTGTGTACCTTGGCTCGTTGGCACGCCACGCAAGCTGCAGCCCACTCTATCACTTGTTTGCGTAGGCTCGGCCACATGAACTTCTCTCCCACCATTTTGACAGACGTGCGCACTCCTGGGTGCGCCAGAGTGTGAACCGACTCAAACACGCGGCGGCGCCACGTGACCGGGACCACCGGACGCAGGCGTCCTGTGGAGACATCGCAGATTGGGGGGGCCGCCATCTTGCAGCACCCTGCTCTCCAGCCTTAACCCTGTTGGTCCAGACTGGAGAGCGCGCACGTCTGCATCGCTAGTCTGCTCCGCAGCCATGGCTGCATAATCTATCCCCACGCAGACCGGGGCCACCACGGCACGTGAGAGGCATTCCGCCACCACATTCAGTTTACCCGACACATGCTGAATATCGGTAGTAAACTCTGAGATCGCGGCCAGCTGTCTCTGCTGCCGGCCCGACCACGGTTCTGAAACCTTGGCCATTGCGAATGTTAGCGGCTTGTGGTCTACCAACGCGGTGAAGCTGCGCCCTTCCAGCCAGAACTGGAAGTGGCGTATGGCCAGGTGGAGGGCCAGTAACTCTCTGTCGAACGCGCTGTATTTACGTTCGCTGTCGCACAAAGTTCTGCTGAAAAAGGTGAGCGGCTGCCAAGCCCCGGCAACACGCTGCTCCACGAAAGCCCCTATGGCCACGTCTGAAGTGTCGGTGGTGAGCGCTATGTGGGCCGTCGGGTCCGGATGCGCCAGCAGTGCGGCGTTTGCCAGGGCTGCTTTAACCTCCGAGAACGCCCACTCTCGCTCCGGGGTCCATTCGACCCTATTTGCGGGTTTCTGTTTCTTGAGCGTGGCATACAAATGTTGCATGAGGTGCACCGCGCGGGGAAAGAAACGGTTATAAAAGTTCACCATCCCCAAAAATTCCTGCAGCGCCCTGACCGTCTGAGGCCGGGGAAAATCCGCCACGGCGCGCACTTTGTCGAGCAGCGGGATCTCTCCTTTCAGAGAGACGTGGTGCCCCAAAAAATCAATCTCCATCACGCCAAACTGGCATTTCGCCGGGTTGATTATTAACCCGTGCTCCTCCAACCTCCGGAAAACTATCGTGAGGTGGGTTTCATGTTCGTCTTCAGGCGCACTGGCTACCAGGATATCGTCCAGGTAGACGAACACGAACGGGAGATCACGCAGCACTGCATCCATCATGCGCTGGAATGTCTGTGCCGCTCCTTTTAACCCGAATGGCATGCGCAGGAACTTGAATAAACCGAACGGAGTTATTACCGCTGTTTTGGGTACGTCCTCAGCGCGCACTGGAACTTGGTGGTAACCGTGGACCAGGACTATTTTGGAAAAAATGCGTGCTCCGGTGAGGTGAACGGAAAAATCCTGTATGTGGGGAATTGGGTAGCGGTCGTGCACTGTAGTGTTGTTCAACCTGCGGAAATCACCGCACGGTCGCCACGATCCCTCAGCCTTAGGGACCATGTGTAGCGGGGATGCTCATGGGCTGTTTGATCGCCTGATGATGCCCAACCTTTCCAGGTTGGCAAACTCCTCGCGCGCTATGGCCAGTTTAGGTGCGTCCAAGCGCCGAGGTCTTGCAAAAACGGGTGGCCCGGTGGTGGTGATAAAGTGCTCCACCCCGTGTTTAGCGATGGCCGCCGAAAACGTCAGGACCGTGAGTGGCCGGGTCACTCGATCTATACAGGGGATAGAGTCAAAAGACAGTGCATTAACCAGGCACCTGTTAGCAACATCAACCAGTAAACCATGTGCACACAGAAAATCAGCCCCCAGGATATGGTAATTCAGTGCTGCTACGACAAAAGTCCACTCATATGTACGGCCGTGTAGAGATAAGAGCAGAGTCCTCTCACCAATGGTTTTAATATCCGAGCAGTTTGCTGCCAACATCTCGGGGCCGCTAGGTCCTGCCAGCCGGTCAGCGTAGGTCGGCAGGATGAAGCTCTTCTGGGCTCTGGTGTCCATGAGGAAACACCTCCCTGAGCGTGCATCTGTCAAGTAGAGCAGCTTGTTCTCTTCACCGAGGGTCGCAGCTGCTACTGACCGCCGGCTTTGGCGTTTCCCGAGCGCTTGAATTGGCACGGTGGCGTACATCTGCGTGCGTTCTCTCCGAAGCGGCGGTAGTAGAAACAGAGCGTGTCTCTCTAGCGCTCCTTGGCCCCCGCTGCTGCTACCGTCGGTGGCTCCTCACCTCCTCTGGTCATCTCGCTGGGCTCAGCCACTGCCGCGTTGACTGTAATTGCCTTGGTGGTGAGGATGATCCCGTCTGCCTCCTGGGCTAGCGCACGGTAGTCGCGTGCGGCCAGCGACGGCGAATTGGCCAGAACCGCTCTCGCCTCTGTTGGAAGGTTCCGGAGGAAGAGGTGGGCAAACAGAAAGTGCCCGTCGTCCGTGCCCATTAACGCCAGCATCTTCTCAATCAGGTCTATGGCCGAACCATCTCCTAACTCGTTCCGCGTCAGGAGCCTCTCCGCTCTCTCACAGTCCGAGAGCGTGTAGCGCCGGGTGAGCGCAGCCTTGAGCGCCTCATATTTGTCGCTGGCTGGTGGCTGATCGAGCAGGCTCGCTACCTGCTGAGCTGTGCTGGCGTCCAGCGCTGCTACCACATGGTAGAACTTGGTGTCGTCTGCCGTTACTCCCCGGAGGGCGAACTGTGCCTCGTTGTGGTGGAACCAAGAGCGTGGGTTGTACTGCCAGAAATCCGGTAGCTTGACTGAAACCGCACACGCGTGGCTGGGGGTTCCAGTCTGGGCTGTCTGTGGGAGGGCTGCCGCCTCGCTGGAGCTTCCTGACCAGGCCGGCTCTGGGGTCGTTGCCTCGTGTTCCATAATACGTCTTGGGTCACCAGTGTGGAGTGTGTCAAATAAGAGGCCGACTCATGGCACACAGTTTATTACACACTTCACATCTCACAAGCACAGAACAGACTGACTCATTTCAGCAGGCACTCTCTTTTATCCCCAAATCTCTCCTCACAAGTTTCATGGCATTTCTCCACACACAACATGACATTTGCATTACACTGCATTCAACCCCCTACGTCCTTGACCCTTTCCTTCTATCTCGCCAGGAACCTCCTGAGCATTGTTCTCCCATGCTTATCCACTGTCTCTTGTCTGAGATGCTAAATAATCCGACTTCCCCAAGGTGCTATAACATTACCTTTATCACTAATGGGAAGAGTCGCAACTGTTAAAATGATGGTCCTTCCTAAAACCAATTATTTGTTCTCAATGATTCCTACCCAACCATCAATGGCCTGGTTTAAGTCTCTAGACTCAAATATAAGTAAATTTTTATGGAAGGATAAACCATCACGGATTAGTTAAAAACCCTTCAAAAAACAAAAGAGTATGGAGGCTTAGATCTACCAATTTTTTTAATTACTTTTTAGCCAAAAAGACTGCAATTTGTTTCAAAATGGACAAAATCAACCCCACTAGGAAACCCATGGTTAGATTCTTAACAGGCTCTCTGTGGGTCACTAAATGGAAAGCTTAAACTATGGTTTGATTCAAACAAATTAACACTCAATTTAAGTAAGACAAAATTTATAGCTTTTAACAACCATCACAACAACTTAGTATCTAAACTCAGTGTAAATGGTGTAGAGATTGAAAGGGTATCCGGAACTAAATTTCTTGGAGTAATAATTGATAATAAACTGTGTTGGAAGTCACATATTAATTATATTAAAGGTAAAATATCTAAATCAATTGCAATACTACACAGAGTGAAATATTTGCTGAATCAACCCACATTATATACTTTGTATCATTCATTAATACTACCATACATGACATATTGTACTGAAGTATGGGGAAATACATATAAAACAAACATATATCCAGTCTTTATGCTTCAGAAGAGAGCTATTAGAATACTAAACAAAGCTGCTTACAGAGAACCAACAAACCCACTTTTTCTTAAATTAAAAGCTCTCAAGTTGAAAGATCTGGTTGACTTTAAAACTGCAGTAATAATGTTTAAAGTGAAGAATCTATCACTGCCCGCAAATATCCAAAAGTTGTTCCAAATAAAGGAGAAACAATATCATTTCAGAGGAACATGTATATTTCAAAAACCTTCAGTGAGAACTACCAAGCAACACTATGTTTCAGTGCAGGGAGTCAGATTGTGGAACGCTTTTGGACCTGAATTAAAATCATGTACAAAGCTTGGACAATTTAAACAAAAACTAAAGGAAGAAATACTCCAAACATATATACAAGATGACCTGTAAAATCACATAAGGATTGTCATATCCAGTCTGTGTTGTGTTGCTGCTTAGTTTTTTGGGGGGTTTTTGTCACATTTTATCTTAGCTTTGTTCTGAATTATAATCGCTCTTGTTTTGTTTTTCTTTTGAATTCTTGGATGGAATATGGATGGGCAATATAAGCTGCGGCTTCAGCCATCACCCATTTCAGATAACTTATGTTGAACTGTATAATCAGAGGAGTTAAGATAAGATAAGCCTTTATTAGTCCCACAATGGGGAAATTCCAGGATTGCAACAGCACAGGGATAGCAACACTCAGAGCAACAATCAGAAGGCAAGAAAAAACAACATCTAGTAAACATATGTCCATATTACTATAAATGTATATATATAGACACACAGTGCAGAGCATTATGGCTGGTGAATGTGCAGCAGAAAGTCTAAGTTCTCTCTCCGCGGATGCAGCGGGCCAGCTGGAAGTCTTTGGGCATGATGGTGACCCCCTTAGCGAAGAAGAGACCATCAGGTGGGCCTCACTGGTCTCCTGCAGAGCCACGACGGCGAAGCTCAGGAAACGCAGGACGGTCTTGAAGTCCTGAGCGATCTCCCTCACCAGGCGCTGGACGGGCAGCTTGCGGATGAGCAGCTCCGTGGATCTCTGGCAGCGACGGATCTCTCTCAGAGCCACGGGCCTGTGACGGCGAGGCTTCTTCACTCTGCCGGTGGCCGGAGCGCCTCTCCGAGCAGCCCTGGTGGTGGTGGGGGGGGGCTTCTTCCTCCAGTAGATTTTACGGGCGGTCTGCTTGGTTCTTGCCATTGCTCTTTATTATTCTGTCTTATATTTCTTTCACGCCGCCTAAACTCTAGCCCGGCACCGCGTCGTTTTCGCTACAGCTCCAGGTATGTCGAGTTTCCCATTAGCACCGGGCGGCGGCCAAGTGCTAGCTAGCACTAGCTCCTCCCCGCTGTAACGTCTCCCGCTGCAAACCGTGGCTCCGTCCGCCGACCCGGGAGACCCCCGGGGCGATCCGTGCGTCCGTGATATATATACAGAGTGAAAGGTATAGAAAGAAGAAGGAAGATTAAAAAAAAGGCTGTTGCAACAGGCAGCCCACTCGTGTGGCGCCGCCGGTCCGGCGGAACCGGAACCGGAAAGTTATTGTCTAATTTGACCTTGTTGGATTTTCTTTCCCCCTTTGTTATATTATTCTGTTTCTTTTTTTAATCTTTACTTTTAATAAGATAAGATAAGATAAGCCTTTATTAGTCCCACAATGGGGAAATTCCAGGATTGCAACAGCACAGGGATAGCAACACTCAGAGCAACAATCAGAAGGCAAGAAAAAACAAGAACAGCTAGTATACATATGTACATATTACTATAAATATATATATATATATATATATATATATATATATATAGACACACAGTGCGGAGCATTGTGGTTGGTGGATGTGCAGCAGAAAGTCTAAGCTCTGTCTTCGCGGATGCGGCGGGCCAGCTGGATGTCTTTGGGCATGATGGTGACCCTCTTGGCGTGGATGGCGCATAGGTTGGTGTCCATGAAGAGACCCCCCCAGGTGGGCCTCGCTGGCCTCCTGCAGAGCCATGACGGCGGAGCTCTGGAAGCGCAGGTTGGTCTTGAAGTCCTGAGCGATCTCCCTCACCAGGCGCTGGAAGGGCAGCTTATGGATGAGCAACTCCGTGGATTTCTGGTAGCGACGGATCTCTCTCAGAGCCACGGTATTGGGCCTTTAACTGTGAGGCTTCTTCACTCCGCCGGTGGCCAGAGCGCTTTTTCCGAGCAGCCTTGGTGGCTAGCTGCTTCCTGGGGGGCTTTTTCCTCCAGTAGATTTACGGGCGGTCTGCTTGGTTCTTGCCATCGCTCTTTATTATTCTGTCTTATATTTCTTGCACGCCGCCTAAACTTCAGCCCGGCACCCGTGTCGTTTTCGTTACAGTTCCTTGGTATGTCGAGTTTCTCCGTTAGCACTGGGTGGCGGTTGAGTGCTAGCTAGCTCTTCCCTGCTGTATCGTCTCCTGCTGTAAACAGAGGCTCCGTCCGCCGACTAGGGAGACCTTTGGGCGATCTGTGTGTCCGTGATATATATAGAGTGAAAGGCGTAGAAAGAAGAAGGAAGATAAAAATAAGGCAGCTGCAAAAGGCAGCCAACTTGTGTGGCGCCGCCGGTCCGGCGGAACCAGAACCGGAAAAAAAAAAATCTATCCAAAATAAAGATTCATTCATTCAAAAAATTAAAAAAAAAAATCTCTGATTTACCGCTTATAAGTCCCCGTATTAAACGCCATGTCTGTTTTAAAAGCATTAATGTCAGCTCCTCTCTGATTGCTTGGTGGAAATTTTTAAAAATAGCGGGGTATTCACTTGTCCCCTGTAAATTCACACCCATTTTGGAATAATCCTGATATCTTGCAACAAAAGAGGAAATTAAAATTTCCACTATGGCAAGAAAAGGGAATAAATAACTTTGAACATTTTATTCAAGGTGGAAATTTTATCCAATTTCAGGAACTAGTGTCACAGTACGACATCAGTGATAAAAAGTATTTTGAATACCAACAGCTTAAATCCATAATAAAAAGCATCAGGGAGATCTAGAGGTACCAGTTAAGATGGAAAAGTTTCTAAATCATTGTTCCCCTAAATTGATATCGAAAATACATGGGCTATTATCAAAGCTGGATGAGTTTGTATCTCTTCCAATATCAAAATGGGAGACAGACCTATCGATCAATAAGGAGGAAAGTTTCTGGACACTGTCACCATGGGTTGAGATGCCGTCTCGGCACTCAGCCCATGTTTTCCCTCATCCCTGCTTCCCATTGAGCAGCGTCTCAGCAGGCTCCCAGCTGGCAGCATTATGGACGGCTGGGGCCAATTAGTCTTCATCAGCTGGGGTGCTGCCAATGAGGATAAATAGGAGCAGCCTCGATGACTCGGGGCTGCGACATAAACACATTGCTAAGCTGAAGCCCCTTCGTCTGGTGTCAGCTTATACTCCTCTTGCAGCATTCCTGTGTTTGTATCCCGCTGTGAGTATGTACGTCTTGTTACCCCCACGTCCGGTACGAGCTGCTTACCTCTGCGCTGTGCAACCTGTGAGTGTACCTCTGCATGAGTATCTGTGTTCTCCTCATCCCTTATCCCTTACCCAAAATAAACCATCACGACTCACTGGCTTGTCCCTGGCTCTGATTGCCCGGCTCCCTAGAGCCGGATATGACAGTATGTCGCAGCCAGGAGAGTTGCCGGCGGCCGTGAGTCGCTGTGGAAATGTACCTTTCTGTGCGGGTGTTAGCGCTGCTAGCATGCCGTTTCCCAGGAGTCACTTCCGGCGCCAGGGCGACGAGCTGAGGTCCATCTCGGAGGCTGTCGACGGGACATTCTTCACCCTGCACGACGCCTCCAACGCGAGACGCTGGCATCCGGGCCGTGCTGAGGAACTCCTGGACTGTCACCCTCACTCTCTGTACCATCTGGAGGACAGTGCCAGGATAGACGCGGCAGGTACACAGCAAGAGAAGCTCCACGGGGTGGATGGAAATCCCGGCAGGGAGTAGAAGTGGGCAACGTCTTTCCCCGCTTCGGAATCCCGTTCCTGCCGCTATTCCAGTCCGGGAGTTCACGCCAACCAGAGGACTTCCCCCGACCTGCGCCACGTCACTCGGGATTCCCTTCAAGGAGCCGCAGCTGACAGCAGTTATGTCTGGGGTCGAGTGGCTGTCGCGAGCTCTACTGTGTTTCCTGTCACCACCTTCAGGCATGTGGCGGCGGCAGTGAGGTTGATGGAGAGGACTTCAGGGCTACGAAGCTTTCCCGTGGTCGGCGCCTTCCTCGCCTCGATCTCCAATCTGGAGCGGCGAATCCTGGGTTTCCCCCTCGCTTCGTTCCCCGGGAATAGCCGCCATCACATCGCCGAGTCACCTCTGCACGAACCTCGTCCGGATCCAGTTCTGGGTCATCGTCAGGACAGTTCCTCCCACGCAGCTGTCACCCCTTCGCCTCGTCTGTGTGGAGATTCTACAGCCCCGTTCCCTGAGCCTCATTTCCCCGCTGTCATTCCTGGACATTCGGGCTGGCTCACCCCGGCTGTTTTCCCCTCCTCCTCGACGCGCTTCCTGACCGCTGTGTATGCCTGGAATTCCGGCCTGGTGAGCTCTCTGCTGGAGACAACGCGAGCGATCCTCAGACGAACTCCCGGGGGGTCCTCCGTTATCGCCGGGTGGGGAGAGGAAGAAGCAGAATCCACTACAGCAGGCGATACTCAACCTCCAGGGGGCAGGCAAGTCATTGTTTTTTCACACCTGCTTAATGATTTGCTCTGTCACATCCCTGGAGGAGAAGTTCAGGGTTCGCAGCTCCCTGAACTCCCTCCACCTGCTGTAACCTGTATTCCTAATCCCGCATCCTCTGTGTCTCTCTCCGCCGAGCGGTCCCCAGCTCCGGGTCAACGTGGTGGGATATGGAGGGCCTGTGGTTCCGCAGCTACATTGCGGACGGAGGAGGGGGACTGACTGCTGCGTGGAGTCTACGCCGACGATTGAGCGTCCCCGGGTCTCCACGGAGGAGCGGTTCGGTCCAGCGGGACGAGATTCTTCTGGCTTCACGCCGAGTGGATCGTCGGCGGGGTCACCGGAGCTGGAGGAATCTCAAGCTGCGCTGACCATCATGCTGGCTGCGGGGCCCAACGCGGCTAGATGGGAGCCTGACAACGACCTGACGACGGATCCTGGATCTTCGCAGTCCTGGACGGCGTCAGAACCCGAGATCAGGCGAGTGCTCTCCTTTCTTTTCTCTTTTTATCTTTGAGCACTTCAGCCTATCTCCAGGGGAGACGAGCAGGGTGCGGCCGCCCGCTGCGTCTGAGCTCGTCTCGCCGGGTTCTGGCGCTGCCGGTGATCCTGATCCCGGTTCTGTTTTCTCTTCTGAGCCTTCTTCCAGGGTCACCGGCGGGGAGTTGCTGTTCCTCGTGGTGCTGGAGGGTCCGGGTTCAACGTTGGAGGTCGGTTCTGGTGCAGTGTCCAACGTGGGTTCGCCCGAGACCCAATCGGGGTCCAACGTGGGTTCGCCTGAGGCCCGATCGGGGTCCGACGGGGGTGCTGCCCCAGTATTGTTCAGGTCCGGTGAGGAGGTGGCCGTTTCCCTGCGGCCTGACGCCCGCCGCCCTCGTCATCGGCTCTCCCCAGAGCCTCTTCCACCGGGATCCGCTCTGATCCTTCGCCCGTCTCAATGGTCCTGGTGGTTGAGTGATGCGGGTCGACGACCCGACCCACAGAACTTTCGGTTCGGTGATCTGGTTCCCCCCACTGGTCTGTGTTTCCCTCTGGGCAGCCTGGTTTGGCTGCCGGTGGACTGGATTCCTGGGATCTGGGTCCGGAGTTCGCCGTCCGAACACTTCTCTTTTCCTGACTCGCCAACGGGACGATGGGCGGGGAGATCTCCGGAGCCATCTCGGCTATTTGTGGACTCTGCCTGCCATGTTCCTCGGGTGTCACTTTTTCTTTTCTTTGTGAAGGTCACTCGGGTGTAATATTTTGTCCTGTTGGTAGATTCGTTTTTATAGTGCTGTGTTTTCCATCGCTCATGCTCAGCATTTTACTTTTTGTGCCATGTTTTTAGCCTCGTTTTTTCATTGTAGAGTTATGTTTTGTTTCCTTTCAGACCATGCTCTGCAGTTATCCATTTATTCCAGTCACTTTCATTTCTTTAGGTGGCTGTGGATATTGATATATTCGTGTGTGTGTGTGTGTGTGTGGGTTTTTCTTTGCCTGCACTCAGTATTTCTTTTTTATGCCCTGTTGGTTCATTATAGAGTCATGTGCCTTGTTTTCCGTAACACCATGCTCTGTAGTTGTCAATTTGTTCCAGTCACCTTCACTTTTCTTGGTGACTGTGTATGTACTTAGTGGTGCTGTGTATTGTGTTTCCCCTTTTTTTGACCATACTCAGCATTTTTGCCCTGTACCTTTTTGGTGGTTTTTTTTCCTTGCTCTGGGTCACGCATTGTTGGTACACTCTGAGTAGTATGTAACCGGCGTGCTGACCCAGTTCTTCTCCCCATCTGTACTTGGGTTAATTATTCCCTGTTTTGTCAGTGTTGTATTTGGTTTTTTTTTTCCCGCTACCCTACATTGCCCCATTGGTGTTGTCCTTCCCTTGGCTTCTTCCCCTCCGGTCCTGCCTCCCTTCCTCCCACCCTAGGTGTGGGGGGGGGGGGGGGGGCTGGGATGTTCCTGGTCGTTCAGGAGCCCGACCTTGAGGGGGGGGGGGCTCTGTCACCATGGGTTGAGATGCCGTCTCGGCACTCAGCCCATGTTTTCCCTCATCCCTGCTTCCCATTGAGCAGCGTCTCAGCAGGCTCCCAGCTGGCAGCGTTATGGACGGCTGGGGTCAATTAGTCTTCATCAGCTGGGGTGCTGCCAATGAGGATAAATAGGAGCAGCCTCGATGACTCGGGGCTGCGACATAAACACATTGCTAAGCTGAAGCCCCTTCGTCTGGTGTCAGCTTATACTCCTCTTGCAGCATTCCTGTGTTTGTATCCCGCTGTGAGTATGTACGTCTTGTTACCCCCACGTCCGGTACGAGCTGCTTACCTCTGCGCTGTGCAACCTGTGAGTGTACCTCTGCATGAGTATCTGTGCTCTCCTCATCCCTTATCCCTCACCCAAAATAAACCATCACGACTCACTAGCTTGTCCCTGGCTCTGATTGCCCGGCTCCCTAGAGCCGGATATGACAGACACAAATGTTTAAACACTTTTAAGATGATTAAAAACTCTAACTTACAACTTATACAGTATAAAATTCTTCATAGAATTCATTACACAGGACAAAGGATGTTCAAAATGGGCCTGAGTCACACAAATATTTGCTCTCACTGCACCAGCAACGTCTCGGATAGCTATATGCATGCCAAGTGGTTTTGTGCACCGGTTCAAAAGTTCTGGCAGAAGACATGTGAGGACTTGTCGACATGGCTTGGGTATAGTGTCCCATCCTCACCCACACTTTGCATACTAGGTGATTTAAGTGAAATAAATATAGATGCAAGGATTTCACACATGGTTCTCACTGCCTTATGCATCACAAAGAAAACTTTCCTCATGAATTGGAAATCAAGAAATGACATGCATGACTTATTATAATAACTTACTATTGGATTATATTAGCCTGGAGAGATTGTCAGCCTCCTCAAATAATCAATTGGCAGAATTCAATTCTCTCTGGTCTCCGCTTATTAATTCTATAATCTGAGGGGTGGCGGGAGGTGGATCGCTCTCCTTGGCACCTCTGGTTGCTGGCTGCGCCCCAACCACGGGTGTCCAGGGGGCCTGTTCCGGGGTGGCCGTTTGTCTGACCCTGGGGCGGGAGGTTGGTTGGTGGGGCTGCGAGGTTGGCCGGGAGGGTTGCCCTGTGGCCCCCAGCTTTCTGGCCTTGCCTTCTGGGGGGGGGGGGTCTGGGTCTGGGCCCCTGGTGCTGGGTGGGGGGGGCATTCCCCCCCCCCCCCCCCCGGGCCGGGGTTGGGTGTGCACTGGTGGTGCGGGTTGGCCCCGCTGCATCCTTGCACGACTGGGTCGTGTTTTCCCTGGGGCCCTGGCGGCATCCTGGGGTAGGTGCCTGCATCCTGGGTTGCCCTCCCCATCCCCTGTGGTCTGCGGGTGTGGGTGTGCGTGTGTGTGAGAGAGGGTGTGAGTGGGGGCTTGTGTATGAGTGGATGCAGAAGTGGGTGTGTGTGTTGTGAGTGGGCAGGTGGGGCTGTGTGATGGTGGGTGGGGGTATGCGTGTGTATGGGCGCGGTTACCTGTGGGTGGATGTCTGGAGGTGGAGTATGTGTGTATGGGTAGGAGAACTTTGTTGGGTGGCAGGGGTGGGGCAGTCCATCTAGTGGCATGGGGGTTGGCATTTCGGGGCCTGCTTGTCCCGGCCGCCCTGCTGTTGTATCGCGGGGTGAGGCGCTTTGTCGCATTGCCCCTGGTGTCATTGGCGGCGGGTGTGTGTTGGTGCTTGGGGGTGGTTGGGGGGGGGCACTGGCACGGGTTGGTGGCAGTGTTTCCGTTGGGTTGCTCCGGGGTGGCTGTGGCTGCAGGTTGGCCTGCAGCTGTCAGTGTGCATCTGGGGTGGGTGGTCATGGGCCTGCATGGGTGCTCGGGGATGTCGCTTGGCATATGGGGTGCCGTGTGGGTCCGGCCCATTGATCACTATTGTGACTATTGTTGTCCATGTTTGTGTGTGTAAGATCAGTGGGAATTGGTATGGCTGCCCCATCATGTCTGTGTTGCTGGGAGCACCAGGGCGCAATGCTGGTGGGTCCTGGGCTGCTTGCACTGGCGGCCCTTGCCCGGGGTTGGGATTTGGGGTGCAGTGGGTGGCTTCATGAACCAGTTTGCAAGTTGGCTTCTGGGGGGGTACAGCCTCGCTTTTAGACCGCCTACCTCCCAGTCTTATTTCCCACCCTCCCCCTCCCCCTGACTCTGGGTGGAATATACATTTCCTTTGATACATTTAGGGCTTTGGGGTGGGGTTGTGCCACATTGTCAGCGAAGGGGATACCTTTGCTGTGCGGTGGGGCTGTACTCACCTCAATTTTAATTGCATTTTAGACACTGAAGACTTGGGGGGATGGGGGCCCTACTTCCCATCTCAGTGGCTAGCGGTGCTCCAATCACTATCATCACAATTTTAATTGCACTTTGGTAGTCTAGTTTTGGCTAGAGCTTTGCAAAATATTTTAAGATCGACTCTAAAAGGTGAATTGGAGTAAACTCATCCAAACAGATATCTGTGGCTGCACGGTGGCGCAGTGGTTTAGCACTGTGGCAGCACAGTTTTACCCTCGGTCGGGGGACCGCGGGGATCATGAGATCGTGGGTTCGATCCCAGCCCCCGACCAACAGTGAGCTGTGTGGAGTTTGCATGTTCTCCCCGTGTTGCGTGGGTTTACTCCGGGATTTCTCCGGTTTCCTCCCGCACACCAAAAACATGTAGGTTTAGGGCGCTCGCGCACGCAGCGACCAGCAGCCGGTGACTTGTCACCAGACTGCAAACCAAGTCTACCTACGGGTACAAATAAGTAACAAAAAAAAAAAAAAAAAAAAAAAAAAAATCAGTTGAAGGAGCTGTAGTAGTTTCTGTATTTAAGTTAATGGTGGGAAGAATCTGACTGTTTTTATCTCTGATAGATGAAATTTTATTATTAAAAAAGATCATAAAGTCCTGACTAGTAAGCTCAAAGGGAATGCTATATTTGACAGAATCCTTACTTTCTGTCAGCCTGGCTACAGTGCTGAAGAGAAATCTGGGATTATTCTTGTTCTTTTCTATTAATGCAGAATAATAACTTGTTCTAGCTTTCCTAAAAGATTTTTTATAAATTAGAAGATGACTTCTCCAAGCTAAAAATACTTCATCTAATTTTGTGGAGCGTCATTTTATTTCTAAATGATGAGTCTTCTGTGTTTTTGTTTTCTGTGTTGAGCCAAGGAGTTAGAAATATCTGATTAGTCTTTTTCTTTTTTTAAAGGGGCCACCATGTCTAAAGTCTGATGCAGAGAAGCTGTAACACTATCTACCATGCTATCAATTTCAGGAGCAAGCTCTCCATGGCTAATCTCCGCTGTGTTGACACATGGCATAGAGTAAACAATCTGTTGAAATTTGGTAACAGCATCATCTGAGAGGCATCTACAGTAGTAAGACTTTTCTTTAGGAGCCAAATACGTTATGATTCCCTGTGCGCCATTACGCAGCGCACGGAGGAAGGCATTGAAATCCACATGCAGAAGTGGTTGCGTGCACTTTATTGAACAACCAAATAAATGTCAGTCCAGCAAACAATTATGATTTTCAGACAGAGGGATGAGGTTATAGTCATGGAGAGCACCAGGAAAACAGGGACGCCTCTCGGACGCTCAACAGCCCGAGGATGTGGGTCAGGATGCCTAGTGCCGCAGGACAGCTGAATGGCACACAAAGAAAGGCAAACATAAACTTACGGGCTGGAGCGGTCCAAGGCAGTCCGTGCTGTCCGGTGAGAGCAGGTGAGGCAGGAACAGCCACTAGCACCAGGTAACCAGCGATAGTCAGGTAGCGTTAGAAAAGAGTAAACATCCAGGCTGAAAGTAACAAGTAGGGAGTGGAGGCTAGCATACACAGAGGGAACAGCGACTGTGTAAATTGTGCAATGATCTGGTGATCTCTTCCCACTCAAACAGAGCTTAAGTAATGACAATGAGGAATGAGGAAAGAGAATGCCGGTGTGTATGTGCGTGGGCTTGACTGAATAGAAAACAGGTGTGCATGAGTGAGTGTCTGAGCATGTGAATGGAGATGAATGGAGGTGTGTGTGTGTGTGTGTGTGTGTGTGTGTGTGTGTGTGTGTGCGCGCGCATGCATAAGGGAAAACCCAATAATGAGGAACAGCTGGTGACACTGACATGAGGTGGGGGCGTGGCCGAGGTGTCAAGGAGTGGAGGACCCAAAGGGCTCCCTGAAGTGCCTGATGGAAAATAAACAATGTAAAGAGACAAAATAGCCTCAGTGTCAGAACTGGGTTTGGGACCACCAAACCCAAGTTCATGACACAAATAGTCAGAAATAGTAAAATCAAAGGTTAACAGACAATGGTCTTACAGTATAAGGTTATGAGGAGACACTACCAGAGTTTCTATTTTTATGCCATATATCAGTAGTAGTAGTAGATTAGTTTATTTGACAGGGACAACAAGGTCCAACGTGTTGTGGCGATAATGGGTAGAATTGTCTACTTTCTGAGAAAACCCCAAGTCTAATATTGAATTAAATGCCATATTAAGGCAATTGTGATCTACATCTACATGTATATTAAAGTCCCCTAGTAGTCCCCTGAAGTTTGCGGACGACACCACAGTCATCGGTTTGATCCGGGATGATGATGAGTCTGCATACAGGCGGGAGGTGGAGCAGCTGATCCTCTGGTGCAGCCAGAACCATCTTGAACTTAACCCAGCCAAAACGGTGGAGATGACTGTGGATTTCAGGCGACACCCCCCTTCATCCCCCCCACTCACCATCCTCAACAGCACAGTGTCCACTGTGGACTCCTTCAAGTTTCTGGGTACCACAATCTCCCGGAACCTGAAGTGGTCTTCCCATATAGACACTGTCCAGAAAAAGGCCCAGCAGAGGTTGTTTTTTCTGCGTCAGCTCAAGAAGTTTGATTTGCCTCAGGAGCTGCTGGTTGTCTTCTACACCGCCATCATCCAATCTGTCCTCTGCTTTTCCATCACTGTCTGGTTTGGATCTGCCACTAAACAGGACAAGACCAGACTGCAGCGGATCATTAAGTCTGCGGAGAGGATCATTGGTACCGACCTACCCTCCATTGAGAACTTATATCGGTCCATAACCAGGAAACGGGCGGGAAACATCTGTGCTGACCCATCACACCCCGGCCACAAACTGTTTGAACTTCTATCTTCTGGTCGTCGTTACAGATCACTGAAGGTCAAAACCACCCGTCACAGGAACAGTTTCTTTCCTCAAGCCATCACTCTGATGAACTCCAAACATTCACCTAGTCCTACCTGTTTGCTGTACTCATGACTTTTCATCCATTATTACATTGCACATAACTCTCACACTGCTTTTTACTTCATTCACATTATATCACTGAATCTGAGTCCACATTGAAATACTGTGTGATTGTATATTTTTTCATATATTTCTGCAAAGTGTGGTTAGTCTGAGTAAATAACTGCATATATTCCTGTATATATTTGCATCCTTTTATAGAAATGTGGACAGACTGTAATTTACTGTACATACTCTGTTGTCATTGAATCCTTATTTAAATCCTCCACCTGAACAACGAGAGCAAGTTTTTAGCCAAAGTCAAATTCCTTGTATGTGTTGTGCATACTTGGCCAATAAAGCTGATTCTGATTCTGATTCTGACTCTGATAATTATTCTATCTGATTTCAGCACTAAATCCGCTAAGAATTTAGCAAATTTGGATAAAAAATCTGAATGAAATGAGGGAGGACAATAAACTATTGCAAATAAAATTGAGGTTAACCTGAAATTGCTAAAATGCCTAATACTGAGAACCAGGCCCTCAAAGCAATTATAACATGTTTTGTTTTGTTTTTTTTTTTGCTTCACATTAACTAGTAATTTGGAATGGTAAATTGTTACTACTACTCCTCCATGAACAGAACTTCTGGGATTTTGATAGTTTAAATAATCAGAGGGAGTTGATTGATTTAAACCAACATAATCCTCTTACCCTAACCATGTCTCTGTAAGGAATAGTAAATCAATCTAATGATCAATTAACAGATCATGGACTAGCAGAGACTTGGGAGTCAAAGACCTAGTATTTAACAAACTGCATTTAATTTTTAAATTATAAGGAGGAACAGAGGCCAGGTCATTAAATTTTGAGGCTTCATGTTTAATTTGAGTTTTATCAACTTTTTGTTTAATCACATTGGGATGCTTATACATTATACTTTTATGTACTTTGGAGGGAGCAGACAATGATTCTCTGATGGGGAAGACAGGGGCAAAGTTGAGGGGTGGCGGATGGAGAGGACCTGCAGAGAGGTGTGTCAAGTTTTGGAAAATTTGGGTATAAATGATGCAAGATTGTTAGATAAAAGAGACGGACCATCCAAAGTGGGATGGACGCCATCTCATCTACTCAGACCAGGTTTTCCCCAAAATGAGTTCCATTTGTCTATGTACCCCACATCGTTTGCAGAACACCACACAGACAGCCAGTGATTGAAGGATGACATGAGGCTAAACATGTCATCACTGGTCAGATTGGGGAGGGGCCCAGAGAATACTACAGAGACAGATATCGTTTTGGCAAAGATACATACCGATTCCACACTAAGTTTTGTAACTTCCGACTGCCGGAGTTGGATGTTGTTAATGCTTGCGTGGATAACAATTGTGGAGTATTTACAGTTACTTTTTGCCAGCATTTTTCAAATTTGACTTGATGTTGCCTGCTCAGGCCCCAGGGATGCATTTGACTGTGGCCACTAGAGTCTCTCGGTTCATGTTTCTGACTACAGAGTCGCCAATGATCAGAGTTTTTTCCTCAGCGGGTGTGTCGCTAAGCAGGGAAAAGCGATTAGAAACATGAACAGGTTGGTAGTGAACCAGGGGCTTGCGACTATGCTTCCTTCTCAGTGTCACCCGTCCATTCTCTCCTGGTTGCTCAGGAGAGGTGGAAGCCGGGGGTCGGCAAGAAGGCCCTATGCTATGGTGCTCCGATGCAGCTAAGGGGAGTCCATCATTAACTTGCGCTGTTGATGATTCACTGCAGCGGAGCTGAGATTCCAAATCGCACAACCTCACCTCGAGCACCTCAAAAAGACAACATTTATTACATTTACCATTATCACTAAAAGAGGCAGAGGTGTATCTAAACATATGATTCAGAGAGCACACCAGAGGAGAAGGGGAAGGAAGAGCTAGTAGCCATAGCTAATGGCTAACCTGAAGCTAACACAAACACCGAAGAAAGGTGTACAGAAGGCTCAAGAGGGTGATTAGGTGACACTGAGTGCACACACAGGTGCAAGAGGCTTATTAAACAGAAGTGAGAGGTGATGGTAGATAGAAAAAAGCAATTAAAATTAAATTAAAGGCATTACTCCTCAGGAGAGTGAGGAGAGCTAACAACAGAGCAAACCACACCGACAGCCAGTAACACACAAAGTGACAATGCATTACCACAGGAAGAAACACCAAGTTAAGATAATGAAACACTTTCAGTTCTGGTAATTACATCCACTCAAAGGGAAGTGGGATTTGCATTCCCACTTTTGTTCACAATGTGAAATAAAGTATTTTCTCCAATTTCACCATATCACACTTGAAACTAAACTCCTGATTTGTTTTTTGGGTCAAAATGTCAACTAAAGTAAAACTGACTACAGCACGCAACAATGCCAGTCAGGCACACACCTGAAAAGCCCAGAACATATACATTAATACTACAGGTTAAAGACATTGTTGAAAATTCAAAACCAATATTCTAGAAGAAATTATGATAATAACAAAAGAACAATTAACAAATATAAAATGATTTACTCACCTGTTTTCCATATTGCTCCATTTGGACCCGTCATACTTTGCCAGTTTGTCTCTTTTTCGTCTTATGGCGGTAAAAGAGAAACAAAAGCATACAAAGGAAATGGAACTGAAAAACCCAAAAATGACATTATAGCTCATGTGCACATAACTTCTGATATTATCAGATTTCTGACAGCTGAAAATAAGGAAGCTCCTTAAATAGAAAAGGTAAACCACACTGCTTGTCCACAATTACCTTCTTTTATTTTTTTTTATAACTAGTTCATGTGTTTATTTTATGATAATTGGTCCACTCCTGATGTAATTTGGTTTTACAAGCACATCTATATAGTTTTAACATCAACACAATTTTAAGCGTATGTACAATATAATTAAATAACAGGAATAGTTTGCTAACCGTTTTAAACCATCTTATTGCTTTTACTGTATATATATATATATACAGTGGGATAAAAAAGTATTTAGTCAGCCACCAATTGTCCACGTTCTCCCACTTAAAAGATGAGAGAGGTCTCCAATTTTCATCATAGGTATACCTCAACTATGAGAGACAAAATGAGAAAAAAAAATCCAGAAAATCACATTATCTGATTTTTAAAGAATTTATTTGCAAATTATGGTGGAAAATAAGTATTTGGTCAATAACAAAAGTTCACCTCAATACTTTGTTATATACCCTTTGTTGGCAATGACAGAGGTCAAATGTTTTCTTTAAGTCTTCACAAGGTTTTCACACACTGTTGCTGGTATTTTGGCCCATTCCTCCATGCAGATCTCCTCTAGAGCAGTGATGTTTTGGGGCTGTCGCTGGGCAACACGGACTTTCAACTCCCTCCAAAGATTTTCTATGGGGTTGAGATCTGGAGACTGGCTAGGCCACTCCAGGACCTTGAAATACTTCTTACGAAGCCACTCCTTCGTTGCCCGGGCGGTGTGTTTGGGATTATTGTCATGCTGAAACACCCAGTCATGTTTCATCTTCAATGCCCTTGCTGATGGAAGGAGGTTTTCACTCAAAATCTCATGATACATGGCCCCATTCATTCTTTCCTTTACACGGATCAGTCGTCCTGGTCCCTTTGCAGAAAAACAGCCCCAAAGCATGATGTTTCCACCCCCATGCTTCACAGTAAGTATGGTGTTCTTTGGATGCAACTCAGCATTCTTTCTCCTCCAAACATGACAAGTTGAGTTTTTACCAAAAAGTTCTATTTTGGTTTCATCTGACCATATGACATTCTCCCAATCCTCTTCTGGATCATCCAAATGCTCTCTAGCAAACTTCAGACGGGCCTGGACATGTACTGGCTTAAGCAGGGGGACACGTCTGGCACTGCAGGATTTGAGTCCCTGGTGGCGTAGTGTGTTACTGATGTAGTCTTTGTTACTGTGGTCCCAGCTCTCTGCAGGTCATTCACTAGGTCCCCCCATGTGGTTCTGGGTTTTTTGTTCACCGTTCTCGTGATCATTTTGACCCCACGGCGTGAGATCTTGCTTGGAGCCCCAGATCGATGGAGATTATCAGTGGTCTTGTATGTCTTCCATTTTCTAATAATTGCTCCCACAGTTGATTTCTTCACACCAAGCTGCTTACCTATTGCAGATTCAGTCTTCCCAGCCTGGTGCAGGTCTACAATTTTGTTTCTGGTGTCCTTTGACAGCTCTTTGGTCTTGGCCATAGTGGAGTTTGGAGTCTGACTGTGTGAGGTTGTGGACAGGTGTCTTTTATACTGATAACGAGTTCAAACAGGTCCCATTAATACAGGTAACGAGTGGAGGACAGAGGAGCCTCTTAAAGAAGAAGTTACAGGTCTGTGAAAGCCAGAAATCTTGTTTGTTTGTAGGTGACCAAATACTTATTTTCCACCATAATTTGCAAAAAAATTCTTTAAAAATCAGACAATGTGATTTTCTGGAATTTTTTTTCTCATTTTGTTTCTCATAGTTGAGGTATACCTATGATGAAAATTGGAGACCTCTCTCATCTTTTAAGTGGGAGAACTTGCACAATTGGTGGCTGACTAAATACTTTTTTCCCCCACTGTATATATATATATATACTGTATATATATGTGTGTGTGTGTGTGCGTGTATGTGAAAAAGTGTTTGCCCCCTTCCTGATTTCTCATTTTTTTTGTATGTTTGTCACACTTAAATCTTCAGATCATAAAACAAACTTAAATGTTAGACAAAGACAACACAAGTAAACATGAAATGCAGTTTTTAAATGAAGGTGTTTATTATTAAGGGTTGAAAAAATCCAAATTTACATGGCCCTGTGTGAAAAAGTGATTGCCTTCCTGTTAAAACTTAAATTAACTGTAGTTTATCACATCTTTGAAAATCTGAGTTCAATTTTTCTAGCCATATCCAGGCGTGATTACTGCCACGCCTGTTCTCAATCAAGAAATCACTTACATAGGATCTGCCTGACAAAGTGAAGTAGACCAAAAGATCCACAAAAGTTAGACATCATGTTGTGATCTAAAGAAATTCAGGAACAAATGGGAAACAAAGTAATTGAGCTCTATCAGTCTGGAAATGATTTTAAAGCAATTTGTAAAGCTTTGGGACTCCAGCGAATGACAGTGAGAGCCATTATACACAAATTCCGAAAACATGGAACAGTGGTGAACCTTCCCAGGAGGGGCCAGCTGACTAAAATTACCCCAAGAGCACAGTAATGACTAATCCAAGAGGTTACCAAAGACCCCACAACAACATCCAAAGAACTGCCGGCCACACTTGCCTCAGTTTAGGTCAATGTTCATGACTCCACCATAAGAAAGAGACGGGGCAAAAATGGCCTGCATGGCAGAGTTCTAAGATAAAAACCACTACTGAGCAAAAAGAACATAAAGGCTAGTCTCACTTTTGCCAGAAAACATCTTGATGATCCCCAAGACTTTTGGGAAAATACTCTGTGGACTGACGAGAGAAAAGATGAACTTTTTCGAAGGTTTGTGTCCCATTACATGAGGCATAAAAGTAACACAGCATTTCAGAAAAGGAACATCATACCAACAGTAAAATGTGGTGTTGGTAGTGTGATGGTCTGGGGCTGTTTTGCTGCTTCAGGACATGGAAGACTTGCTGTAGTGAATGGAACCATGAATTCTGCTGTCTACCAAAAAAATCTTGAATGAGAATGTCTTGCCATCTGTTTGTGATCTCAAGCTGAAGCACACTTGGGCTCTGCAGCAGGACAAGGATCCAAAACACACCATCAAGTCCACCTCTGAATGGCTTAAGAAAAAAAATGAAGACTTTGGAGTGGCCTAGTCAAAGTTCTGACCTGAATCTGATTGAGATGCTGTGGCATGACCTTAAAAAGATGGTTCATGTTTGAAAACCCTCCAGCGTGGCTGAATTGCAACAATTCTGCAAAGATGAGTTGGCCAAAATTCCTCCACAGCGCTGTAAAAGACTCATTGCCAGTTATCACAAATTCTTGATTGCTGTTGTTGCTGCTATGGGTGGCCAAACCAGTTATTAGGTTTCAGGGGCAATCACTTTTTCACACAGGGCTATGCAGGTTTGGATTTTTTTTTACCCTTAAGAATAAACACCTTCATTCAAAAGACAACAGATAAAGTTAGATTTGCAAGCAGATCTACATTTAATCACTAATGGAAACTACTGTTACATTTATATACCAAAAACTACATTTATATACATAAAAACTACATTTATAAACCAAAAGGTACATTTACATACCAAAAAATAGTTATCTACCAAAAGCATGTACTGTATATCCCGAAAACTGTTTGAAATAGAGTGTACATTTACTCTTTTGTTTAATAGGTACATCTGTTAAACTGCTTGTCAAAGATATGGTCGGAGAACCTTAGAATATCCATGATTTAGTGACACCTGTGGTTACAAAGTGAACTGCACCATTCCAAGGTAAAAGTCTGACTTCACCAAAATTAAAGAAATTATTAACGGATAATAGTTTGAAAAAGGAGGGTTATTTTTGTGTTTTTGCAACAGCTTTTTAATGTTGATGAGTGTAGAATTGTTTTAAATCATTTTAGTAGAATCATCTGTGCTGAAGTGACTGTATGAAATCACTGTCATAAAATCACTGACTGTTACAGTAATAAAGTACCATCACTTAACACCACCCAGTCTTAAAATGTTACTTGGTCTTTTAAGTGAAGACTTTTAATGCAGTTTCATTTCCCATGAAGCAAAGGAAAACTATGTGTAGCAGCAGCACAAGCATCAACAATATATATATATATATATATATATATATATATATATATATATATATATATATATATATATATATACATACACCATTTGAGCTAATACAAAAATCCCCAACTGTTACTATTTTTTATTTTTATTTTTTTTGCATACAAGATCTTAAAACAAATGTGCCATTTGAAACAAATAATGGATTGCTATTTGCGGTTTCCTGACAATGTTTTGCTTTTTCTATAACTATAACTAATTTTGAACCTTTTAAGATTTACAGTACAGTTCTTAGTCAGTTTTAGTCTGTAAATACTCTTTAGCTGAAACTATACATACTTACTATATACTATGTACAATTTTGTAAAGCCACTTTCCTATTCTGATACATGCAGTACATTTACTGAATAGTCTGCTATGAAAACAGTTTTCCTACCTTTCCAGGAGTCTTCACCAACCTGATGTGAGCTGATGCAGAGATGAGCATCATCTGATCCCTTTCATTCACATGCTCAATTTTATTTAGTTTTTGTTTCTGTTTCTAGGTTGTTGTATTTTTGATTTCATTTTGTCATGCAGTCACTTGACATGTCACCTCAAAAACTGTGCAAAAATGCAGCAGTTGTTAACTTAGGTATGTCCTTTGATAACAGTGCTTGCCTGTCATGCATCTACATGTCTGTCTGTTTTCATAACCACACTCTGAAAGGGGCCACATTTTCACTTTCGTTTGATTTTCCTTTCAGGCTTCCTATATAACTTTTGTTGTAATAAATAATTCCAAGTTATTATTTTGCTCTTTCAAGACATCTATTGGTATTAAGAAATAAAATATCCCAATGCATCGCAATAAAATCAAGGAAAACTAGAAAAGCACTCAGAGAGCACATAACACCACCAAGGCTCCCTCCGTTCCTCATGTATCTCTCCAAAATGTAATGGGTTTGTTCTGGAGGATTCTTGCTAACACAGTGTAAGAAGATATGAGTCCTGGTGGAGGTATGCATTCCGAGATAATCACCAGCATGTTATGGGTTCCTGTTTCCCCCAAGGATCACCCCTTGTAAAAATTTAATCCAAATCCATCCAGTAGTTTTGGAAAATTCTTGCTAACACACTGTGAGAAGATAAGAGCCTTGGTGGAGGTATGCATTCTGGGATAATCACCAAAAATGTGATGGGTTCCTCTCTAACCCAAGAATCACGTCTGGTGAAAATTTCATCCAAATCCATGCAGTAGTTGTTGGTAATCCTGCTAACAGACAGACAGACAGACAGACAGACAGACAAACCACCCCGATTACATAATCTCCTTGGCAGTGGCAATAATCCATTTATATCAAAGATTTACAACAAATAGCATTGTACCCCACTCCTATTAGTCATGCAAACCATTATGCATTTAAAATACTGTATATGGACAAACAAAACAAAATGGATTTAAGAATGGATCATGACACTGGCGTTTTATGATGTGAATGCATGTTACCACCTACAACAGCACACCTGCAAAGCATTATCCCTAACAATAAACAGAAAAACGTATGACAGTAGAATAAAACTTTTAACTTAATTCAATTCAGTTTAGCTTTATTTATATCATGCCACATCACAACAAAAGTCATCTCATAGTGCTACCAAATGCAGGGAAAACCCCACAATTTCTGAAAGACCCAGCAATCAGACGATCCCCTGTGAGCAAGCACTTAGCAACAGTGGAGAGGAAACACTCCCATTTAACAGGAAGAAACCTCCAGCAGAACCAGGCCCAGGGAGGGGCAGTCATCTGCCGTGACCAGCTGGGGGTGAGGGGATAGAGAGAATGAAGAGAACAGACATAATGAACATGAACAGTGAGAATCCAAGTACATTATTGGAGGTCAACTGGCAGTCTGAATCTATTAACAGTAGAACAAAAGGGGGGGTTAACAGACACAAGATCCCTCCCTAATCGTAGGCTCTATTGAAAAGGAAGGATTTTACCTTGTTCTTAAAAACAGAGATCGAGTCTGACTCCCGGACCCAGAGTGGTAACTGGTTCCACAGAGAAGGAGCTTGATAGCAGAAGGCTCTGCCTCCCATTGTACTTTTGGAGATTCTGGGTATTACAAGTAATCCAGCATTTTGGGAGGGTAGTGCTCTGTTAGGATGATAGGGTAATATCAGATCTTTTATATATAAGGGGGCCTGATTATTAAGAGCTTTGGAAGTGAGAAGAAGGATTTTAAACTTAATTCTAAACTCTATGGGAAGCCAATGAAGGTAGGCCAGAACCGGAGAGATATGATCTCTCTTTCTAGAGCCAGTTAAAACTCTTGCAGCAGGATTTTGGATCAACTGAAGACTTTTTTAAGGATATTTTAGGACAACTTGATAATAACGGGTTACAATAATATAATTGAGAGCTGACAAAGGCGTGGATCAGTTTCTCAGCATCATTCAGAAACAAGATGCTCCTAATCTTGGTAATATTGTGCAGATGATAGAAGGCAGTCTTAGAAACAAATTTAATATGTGAGTTAAAGAACAGATCTTGATCAAAAATAACTCCAAGGTTCCTCACAGAACTATTCAGAGTGAGAGTAGCGGCATCCAAATTAATTGTATTTACAGTGCAATTAAGTAATAACAGTTGGGCTGTGGGATATGATGATATATATCAGTAGCGTGATAAAAAACATCTACTGTTTCATATAAAACTGTATCATTTCTATAGGGATTTAAGAGACATACCCGTTTCTATTTGTCACCGCCCCGCCTCTCCCACACAGTGTGGCAGGTGCGCCACAGCATCTAACTGCAAGCTAATGTTTTGCTGCTACTTCTGTGGAGCCTGCCAGCCAGGGATGTTGGACTTTTTCCCACCCTCCTGGATCAGAAAGGATAGTCTTCTAACCTTGTATTAATTGGAGCTAAGTCACATTAACACCATCTCTCTCTAATTATAAGATGGCAAAAAATGCTAAAGATGTGTGTGTGTGTGTGTATATATACGTAGATAGATAGATAGATAGATAGATAGATAGATAGATAGATAGATAGATAGATAGATAGATACATACATACATACATACATACATACATACATACATATACAGTCATGTGAAAAATTAAGACACCCTGTATAAGCCTATGTGTGTTTTTTAAACACCAAGTTAGAAGCCTGTCTTAAGAAAATCAAAGCTAGGATGACTTGCAAATTCCTGCTATTAAATTCAGGTAAGACTGAATTCATTCTTTTTGGTCCAAAAAACCTTAGAAATAACTTTCCAAATCAAACTTTTAGTTTGGATGCGGATACTCTTTCTCTTAATTGCTTTGTGAGGAACCTTGGAGTTATTTTTGATCAAGATCTGTCTTTCAATTCACACATTAAATTTGTTTCTAAGACTGCCTTCTATCATTTGTGTAATATGAATGAATGAATGAATGAGTGAATGAATCTTTATTTCGGATAGATTAAAAGTAAACATTAAAAAAAAGAAACAGAACAATATAACAAAGGGGAAAAAAATCCAACAAGGTCAAATAAAACAATAACTCCTCTGATTATACAGTTCAACATAAGTTATCTGAAATGGGTGATGGCTGAAGCCGCAGCTTATATTGCCCACCCATATTCCATCCAAGAATTCAAAAGAAAAACAAAACAAGAGCGATTATAATTCAGAACAAAGCAAAGATAAAACATGACAAAAAAAAACAACAAAAAAACTAAGCAGCAACACAACACAGACTGGATATAAGATAAGATAAGCCTTTATTAGTCCCACAACGGGGAAATTCCAGGATTGCAACAGCACAGGGATAGTAACACTCAGAGCAACAATCAGAAGGCAAGAAAAAAAAAGCAAGCAAGCAAGAGCAGCTAATATACATATGTACATATTACTATAAAATATATATATACACACACAGAGACACACAGTGCGGAGCATTGTAGCTAGATGGAATAAATATGTAAATATATAAACACCCACA
Source organism: Pholidichthys leucotaenia (assembly GCA_020510985.1). Classification (NCBI taxonomy): domain Eukaryota; kingdom Metazoa; phylum Chordata; class Actinopteri; order Cichliformes; family Pholidichthyidae; genus Pholidichthys; species Pholidichthys leucotaenia. Next base: position 82,640,428 of record CM035836.1, on the reverse strand, counting down.
GTACGGAGCATTGCAGCTAGGTGGAATAAATATGTAAATATATAAACACACACAGTGCGGGGCAATGTAGCTAGATAGAATAATATGTAGATATATAAACACACAGTGCGGAGCATTGTAGCTAGATGGAATAAATATGTAAATATATAAACACACACAGTGCAGAGCATTGTTGCTAGATGGGATGAAACAGCATAACTGTCTACTTAGTTATCCTACATGGTATGATTATGTGCCCATACATATTCTCACCCTCCATAGCGACCGGTATTTTCCTAGTTGTATGCCGGAGGGGACCATTGTGTAAGTCTATTGCATCTTTTGCATTCAAAAAACTATTAGTTTGTTACGTCTTTTTGCTGTCTCTGCGAGCAGCCCTGCTTAGGTTGTACAGTCTGACAGCCGTTGGTAGGAAGGACCTGCGAAACCTCTCGGTTGTGCACCTGGGATGATGTAGTCTGCTGCTAAATGAGCTCCTCAGTGCATTCAGGATGTCCTGCATAGGGTGGAACTCGAACTCCAGCAGAGATGACAGTTTAGCCACTGTCCTTCTCTCTCCTATCTCCTCCACCGGATCAAGGCGCTGCCCCAGGACAGAGCTAGCTTTCTTGATCAGTTTGTTCAGTCTCTTCCTATCGGCTGCCGTAATGCCACTGCCCCAGCAGACCACTCCAAAAGTGATGGCTGATGCCACCACCGTGTCATAGAATGTCTTCAGCAGCGCCCCTTGTACACCAAAAGACCTGAGTCTCCTCAGCAGGAACAGCCTGCGCTGTCCCTTCTTGTAGAGTGTGTCAGTATTGTGTGACCAGTCTAGTTTATTGTTCAGATGAACACCCAGGTACTTATAGGATGTCACCATCTCGATGTCTGTTCCCTGTATATTTACTGGTGCTGTGAGGGGTTGCCCATGCCTGCGGCAGTCCACCACCAGCTCCTTAGTTTTCCTCACGTTGATCTGGAGGCAGTTCCGATGGCACCAGTCCACGAAGTCCTGGATAAGCCCTCTGTACTCAGCTTCATCTCCATTGGAGATGAGGCCAACGATCGCAGAGTCATCAGAGAACTTCTGTAGATGGCAGTGTGTTGTGTTTTGTGAGAAGTCCGCAGTACAAAAGAGTGAAGAGGAAGGGAGCCAGCACCGTTCCCTGGGGGGCCCCCGTGCTACCGATGATCGTGTCAGACACACAGTCCCGGGTTCTCACAAACTGAGGCCGGTTTGTGAGGTAGTCCAGGATCCATGATGACAGGTGCTGGTCCACCCCTCCGCGCAGCAGCTTGTCCTTCAGGATCATCGGTTGGATGGTGTTGAAAGCACTGGAGAAGTCAAAGAACATGGTCCTCACCATATTCCCGGGCTTCTCCAGGTGGGACAGAGAACGGTGAAGGAGGAAGATCACCGCATCCTCCACCCCAATGCCATGCTGGTAGGCGAACTGGAGTGGATCCATCGCTGGTTCCACCAGGGGGCGGAGGTGAGCAAGGAGCAGTCTCTCCAGGGTCTTCATCAAGTGGGACGTCAAGGCCACCGGTCTGTAGCTGTTCAGGTCTTTGGGGTGGAAAGTTTTTGGTACAGGTACCACACAAGATGTTTTCCACAGCTGTGGTACCCTCCCCAGCTTCAGGCTCAGGTTGAAGATGTACGTCACAATCCCACACAGCTGGTCTGCACAGGACTTGAGGAGCTTTGCGCTGATGCCGTCCGGTCCCGATGCCTTCCTCGCCTTGATCTTCCTCAGCTCCGTCCTCACCTGGGTCCTGGTCAGGATCAGGATGGGGGGCTGTGTGTTGGGAGTGGGGGGGTGTTGGTGGAGTGGGGAGTGGGCAGCAGGACTTGATTTCTTTAGAGGCAGCAGTGTTTGTTGTGCAGTCAGGGGGGAGGGCGGTTGGTCAAACCTATTGAAAAACAGATTCAGGTTGTTCACCCACTCCCTGCCCCCCGTGGCCTGGGGGGAGGTATTCTGGAGCCCAGAGATGGTTTTGAGGTTTCTACAGACCCTGCTGATGTCGCTCTGTTGCAGCTTGTCTTCCATCTTCTTCCTGAAGCTGTCCTTGCCTTATATGACAATCCTTATGTGATATTACATGTCATCTTGTATATATGTTTGGAGTATTTCTTCCTTTAGTTTTTGTTTAAGTTGTCCAAGTGTTGTACATGATTTTAATTCAGGTCCAAAAGCATTCCACAATCTGACTCCTTGCACTGAAACATAGTGTTGCTTGGTGGTAGTTCTCACTGAAGGTTTTTGAAATATACATGTTCCTCTGAAATGATATTGTTTCTCCCTTATTTGGAACAACTTTTCAATATTTGCAGGCAGTGATAGATTCTTCACTTTAAACATTATTACTGCAGTTTTAAAGTCAATCAGATCTTTCAATTTGAGAGCTTTTAATTTAAGAAAAAGTGGGTTTGTTGGTTCCCTGTAAGCAGCTTTGTTTATTATTCTAATAGCTCTCTTCTGAAGCATAAAGACTGGATATATGTTTGTTTTATATGTATTTCCCCATACTTCAGTACAATATGTCATGTACGGGAGTATTAATGAATGATACAAAGTATATAATGTGGGTTAATTCAGCAAATATTTCACTCTGTGTAGTATTGCAATTTATTTAGATATTTTACCTTTAATATAATTAATATGTGACTTCCAACACAGTTTATTATCAATTATTACTCCATGAAATTTAGTTCCATATACCCTTTCAATCTCTACACCATTTACACTAAGTTTAGATACTAAGTTATTGTAATTGTTGTTAAAAAGTATAAATTTTGTCTTACTTAAATTGAGCATTAATTTGTTTGAATCAAACCACAGTTTAAGCTTTCCTAATTCCTTTCCGAGAGTATGTTCCAATTTTTTTCCAAAATGTATGTTCCAAATTTGAAAGTTGTTCCAAATGGCTTCCACTGCATAATAAACTAGAAAAGCACTCATAGAGTGCATACCTCCGCCAAGGCTCCTTCCATTTCTCATGGATCACCTCCAAAATGTAATGGGCTTGTGTGTAGGCCTATCGCCACTTGTGGTGAAAATTGCATCCAAGTCTGTCCATTAGTTTTGGACTTTTGTGGCTGACACACTGTGAGAAGAGCCTTGGCTGAGGTATGCATTCCCAGATCATCCCCAAAATGTCAAAATGTAATGGGTTCCTCTCTAGGCCAAGAACCACCTCTTTTGAAACAGACAGACAAACAGACAAATGCCAGTAAAAGCATTACCTCCTTGGCGGAGGTAATAAACTCAGGTGTTGCTGTTGTGTCCATCTCCTCCATCACCAAACTCCCAGGTTGCGGGCGTTGCAATTCATCACACAACTGCATACAACCCACAGGCCAATGGGTTATGCAAGCGTTTTCATAGATAACTGAAAGCAGCACTCAGGGGTTCACTGACGGATGCAAATTTGGTAGACAGGTTGGCGTGGGTTTTATTGGGGTTTCGCTCCACGCCAAAAGAGAATTTGGAAGCTTCCCCGGCAGAAAGCTCATTTTTGTGCAGCCCCTATGGCTGCCCGGGGAATTTCTGCCAAATAATCCCGTGCCGGACAGCTGCCCGTCTCACCTTTTGCAGCGTAGCGCAAACACAGGCACACTGCCGGGCCCGGGCCACCACTGTTTTTCATGTGCTTTTGTGCCTAAAACTTTGAAGAACACGGAGTTCGTGTTCGTCAGACATGACAACCAGCTCCCTCCATTGTGCCTGCACACATGTTGAAAATGGCCCTATCTCACAATGCTAAAGAACCTTTAAAAAAATTCCTGGATCCAGACGGTGATCCGGATCATCCCCAAAATTTAATCAGTTCTTCCTTGTACCATTTCCAACAACGCCTGGAAGTTTCATCGAAATCCATCAAAAACTTTTTGAGTTATCTTGCTAACCAACAGACAGACAGACAGACAGACAAACAACCCCTGGCAAAAACATTACCTCCTGCGGCCTGCGGCCTGGCGGAGGTAATTAGTGTCATCGGCAAACAATATTAAATCCATTTTTTTCCGAAACTTTACATATATCATTTATATACATATCAAATAACAGTGGCCCCAAAACTGAACCCCGTGGGACTCCACAAGTAACCTTCAGTAACTGTGAGTTTTTGTTACCAACACATACATACTGATATCTATTCTTTAAGTAACTACATAATCAGGACAGTGCTACCCCCAATACCACAATTTTGTAGTTTCTTTAATAATAAATTATGATCCACTGTATCAAATGCTTTTTTAAGATCCAGGAATACCCCAACTGAATACTCTTTATTTTCAACGCAGTTGTCCTCTTTTGTCTGAACCCATATTGCTGCTCACACAATAAATTATTCTTCATTATGAAGTTGTCAATTCTCTCACAGAATATTTTTTTTTCAAGTATCTTGGAAAATTGTGGCAATACTGAAATTGGTCTATAGTTTGAAAATTCCCCTCTGTCACCCGTCTTGTATATCGGAATTACTTTAGCTATTTTCATTGCATTGGGAAATATACCTGTTTGGAGAGACAGGTTTCAAATATACGTCAGTGGTTTCACTAAGCATTCGATAATAGTTTTGACTAAGAGCATGTCAATACCATCACAGTCTGTAGATGTTTTACTTTTAAACGATTTAACAATTTCAATGACCTCTCTCTTGTCTGTGTTCTTTATGAAAATGGAGTCTTTTATAGCAATGTTTTTGCTTATTGTATCACCCCTAGGTGCCATAATGGGTATTTCTCGAGCCAAATTAGGACCAATGTTAACAAAAAAGTTACTAAATTCATCTGCAGGTGAGATTGCATTCACACTCTGAGTCGTTTTATTTATTTATTTATTTATTTATTTATTTATTTTTGAATAATTGGTTGAGTAGCTTGTATTTCTGTTTTTATTTCCAAGAATATTGTTAACTATTGTCCATGTATTTTTAATATTGTCTCTGTTTTTCTCCAGTTTTTTACTGTAATAGTCTCTTACTACATCTCATTATATATGTTAACTTATTTTTGTATGTTTTATGCCGCTGCTCTGCTTCTTTTGTCCTTTTCTTTAGAAAAGCTTTATATAATAAATTTTTCTTTTTACACGCCTTTTGTAATCCTTTGGTTCACCATGGCTTGTCGACAAATTTATGTTTTAGATTTTTCTTTACTAACGGACTTTTTTTTCATAAAGAGTGGTTACAATGTTCATAAATGTGCCACAGGATTCATTTACATCTGATACATAGACTTTTGTCCAGTCTTGCTTCAGCAAGTCTTCTTTAAAAGAACTGATTGCATTTTGTGATTTGTATCTGAAAGATTTTAAAGTTTTTTTTCTGTTTTGGCCCCCATGTGTCCATGGATAAGTGCAAAGACTGGCAAATGGTCACTTATTTATCAATAATCCACTTTCTATTTTCTTATCAATAATATTAACAAACAGGTTATTAATACGTGTAGCACTGTGAACTGTGATTCTCCTGGGATGTGTTATTGTGGGATATGAATGAATGAATGAATGAATGAATTTATTTATTTATTTATTTCGGATAGTACATTACAGGTTAAAAGAAACTGTATAATATAACAACAAGGTCAAATTAGACAAAGACTCCTTCCACTATACAAGTAATTACATTTTGTTGAAATGGATTTAGTAAATCAATATTGAAATCTCCACAAATTGAGATGACTGTTGTTGTGAAATGGCGCTATCCAAATAAATTTGAATTTAATTGAACATATTTGGACATATGGATATTAAATATCAATGTTAAAAAACCGGGAGATTCATGTAATACAACTAAATAATTAAAAATGATTTGAAGATTTTTTTTTTCAAATTTTCTGTTAAATATAATTCTAAACAAATAGTGAGGAATAAATTAGGTCAACCTCCCCAACTTTTTCAGGACACCCACACATTCATTCTCACTTACAATGGCTAAAATAAATGTTAAAAATTCAAATAAAAACAAAAAACAGGGTTACACATAGAAATGTGAACATTTCTTAATAAAGAACTGAATATTTAATGGGGTGTCCTATTTTTTTTCACACACATGCACACACAAACACACACACACGTGTAAAAAAATTTACAAAGAAAAGCATATTCTGTATATATATATAATGGCAAGCCCTTCAGGAAAAAAAAAAAAAATATATATATATATATATATACTGTATATATATATATATATATATATATATATATATATATATATATATATATCCAAGGTAAAATCCACTCCTTTCTCTTTACTGAGTCACGTCTCTGATATTGCCACAATACTGAATGGCTCTTTAAACTGATGTAAATAATCTTTAATGTTATTAAAGTTGACATAGAGACTTTTGCTGTTGAAGTGGATCATAGAAATATTGAAATCAGATGTGACCATTGTGTTAAACTGTTCTTCCTTGTGGTAACTACAGTCATTATTGATGGAGCTAAATAAATTATTATCAGGGTCTATGTTATATTCTACGTCCTGTGGGTTGTGATCTGTATATTCAAAAACTTTCAGTTCCTGTTGTTCCTGTTTGTTGATCTTTTGTTTAATGTTGTTAAATGTCTTGTAGCAGATGAGTATTTCCCTTCAGTGTCCTACAATTGTCTCTTGTTGCTGTGACTCCACATTCATTGATATTTGTCCAGTTCCATAATATTACGGATGTTACGGATGTTAATGACCTTGGCTTCTTCATAATATATTGAATGGAACTCAGAATATATTGAATGAACTTCTGAATATATTGAATGAACTTGCGAATATATTGAATGAACTTCCAAATATATTAAATGAACTTCAGAATATATTGAATGAAACCTGGAATATTTTGAATGAACTTCAAAATATATTGAATGAACTTCATAATATTTTGAATGAACTTCCAAATATATTGAATGAAACTGGGAATATATTGAATGAACTTATGAATATATTGAATGAAACTGGGAATATATTGAATGAACTTTGGAATATATTGAATGAACTTCATAATATATTGAATGGAACTGGGAATATATTGAATGAACTTCTGAATATATTGAATGAACTTGCAAATATATTGAATGAAATTCCAAATATATTAAATGAACTTCAGAATATATTGAATGAAACTTGGAATATTTTGAATGAACTTATATAAAAAAAAATATGTTGAATGGACTTCCAAATATATTGGATGAACTTCCGAATATATTGAATGAAACTGGGAATATATTGAATGAACTTCTTAATATACTGAATGAAAATGGGAATATATTGAATGAACTTCAGAGTGCAGTGGTGTGAAAAAGTGTTTACCCCCTTCCTGGTTTCTCATTTTTTTGGTGTGTTTGTCACTCATAAATATTTCAGATCATCAAACAAATTTAAATATTACTAACTAACTAACTAACCTGCACTTATATAGCGCTTTTCTAGTCACAAAGACCACTCAAAGCGCTTTCATTAATACTAACCCTCTATTCTAAGGGCCTATAGGAAACAGATATCTAGGGACAATTTAGAACAGCCAATTAACCTAACATGCATGTTTTTGGCATGTGGGAGGAAACCGGAGAAATCCCGGAGTAAACCCACGCAACACGGGGAGAACATGCAAACTCCACACAGATCACTGTTGGTCGGGGGCTGGGATCGAACCCACGATCCCACGATCCCCACAATCCCCCGGCCAAGGGTAAACTGTGCTGCCGCAGTGCTAACCACTGCGCCACCGTGCAGCCAAACAAAGATAACACAAGTAAACACAAAAGGCAGTTTTTAAATGAAGGTGTTTATTATTAAAGGAAAAAAATCCAAACCTATATGGCCCTGTGTGAAAGTGATTTCCCCCTAAACCTCATAACTGGTTGGACTACCCGTAGCAGCAACAACTGCAATCAAGCATTTGTGATAACTGGCAATGAGTCTTTTAAAGTGCTGTGCGGAAATTTTAGTCCACTCATCTTTGCAGAATTGTTGTAATTCAGCCACATTAAAGGGTTTTCAGCATGAACCACTTTTTTAAGGTCATGCCATAGCATCTCAATCGGATTCAGGTCAGGTGTTTGACTAGGCCACTCCAAAGTCTTGATTTTGTTTTTCTTACGCCATTCAGAGCTGGACTGGCTGGTGTGTTTTGAATCATTGTCCTGCTATAGAACCAAAGTGCGGACATTCTCCTTCATGATTTTTTGGTAGAAAGAAGAATTCATGGTTCCATATACCACAGCAAGTCTTTCAGGCCCTGAAGCAGCAAAAAAGCCCCAGCCCATCACACTACCACCACCATATTTTACTGTTGGTATGATGTTCCTTTTCTGAAATGCTGTGTTACTTTTACCCCGGATGTAACGGTACACACACCAGACACAAAGTTCAACTTTTGTCTTGTCAGTTCACAGAGTATTTTCCTAAAAGTGTTGGGGATCATCAAGATGTTTTTTTGGCAAAACTTAGAGGAGCCTTTATGTTCTTTTTGCTCAGCAGTGGTTTTCATCTTGGAACGCTGCCATGCAGGTTATTTTCGCCCAGTCTCTTTCTTATGGTAGAGTCATGAACACTGACCTTAACTGAGGCAAGTGAGGCCTGCAGTTCTTTGGATGTTGTTGTAGGGTCTTTTGTGACCTCTTGAATGAGTTGTTGCTGCGCTCTTATGGTAATTTTGATCGGCCGGCCACTCCTGTGAAGGTTCACCACTGTTCCATGTTTTTGCAATTTGTGGATGATGGCTCTCACTGTGGTTCACTGGAGTCCCAAAGCTTTAGAAATGGCTTTATAACCATTTCCAGACTGATAGATCTTAATTATGTTGTTTCTCATTTGTTCCTGAATTTCTTTGGATTGCAGCATGATGTCTAGCTTTTGAGGATCTTTTGATCTACTTCACTGTGTCAGGCAGGTCCTATTAAAGTGATTTCTTGATTGAGAACAGGTTTGGCAGTAATCAGGCCTTGGTGTGGCTCGACAAATTGAACTCAGCTTTCCAAAAATGTGATAAAACCACAGTTAATTTATGTTTTAATGGGGTGGGGGATCTTTTTTTTTTTTTTTTTTTTTTTTTAACACAGGGCCATGTGGGCTTGGATTTTTTTTACCCTTAATAATAAACACCTTCATTTAAAAACTGCATTTTGTTCTTAATTGTGTTATCTTTGTGTAATATTTAAATTTGTTTGATGATCTGAAACTGTGAAAACCATACAAAAAATGAGAAATGTGGAAGGGGGCAAACACCTTTTCACACCACTGTAGGTGAGAGATAATTGCACTAACATGAGACAGCTGGGACTACTTAAGTGATAACAGGGAAGCAGCTACAAACAGGGTGGGCAGAGCTGTGCAGACACAGGACACTGAAGAACAGAGAGAACAAATAATGCAAACAATAATCATAAATAAACCAAATCAGGGAGAGAACATAACTGAACTAAGAACCTGAGCATAACCCAAAAAACTAATGATAACAGAATAAAGGTGCAACAGTTCAAAACCAACAGAAAATGTGAACATGGTTGGAAATTTTGTCCAGATATGACAATGAAAGAGGACTGGAGGAAAATTTTCAATTCAAACACATCCAGTATTAGAGTAATCTTCAACCTGAGAATCGTTTTGGAGACCAAAACCACCACTGCAGGGAGGACTAATTGGAAATGTCTGCTGATTGGCTAGTGACTTCGTCGCCAACCCCATCCCTTAGCAATTTGATTGGTTGAAAGTGTTAGGACTGCTCTGTCTGCAGCAGATTAATTAGGTCACCTCAGTGAGTTCAGATGCATATTGCATAAAGCCAAGATAAGGGATTAAGCCAGGATTTTCAAATAATTCTGGCTTAATCTATAGTTGACTTGGTTGTATAAAAGTAGAATAAATTAAGCCCATTCAAGTTGCTATTGAGATTTATTCTCTATAGCTAGCCTGGTCCAGAGTAGGCTAAGAGTCAGGCTAAAATTAATCCTTGAGATTTATTTGTCAGTGCAGGAGTCACTTCTGTAAGAAATCAGTGCTTTTCTGTGTCAATAAATGGTCTCCTGATGTAGTCTGACTAGTAGACGATAGATGATGTGTAAGGTGCATTTTTTGAAGCTGCATTTAATTCCTGAGAAGGTACTGAATTTTACTTCAAATAAATATTTCCAAAAATATGAAAAAATGGTTTCTACCCAAACTAAGTGATGTAGTTTGACCATCAGATGATGGATGATGTGTGAGGTGATTTTGATGAATCTGCACTTAATACCTGAGAAGCTATTGAATTTTATTTCAAATTAATATTTCATTTTTTTTCTCAAACTAAGTGATGTAGTTTGATCATCAGATGATGGATGATATGTGAGGTCATTTTGGTGAAGCGGCACTATTACTTAGAAGTTTTTAACTATCATTTCTAATAAATATTTCCCTAACCTATGATTTTTTTTTTATTTTTTTTTTTGGTCCAACTAACAAGTGTTACTAGCAGGACACCCTAATGGCTGGGCAGCATTTAGTGGCACTAACCTTGATGATGCTGAAATGTGGTGTCTCAGTGTGCTGAGTGGTGGCTCAGTTGGTAGAGCATCCCCCCCACACCCGGGAGGCAGGGGTTCAAATCCCGGCCGGGTCATGACGAAGACCATATAAAAACGGAGCTTCCTGCCATCCAGCTTGGTGCTCAGCAATAATGTAGGAGGGAAATCTGTGGCGGTGCCTTGCATGGCAGCGGCCCTCTGATCCTACACATGGGGTGTGAGTGATTAACACTGTAGATAGAAAAAGCACAGTTTCGTTCTACTGTACATGATTGGTTGAATGACAATAAGGGGTGATTAATATATATATATATACGTATATATATATACGTATATATATATATATATATATATATATATATATATATATATACTGTCAAAAAAATGAAAGGAACACTTGTTAAGCTGGACTAACCTGTCCACCAACCACAATTTCTTCACTTTAAGTTTTGGAGTGTTTTCATTTCCATCAAATGACTGGCATCTTTTCATTCTTAACACATTATTCAGTCCATATCAGTGTAGGTATCCAGCTTATTTTTTCCCATTAAAATCTGATGTGTTTTCAAAGTGTTCCTTTAATTTTTTTGAGCAGTGTATATATGCATATACAGTGGGGCAAAAAAGTATTTAGTCAGCCACCAATTGTGCAAGTTCTCCCACTTAAAAGATGAGAGAGGTCTCCAATTTTCATCATAGGTATACCTCAACTATGAGAAACAAAATGAGAAAAAAAAATCCAGAAAATCACATTGAAGGATTTTTAATGAATTAATTGGTAAATTCCTCAGTAAAATAAGTATTTGGTCACCTACAAACGAGCAAGATTTCTGGCTGTCACAGACCTGTAACTTCTTCTTTAAGAGGCTCCTCTGTCCTCCACTTGTTACCTGTATTAATGGCACCTGTTTGAACTTGTTATCAGTATAAAAGACACCTGTCCACAACCTCAAACAGTCAGACTCCAAACTCCACTATGGCGAAGACCAAACAGCTGTCAAAGAACACAAGACCAAACAGCTGTCAAGGAACACCAGAAACAAACTTGTAGACATTATATATATATCTATATCTATATCTATATATATATATATATATATATATATATGTGTGTGTGTGTGTGTGTGTGTGTGTGTGTGTGTGTGTGTGTGTGTGTGTGTGTGTGTTTTAATATGAACTTATTGTTTTAATCAATATATGTCATGATAAAAAAAACTGAGCAGAAAAAGATCTCTTCTTCCTCCATAATTTTGCTCTTGGACCGTTCATTCTTAACCTTGACCCTACAGCTTATCCCGCTGTTGATATTTGGTCCACTGTGAATTCTGCTGCAACACTTTATTGATGCTTCTTGAGGCCCTGATCACAGACTTCATTCAGGTCTCGATCCAAGCATGAGGGAAAGCCATGTGCTCCCCAGCAAAGTGCACCCTGCCCTCACTCTTGAAAAGCTCCTTAGCATACTCTAGGTGTTGGTAGGGTGTAAATAGAGCGAAGGCACTCAAACTGTAAGGGTCCAGGCTCTACCTCTTCACCAGTACACCTGTGCAGATGGACCGGACATGCTTGCCGTGAATCTTTTCCAGATCTCTAAGGGCCAGCTCCTTCAGGGCATCATTGCTGGCCCCTACAAAGAGGAGTGAGTCATCGGACCAGGTGTAGGATGCCAGCAGGACCCTAATGGTCTTTTTAGCTTTGAAGCTATGGCTGGGGTAGTAGATGAAACGAGATGGTCTGTCTTTGATGCTCTCCCCCCCATGGATGCCGTCAGCCTCCCAGAACCTGTTGCTAAAGGTGAGGATTATCTTAGTGGCGCTGTCATAGTGGACTGCCCTCAGAACCTCCATCTTTTTGATGGGGAGAGGTGGACTGAAGTCCATAAAAAGAGCTGCTTTGGCAGTGGTTGTTATGAGGACAACATCGGCGTGCAGGTCAGTAAGAGATTGCTGTTGACCTTCCTGGTATGAAACAGTGACACCTGTATCTGACTGACTGATACGTTTGACTGTGGCATTCAGGAAAATAGAAACATCAAGGACTTTGAGAAAAGCTTTGGGGAGAAGGTCCAACCCACCATCGACTTCGCTGTGCCTTTAAAACAAAATGACAAGCACCTCATGTTAGTAATCAAAAACTTTAATTGTGAGCAACCTTTACGTGTTCCAGGATTTTGTCATATGGCACACCAGGAGAACGAGTTCAGACAAGTGATATAAAGATTTTGAGCTGCAGCCACTAACTTGACAGTTAATGTAGTGGACCATTCAGAACACATCAGTACCCATGAGTGAAATCATATGTGTGAAATATATAAATAACACAACAGTGGTTCTAACTGCATCCCCATTTTTCTAGAAAATCAGATAGTATACCTTTTTTTATACATTGCTTCTGTTAATGACAATAGGTCAAGCTTGTTCTCATTCCCAGGTGTTTAAGTACTACTGATCCTTCAAAGCAACTGGCAGTATGTTAATAATAATTAAAGCAAACATTCAACATTCCTGTCAGTAACAGCTAAACAACACACCCTCTCGTAAAGAGGCACAGTATTGTCATTTTGTCTACCTACTCCAGCAAGGATAAGCTTACTGTAATTTCATTTCTTTTTGTCTTTCTTTAAAGATTTACAAATTTCAAGTTGATGCCTTTTGCTTCATGTATCTGCAGAAAATGTTGTAACATTATAAAATGCCAATTCTCTTATTTATTTTTTTTTTCCGTCTGCCCATGCGCTTGCAGAAAAGTGACAACATATGGCAGCAGTGTTTACTGTATGTTGCATTGATGCAAGCCACATGCAACACCAGGGGCACAAATATTTTTCCAGTAGGTTGCATTTTAACAGATGTAGCTTTTTGGAATTTATAATATAATGTAATGTTTTCTCTTTTTTGTTTTCATTTTAAGGGAAAATGGTGATGATTGAGCTTAATATTTCATTTTTATGCATGTCTTCAAATATAAAAACAAAGGTAAGCTTAGCAATATGCCACTCAACTTCTGTTTGTACTTTTATAACTCAAATTTACATAAGTGTTTTTTATCAAAAAATCTGATGTACTGATAGATTTAAAAACACTATCTGCAAAAGGTTGTTGTTTTTTTGAATGAGAAAAGTTACAAATTTATGAGAAAAAAGTGACAATTTAGGAGAAAACAGCTGCAAATTTACAAAAAAATTGTAAAATTACTTGAAAAAAGTTAGACTTTCAAGAGAAAATTTGCAATTTTACAAGAAAAAGGACAAATTGACAAAGAAAAAATTAAAAAAAAAGTTTCACATTTGCAAATATATAATTAAATAAGCTGAAAATTTTTGAGAAAATAGTCATAGATTTTTGAGAAAATCTGTCAAGTTTACAATAAATAAAAGTTTAAAAATTTTTGAGAGAGTTCCAAATTTACAAGAAAAATGTTGTAAATTTATGGGAAAAGGTCAAAAATTTAGAAAAAAGGTAACATTTATGAGGAAAAGTTTCAAGATTCCAGTTAAAAGTGGCAAATTTATGAGAAAGTTCCAAAATTACACAAAAAAGTTAACAAATTTGCAAGAAAAAAGTCACAATTTTACAGGAAAATAAACTCACCAAGTTATGAAGAAAAGTTTTCAGTAAAAAAAAAACCTGAACATTTATGAGAAATTTTTAAACTTTCAAGAAAAATGTATATAATTTACTTGAAAAAAGTCACAAATTTCCAAGAAAACTTCCAATTTATGAGAAAATAAGTTGAAACTGGTTAAACAGGGAAAGCCCATGTGGGTAACCACAGATGGAGCAAACATGGAACCTGCAGACAAACCCACATGTGACCAATAAAACAGCCGATTTTACCTTTGGTGTGTCCCAAATGGACATGCTGGCTTCTTCTGGATGTAACATATACATTTAAAAATGTTAAGGTTTTCAGGACTTACGTGGAGTCATCATTGATGTCTGTTTGGTCATAGATCATCTCAGTCAATACTGTGTACATCATGCTCCGCTCGTTGAACACATCTCCAACCATTCTCAATGCTTCCGGACTCAGGCCTCCCTCTTCTTTCAGATATTCCTTTAAAACCAAGTCCATGTTGTGCATTCAGTCGGAACAAATATATATATATATATATATATATATATATATATATATATATATATATATATATATATATATATATATGTCTTCCAAAAAACTAAATGAGTTGACTAGTCATGCTGTGTACATATTTTCATACCTTCACCGAATAATGATCAAATTTTTTTAATGCTGCCATACAGCCAATAGCCTCCACTTCTTCTTTCACCATAAGAAAATTAATGAAAAGGATAACTTTAATGTCTAAAAGAAGAAAATAAAATGTTATCCCAATGCACACCAACAAAACATTCAAAAACTAAAATTACCAAATGACAGTGCTACTGGATCTTTTGGTTTGTTTTTATGACTGAACTGTAAAACTGACATTCATTAAATCAGCTTAACTAAGAGTAGCATATGTTTTGTGTAGTCTGGACATTTTTTTTATTAAATTGTTTGCTTTGAATCTAGTCTTTAACGTTGTTATTGACTGTGACCTTTAAGATATATGAAAGACATATTAGGCATCAACCACCTTACCAAAAGACATCTTTGTCCTTTGACTCTACTGTTTGACTTCCTGTCTCTTACTAACCTTCTTTAAAGCTTGCTGCAGAAGCTTGTCTGCTGATTTTCTTTTCTTGCTTGCCGACACATTGTACCCGAGGACATCAGGGTTTGCCTGAACAGCGTAATTCTTCTCCAGCCACCCATTAAACAGGTAAAAGGTGTTGGAGTTGTCCATGATGAAATCACTCAGCTTGACCCCCAGCTGTTTAGCATAATATTGGACAATGCTGTTGACAAAAAAAACAGTGAGGTCTAAATTTGCTTGCCATTGCAACATTTGACACTTATGTACAGTACTTCTGTAATATTATGTCCATGGCCTCCTAAGTAAAATGCTGCACATATCACATAACACCATGCTGATCATAATAATGATCAAGAATCATATACCATGGCATCCTCTGTGGAATTAAACCACAAAAGCTTTTTTAGTCAAGCTTTAAAGAGTACAAACAAGATAATTTATTTTGTCTGCTCCGGAATCTGTTAACTTCATTGGTAACTATCATCTGGACTTTCAAAATCACCCGCAATAACAACTTTGAATTCAAGCACATGGGCTTTTCATTTAGCTTTATGAACATCCTGAAAAAAATGTCTACAGAGTTGGTTAAAGGAGGTTTTACTCTCCAGAATTCACAAGGAAGTCTTACGAGTGAAAACTTGGGATCCTCATGGCCCCCAGATCAGCATACAAGCCCTGTTTTTTATTCCTGTAGGTTTCAACCCGTCCTCCAACACGGCCACTGGCCTCTACGATGGTTACCTTGTTCAAAAAAGAAAAACAAACAAACAAACAAACAAAACAACAGATCAGTAAAACAATGTCTAATTGTTCTATAGTTTGAAAATAGTTTTCCAGGACAAGTAACAGATTTTTACAACAGTGTTTTGGTGGACTGGCTAAGGGAATGTTGATGACCAGAGAAAAGGCATCTCCTTAAGGCTGTAAAATCAGGCCTATTTTGTTTTTTGTTTTTTGAATGAATGAATTGAATCTGAGTTTTCTAAATGGTTGAATATCAGAGCTGAGTACCATAATTCTCAGGTTTACTACTCAAGTGAGTACAGGTTATGTCCCCATGACAACTTTGGCTGTTCCATCATTTACTAATGTTGTTTTATTGCATACTTGGTGAGGTTAAGGAACCAAAACACCATGTTAGATTTTGTTAAAAATCACACGTTGGATTGTGATATTCCTAATACAACAATGCATTACACTGAAGAATGATTTATTCATTTTTCCAAAGATCTAAACACAAGATTTCCTTTGCAAATTTCTGTACTACGATAGATGCTCATACAGTAGATAGTTATTTTATTTATTCATTTGTTAAGTACGACATGTATCCACTGCTGAAAATATTAATGTTGCTTTGCTATTTGTATACTTTGGTTTTCTGGCATTCTCTAAGGTTCAGTTGCTTACCTCTCATGCTAAACAAAAACATTATTGTTTTGTAAAATGACATCAATGAATATTTTCTCTCAAATGATGCTCAAGACATGTAAGACACTTATTCAGATATTAGCTTCAACAATAAAATGTTTAAGGACACTATAATACCAAGGATATCCAAAGACACCATTTAGATGATGTTTTTGAACTTTGTACATCAGTTTGCCTTTTAGTAGGATTAAGCAAAAAACTACTTAAGAGATTTTGGTCCAAGGATCATCCCTACAGCCCTACAATGCTAGAGGTTTTATCCCCTGACCTCATCCTCAAATGTACTGACAGTATTTGTCCCAACTACATATATGAATACCTTGTGTCCTGCATCTTGAAGAAGCTTGGCAGCTGTTAATCCAGCCATGCCAACTCCAACAATGACAACATGATGAGATGTGCTTATATGCGGAAGGCCGGTCTTTGCTATCTGCAGCAGCTCGTCATAGTCGTTGTCCCTCAAACAGTCGGCCAGATGGTTCTTCAGGTTGACAGCAGATGTGCGGCAGAGCACAGAGAGCAGGAGAACACTGACAGCAACTGCAACCATGACAAAGGGAATGTGTATCATTCAATTGCATCAATGATTTAAACAAGAGCAAAACAAGTTTGTGAGCCCATTGAAGAGTGGACACGTGGGTACACTGGACCCCTGATGTAACTTGTTTCATTGGGTTCTACTGGACCACTGTTGGTCTGGCCCTTCACCCAGGACCGGTTTGTCTTGGGAGACCCTACCAGGGAAAAGTTGCCCCCAACAACAGAGTTCCTGGGATTATTAGAGCCCACTAAAAAGTGTTTGGACCATTTGACTAATATGAGGAGTCCTTCCAGAAAGGGAATCTTTCCTCTGTAGTTATTGCATATCTTGACAATGATACATTTTCATTCATGACAGAATTTGCACTCATATGCAACATGGAGTTTTGGAAGTTCATGGAGTCAAAACATTTTTACTGATTTGCATTGTTTGTTGGAAATTTGATCAGGATCTTCACAATATATACATTGAATTGCATTTATATGTAATATGCAGTATTAACATCTGTACTGAACACCCCAATTTAGAATTTTAGTGTCAAGGACTGCTTGAATACTGCTTAAATACAAGGGACACCTGTGCTTCACCTTCAATACATTACATTTACAGACAGTTTGTTAAATGCTAGTTAGAAGGTTGAATAAATCATGTGTAGAAATTTTGTTCTTCAGTTTCAGTTTATTCACACACACATCACACATTATCAACAGCATGAATGAATTACAATATGAATTATCAACAACATGATTAGCAGTATACAATAGGTTTTTTTTGTTGTTTTTTACATTGTTTTAGAGTGTGAATGGGTCATCCCAAATAAGCGATTTAAAGCTTTTAGTAGGGAGCCCAATTCTACAATGAAATGATGATGGAAATCAGTCTGATATCTTTGTGTGAAAGAACAAACAAACATATGACAGACATATAGCACATAATCCCAGCATTTGTTTACACTGAAGTAATAGGTGAGTTCAAGATATATAGTCAAGTTATTAAATACTATAGGAATGAATCAACATATAAAACAAAATTACAATGGTGTAACAACTCATCAGTAAGCAAGTTTGTGTAGCAAATAGCAGATTAATTATATAATGACAGGAGTTGCATTTTTAGTTTTTTTTCTTGAAGATGGAGATGGATGGAAGTGGCGGAGCGGTGGTGGAGTGGTTAGCACTGCAGCAGAACAGCAACTCACCCTTGGCCAGGGGATCCTGGGTTCGATCCCAGCCCCCGACCAACAGTGATCTTTGCGGAGTTTGCATGTTCTCCCCGTGTCTGCGTGGGTTTACTCCGGGATTTCTCCGGTTTCCTCCCACATGCCAAAAACATGCAAGTTAGGTTAATTGGCTTCAAAACAGGGGATTTTAAATTGTCCTTAGTTATGGCTGTGAGAGTGAATGGTTGTCTGTCTCTCTGTGTTGGCCCTGAAATGGACTGGCGATCTGTCCAGGGTGTACCCTGCCTGTCGCCCAAAAGATGCTGGGATAGGCTCCAGCCCCCCCACGACACGAAAAGGATTAAGCGTAAGAAGATGAATGAAAAAAAAGATGAATGAATGGAGATGGAAGGTAACATTTTTTAGATTCTCATCAAGCTCATTCCAAACCTGCGGTCCTCTGCACACAATACTAAACCTGGTCGATTTTAGTCTTCGTTTTTTCCCGGTGATTTGTTTTTTTATTTCTACTGGTATAAGTGTGCATGGGAAGGAAGGTTGGAATGAGTTCATATAATTTATAGTTGAGTTTATGGACAATCTGATACATTATACAGGCATTCTGGAAGTAATTATGCTCAGCAAGTCTTAGAGGATTGTGGAAAAGAAGACTAGTAGGAGAATTATATTCAGACCATGATAAGGCACGTATGACTTTCTTTTGGAGAATGTCTAGCTTTTTTAGGTGAGTTGGAAATGTGTTACACCATATGATATTGCAGTAGTGTCAGTGAGGCTCAAATAAAGTTTTATATAGAGTGAGAAGTGCTGAAAGTGGTAGAAAATGTCTCACTTTAAAAAACAGTGCAGCATATTTGGACAGTTTCTTGGTTAGATCGTCAATGTGACAACTGAAATTGAGAAATTCATCAACGAGGACCCCCAAGAATTTTATAGAGCTAACTCTTGTAAAATACTGTCCATTAATTTTGGGGCAAATTTCTTTGGTGTCTGGCATTTTATTGGAATGGAATACAATAGAGATGAAGAATGATATTGATCCTGATAACCACTTTTTCAATAATATTCATAACCACTGTGAATATTACACTGAAAAACAATTCAAAAGTCAAGTGCAATTAGATGGTAAACTGTCAATAATACACTTCAATAGCAGAAGTCTTAACAAAAACTTTCCACAGATTCAGGACTATTTAAAACAGCTAGACAGAAAATTCACAGCTATTGCAGTCTCTGAAACCTGGCTTAATGAAGATCAGGCTCCCCTGATGGTAATAGAGGGATATCAGATGTTTTATATTAACAGATCTCAAAAAAAGGGTGGTGGTGTTGCACTATATATTGATGACCAGTACAGGTGTAAGCTTGTAAATGAAATGTCCTCAGCACTACCAGGGATTTTGGAATGTGTTACTGTTGAGATTGACCTAGACAAAACAAAAAAATCTAATCATAAGCTGCATATATAGAATGCCGGGAACTTGCATTGAGACATTCAGAGATAAATTAGTCGAGCTGTACAATAATATTACTAGTAAGAAAATGGTAGCAATTTGTGGAGATTTCAATATTGATTTACTGAATCCACATCAACAAAATGTAATTACAGAGTTCATGAACTCTATGTACAGCATGAGTCTATATCCCACAATAACACATCCTAGTAGAATCACAGTTCACTCTGCTACACTTATTGACAACCTGTTTGTCAATGTTTTCGATAAGAAAATAGAAAGTGGATTATTGATAAATGATATAAGTGACCACTTGCCAACCTTTGCACTTATCCATGGCCACACGGGGCCCAACGCAGAAATAATTTCAAAATCGTTCAGACACAAATCACCAAATGCAATCAGTTCTCTTAAAGAGGACTTGCTGAAGCAAGACTGGACAGAAGTCTATGTATCAGATGTAAATGAAGCCTATGACACATTTATAAACATTGTAACCACTCTTTATGAAAAAAACTGCCCATTAGTAAAAAAAAAAGCTCAAACACAAATTTGCTGATAAGCCATGGTTAACCAAAGGACTACAAAAGGCGTGTAAAAAGAAAAATTTATTATATAAAGCTTTCCTAAAGAAAAGAACAAAAGAAGCAGAGCAGCGGTATAAAACATACAAAAATAAGTTAACATATATAATAAGATGTAGTAAAAGAGACTATTACAGTAAAGAACTGGCGAAAAACAAAGACAGTATTAAAAATACATGGACAATACTCAACAGTATCCTTGGAAATAAAAGCAGAAATACAAGCTACCCAACTAATATTCCAAAAAATAACAAAACGACTCAGAGTCTCTATATAGCTTCACCTGCAGATGAATTTAATAATTTTTTTGTTAACATTGGACCTAAACTGGCCCGAGAAATACCCACTACGGTGCCTACAGGTAATACAATATGCAATAACACTGCTGTAAAAGACTCCATCTTCATAAAGAACACAGACGAAAGAGAGGTCATTGAAATTGTTAAATCGTTCAAAAGTAAAACATCTACTGACTGTGATGGTATTGACATGCTACTAGTCAAAACTGTTATCGAATGCATAGTAAAACCACTGACGTATATCTGTAACCTGTCTCTCCAATCAGGTATATTTCCCAATGCAATGAAAATAGCTAAAGTAATTCCGATATACAAGACGGGCGACAGAGGGGAACTCTCAAACTATAGACCAATTTCACTATTACCGCAATTTTCCAAGATACTTGAAAAAATATTCTATGAGAGAATTGACAACTTCATACTGAAGAATGATTTATTATGTGAGCAGCAATATGGGTTCAGACACAAGAGGACAACTGCATATGCCCTAATGGAATTTACAGAAAAAATATCAACAGCCATTGAAAATAAAGAGTATTCAGTTGGAGTATTCCTAGATCTTAAAAAAGCATTTGATACAGTAGATCATAATTTATTATTAAAGAAACTACAAAATTATGGTATTAGAGGGGTAGCACTATCCTGGTTAAGTAGTTACTTAAAGAATAGATATCAGTATGTATGTGTTAGCAACAAAAACTCAGAGTTGCTGAAGGTCACCTGTGGAGTCCCACAGGGTTCAGTTTTGGGATCATTATTATTCAATATGTATATAAACGATATATGTAAAGTTTCAGAAAAAATGGACTTAATATTGTTTGCCGATGACACTAATCTGCTATGCAGTGGAAACAATTTGGAACAACTTCTGGATACACTCGGAAAGGAATTAGGAAAGCTTAAACTGTGGTTTGATTCAAACAAATTAACGCTCAATTTAAGTAAGACAAAATTTATAGTCTTTAACAACCATCACAACAACCCAGTACCCAAACTCAATGTAAATGGTGTAGAGATTGAAAGGGTATCTGAAACTAAATTCCTTGGAGTAATAATTGATAACAAACTGTGTTGGAAGTCACATATTAATTATATTAAAGGTAAAGTATCCAAATCAATTGCAATATTACACAGAGTGAAATATTTGCTGAATCAACCCACACTATACACCTTGTATCATTCATTAATACTCCCATACATGACATATTGTAATGAAGTATGGGGAAATACATATAAAACAAACATATATCCAGTCTTTATGCTTCAAAAGAGAGCTATTAGAATAATAAACAAAGCAGCTTACAGGGAACCAACAAACCCACTTTTTCTCAAACAAAAAACTCTCAAGTTGAAAGATCTGGTTGACTTTAAAACCGCAATAATAATGTTCAAAGTGAAGAATTTATCACTGCCCGCAAATATCCAAAAGTTGTTCCAAACAAGGGAGAAACGATATCACTTCAGAGGAACATGTATATTTCAAAAGCCTACAGTGAGAACAACCACCAAGCAACACTGTATTTCAGTGCAAGGAGTCAGATTATGGAACGATTTTGGACCTGAATTAAAATCATGTACAACGCTTGGACAATTTAAACAAAAACTAAAGGAAGAAATACCCCAAACATATTTACAAGACGACATGTAAACTCACATAAGGATTGACATATCCAGCCTGTATTGTGTTGTAGCTTAGTTTTTTTTGTTTTTTTTTTTTTTTTTCTTTTTTTCTCTGTGACATTTTGTCTTAGATTTGTTTTGAATAGTAACCGCTTAACTTAGCTTAGTTTTCTTTTTTTTCTATCAGTCACATTTTGTCTGAGCTTTGTTTTAAATTCTAATCGCTCTTGTCTTGTTTTCTCTTTTTTCTCTTTCTTGGATGGAATATGGGTGGGCAATATAAGCTGCGGCTTCAGCCATCACCCATTTCGGATAACTCACGTGGAATTGTATAGAAGAAGGAGTCTTTGTCTAATTTGACCTTGTTGTTATATTATACAGTTTCTTTTAACCTGTACTGTACTATCCGAAATAAATAAAATTCATTCATTCATTCATTCAATATTTTACAATATTTTCTGGGAAGGTCTATGCCAAGGTACTGGAGAGGAGAGTCCGGCCGTTGGTCGAACCTCGGATTCAGAAGGAGCAATGTGGTTTTCATCCTGGCCGTGGCACATCGGACCAGCTCTTTACCCTCTCGAGAATTCTCGAGGGTTCATGGGAGTTTGCCCAACCAGTTTACATGTGTTTTTATGGACTTGGAGAAGGCATTTGACCGTGTCCCTCGTGGTTTTTTTGTGGGGGGTGCTTCGGGAGTATGGGGTATCGGGCTTGTTGTTACGAGCTATTCGGTCTATGTACGACCATTGTGAGAGTTTGGTTCGTATTGCCAACACTCGGTCGGAGTCATTCCCAGTGACAGTTGGACTCCACCAGGGTTGCCCTTTGTCACCAATCCTGTTCATAATGTTTATGGACAAGATTTCTAGGCGCAGCCAGGGAATGGAGGGTGTCATGCTTGGTGACAACAGGATCTCATCTCTGTTGTTTGCAGATGATGTTGTCCTGTTGGCTTCATCCAGCAATGACCTGCAGCTCTTGTTGGGATGGTTTGCTGCTGAGTGTGAAGCTGCTGGGATGAGAATCAGCACCTCCAAGTCCTAGTCCATGGTCCTCAGCCGGAAAAAGGTGGATTGTCCTCTCTGGGTTGGGGACAGGCTCCTGCCTCAAGTGGAGGAGTTTAAGTATCTTGGGGTCTTGTTCACGAGTGAGAGGAAAATGGAGTGAGAGATTGACAGACTGATCGGAGCAGCATCTGCAGTGATGCTGACGTTGTACCGGTCTGTTGTGGTGAAGAGGGAGCTTAGTTCTAAGGCAAAGCTGTCGATTTACCAGTCAATCTATGTTCCTACTCTCACCTATGGTCACGAGCTTTGGGTAATGACTGAAAGAACAAGATCGCTGATACAAGCGGCTGAAATGAGCTTTCTCCGTAGGATTGGTGGACTCACCCTTAGAGATAGGGTGAGGAGCTCAGTCATCTGGGAGAGGCTCAGAGTAGAACCGCTGCTCCTCCACATTGAAAGGAGTCAGTTGAAGTGGTATGGGCATCTGATTAGGATGCCTCCTGGACGCCTCCCACTTGAGGTGTTTCGGACACGTCCCACTGGGAAGAGACCCCGGGAAGGATCCAGGACTTGGCGGAGAGACTACATCTCCCAGCTGGTCTGGGAACGCCTTGGTATCCTCTCTGAAGAGCTGGAGCAGGTGGCTGGGGAGAGGGAAGTCTGGGCTTCTCTGCTTGAACTGCTGCCTCTGCAACCCGGACCTCCGGAAAAGCGGTAGAAGATGGATGGATGGATGGATGGATGGAATACAATATAATTAGTTTTACTGATATTAAGTGAAAGTTTGTTACACTGAAGCCAGGTGTCTATTTTCAGAAGTTCACTATTTGTTATCTGTTCAAGTTCATTTGGATTCTGGTGAGCAAAGAATAAATTAGTGTCATCAGCAAACAGTACTTTATGTAGTAGAGATGAGGAGTTAGCAATGTCATTTATATACAGAATGAACAGAACTGGTCCTAAAATGGAACCCTGGGGAACCCCATGATCGATGGATTTATATGATGACTTGTGGTTATTTATATAAACATACTGAAGTCTTCCAGACAGATAATTAATAAACCAATCCAATGCAAGGCCTCTGATACGGTAATGTTATAATTTATTAATTAGGATGTCATGGTTAATGGTATCAAATGCTTTAGACTGGTCTAAAAAAATGCCAATATCATAGTTGCCTCTTTCAATTGAATGATTGATTTTTTTTCAGTTAGGTCAATTATTGCCATATAAGTAGTGTGTTTCTTTCTGAAGACATACTGAGATGAGATAATAATGTTGAACTTATCAAGGTAATTGGTAAGTCTGTTATAAACTACTCTTTCCAAAACCTTTGAAAGAGTAGGCAGAATGGATATCTGACGATAATAACTCAAATCATTCTTATCGCCTGATTTATAAATTGGTAAAATTTGTGCAATTTTTGCTATTTGTGGCACTAATCTGGAGATTACAGACAGATTAATGCAGTAGGTAAGTGGATCCAGTATTAAATTAATGATACTTTTCAAAATTTTGCGAGAAATTTCATCAGCTCCAGCAGAGCTTGAGTTCTTCATGTCCTTGTGTAATCCTTGCTTGTGCCTCGTTTTGCATCCTTTTCCTCTGCAATGCCTTCATTCTTGGCCCAAGGCCCACCTCTGACATAAATGACATCAAAATCCTTTCAATGGATATTTGTTTTGTGTGTCCTGCTGACAAGCAAACTGCAATGGACACAAAACCTCCTTGTTGGAGGTCATATTTTTTCCTCAGACCTGGCGTGATTTTATGTTGTCCTCAGTTACTGGTGTGATGCCTGTGTTGGTGCTTGAATTTGCACAATCATACCTCTGCTGACTGGATATGAAACCAATTTTAAAAACCCACGTCTACTGCAGAGTCATTTGATCTCACGGTGAATAGCAAATGAATGCTTTCTTCCCATAGAGCCTGTTGATGGTGAGTTTTAAGGAATTTATTTGCTTTATTTATTTTGGCCTGCAGGAAACTGGCTTAAATTATTTGTGTGAGGTGCTAACATGCAGACGTGAAACTGCTGTAGCTCCTCTCCCCAACACATGAATGATTGCTGCTGGCTCTGTTAATTTGTTTTCTTTCTCAGACAAAATGCTAAATAAATACAGATTCACAAAAATGAACATAATTTCAAAGTCCAATAGCAAAAAAAAAAAAATCTCTTTTTTGCATCTGTGGTGAAGTTAATTGGTAAGGGTTCCATGCTTTCATGATCACATTATATTTCACCTTCTGTCTGAAGTGCAATGTTTAACCCCTGCTTCTTAACCCCATCCTCATTAATTGTCTTGATAATCCATGCCTCGCTTTCATGTTTTACTAGTGATTTATAAGAGAATATTATAAGATACAGTGTGCATGACTGGATTTATGTCAGGTCAGGCATTGGTTTGCTTGCTACAGGATAGCCATGAAAACCGGTACTACCTATGTCATGGATCGGGCCGTCGGCAACTCAGCCGGCATCCCCGCCCTTCCGAGGGTGTAGAGGGTGAAACTGGGCATCCTGGCAGAACTAAAAATGAAAACACAGGTCTGTGGTGGACCACTCCAAGTTACAGGGGGTGAGAATGGATATCCTGGCAGATAATTACTTCTATCACAAGGTCTGTGGTGGACTTTTGCCAGTCGGTGCATCGTGACATGCACTACACAAAGAGCAGAGATAAACAAACCTATCATCTGGCCAGTCACTGCAACAGATACTGGAGTCAGTTTGTCTTGGCCTGTCCTTGCCACTAATAATACCTCTATCTGCAACAAATTTGCCACTAGTCCAGCATAAGCTAGCAGTACTCAAATACTTTTCAAGCAGTTTCATGAAACGGTCAGTCAGAAAGCAATTCATACCGGCTCAGACGTCGCCCGGGTTAACAAGGTCAGGACTTCCTGGCAGCAGGATGCAAAGGACAGAGCTGTGTGGAGGAATCTGATCAGACCTAAATGAAACAGTCATTGTTGCCCCCGACAAACTGCTATGATGATGATGATGATTTTACAGACTTCCTCACAATCAGTTGGCTTCAGGAAGAAAGAATTCCGGTAGTTTCCTGATAGACAGTGTTTGAAAGAGGCAGCCTGGGGTTGGTTAATTTTATTAGATAAATTTTCTCCAATAGAGACAATTATTAAATTTGTTAGCGAGAGTGGCATTACTGATGAGATTACTGACCGCATTATTGTCTGGAAGTTTGGGGGTTTTTTTGGGTCCCTATTTAGAACCTTATTTAGTACTCTCCAGGATTTCTTGGAATTACCCTGTGATGCATTTATAAATTCTGCATAATAATTACTCTTACTCTTTCTAATAATACGTGTTAATTTATTTCTATAATTAGTATTTACATTTTTATTGTTAATATTTGGATTTTATATATAATTTATTTTTGTACTTAATATATTTTAGTATGCGCTTAGAAAGCCATGAATGTTGAATAGTACCTATTTTTTTTTTCCTGGGGCTAAAGTGTCAGACATTGAGGCTCTTACCCCTGACCTATTAAATGAATTCTCCCACACTAAAACTGTCATTGTGCACGTTGAATGCAACAACATCTCAGATGAAGCGTCAGAGATCTTAAAGAGTGACTTCAAGAGGCTTCTATCTACTCTTACGTATGAACTGTGGCAGACGTGTATTTATTTCTGGGCCATTGGCACCTTTCAGATGAGGTTGCAATTATTTTAGCAGAACTCTCAGCCCTAATACCTGTTTGTGTTCTACATGTCCTACTTTTAACATTGGTTTTGTAGACAATTTCAACCTCTTTTGGAACCGCCCATCATTTATGAGGCCAAATGGCATCCATCCAAATAGACTGGGTGCACGCATTTTAAGGAACAATCTGTTCTATTCCATTCAGCGTTTTTTAGTACAGTGACTGAAATTTGGTGCGTTAACTCACCCCGAAGTTCCTGGGTCTGCCAACCAGCCCTTCTTTGTTTCCACTTCTCATATTAATGCTATTAATCCAAATAATCCTCACTGTTTACAGACGTGGACAAAATTGTTGGTACCCCTCTGTTAATGAAAACAAAACCCACAATGGTCACAGAAATAACTTGAATCTGACAAAAGCGGTAATAAATAAAAATTATATGAAAATTAACCAATGAAAATCAGACAATGCTTTTGAATTGTGGTTCAAAAGAATTATTTAAAAAACAAAACAAAACAAACAAACTCATGAAACAGGCCTGGACAAAAATGATGGTACCCCTAGAAAAGATTGAAAATAATGTGACCATAGGGACATGTTCAACCAAGATGTGTCCTCTAATTAACATCACAGGTGTCTACAAACTTGTAATCAGTCAGTCGGCCTATTTAGAGGGTGACAAGTAGTCACTGTGCTGTTTGGTGTCATGGTGTGTACCACACTAAACATGGACCAGAGGAAGCAAAGGAGAGAGTTGTCTCAGGAGATTAGAAAGAAAATTATAGACAAGCATGTTAAAGGTAAAGGCTATAAGACCATCTCCAAGCAGTTTAATGTTCCTGTGACTACAGTTGCACACATTATTCAGAAATTTAAGATCCACGGGACTGTAGCCAACCTCCCTGGATGTGGCCGCAGGAGGAGACGGATAATACGAATGGTAACAAAAGAGCCCAGAACAACCTCTAAACACATTCACGGTGAACTCCAAGGTCAAGGTACATCAGTGTCAGATCGCACCATCCGTCATTGTTTGAGCCAAAGTGGCCTTCATGGGAGACGACCAAGGAGGACACCACTGTTGAAAACAAATTATAAAAAAGCCAGACTGGAATTTGCCAAACTGCATGTTGACAAGCCACAAAGCTACTGGGAGAATGTCCTATGGACAGATGAGACAAAACTGGAACTTTTTGGCAAGGTACATCAGCTCTATGTTCACAGACGCAAAAATGAAGCATACCAAGAAAAGAACACTGTCCCTACTGTGAAACATGGAGGAGGTTCTGTTATGTTCTGGGGCTACTTTGCTGCATCTTGCACAGGGTGTCTTGAATCTGTGCAGGGTGCAATGAAATCTCAAGACTATCAAGGTATTCTAGAGAGAAATGTGCTGCCCAGTGTCAGACAGCTTGGTCTCAGTCGCAGGTCATGGGTCTTGCAACAGGATAATGACCCAAAACACTGCTAAAAACACCCAAGAAGGGCTAAGAGCGAAACATTGGACTATTCTAAAGTGACCTTCTATGAGCCCTGATCTAAATCCTATTGAACAACTGTGGAAGGAGCTGAAACATGCAATCTGGAGAAGGCACCCTTCAAACCTGAGACAATTGGAGTAGTTTGCTCATGAGGAGTGGGCCAAAATACCTGCTGAGAGGTGCAGAAGTCTCACTGACAGTTACAGAAACCATTTGATTGCAGTGATTGCCTCAAAAGATTGTGCAACAAAATATTAAGTTAAGGGTACCATCATTTTTGTCCAGGCCTGTTTCATGAGTTTGTTTTCTAAAATAATTCTGTTGAACCACAATTCAAAAGCATTGTCTGATTTGTCAGATTCAATTTATTTCTGTGACCATTGTGGGTTTTTCTTACATTAACAGAGGGGTACAAACAATTTTGTCCATGTCTGTAGATCAGTCTTCAATTTATAACCCCATCGAGATTGTGTCTGTCTCCCGTTACCCAAAATATTATAATCCAAAACAAATACAACATAACTTGATAAATACATACCTTTCTGCAGCTCCTCTTCATTTGCCACCCCTCAACTTAGCCCCTGTCTTCCCCCTCAGAGAACCTTAGTCTGCTCCCCCCAAAGTTAATAAAAATAAAATGTATAAACATCCCAAAGTGGCTAAACAAAAAGTTGGTAATACTCAAATTAAACATCAAGTCTCTAAATTTAATGATTTGGCCTCTCTTCCTCCTCAAAATTTAAAAATTAAATGTGGTTTGTTAAATATTAGGTCTCTAACTCCCAAGTCTCTACTTGTTCATGATCTATTAACTGATCATCAGACTGATTTAATATCCCTTACAGAGACTTGGCTAGGGCAAGATGATTATGTTGGTTTAACTGAATCAACTCCCTATGGTTATCTAAACTATCATAATCCCAGAAGTTCTGGTCGTGGAAGTGGAGTAGCGGCAATTTACCATTCTAATTTACTAGTTAATGTCAAGCAAAAATCATGTTTTAATTCCTTTGAGAGCCTTGTCCTCAATATGGGGCATGTTAGCAATCTTAGCTTAAACCCAGTTTTCTTTGCCATAGTTTACCATCCTCCCTCAGCCAACTCAGAGTTTTTACCCAAATTTGCCGAATTTTTAGCTGATTTAGTGTTGAAATCAGATAGAATAATTATAGTAGGGGATTTTAATTTACATGATGATGTAGATAGTGACTGTCTTAATAAGATAAGATAAGATAAGATAAGCCTTTATTAGTCCCACAATGGGGAAATTACAGGATTGCAACAGCACAGGGATAGCAACACCCAGAGCAACAATCAGAAAGCAAGAAAAAACAAAAAAACAAGAGCAGCTAATATATATATATATATATATATATATATATATATATATATATATATATATATATATATATATATATATATATACAGTATATATATATATATATATACAGACACAGTGCAGAGCATTGTAGCTGGATGGAATAAATATATAAGTATATAAACACACAGTGTGGAGCATTGTAGCTAGATGGAATAAATATGTAGATATATAAACACACAGTACGAAGCATTGCAGCTAGGTGGAATAAATATGTAAATATATAAACACACACAGTGCGGAGCATTGTAGCTAGATGGAATAAATATATAGATATATAAACAGACCCAGTGCGGAGCATTGTAGCTAGATGGAATAAATATGTAAATATATAAACACACACAGTGCAGAGCATTGTTGCTAGATGGGATGAAACAGCACAACCGTCTACTTAGTTATCCTACATGGTATGATTATGTACCCATACATATTCTCACCCTCTGTAGTGACCGGGATTTTCCTAGTTGTATGCCGGAGGGGACCATTGTGTAAGTCTATTGCATCTTTTGCATTCAAAACTATTAGGTTGTTACGTCTTTTTGCTATCTCTGCGAGCAGCCCTGCTTAGGTTGTACAGTCTGACAGCCGTTGGTAGGAAGGACCTGCAAAACCTCTCGGTTGTGCACCTGGGATGATGTAGTCTGCTGCTAAATGAGCTCCTCAGTGCATTCAGTATGTCCTGCATAGGGTGGAACTCGGACTAAAGCAGAGATGACAGTTTAGCCACTGTCCTTCTCTCTCCTATCTCCTCCACTGGGTCAAGGCGCTGCCCCAGGACAGAGCTAGCTTTCTTGATCAGTTTGTTCAGTCTCTTCCTATCGGCTGCCGTAATGCCACTGCCCCAGCAGACCACTCCAAAAGTGATGGCTAATGCCACCACTGTGTCATAGAATGTCTTCAGCAGCGGCCTTTGTACACCAAAAGACCTGAGTCTCCTCAGTAGGAACAGCCTGCGCTGTCCCTTCTTGTAGAGTGCGTCAGTATTGTGTGACCAGTCTAGTTTATTGTTCAGATGAACACCCAGGTACTTGTAGGACGTCACCATCTCGATGTCTGTTCCCTGTATATTTACTGGTGCTGTGAGGGGTTGTCCTTGCCTGCGGCAGTCCACCACCAACTTCTTAGTTTTCCTTGCGTTGATCTGGAGGCAGTTCCGATGGCACCAGTCCACGAAGTCCTGGATAAGCCCTCTGTACTCAGCTTCAACTCCATTGGAGATGAGGCCAACAATCGCAGAGTCATCAGAGAACTTCTGTAGATGGCAGTGTGTTGTGTTGTGTGAGAAGTCCGCAGTATAAAGGGTGAACAGGAAGGGAGCCAAAACCATTCCCTGGGGGGCCCCCGTGCTACCAATGAATGTGTCGGACACACAGTCCCGGGTTCTCACAAACTGAGGCCGGTTCGTGAGGTAGTCCAGGATCCATGATGACAGGTGCTGGTCCACCCCTGCACACAGCAGCTTGTCCTTCAAGATCATCGGTTGGATGGTGTTGAAAGCACTGGAGAAGTCAAAGAACATGATCCTCACCACATTCCCAGTCTTCTCCAGGTGGGACAGAGAACGGTGAAGGAGGAAGATAGCCGCATCCTCCACCCCGATGCCATGCTGGTAGGCGAACTGGAGTGGATCAATCGCTGGTCCCACCAGAGGTCGGAGGTGAGCAAGGAGCAGTCTCTCCAGGGTCTTCATCATGTGGGACATCAAGGCCACCGGTCTGTAGTTGTTCAGGTCTTTGGGGTGGGAAGTTTTTGGTACAGGTACCACACAAGATGTTTTCCACAGCTGTGGTACCCTCCCCAGCTTCAGGCTCAGGTTGAAGATGTACGCCACAATCCCACACAGCTGGTCTGCACAGGACTTGAGGAGCTTTGCGCTGATGCCGTCCGGTCCCGACGCCTTCCTCACCTTGATCTCCCTCAGCTCCGTCCTTCCCTGGGTCTTGGTCAGGGTCAGGTTGGGGGGCTGTGTGTTGGGAGTGGGGGGGTGTTGGTGGAGTGGGGAGTGGGCAGCAGGACTTCATGTCTTTAGAGGCAGCAGTGGTTGTTGTGCAGTCAGGGGGGAGGGCGGTTGGTCAAACCTACTGAAAAACAGATTCAGATTGTTCGCCCACTCCCTGCCCCCTGTGGCCTGGGGGGAGGTATTCTGGAGCCCAGAGATGGTTTTAAGGTTTCTCCAGACCCTGCTGATGTCACTCTGTTGCAGCTTGTCCTCCATCTTCTTCCTGAAGCTGTCCTTGCCTTCTCTGATCTTTCTCCTCAGCTCCCTCTGTACGAACTTCAGCATCTCCCTGTTCCCCGACCTGAAGATCCTCTTCTTCTCTCTCAGAAGTGTTTTTATCTCAGGGTTGATCCAGGGTTTGTTGTTTGAGCAACACCGTATGGTCTTGGTGGGAACGGATTTGTCCACACAGAAGCTGAGGTAGTCCGTGATGGTGTGAGTGAGGCCATCGATGTCCTCACCATGTGGATCATGTAATAAGGCATTCAATTTAATATTAGAATCAATGGGGTTTTCCCAGAAAGTAGAAAATTCTACCCACTATCTCCACCACACATTGGACTTTGTTCTGACTTATGCCATAGACATAGAAAATCTGGTAGTGTCTCCTCATAATCATGTACTGTCAGACCATTGTCTGTTTACCGTTGATTTCACTATTTCTGATTATTTGACTCTTAAAGAAAAATATTACTACAGCAGATGTCTTTCAGAAGATGTTGTTACCAATTTTTTGCAGATTGTCTCCTCTATACCTTGTGTCAACACAACGGATATCAGTGATGGAGAGCTTGCTCCTTCCATAATTGATAGCATGGTAGATAGTGTTACAGCCTCTCTGCATCAGACTCTAGACTTGTGTGGCCCCTTTAAAAAAGAAAAAGTCTAATAAGAGATTTCTTACCCCTTGGTTTAACACAGAAACTCGTAGCTTAAAACAGAAGACTCGTCAATTAGAAAGAAAATGGCATTCCACTAATTTAGATGAATTCTATTCTCTTGGAAAAGCTAGAACAAGTTATTACTCTGCATTAATAGACGAGAATAAGAATAATCCCAGGTTTCTTTTCAACACTGTAGCCAGGCTGGCAAAGAGTCAGGACTCTGTCAATCCTCACATCCCCCTAGAGCTTACTAGTCAGGACTTTATGAACTCTTTCAATCATAAAATTTTATCTATTAGAGATAAAATCAGTCAGACTCTTCTCACCTTAAACTTCAGTACAACAACTACTACAACTCCTTCGATTGATATCTGTTTGGATAAGTTTACTCCAATTGACCTTTTAGAGTTAAATACAATAATCTCCTCATCCAAGCCTTCAACTTGTCTTTTAGACCCTATTCCTACCAGGTTATTTTAAAAAAAGTCTTCCCATTTACTGGTAGCTTTATTCTTCAAATAATCAATTCTTCTTTAACCTTAGGCTATGTACCGCAGGCTTTTAAAATTGCTGTAATTAAACCCTTACTCAAAATGTCAACACTCAATCCAGGAGTTTTAGCTAACTATTGACCAATATCTAATCTGTCTTTCATTTCAAAAATTTTAGAAAGAGTTGTTGCTGCGCAATTATTTGACCACTTGCAGGGAAATGGTTTATTTGAAGAGTTTCAGTCTTGGTTCAGAATTCATCATAGTACTGAAACAGCCTTAGTGAAGGTCACTAATGACCTCTTTATCAAATCTGATAATGGACTCGTTTCTGTACTTGTCCTTTTAGATTTTAGTACAGCCTTTGATACTATTGGCCATTATATTCTGCTTGATAAATTAGAACAGTATGCTTGACTTAACGGAACTTCGCTGCAGTGGTTTAGATGTTATTTGTCCAATAAACTTCAGTTTGTTCATATCAATAATGAGTTTTCTTCCAACTCTAAGCTCAGTCATGAAATTCCACAGGGATCTGTGTTAGGCCCTACTCTTTTTACTTTATATATGCTTCCGTTAGGCAACATCATTAGAAAGCACTGTATACATTTTCATTGTTATGCAGATGACACACAATTATACCTGTCAATGAAGTCCGATGACTGTAATCAATTAGCCAAGTTAGATGCCTGTCTTAAGGAAATCAAAGCTTGGATGACTTGTAATTTTCTGTTATTAAACCCAGATAAGTCTGAAGTCATTCTTGTTGGTCCAAAAAGCCTTAGAAATACCTTTTCAAATCAAACTCTTAATTTGGATGCGGCTACTCTTACTCTGAATAGTTCTGTGAGGAACATTGGAGTTATTTTTGATCAAGATCTGTTTTTTAAATTTACATATTAAATTTGTTTCTAAGACTGCCTTCTATCATTTGCGCAATATTGCCGTGATTAGGAGCATCTTGTGTCTGAGTGATGCTGAGAAACTGATCCACACATTTGTTAGCTCTAGATTAGATTATTGTAACTCGTTATTATGAGATTGTCCTAAAATATCTTTAAAAAGTCTTCAGTTGATCCAAAATGCTGCTGCAAAAGTTTTAACAGGTACTAGAAAGAGAGATCATATCTCTCCAATTCTGGCCTCCCTTCACTGGCTTCCCATAGAGTTTAGAATTAAGTTTAAAATCCTTCTTCTCACTTACAAAGCTCTTAATAATCAAGCCTCCTCTTATATAAAAGATCTGATATTACCCTATCATCCTAATAGAGCACTACGCTCCCAAAATGCTTGATTCCTTGTAATAACTAGAATCTCTAAAAGTACGATGGGAGGCAGAACCTTCTGCTATCAAGCTCCTTTCCTGTGGAACCAGTTACCAATTTGGGTTCGGGAGTCTGACTCGATCTCTGTTTTTAAGAATAGGGTAAAAACCTTCCTCTTCAATATAGCCTACGATAAGGGAGGGATCTTGTGTCTCTTAACCCTCCATTTGTTTTGCTTTTAATAGATTTAGACTGCCGGTTGACCTCCAATAATGTAATTGGCTTCTCTCCGTTAATGTTTGCTCCCTTTATGTCTGTTCTTTTCATCTTCTCTAACCCCCCCCCCCCCCCCCCCAGCCAATCTCAGCAGTCTGCCCCTCCCTGAGCCTGGTTCTGCTAGAGGTTTCTTCCTGTTAAAAGGGAGTTTTTCCTCTCCACCATCGCCAAGTGCTTGCTCACAGGGGATTGCCTGATTGCTGAGGTCTTTCTGCAATTGCGGTGTTTCCCCTACATTTGAAAGTGCTATGAGATGACTATTGTTGTGATATGACACTATATAAATAAATAAAAGTTGAACCATTACATGTGATAGTCTTGACAGGAATTGTCCTCTGGATGGATTCTGTTATTTCATTAGTAAAGGCGCCACACGCAGCATCAGCATCGCTGCAATTGTAGAATATATCCCATGCCTTGACATGCAAGTCCTCACTCAGCCGTTGTAAGGATTCTTAAATTAAAAGCTCTCAAGTTGAAAGATCTGGTTGACTTTAAAACTGCAATAATAATGTTAAAAGTGAAGAATCTATCACTTCTCGTAAATATCCAAAAGTTGTTCCAAAAAAGGGAGAAACAATATCATTTCAGAGGAACATGTATATTTCAAAAACCTTCAGTGAGAACTACCACCAAGCAACACTGTGTTTCAGTGCAAGGAGTCAGATTATGGAACGGTTTTGGACCTGAATTAAAATCATGTACAACGCTTGGACAATTTAAACAAAAACTTAAGGAAGAAATACTCCAAACATATATACAAGATGACATGTAAAATCACATAGGGATTGTCATATCCAGCCTGCGTTGTGTTGTAGCTTAGTTTTTTGTCACATTTTGTTTTAGCTTTGTTCTGAATTGTAATTGCTCTTGTTTTGTTTTTTTTCTTTTGAATTCTTGGATGGAACATGGGTGGGCAATATAAGCTGCGGCTTCAACCATCACCCATTTCAGATAACTTATGTTGAACTGTATAATCAGAGGAGTTATGGTCTAATTTGACCTTGTTGGATTTTCTTTCCCCCTTTGTTATATTATTCAGTTTCTTTTAACCTGTACTTTTAATCTATCCGAAATAAAGATTCATTCATTCATTCATTCATTCATTCATTCTTCATTAACTATTTTTATTTTTAGTTTATGTTGCGAGATTAAGGGCCTAACGGCAAGGTCAAGAAACAGAACAATGGGGAAGTGATCAGAAATCTCGGAGAGCACGACTCCAGATACCAGTGCTGAATTGCAAATCGTCGTCGGCCTCCGTCGGTCTATGATGACCATGGAAGAGAATCCTAAACGTCTACTCTGCTGGAACAGCACCGCCTGCGGCTGAACAGGCAGATGTGCAAATGGCAGTCCCTGTCACACAGGTCACACTTGTGGGTGGTCTCCGTGCTGCTGGAGCTGTGGCGGTTCTTCCTGCGGGTCCTTTTTTCATCTGCTGCAGCAGTCAGTCTCTCTTCACCCGCCTTGAGCTGTCTGGTCAGGGTGCCTCTCCATTTGGAGCGGTCCGTTGCAAGGTCCTCCCAGCGCTCTGTGTTGATCTCCAGGGCCTTCATGTCTCTCTTGCAGACGTCTCTAAAGCGCAGCTGTGGGTGGCCAACGTCTCTCCTGCCAGTCGCCAGTTCTCCGTAGAGGACGTCTTTGGGGATTCTGCCATCCTCCATACGGTGAACGTGGCCTAGCCAGCGGAGCCTGCACTGCCTGAGTAGATTGAACATGGAGGGAAGGCCGGCGCGGGACAGGACTTCTGTGTTGGACACTTTGTCCTGCCAGGATATGTCCAAGATGTGGCAAATGCAGCGCAAGTGG
The DNA here is from genome assembly GCA_020510985.1 of Pholidichthys leucotaenia. NCBI lineage: Eukaryota > Metazoa > Chordata > Actinopteri > Cichliformes > Pholidichthyidae > Pholidichthys > Pholidichthys leucotaenia. The sequence goes on along the minus strand of CM035836.1, from coordinate 82,603,908 downwards.
AAGGAGTTCAGTCTCTTTTCCTGCCGGGTGTACGTTGTCCACGTCTCACTCCCATAGAGCAGTGTGCTGATGATGCAGGCGTTGTGCACTGCCATCTTCATCTTGACAGAGAGTTTGGGATTCTCCCACACTCGTGTGGTGAGGCGAGTGAGTGTGAAGGCTGATTTTCCAATCCTCTTGTCGATCTCTGTATCAAGGGAGAGGTTGCTGCTGATTGTGGACCCAAGGTACGTGAACTGATTCACAACCTCCAGCTCGTAGTCATCGATGGTGATGGTTGGTGCTTCTTCCATGCCTTGCGCCAAGACGTTAGTCTTATTCAGGCTGATGGTAAGCCCGAAGTCCTTGCATGCCTGGGCGAAGTGGTCCATCAGGGTCTGAAGCTCCTGCTGTGTGTGGGTTGCGACTGCAGCATCGTCTGCAAACAGCATGTCTCTGATTAGAGCCTCGCGTACTTTGGTTCTGGCTTTCAGGTGGGCGAGGTTGAAAAACTTGCCATCAAATCTTGTGTGCAGGTAGATTCCCTCTGTTGCTGTGCTGAAGGCATGCCTCAGGAGCATAGCAAAGAAAATCCCAAAGAGGGTTGGCGCAAGTACACAGCCCTGTTTCACTCCGCTGCGTATGTTGAATGGCTCTGAGACGTTGCCGTCGTGCTGCACTATCCCCTGCATGTTGGTGTGAAACGATTCGATGAGGCTTTGCAACTTTGGTGGGCATCCTATCTTTGGCAGGATCTTGAAAAGGCCCTCTCTGCTGACCAGATCGAACGCTTTGGTGAGGTCGATGAAGGCGACGTACAGGGGCATATTCGGTTCTCTGCACTTCTCCTGGAGTTGGCAGATGGAGAATATCATGTCTACCGTAGATCGCTCAGCGCGGAAGCCACACTGAGACTCGGGGTAGACACGTTCGGCAAGCTTCTGTAGACGAACGAGAACAACTTGTGCATAGACTTTGCCAACAACACTGAGGAGGGAGATGCCCCTGTAGTTGTTGCAGTCGCTTCTCTCCCCTTTGTTTTTGTAGAGGGTGATGATCTTGGCATCCCTCATGTCCTGTGGTACGGCACCTTCCTTCCAGCACTGGCAGAGGATGTCATGCAATGGCAGCAGTAGGGCAGTCTTGCAGTGATTGATCAGGTCGGGGGGTATGGCGTCGTTGCCGGGTGCCTTGCCAGCGGCCAAGCTATCAATGGCCTTGCTGAGTTCATCGATGGTTGGCTCGACGCCAAGTTCGTCCATGGATGGCAGGCAGTTGATGGCATCAAGGGCTGACGGTGTCATGGTGTTCTGTCTGGAGTAGAGGCCAGAGTAATGTTCCACCCATCTCTCCATCTGCTTGTTCTTTTCTGTGATCATCTCCCCAGTGGAGGATTTGAGGGGGGCCGTCTTGCTCTGAGCCGGACCAAGTGCTTTCTTGATGCCGTCGTACATACCACGGATGTTCCCTGTTATGGCAGCGGTTTGAATGTCTTGGCTGAACTGAGTCCAGTACTCGCTGGCGCAGCGCCGGGCAGTCTGCTGAACTTTGCTTCTCGCAGTCCTGAGAATCTGGAGATTCTTCTTGTTTGGGTACTTCTTGTACTCAGCAAGTGCTGAGCGCTCAATTTCAATGACGGGGGTCATCTTGGTCAACTTGGCATCACACCAGTCCTGTGACTTCGAGGTCTTCCTCCCAAAGGTAGCCAAGGCTGTACGGTGGATGGTGCTTTGCAGCTCTTCCCACTTCTTCTTTGCAGATTCTCCTTCTTGTGGTACACCAAGTTCCTTCTCAAAGGTGGAGGCAAACTTCTCAATAAGTTCTGGTTGGGCCATCTTGCTGGTGTCAATCCATGCCTTTCCAGGCTGTCTGGTATGATGGAATTTCTTCAGCAGCAGCTTGACCTTGCAACACACCAATGAATGGCCTGTGTCACAATCTGCACTCTGGAACGAACGGGTGATTAGCACGTTCATCAGTGAGGTGCGCCTGGCCAGGATCAAGTCCAGCGGGTGCCAGTGCTTTGAGCGCGGATGTCGCCAGGAAACCGTGTGTTGGGGCTTGGTCTTGAAGAACGAGTTTGTGATGCACACATCATGATCTGCACAGATCATGTGCAGAACTCGAGCAGCCGCTGTCTGTTCTCGTTCATTCTGCCCACGCCAAATGGTCCAAGACAGGAGGGCCAGGAGTCATGGTCAGCACCCATTCTGGCATTGAAGTCTCCAAGGAGAATGAGTTGTTCAGAGTTGGGGATGATACTGACAGTTGTTGCGAGATTCTCGTAGAACTCGTGTTTTGCCTCTGGTGTGGCTGTCAGTGTTGGGGGGTACACACTGACGAGGGTGACTGGGCCTTGAGTGGTGTTGAGGCTGAGGGTGAGGAGTCATGCAGCGCCATTGCTGCCCGGTTCCACCATCTTCAGCAAGATGTTCTTCACTGCGAAGCCCACTCCATGTTCCCTGTGTTCGTCACTGCCCTTTCCCTGCCAGTAGAACATGTAGTCCTTCTCTCTCAGTGTGCCTGCGTCAGCCAACCATGTTTCCTGGAGAGTGGCGATATCCACTTCCAGTCTCTTCAGCTCATTATTGATGACGGCAGACTTCCTGGTGTCGCTGATGTCTTTGAGGTTAGCAGCAAGTCCTGTCATCATAGTGCGGACGTTCCAAGTTCCCAGTTTTAGAGTTGGTCTCTTTTGTTTTGTTGTCTTGCCTGGTGCAAAGGTTCTCAGCCTGCCGTTCGGACTTCTCCTCATCCCCATGCACCCAATGAGGAAAGCAGGCTGTGGCAGGACAACACCTTATTGGCTGGGGGCTGCCCAGCTTGAGGCGGGCGGTAGCTGTCCAGTGAGATCCACTGATCCCTCCCACCGTCGGGAACAACCCCTGGCACCGCGTTCTATGCCAATTGAGCGGTGGCTTATAACCGGTAACTGTCATTCCCCGTGTTTTGTCTACGCCAAAGGCGAAGCTGGAGTGTCCTCTCCAGTGATTTGGTTTTCTACCTTCCAGCGTTGGGCGTTGGTAGGATTCAAGCCTGGGCAGGAAGATATGGAGGACAACATGTTGTCCATGCAGCATGTCCCCCCTCTCCACGTCACTGATGAATCCAAAGGAACAGCAGGGCTGCTACAGTTTGGCACCAGTGCCGTCGCAGGAGCTGCCAGAACGATGTTGAGCACAACAGAGAACTGCCTTAGGGAGTCTGACTCCGGATTTTTCCTCAGGGTTGACTCCCGAAGCCTTTCCCGTGACCGGGTGTGCCACAATGCAGCGGAGGTTTGAAATCCGGGTTTACCTTCCCCTAGATGGGCTAACTTCCCAGGTTGACGAGCTGCCATCTACTCGAAGCATCTGGTTTTAAGGTGCCAGAGATCCGCCCTCACCCCTTCTCCTATTAGTAAAAGCAGTTCCGCTGGGCTTAGAGACTAAACCACACGGGCAGGCTAGGAGTTGGACTTAGTTGTCAGAGGCTTTTTGAGATGCACGCCATAAGGAGCATTTTATAAGCACTGGGAGCTTAACCCCAGTGCCGCTCCTGGCTATGACAACCTTGGAACCGGAATTGCAAATGTTAGCAATGATATTATCAATAATGGACTTGGTGGAGTGAGTGATTCCAGTATAAGTATTAATGGTAGGGAAGAAGGAAGAGGAGTTTAGTGTATTCATAAAGTCATTTTTAGCTGCATCATTCCTGGAGAGGTCTCCAAGGAGAATACAACTTTTATTTTTGTTGCTGATTGAGAATAAAATTTCTTCCAGTTTTGTTGTGAAAATATTAAGGTTGGTATCCGTGGGGGGGGGGGGGGGCATAAATCACACCAACAATGAAATTTTTCCCATTTTTGACATGTATCTCAACAAAAAGAGAGTCAATATGACAATCTTCCATGACAATATCATCATAAACGCTAACATCATGTCTACAAGAGATATACAGAGAGACACCACCACCAGATCTGCTACATCTGTTCTTCATTTAAGGTTTAAGATGTTTATGTATGACTTATCGTTCAGCCAAGTTTCACTACAACCAATTACATCAAAGCTGCAGCCTGTACTGGTAAGTAAAGAAACTAGATCATGATGACGTTTATTCAAGCTACTGATGTTTAAATGCATGAAAGAATAATTGTATTGTTTTTTAAAAGAAGTTAATTGCTCAGGAATATACTGATCACTGCTTATATTCCTATTATAGTCCATGAATTGTGTCGCATCCACTCCTTCCTCATTAGATTCATTGAAGATCATTTTGCATGATAGCTGATAAAATTTACTGGGATCACACAGCAACAATACACACTGAGAGACATAGACATAGACAAACCCTCAACCATATGGAAGACAGTCGGACAAACACACACAAATACACACACACCCAAACGCACAGAGACACATTGTCAGCACAAAAGTCCATTAGTCCGAGAGCACAGAGATACTGCCCTCGTTGCACCAGGGAGCAGACCTACCCAGTCAGACGAGAAGAATTTAGGTCATTTCCCAAACCAAAATGAATATACGGACAAGAGGGGGAGATAGAAGGATAGGGAAAGTGGAAAGTGAGTAAAAAAGAAAGTAAATCATTCACCGTCTTTCAGGTTCATTAGTTGTCATGGCAGCGGGGACGCGTTGTTGACGTCATCACCACGCGTCTGTGTTTACACTGCTAGAGAGGCATCGTGCAAAAGTCCCGGTGGCTCCTCCTGAGGTTCAGCAGTGATGTTTTGGTCGCCTCCAGTTAGCCAATATGTGATATTGTAGGACCTTGGGGAAGTCAGATTATTTAGCAGCTCAGAAGGAGACAGTGAATAAGCATGGGAGAACAATGCCCAGGGGGTTCCTGGTGAGATAGCAGGAAGGAGTCAGGGACATAGGGGGCTGAATGCAGTGTAATGTAAATGTCATGCTGTGTGATGAGAAATGCAATGAAACGTGTGAAGAGAGAGTTGAGTTAACAGAGGAGAGCTTGTTGAAATGATTCAGTCTGTTCTGTGCTTGAGAGACGTGAAGAGTGTAATAAACCGTCTGTCCATGAATCTGCCTCTTATTTCACACACTCCACACTGGTGACCCTAGACGAATTATGGAACACGAGGCAAGAACCCCGGAGCCAGCCCAGTCGGGAAACCCCAGCGATGCAGCAGCCATCCCACAGACAGCCCGGACTGGAGCCCCCAGCTAACGCGTGTGCGGTTTCAGTCAAGCTACTGGACTTTGGCAGCACAACCCGCGCTCTTGGTTCCACCACACCGAGGTCCAGTTCGCCCTCCGGGGAGTAACAGCAGATGACACCAAGTTCTACCATGTGGTAGCAGCGCTGGACGCTCGCACAGCCCAGCAGGTAGCGAGCCTGCTCGATCAGCCTCCAGCCCACAGCAAATACGAGGCGCTCAAGGCTGCGCTGACCTGGCGCTACACGCTCTCGGAATGTGAGAGAGCGGAGAGGCTCCTGAGGCGGACCGAATTAGGAGATGGTTCTGCCGTCGACCTGATGGAGAAGATGCTGGCGTTAATGGGCATGGACAACGGGCACTTTCTGTTTGCCCACCTTTTCCTCCGGAACCTTCCAATGGAAGCGAGAGCGGTTCTGGCCAATTCGCTGTTGTTGGCCGCGCGTGACTACTGTGCGCTAGCCCAGGAGGAAGACCAGATCTTCCTCACCACCAGGGCGATCACAGTCAACGCGGTGGCGGTGGAGCCCAGCGAGACGACCAGAGGAGGCGAGGAGCCACCAGCGGTAGTGGCAGCAGGGGCCAAGGAGCACCAGAGAGACACGCTCTGCTTCTACTACCGCCGCTTCGGAGAGAACGAGCACAGATGCGCGCCACCGTGCCAGTTCAAGCGCTCGGGAAACGCCAAGGCCGGCAGTCGGTAGCAGCTGTGACCTCCGGTGAAGAGAACAAGCTGCTCTACGTGACGGACTCGCGCTCGGGGAGACACTTCCTCATCGATACCGGAGCCCAGAAGAGCGTCATCCTGCCATCCTACGCTGACCAGCTGGCAGGCCCTAGCGGCCCCGGACTTGTGGCAGTAAAGGGCTCGGAGATTAAGACGTTCGGTGAGAGAACACTGGCCTTATTTCTACATGGCCACTCGTATGAGTGGACTTTTATCATAGCAGCACTGTGTTGCCCGATCCTGGGCGCAGATTTTCTGTGTGCACATGGTTTACTTGTGGATGTTGCTAACAGACGTCTGGTTAATGCACTGTCCTTTGAATCTCTCCCCTGTATAGCTCGAGTGACCCGGCCAACAGCACAAGCCAACGTCACAGCTCCAGGCGATAAGTTCCACGCACTGCTCACTCAGTTCCCAGCACTCACGGTCCCAACGTTTTCGGCGGCCATCGCTAAGCACGGGGTGGAGCACTTTATCACCACCACCGGGCCGCCCGTTTTCGCAAGACCTCGGACTTGGACGCAGCTAAACTGGCCATAGCGCGCGAAGAGTTCGCCAACCTGGAAAGGCTGGGCATCATCAGGCGTTCGAACAGCCCATTGGCATCCCCGCTACACATGGTCCCTAAGGCTGAGGGCTCGTGGCGACTGTGTGGTGATTTCCGCAGGTTGAACAACGCCACTGCACATGACCGCTACCCGATTCCCCACATACAGTATTTTTCCATTCACCTCGCCAGAGCACGCATTTTTTCCAAAATAGACCTGGTCCACGGTTATCATCAGGTCCCAGTGCGCGCGGAGGACATACCCAAAACAGCGGTAATGACTCCGTTCAGTTTATTCGAGTTCCTGCGCATGCCATTCGGGTAAAAAGGCGTGGCACAGACATTCCACCGCATGATGGAGGCAGTGCTGCGCGATCTCCCGTTCATGTTCGTCTACCTGGACGATATCCTGGTAGCCAGTGCGTCCGAAGACGAACACGAAACCCACCTCAGGACGGTTTTCCGGAGGTTGGAGGAGCACGGGTTAATAATCAACCCGGCGAAATTCCAGTTCGGCGTGACGGAGATTGATTTTTTGGGGAACCGCGTCTCTCCGGAAGGAGCGATCCCATTGCCCGACAAAGTGCGCGCCTTAGCAGATTTTCCCCAGCCTCCGACGGTCAGGGCGCTGCAAGAATTTTTGGGGATGGTGAACTTTTATAACCGTTTCCTTCCCCGCGCGGTGCGGCTCATGCAACCATTGTATGCCGTGCTCAAGAGACAGAAACCCGCGGATGGGGTCAAATGGACCCCGGAGCGAGAGCGAGCGTTCTCGGAGGTTAAAGCAGCCCTGGCAAACACTGCACTGCTGGTGCATCCGGACCCGGCGGACCGGATAGCGCTCACCACCGATGCTTCAGACGTGGCCATAGGGCCTGTCGTGGAGCAGCGTGTCGCCGGGGCTTGGCAGCCGCTCACCTTTTTCAGCAGAACTTTGCGCGACAGTGAACGTAAATAAAACGCGTTCGACAGGGAGTTGCTGACCTTCCACCTTGCCATACGCCATTTCCAGTTCTGGCTGGAAGGGCGCAGCTTCACCGCGTTCGTGGACCACAAGCCGCTAACGTTCACGATGGCCAAGGTTTCAGAACCATGGTCGGGCCGGCAGCAGAGACAGCTGGCCGCGATCTCAGAGTTTACTACCGATATTCAGCATGTGTCGGGTAAACTGAATGTGGTGGCGGACTGCCTCTCGCGCGCCGTGGTGACCCCAGTCTACGTGGGGATAGATTACGCAGCCATGGCCGTGGAGCAGATTAGCGATGCAGACATTCGCGCGCTCCAGTCTGGACCAACAGGGTTAAGGCAGGACAGCAGGGTGCTGCAAGACGGCATGCCCCCCCCCCCAATCTGCGATGTCTCCACAGGACGACCTCGTCCGGTGGTCCCGGTCGCGTGGCGCCACCGCCTGTTTGAGCCAGTTTACACTCTGGCACACACAGGAGTGCACGCGTTGGTCAAAATGGTGGGAGAGAAATTTGTGTGGCTGAGCCTACGCAAACAAGTAAAAGATTGGGCTGCGGCCTGCGTGGCGTGCCAACGAGCCAAGGTACACAGACACACGAAGGCTCCCTTGGAGCCGTTTCTGGTACCGGCTAAGAAGTTTGACCATGTTCATGTGGACCTCGCGGGCCCCCTCCCACCATCACAGGGGTGCATGCACCACCTGACAGTGGTGGACTGCACCACGCGCTGGCCAGAAGCAGTCCCGCTGGCGGAAACCACCTCCACGGATGTGGCATGTGCTTTTTTAACAGCATGGGTGGCGCGTTTTGGAGTCCCGTCGGACATTACGTCCGAAAGGGGCCATCAATTTGTTTCCGAACTCTGGTCTGCAATGGCTCGCAGCCTGGGTGTTGCAATTCATCGCACAACTGCGTACAACCCACAGGCCAATGGGTTATGCAAGCGTTTTCATAGATCACTGTAAACAGCACTCAGGGTTTCACTGACAGATGCAAATTGGGTGAACAGGTGGCCGTGGGTTTTATTGGGCTTGCGCTCCGCGCCAAAAGAGGATTTGGAAGCTTCCCCGGCAGAGCTTGTTATTGCGCAGCCCCTACGGCTGCCACGAGAATTTCTGCCAGATAATCCTGCGCCTGAGAGCTCCCCGTCTCAGCTTTTGCAGCGGAGCTCAAACACAGGCACGCTGCCGGGCCCGGCCCACCACTGTTTTCCGCGTGCTTTCATGCCTAAAACTTTGAAGAACGCGGAGTTCGTGTTCGTCAGACACGACGCCCACCACCCGCCATTGCGCCCACCCTATGATGGACCATTCAGAGTGTTGGAAACAGGGGATAAGCATTTTTTGCTAGACTTGGGAGGTCGGTGGGAGAAAATTGGCATAGACAGACTCAAACCCACCTTTGTAGCAGCGGACGATCAAGTACTGTTGGCTAGGGCCCCTCGGCGTGGAAGACCCCCAAGGAGAGCTCCCCAGGAAAGCGATCCACCAGAGCAGCCACACGGACAGAGCGAAGTTCCCCCCCCCCCCCCTCGCCATGGCCCACCAGCAGTCAGACACATTCCCAGCAGCCCCCCACCGGCACAGCAGCGCCACGGAGGCGGAAAACCCCAGTTACAGCAGATATGGGAGGAGACTGAAGCCAAGAGAGGGTGTGGACTGATGTTCTATCTAAGATGCTGGGGGGGGGGGGCGGTGGTGTAGGACCTTGGGGAAGTCAGATTATTTAGCATCTCAGACAGAGACAGTCAATAAGCATGGGAGAACAATGGCCAGGGGTTTTTTGGCGAGATAGCAGGAAGGGGACAGGGACATGAGTTCCAAGGTTGTCATAGCAAGGAGTGGCACTGGGGTTAAGCTCCCAGTGCTCATAAAATGCTCCTTACGGTGTGCGTCTAGAAAAGCCTCTGACAACTAAGTCCAACTCCTAGCCTCCCTGTGTGGTTTAGTCTCTAAGCCCGGCGGAACTGCTTTTACTAATAGAAGAAGGGGCGAGGGCGGATCTCTGGCACCTTAAAATCAGATGCTACGGGTAGATGGCGGCTCATCAACCTGGGAAGGTAGCCCATCTAGGGGAAGGTAAACCCGGATTTCAAACCTCCGCTGCCTTGCGGCACACCCGGTCACGGGAAAGGCTTCGTGAGTCAACCCTGAGGAGAAATCCAGAGTCGGAGCCCCGAAGACAGTTCTCTGTTGTGCTCAACATCGTTCTGGCAGCACCTGCGACGGTGCTGGTGCTAAACTGTAGCAGCCCTGCTGTTCCTTTTGATTCATCAGTGACGTGGAGAGGGGGGACATGCTGCATGGGCAACATGTTGTCCTCCATATCTTCCTGCCCAGGCTTGAATCCTACCAACGCCCAACGCTGGAAGATAGAACACTTGATCACTGGAGAGGACACTCCAGCTTCGCCTTTGGCGTAGACAAAACATGGGGAATGATAGTTACCGGTTATAAGCCACTGCTCAATTGGCATAGAGCGCGGTGTCAGGGGTTGTTCCCGAAGGTGGGAGGGATCATCGGGTCTCACTGGAAAGCTACCGCCCGCCTCAAGCTGGGCAGCCCCAGGCAATAAGGTGTTGTCCGCCATGGCTTCCTCATTGAGTGCATGGGGATGAGGTGAAATCCGAACAGCAGGCTGAGATCCTTCGCAGCAGGCAAGACAACCAAACAAAAGAGACTAACTCTAAAACTGGGAACTTGGAACGTCCGCACTATGATGACAGGACTCGCTGCTAACCTCAAAGACATCAACGACATCAGGAAGACTGCCATCATCAATAATGAGCTGAAGAGACTGGGAGTGGATATTGCCACTCTTCAGGAAACACGGTTGGCTGATGCAGGCACACTGAGAGAGAAGGACTACACATTCTACTGGCAGGGAAAGGGCAGTGACGAACACAGGGAACACGGAGTGGGCTTTGCAGTGAAGAACACCTTGCTGAAGATGGTGGAACCGGGCAGCAATGGCTCTGCACGACTCCTCACCCTCCGCCTCAACACCACTCAAAGCCCAATCACCCTCGTCAGTGTGTATGCCCCAACAATAACAGCAACACCAGAGGCAAAACACGAGTTCTACGAGAATCTCGCAACAACTGTCAGGATCATCCCCAACTCCGAACAACTCATTCTCCTTGGAGACTTCAATGCCAGAGTGGGTGTTGACCACGACTCCTGGCCCTCCTGTCTTGGACCATTTGGCGTGGGCAGAATGAACGAAAACGGACATCGGCTGCTCGAGTTCTCCAAATATCACGATCTGTGCATCACAAACTCATTCTTCAAGACCAAGCCCCAACACAAGGTTTCCTGTCGACATCCGCGCTCAAAGCACTGGCACCCGCTGGACTTGATCCTGACCAGGCGCACCTCACTGAAGAACGTGCTAATCACCCGTTCGTTCCAGAGTGCAGATTGTGACACAGACCATTCATTGGTGTGTTGCAAGGTCAAGCTGCAGCTGAAGAAATTCCATCATGCTAGACAGCCTGGAAAGGCACGGATTGATACCAGCAAGATGGCCCAACAAGAACTTGTTGAGCAGTTTGCCTCCATCTTTGAGAAGGAACTTGGTGTACCACAAGAAGGAGAACCTGCAAAGCAGAAGTGGAAAGAGCTGCAAAACACCATCCACCGCACAGCCTTGGCTACCTTTGGGAGGAAGACCTTGAAGTCACAGGACTGGTGTGATGCCAAGTTGACCGAGATGACCCCCGTCATTGAAGCCAAACGCTCAGCACTTGCTGAGTACAAGAAGTACCCAAACGAGAAGTATCTCCAGATTCTCAGGGCTGCGAGAAGCAAAGTTCAGCAGACTGCTTGGCGCTGTGCCAACGAGTGCTGGACTCAGCTCAGCCAAGACATTCAATCAGCTTCCATAACAGGGAACATCCGTGGTATGTACGATGGCATCAAGAAAGCACTTGGTCCGGCTCAGAGCAAGACGACCCCCCTCAAATCCTCCACTGGGGAGATGATCACAGAAAAGAACAAGCAGATGGAGAGATGGGTGGAACACTACTCCGACCTCTACTCCAGACAGAACACCGTGACACCGTCAGCCCTTTATGCCATCGACTGCCTGCCATCCATGGATGAACTTGACGCTGAGCCAACCATCGACTAACTCAGCAAGGCCATTGATAGCTTGGCCGCTGGCAAGGCACCCGGCAACGACGGCATACCCCCTGACCTGATAAAGCACTGCAAGACTGCCCTACTGCTGCCATTGCATGACATCCTCTGCCAGTGCTGGAAGGAAGGTGCCGTACCACAGGACATGAGGGACGCCGAGATCATAACCCTCTACAAAAACAAAGGGGAGAGAAGCGACAGCAACAACTACAGGGGCATCTCCCTCCTCAGCGTTGTTGGCAAAGTCTACGCACGAGTTGTTCTTGTTCGTCTACAGAAGCTTGCCGAACGTGTCAACCCTGAGTCTTAGTGTGGCTTCCGCGCTGAGCGATTAACGGTAGACATGATATTCTCCATCCGCCAACTCCAGGAGAAATGCAGAGAACAGAACATGCCCCTGTACGTCGCCTTCATCGACCTCACCAAAGCATTCGATCTGGTCAGCAGAGAGGGCCTTTTCAAGATCCTGCCAAAGATAGGATTCCCACCAAAGTTGCAAAGCCTCATCGAATCATTTCACACCAACATGCAGGGAATAGTGGAGCACGACGGCAACGTCTCAGAGCCATTCAACATACGCAGCGGAGTGAAACAGGGCTGTGTACTTGCGCCAACCCTCTTTGGGATTTTCTTTGCTATGCTCCTGAGGCATGCCTTCAGCACAAAAACAGAGGGAATCTACCTGCACACAAGATCTGACGGCAGGCTTTTCAACCTCGCCCGCCTGAAATCCAGAACCAAAGTACGCGAGGCTCTAATCAGAGACATGCTGTTCTCAGACGACGCTGCAGTCACAACCCACACACAGCAGGAGCTTCAGACCCTGATGGACCGCTTCTCCCAGGCATGCAAGGACTTCGGGCTTACCATCAGCCTGAAAAAGACTAACGTCTTGGCGCAAGGAACGGACGCACCACCAATCATCACCATCGACGACTACGAGCTGGAGGTCATGAATCAGTTCACGTACCTGGGGTCCACGATCAGCAACAAGCTCTCCCTTGATACATAGTTCGAAAAGAGGATTGGAAAATCAGCCTTCACACTCGCTCGCCTCACCACACGAGTGTGGGAGAATCCCAAACTCTCTGTCAAGATGAAGATGGCAGTGTACAACGCCTGCGTCATCAGCACACTGCTCTATGGGAGTGAGACATGGACAACATACGCCCGGCAGGAAAAGAGACTGAACTCCTTCCACTTACACTGCATTCGCCACATCCTGGACATATCCTGGCAGGACAAAGTGCCCAACACAGAAGTTCTGTCCCGCGCCGGCCTTCCCTCCATGTTAGCTCTACTCAGGCAGTGCAGGCTCCGCTGGCTAGGCCACGTTCACCTTATGGAGGATGGCAGAATCCCCAAAGACATCCTCTACGGAGAACTGGCGACTGGCAGGAGAGACGTTGGATGCCCACAGCTGCGCTTTAGAGACATCTGCAAGAGAGACATGAAGGCCCTGGAGATCAATACAGATCGCTGGGAGGACCTTGCAACGGACCGCTCCAAATGGAGACGCACCCTGACCAGACAGCTCAAGGCGGGTGAAGAGAGACTGACTGCTGCAGCAGATGAAAAAAGGACCCACAGGAAGAACCGCCACAGACCCAGCAGCACGGAGACCACCCACAAGTGCGACTTGTGTGACAGGGACTGCCATTCGCGCATCGGCCTTTTCAGCCACAGGCGGTGCTGCTCCAGCAGAGTAGATTTTTAGGATTCTCTTCCATGGTCATCATAGACCGACGGAGGCCGACGAATGTAAATGTCATGCTGTGTGATGAGAAATGCCATGAAACGTGTGAAGAGAGAGTTGAGTTAACAGAGGAGAGCTTGTTGAAATTATTCAGTCTGTTCTGTGCTTGAGAGATGTGAAGTGTGTAATAAACGGTCTGTTCATGAATCTGCCTCTTATTTCACACACTCCATAATATGAGGATTCCTATACAGTTTTCCATCAATGTAAAGTTTATCAATGAACAGACGAGCATTCCTTTTACCATCTCCTGCCTCCATCATGATCGAGTAGAGCAGCATCCGTCTGTTTATGATCTCAGGTGGAAACTGATCATTGATGGAGTAGTTGGTTCCTTTTACCTCTTTACCCTTGGACATGACGGCAGCTTTCATCTTGGAATCGGTGGTTTTGTCCACAATAGGACGGGGCCTCCTCTGTTGGTCGGCTTTGGTCCTTCCAAGGTGATGCACTCTGGAGAAGCGAATAGCCATGGCTTCCTCTTGCTTCATGTTCAACTCGTTGACTAGGAATGACTTTAGAAGTTGTTCTGACTTCTGGTGAGTTTCATTTTTTACTTCTGGAAGTCCATGTATAATGATATTATCCCTCATGTTCCGACACGGCAGGTCAAGTACGTTTTTTGCCATTAGAGGTTTATCGTTTTGGAGTTCAGCTGTCAGATGTTTGAGGTTTTTTTTACTTCAAGCCGGAGTGACACATTATCAGCCTTTAGCACCTCGATCAGTGAGCTGTTTAATTCCACAGCTTGCTTTAGTTCATTAATATCAGTTGTCAGCTGATAAGAGTAAGTCAAGCTTTTTAAGTTGCTGTTTAATCGACATTAGGGACTCACTGATGTCACTGATCGTCCACTTCGCTCGAGCTTGGTTTAGTCTGGGTGGATTTGGACGCTGGTTTGCTGCCAGGCATGACATTGTTGTAATATTGTGTGTCAATGTAGGATTGCAACTCCTCTATCGGCTCGTCCACAGGTGAATCCAGTTTGTTATGAGTTAGTCGGCCACTTCTCCGACTAAGTTTTATGGTGAAATTTGGGAGTTTTTGGCGAAGAGGTCAACTCTGCTCTGCTCAGCACAGCTCAGCACTTCCTGCAGTTGGCCATCTTGTTGTATTGACCTTCTTCTTGATTCAGCATCACATGACGTCTTGGGAAGTCCAGTACTGAAAAACCTTTCCTGGTCTCCTTTCAGAGTGATGAAATCCAAACTCTGTGAAAGTCACAAAAAGCAGAAGTAGGTTTTGACCCTGTTGGATAGTTTATGGTATTTATATTTATATGGCGGTGCCCTGTAGTAGAGAGGGGTGATCCCCCTCCTCTGGGTGGTGGTGTCACCTGGGGTATAATACACCACAGTGGGAGCTATCTTGTCTCTTCGCTGTGGCTCTCAGGCTAGCGTTAGTGACTCCTGTGTTCCTGTTCTCGTATTCATAATAAACCTATAAAACTTTACCTTGACTCCTTATTTCGGACATAACATTTGGCGACGAGAATACACATATGGAGAGGGCAGTTACCACATTTCGACCATTTTAGGAGGCACCGGGTGAGCCGCTTGTCTCACGGGCCAGGTGGTATGCCGCCTTTGACAACTATATTACAGCACTGGACCTCGGCGACCTGGACAAATTACGAGCGAGGGCTATTTTGGTCCACAACTTTGGTATGGAGGGCCAAAGGATCCTGAGCACACTAGGAGGAGGTGACACATTTGAAGACATCGTGAGGCTGATGGCGGGCTACTTTTGCACCCCTGAAATTACCATTTTGAGGTACCTAGAGTTCAGACAGCAACGCCAGTGACCTGGAGAATCAGTTCAACAGTTTGTGTTGGACCTTCGGCAGCTGGCTGGTGAGTGCAGATTCACTGCACTCACCCACCAGCCTGCTCCTCCTCCTTGGAGGAGTAGATGATTCGCGACCAGCTAGCTGAGTGTGTGGCGTATTCCTCCGTGAGGGTCCGTTTGCTTTCTCATGTTTGTGAGCTAATGTTGCTAGCAGCCATGGAGCTAGCGCAACAACATGAGGCAGTGGAAAGAATTACAAAGAATCTTGCTGACATGGAGGCCCTACTCAGGAACGATAAACAGAGGAAGGCACTGGCCTTGGATCCGGACGATGGCAGTGACAGTGACTACGCAGCCCTCGTGAAGATTAGGTCTGCCCAGGGACGCCGAGATGCTACGGCTGTGGATAAAGTAGGCACCGCTATAAAGTGAGGGAGTGCGCAGCAAAGGGGAAGCGTTGTGGACGGTGCGGGTTGTTCCACCACTTCGCCAGAGTTTGTTGGAACTTTGAGAAGGAGGACCGTGGACCAGGGAAGGTGGCTTTGACTAAGAGGATACTCACGGTGGTCACATGGTCTTGCCCAATACAGACAGACGTATTCTGTGCAACATCATGTTGGATAGAGTGTCAGTCCCGCTGATGGTGGACACGGGATCGGCGACCTCCATCTGCTTTGTTATTCACCATGTTAAGCACTTTGTGACTCTGTCTGTGAAAAGTACTCTATAAATAAACTTATTATTATTATTATCATTATTATTATTATTATTATTATTATTATTATTATTATTATTATTATGTTGAATCTGGCAACGGTGAAGATGTATTTCCAACATTATTCTGTGAGTAAGACAGACGTGGCCTTTTACGGGTATGGCAACAACCCCCTGGACATTGTGGGCTCGGTGTGGCTATCAGTAGGTACAAAGCAGCCTCAGTTTGTGCAGCCGAGTTCATGGTGGCCCATGAAGCTAACAATTTAATAGGCTGTGATTTGTTTTACTGGCTCGGTTTTTCTATCGCCTGTGGTATCATGGGGGGAGTGGTCAGGTGGTGGACTGTGGAACCAGCCATTTTATGTGTGAAACAGCGAATAGGTGTGGGATCCAGGCTGGCCCAGACCGGGTGAAGAGGGCCACCGCCAGCATCAGAGAACTCGCCACAGCGAGCTTCACGTGCTAGTGTTTGTGGTCCCTTTGACAAGGGACCCTGAACGGCATGATTTGACGCCCGTGGGGATGGATGGGTCCAGAAAGCAGGCGCAGCAAAGCTCCAGTGCCCGACCGAGTTGGCACGTTTTATAGTATAAGGTATATATATATACACTACCGTTCAAAAGTTTGGGGTCACTTAGAAATTTCCTTATTTTTGAAAGAAAAGCACTGTTTTTTTCAATGAAGATAACTTTAATCTAATCA
This sequence comes from Pholidichthys leucotaenia, assembly GCA_020510985.1. NCBI lineage: Eukaryota > Metazoa > Chordata > Actinopteri > Cichliformes > Pholidichthyidae > Pholidichthys > Pholidichthys leucotaenia. The sequence goes on along the minus strand of CM035836.1, from coordinate 82,587,412 downwards.
GAAATACACTCTATACATTGCTAATGTGGTAAATGACTATTCTAGCTGCAAATGTCTGGTTTTTGGTGCAATATCTACATAGGGGTATAGAGGCCCATTTCCAGCAACTATCACTCCAGTGTTCTAATGGTACAATGTGTTTGCTCATTGCGTCAGAAGGCTAATGGATGAATAGAAAACCCTTGTGCAATCATGTTAGCACAGCTGAAAACAGTTTAGCTGGTTAGAGAAGCTATAAAACTGACCTTCCTTTAAGCAGGTTGAGTATCTGGAGCATCACATTTGTGGGGTCGATTAAATGCTCAAAATGGCCAGAAAAAGAAAACTTTCACGTGAAACTCGACAGTCTATTCTTGTTCTTAGAAATGAAGGCTATTCCACGCGAGAAATTGCCAAGAAACTGAAGATTTCCTACAACGGTGTGTACTACTCCCTTCAGAGAAGCGCACAAACAGTCTCTAACCAGAGTAGAAAGAGAAGTGGGAGGCCCCGCTGCACAACTGAGCAAGAAGATAAGTACATTAGAGTCTCTAGTTTGAGAAATAGACACCTCACAGGTCCTCAACTGGCAGCTTCATTAAATAGTACCTGCAAAACACCAGTGTCAACATTTACAGTGAAGAGGCGACTCCGGGATGCTGGCCTTCAGGGCAGAGTGGCAAAGAAAAAGCCATATCTGAGACTGGCCAATAAAAGAAAAAAGATTAATATGGGCAAAAGAACACAAACATTGGAAAGAGGAAGATTAGAAAAAAGTGTTATGGACGGACGAATTGAAGTTTGAAGTGTTTGGATCACACAGAACATTTGTGAGACGCAGAACAACTGAAAAGATGCTGGAAGAGTGCCTGACGGCATCTGTCAAGCAAGGTGGGGGTAACGTGATGGTCTGGGGCTGCTTTGGTGCTGGTAAGGTGGGAGATTTGTTCAGGGTAAATGGGATTTTGAATAAGGAAGGCTATCACTCCATTTTGCAACGCCATGCCATACCCTGTGGACAGTGCTTGATTGGAGCCAATTTCATCCTACAACAGGACAATGACCCAAAGCACACCTCCAAATTGTGCAAGAACTATTGAGAGAAGAAGCAGGCAGCTGGTATTCTGTCTGTAATAGAGTGGCCAGCGCAGTCACCACATCTAAACCCCACTGAGCTGTTGTGGGAGCAGCTTGACCGTATGGTACGCAAGAAGTGCCCATCCAGCCAATCCAACTTGTGGGAGAGGCTTCTAGAAGCGTGGGGTGAAATTGCTCCAGATTATCTCAACAAATTAACAGCTAGAATGCCAAAGGTCTGCAATGCTGTAATTGCTGCAAATGGAGGATTCTTTGATGAAAGCAAAGTTTGAAGGAAAAAATTATTATTTCAAATACAAATCATTATTTCTAACCTTGTCAATGTCTTGACTATATTTTCTATTCATTTCACAACTGTGACTTTTCATGGAAAACACAAAATTGTCTTGGTGACCCCAAACTTTTGAACGGTAGTGTGTATATATATATATATATATATATATATATATATATATATATATATATATATATATATATATATATATATTTTTTTTGTTTTTTTTTGTTTTTTTTTGTTTTTTTGTGCCCTGTAGTAGAGAGAGGTGATGCTCCGCCTCTGGGGGGTGGTGTCACCTGGGGTATAAGAGGCCATGGCGGGAGCCATCTTGTCACTTCTCTGTGGCTCTAAGGCTAGCATTAGTGACTCCTGTGTTCCTGTTCTCATGTTCATAATAAACCTATAAAACGTCACCTCAACTCCTCCTTATTTCGGACATAACACCCCCCTTCCGTTTAACAACAGACGGGTGCTGTATAAAGGAAATTCCAAATTCACAAGAATTCATAGACCTCCACACCACAGAAAAATCAATAATATTATGTACCTTCAATCACAATCCCATTAACAATAATGATTTTTTTTTTAATATCTAATATCTAATCTAACAGTATACTGATCAGACCAGCTCTTCTTGAATTACACTTTAATCTTTGTAACTATCATAAATGCCTAAGAGAGGGAAGATGTTGACAGTTTAAATAACTATTGATTTCTTTGAATGAATCTTCTGTCATGGGAACCCAGCCAACAGTGAAGTGAAATTCTTTTATTAAAAAAATATTTCTTCATCTTGGACTTATTTCACAGATCATATATTCATCTGATGAGTCATGTTTTTATGTCTGTCTGACACATGGGTGTGGTGGTTACTGATCTTTAGCTGCTGAACTTGGGAATTTTCCAGTTTTTATTATAATGGGTTTTATAGTTGTTATGATCCTGGGGCACAGGTGGGCACCATGCCCAGCTTCCTGTCTAATTTAGTGTTTTTTTTTGTCTGCTGTGTTATCTGTGCTATTATTATGTACATTTTGGGGTTATGTTGTGTTTGTATCGTTACGGTTTCCAGTTGTTTTATTTTGACAGCGCTGTGCAGCTTCCAGCTGTCAGACTGGTCGGAGCTGCACACCTATTATTCATTCTGTTATTTTCTCAGCATATGCATTCACACCTTTCACTAATAATGTACTGCATATAAGGGAATGGCAAACCTCTGAGGTTTGTCGAGTCCTTCTACCACATGTACCCGTCCTCAAAAAGAGCCAACTGAGTTTGTTTAGGTCCAGCTGTCGAGGAGAGTAGGAGCACTCCGCTCAGGTATGTCTTCCCCTTATTTCCAGCCGTAACCGCCGCTGCCTCTGGGAGAGCTCCGGCTGGATTCCACCCCTGGCCAGGCGTTCCCTTGCTTCCATCCCCCTGGACATCAAGCCCCACTCTCCTCCAGCACTCGTCATTGTGCACTTCATGATATTAGTTTTTGTATGTTCACGTTCTTGTCTGTTTTTATGTTAATAAATGTGCAAACTCACAGAGAATGTTTGGTGTCCTAATTTCGCCTGTGAAATGGGCATTTCATGACAAAAAGGCATGACCCCTTTGACACCAGCATCTGTGGGTTTTGCAATTTTTCTTTTTCCCGTAATTTCTTTTCCCCCTTTTTACCATCCTACGCCTGCTGAGATGTCAGCAGGCAGAAGACAGTTTTCACAGAGTTTGGGGTGGGATCTCTACACTGTGCTTCGGGAGGTGGATGGACATATCACTGACGCTCGCGCATTTCCCACCCCGAAAGATTCCTTGTTGAACTTAAGCCTGGCAGAGGTGGCTGTGCGGCATTATTCCCGGCTTGTGCTGCACACCAAAGGAAGGGAGAGGGTTTTTGTTATGGAGGCTCTGCAGCGGGAGTATCACAGGGGGAACTCAGTCTACGAATCCAGGTCAGTGCCAATGGGAGGACGTTCCCGGATTTCAGTGTCAACGGCTCCTCACCAGCCCCAAGCTCTGGCGTCCCGCCTCCATCGCCTCCTTTCCAGGGAACGCCATGAGTGGGCAGAGGAGCCTTGTCTGGTCCCACTACAACAGCAGGAGCCAGCAGGCGCTAGGGAATAAGGCAGGTGGGTTTTCATTCCTTTTTTCATCAGAATGATATACCTTGCCTTATTCCTGGTGATGAGTCTCAGCAACAGAAGCCAAGTTTAGCTGAGTCCTCACCACCTGCTGCTGTTGACTCACACTCTCTTCCCTTTCCTGTGTGTTTTTGTGCGACTTCCGAGAATCTGTTGACCTTGGGAAGGAGCCACCAGATGACAGAGGAACCAGCAATCCTGGGAGTTCCGGTTTTAGCCCTGTGGCCATGTCCCTGACAGGAGGAAAGCACCACCCACGATTTGTATCCTGAGCCCACAGTTGTGTGTCCCCTGGATTAAATGGTACGGGCATGGGCACCGGCACCATCGGTGAAGTCACCTCCAGCATCTGCCATCCCACCGGGAGGTCCACCAGTGGGGTGCACCAAGCCTAGAGGTCGATTGGCTGCATCCACAATCACGCCTGCTGCTGGGGTTGTCGCAGCAGAGTCGCTGGAGTCCTGGGCAGCGGTGTAGCTCAAGTCCAGGCAAGTACTTTGATCTGTTCTGACACCTACAGATCTAGAAAACTCTTGTCTGGCTTGTAGTGAGGAGAACCGGCTGCAGATGTCCTCTGGTCCTGAATTCTCCTCGCAGAGCTCCACCACTGCTGGTAACTCTGTTCCAGTGCTTTTCCTTTCCTCCCCGTCTGAGGTGGTCGTGTCCGGAGTTGACATCCAGACGGAGAGAACCAAAACACCCCCCCCCCATCTCAGGTGACTGTGTCAGGTGGAGACGCCCAGAAGGAGAAGTCCGAGATGTCCCAGCCTGGATCGTCGGAGTCCTGGACGGTGGTGGAGCTTTCACTCAAGCAAGTTCTCTTTTTTGTCTTCACGTTATCTGTCTTAGAGAAATCTTTCCTGGCTCTTGGTAAGGAGGGCTGAGTGCAGCCATCCGCTGCGCCTGAGCTCTCCTCACCGGGCTCCACTGCTGCTGGTGACTCTGACCCGGTGTCTGTGTTCTATTTATTGGAGCCTTCTCCCAGGGTCGGCGTGGGTGCTGCTCCCCCTCCCTCCGAGGTGTCTGTGGGTGCTGCTGCCCCTCCGTCTGAGGTCTCTGTCAGTGCTGCTACCCCTCCATTTGAGGTCTCCGTTGGTGCTGCTTCCCCTCCGTCTGAGACCTCCATGGGTGCTGCTCTCCCTCTGTCTGAGGTCTCTTCAGGTGCAGCCACGCCCCAGTCCGGGGCCTCCACTGGTGAAGCCACACCCCAGTCCTGGGCCACTGTGGTTGCAGTACGTCAGTCTTGGGTCCCATTGTTTGACCAGCTCCTGGGCCTGGTGCTCTCGCGGGTAAGACTGATCGTCCTGGATACTATGCTCCAGTCCAGGGGTGCCGTGGGTGCCACGCCCCAGTCCGGGGCCACCGTGGGTGCCACTCCCCAGTCTGGGGCCGCTGCAGGTGCCACACCTTCACCCGAGGTCACCTTAAATCCTTTGCCTTCATCGGGGTCTGGCAGGGGTCGTTGCACATTGTGGGAGGTTCCCACTGATCGGCCGCCCATCCCAGGAGAATGCCGCCTCCCAGCTCCTGCGCTCTGTGGGGGTCGCTTTGCCCAGCTGCCCACATGGGCACTCATGTCGTGGGGCTGCCCGGGGCCTCGGAGCCGGTCTTATCTTCAGCGGCCATGGGAGTGGATGGTTTGGTGGATGTCCTGGGTCTCCGGGTCGGTTTTACCCCAGGCTGCCAATGGACATTGACATAACTTTAACGTTGAAATGTAAAGATGCATATATACTTTGCTGGTGTGCATAAGAGGAAGTCTGTTATTTGGGGATTATTTTGTGTATTTAGTATAAAACAAAAACAACAATGCTGATTTTAATTGTTTTAGGTGAATGTGTTAGCCTACTGTAGTTCACCGTTTCCCTTCTATTTCCCTTAGTACATGATTTGGGTGGTAAATTGGTGTGGGTTTGAATTATGTGTATGTGCTTTACACTTTTGTAAAGGGGAAGGGGAATGATGTGTAGTGAGTGTGTAGTGTGTCTTGCTGTACCCGCCCTGGGTGTGACGTCAGGCGGGCTACGGCCAGAGTGTATATAGTGCTGTGTTCTTCAATAAAGAGTCAGTTGGCTGCATGGCATAACTCTGACTCTGACCATCATTATACAGATATAACAGATGGGTCACATTTTTATTAACATCTTGAATAAGCTGGCTTAGACTTATTGTATGTTAATTTTCTTTCAAATAAATTAAGTTCCATTCTACAATAAAACTTTACAGGATTTTACACTCATCGATAAAGGGTCATCTTCTGTTATTCATTTTTAATCCAGCAGCATGTAACAAACATTTACATTTTCATAACAAAGGTTTGTTCATGCTTCCTTAAGAGATTATTTGACGTCAAAAGAGGATTTTCATAGATATATTGGTGTTTTCTAATTAAATACAATCAAATAATAGAACAGGATATGGTACGTCTTATTTCTTAAAAAAAAAAAAAAAAAAAAAAAAAAAATCACCATTTTGTTCTTGATGGTTTATCACTCCACAGGAAAGACTGAAAGCAGACCAGGAGTATACGGTGTCATTTAAGATGAAATTGTGCTTTGCATGACTGTAGCAAACAATAATGTAATACTTGCCAATAACATAATAATTTTGGTCATTTTAAATGTAATAAAGCCAATAACCTAATAAGTTTTCAATAATGATTTTGAGCTAATAATGTAATAGTATTATAATTCAACTCAGTTCAATTCAACTTTATTTATATAGCGCCATTTCACAACAACAGTCATCTCATACCACTTCAGCTGCAGGAGAAACGCCCACAATGGTAGAAAGACCCCAGCAATCAGCTGATCCCTGGTGAGCAAGCACTTGGAGACAGTGGAGAGGAAAAACTCCCTTTTATCAGGAAGAAACTTCCAGCAGGACCAGGATCAGGGAGGGGCCGTCATCTGCTGCAACTGGCTGGGGGATGATGGGATAGTGAAGAAGAAGAAAAGAACAGACATGTAGAGAGCAAACAGCACCACGGGGGGAGATATTAATGACCGGCAAAAATATTTCATTCAGAGTGAAGAAAGGAGTGAAGCCCAGTTGGAGGTCTCTTGGCTGTCTAAACCGATGAGCAGCAAAACTAAGGAAGGGTTCATGGGCACATTATCCCACCCTAATTGTAGGCTATATCAAAAAGGAAGGTTTTGACCCTAAACTTAAAAACAGACATCGAGTCTGACTTCTTAATCCAGACTGGCAGCTGGTTCCAAAGGAGTGGAGCTTGATGACTGAAAGCTCTGCCTTCCATTGTACTTCTGGAGATTCTAAGTATTACAAGTAATCCTGTATTTTGGGAGCGTAGTGCTCTATTAGGATGATAGGGTAGAATCAAATCTTTTAAATAAAAAGGGGGCTGATTATTTAGAGCTTTGTAAGTGAGAAGATGGATTTTAAACTTAATTCTAAATTCTATGGGAAGCCAATGAAGGGAGGCCAGAACCTGAGAGATGTGATCTCTCTTTCTAGTACCTGTTAAAACTCTTGCTGCAGCATTTTGGATCAGCTGAAGACTTTTTAAAGATGTTTTAGGACAGCCTGATAGTAAAGAGTTACAATAATCTAATCTAGAGCTAGCAAAAGTGTGAATTAGTTTCATAGCATCACTCTGAGACAAAATGCTCCTAATCTTGGCAATATTATGCAAATGATAGAAGGCAGTCTTAGAAACAATTTTAATATGTGAATTAAAGAACAGATCTTGATCAAAAATAACTCCATGGTTCCTTGCAGAACTATTAACAGAAAGAGTATCTGCATCCATACTAAGAGTTTGATTTGGAAAAGTTTTTCTAAGGATTTTTAGACCAACAAGAATGACTTCAGTCTCATCTTAATTTAATAGCAATAAATTACGAGTCATCCATGCTTTGATTTCCTTAAGACAGGCCTCTAACTGGCTAATTGATGACGATCATCTGGTTTCATTGACAAGCATAATTGTGTGTCATCTGCATGACAATAAAATGTATACAGTGTTTTCTAATAATGTTGGCTTGCGGAAGCATATTTAAACTAAAAAGAATAGGGCCTAGCACAGATCACTGTGGAACTCCGTGACATCTTTGAGTTGGAAGATAACTCATTATTGACATGAGTGAACTGGAACCTATAAGATAAATAAGATCTAAACACCTGCAATGAAGTTCCATTAAGTCCAACAAGGTGTTCTAGTCTATCAAGTAAAATATTAAGAGTTTGTTTGCAAAAACTGATAAACACCACTTCCATGAAAATCCCACTCTTTACATCAAACAACTGTTAACATTACCTACTTGTAAAAGTTCAAATTGTTTAGTCTCAAAATCCGATATATCTTGTTTTATAGACAGTACAAATTCATGTTTTTTGTTTTTTTCAAAAGACGATAAATGCTGGGAGCATTTGTTTGTTTGTTTGTTTGTTTGTTTGTTTGTTTTTTTACAAAAGCAGATAACTCCACAGGGCAAATCAGCACTTGGTATTTGGGTCACACAACTCATCTTGGCTGCCTTCCCAGTCTGCTCGCTCTGACTGATTTCCCTGGCTGTTTTTGGAATGTTCACTCACTCACACCCTCCCTACTCGCTATATAGTGAATTTAGATATAGCGGAGTATAAACTCAATACAACAATAAAATTAACCTCTTTCTGATACTACTGGGCTTGTTTTTGCGGCACAGTTAATGACATCATCACATGAGACAGTAGAGTGTAACAGACTAACAGTGGTATAAAAAAAAATGAATACCTACATGTAATTTGTAGTAAATATGTATTAAATCAAATCATTTTTGCTGAATTCTTAAATATAAATACCTTAACCCCTTGCACTCCGTTCAATTTCCCTAAAAACGCCAAAAAATAATGTGCCCAAAGTAAATCGAAAGCTGTTCTTCAACCCTTTGCAGCATCTTCATGGGGTTGGTCTCATTTAAAAGAAAACACTTTGAATTTTTTGGCAAAAAAAAAAAAAAAAAGATCTCTTTAAGTGCTCCGGCCACTGAGTTACAGTCATCTAAACATAGTGAACTTGAAGAAAATAAATTTGGCCTGGGTGTTTTTTTGGATACAAATGCTTGCAAATAACACACAGCTTCAGATCCGGGCTGGAAAATACAACGGAAATGTAGAACCAAGTGTTATCCAGCTGAGGTCCAAATTTTGTAACAATACCACAAAAAAATGAATATTTTACACAGCTTTATACTCAGGCTGTTCCCAGGCGTTTTGGAACTGTGCCAAATTGTGCCAAATGGCACAGTTTGGAAAAACGTCTGTAACTTTTGAATGATTCAACATAGAAGCTTCATCTTGGGCTCAAATGACAGGTCACATTCAGGGTTGTGTCTGTGTGTGTGTGTGTGTGTGTGTGTGGGGGGGGGGGGGTTGTCCCCCCACCCCCCCGCTACAGAGGACGGAGATCCGCCCTCGTTACATGACGGATTACACTCGGATAAGGCATGTTTCCACAGCAGCGCTGTCACCGCGGCTCCCCCCCCGCCGCCGCTACAGAATTGTAGAGGCGGAGGGGGTGTTCACGGTCCGGAGGTGGCGAAGAACCGTGTAAAGCGGCGCACGCACTTCGGACATCGTGCGCCGCACAGTTGTAATTTACCGATCGGTCAAAAGTCATTTTTGATTACAATTTTTAGGGATAAAAAATAATTTGGCTTATAACACCTTACCTCTTCACAGCCACATTGTCCTGGCCAACTTCTCTTCCTCATTGTCAGACGAACCGACGCTGGTCCGCTTGTGGTTCTGGTCTCGCGACCCGGTCAAAACATAATTCCATGATTGCGGTTTTGGCGAATGATTTACGACCTTCATCGTCGGCCTCCGTCGGTCTATGATGACCATATAAGAGAATCCTAAACACTCTGCTGGAATTAAAAAAAAAAAAAAATAAACCACTGCCTGTGGCTGCTGAAGCAGTCTCTATTCACCCAGCCTTTGTAGACAAAACAGCTCAGCAAACTTCTGTGCTTCAGTTGGCTTGCTGCGTTGGTAGGCGGGTCCTTCTTGCCAAGTTTTCAGTCATTGGTTCTTCAAGGTTTCAGAAACCCAATTCAAGGCTCTTATTAGTCGAATGAGAGGTCAATCAGATGAACTAATCTGTTCGCGGCTGTGGCTGCAGCTTTTATTTTCAGTGCGCGCTTGGACGCCATACACCACCTACATCACAATCTCCATCATCAGAATCAGAATCAGAATCAGGTTTATTGCCATTGTTCATGTAGTACACAAACTAGGAATTTGTCTCGGTACAATGCTGCAACATTAAACATGATAAGATAAGAGAAATAAACTATACATGTAATAAAGTGTAGGATAGGATAGTGTAGGATATCCTAGAGTGCACGAGAGCGCACGAGGGCGCTCTCGTGCGCTCTAGGATGCAGAGACTTGCCCACCCGTGGGACAATGGAGCGTAAGAGGTTAAGGTAGTTTATGCTGTGATGTGAAGCTCTTGTCACTGCTCCGTTGACTGCGCATTCACTATATAGAACACTATATGGGGAAGGAATAAGCATTTGGAACACAGCACCTGCTTGCTGTGAATGATTTCCCTGCCATTTTTTTTTTTACAGTTTGTTGCATTTTATGTCAAATATGGATCATTTTGATGAAGCAGATGAACCAGTGATGCGTTCACCAGTAGGGTGCAAACAAGGTCAGAACAGCGAACAATATTCAGAATTCTTGCTGCCATTATCTTCTATTTTAATAATTCTTGCTACTTTGCTGCTGTATGTCTCTGCACATTAACATTAACCGCAACCATTTGCACAAATGCCATATCTGCTGCTGTCTGTCTGTCTGTCACTGCAATACTGATCACGCACAGTCCTATCTGTAACAACCTACACTACCACATTGAACTGCAACTTCCGGTATTACATCTCTAGTTGTCTATATATAGGATTGTCTGGTTTTATCGTCATTAATCGTTTATCTCAATTTTGCACTATAGGAGGTCTGGGTCTTTCTTGTCTCCATTTGCACCACGGGTTGCAGTACTGTACATATTGTATATTAGACTGCTGTTGTTGTTTTTTTTTTCCAGCCTTATTCCTTTTCTTTTCATACTGTGCACACCAATGAAGAGAGAGAGAAACACCATTTCAATTCTCCTGTGTGTCCTGCACGTGTAACAGTACTGGCAATAACATCTTTGAATCTTTAATCCTGAATTATAGCTTTATTATAGCTATATTATACCATTTTACTTAGTGGATATGCCTGAATCAGGGTGTCAGTCATACTACAATGACGTTTATAGACATTCAAGTATGTTCCAGACAAAATAACATGGTTTTCAGGACTTTTCTGTTTTTGCAAAAGAATGGCTTGTGGTCTTATATGTTTTTGCAAAAAAAAAAGTACTAATAAGATGCCAAAAATTAACAATGACTTGATACTTGATTTTTTTGCTTTATTATGTCTGAGATACTCATATTTCAAGTGACCATGTCTTAGAAGCTGATTTGGAAATACTAACAATTATAAACCTACAGATGAAAAAGTTGTTTGTTTTTTTTCCTCATTTTGAACACAACTGGACTTATCTGTTTTTGCAAAAGAATTCTTCATATTATGATTGATTGTATCAAAAGCTGCACTAAGGTCCAAAAGGACAAGTACAGAAACAAGTTCATTATCAGATGCGATAAGGAGGTCATTAGTGACCATCACTAAAGCTGTTTAAGTACTGTGATAGATTCTAAACCCAGATTGAAACTCTTCAAATAAACCATTTCCTTGCAAGTGGTCAAATAATTGTGTAACAACAACTCTTTCTAAGATTTTTGAAATGAAAGGCAGATTAGAGATTAGTCTATTGTTCGCTAAAACTCCTGGATCCAGTGTTGGCATTTTATGTAAGGGTTTTATTACAGCAGTTTTAAAAGCCTGCAGTAAAAGGCCTAATTTTAAAGAAGAATTGATTATTTGAAGAATAGAGCTACCAATAAATGTGAAGATTTCTTTAAATAACCTGGTAGGAATAGGGTCTAAAAGACAAGCTGAGGGCTTGGATGGGAAAAATATTTTGTCTAACTCTAAAAGGTCAATTGGAGTAAACTGATCCAAACAGATATCAATTGAAGGAGTTGTAGTAGTTATTGTATTTAAGCTAACAGTGGGAAGACTCAAATTGATTTTATCTCTGATAGATAAAATTTTATTATTGAAGACGTTCATAAATTCCTGACTAGTAAGCTCTAAGGGAATGCTCGATTTGACAGAGTCCTGACTCTTTGTCCGCCTGGCTACAGTGCTGAAAAGAAACCTGGGATTATCCTTGTTCTCTTCTATTAATGCAGAATAATAACTTGTTTTAGCTTTCCTACGAGATTTTTTTTAATATAAATTAGAAGATGATTTCTCCAGACTAAATAGATTTAATCTAATTTTGTGAAGCACCATTTTCTTTCTAATTGACAAGTCTTCTGTTTTAAGCTACGAGTTTCTGTGTTGAACCAAGGAGTTAGAAATCTCTGATTATGTCATGTTTGCTGCGTAACTTCGCAGCAAACATATAAAATAGCAGCAAGCCCAAAACGCAGAGTAACGTGTTTATTTACAATGGGTGAATGTACAGTTAGTCCAAAAAACAGTCACGGTGGAAAAGGGGAAGACACCCGGCTACAAACTTTGGTGTACAGGAATGCCTAACGTGCTCCCATTATCCAGGAGTGGAGAAAAAGGCATAAGGAAAGACTTATGATAGTGTTGGAGCGGAAAGGCTCTGAGGGAAAAGCACGATTCAGTCCAGGGGTAAACCAACAAAAGCGAGACTGGATGTCCAGAGTTGACATAGCTAAGTTGCCACGTCGGCTGGTCGTATTGCCCTGCTATTAATACCAAGCCCTAATGACAGCAAGTAGGACCAGCCGTGTCACAACAGGTGCGTGACTGATTGAACTAAGTGTGTGTGTGCGTGTATGTGAGTATACGTATGATAATGAGTGTGTGTGTGTGTGTGTGTGTGTGTGTGTGTGTGTGTGTGTGTGCATGAGTGTGTGAGTGTGTGAGTGTGTATGTGGAGAACCAGACAACTGGTGAATACCTGGTGAGAGGAGGAGGCGTGGCTGTGGGACTGGCGGAGAGCAAGGCTCAATCTGCCAGCTGGAATTAATGAGCAATAATTAACCCCAACAGCCACAAGTCATCCTCGGGGTGACAACCCCGAACATGACATATTAGATTTTTTCTTTTTTAAAGAGGACACCATGTCTAGAGTCTGATGAAGAGAAGCTGTCACACTATCAACTATGCTATCAATTACAGAAGGAGCAAGCTCTCCATAGCTAATCTCCATTGTGTTGACACATGGCATTGAGGAAACGATGCAAAATAATGTAATAATTTAGGCCAATAATGTAATAACCAGCCAGTAATACTACATTATTGGCTCAAAAATATTGTTACGTTATTGGCAGCTTGTTATGTTATTGGCTTTATTACATTTACAATGGCCAAAATTATTACATTTTTGGCAGATATTACATTATTGGTTGCTCCATGCATCTGCCCGACCATAAGGCCCACATGATGTAAATGTTGTTATCCTCACCAGTCTGCTAGGGTAGGCATGGTCCCTGTGCACATGCCGCACAAAATTTTGCAATATCCAACATGGTGGTGCTAAAAATACGATGACAATGAGAAGAAGAAGAAGAAGAAGAAGAAGAAGAAGAAGAAGAAGAAGAAGAAGAAGAACCTTGACGAGACCAGAGAACAACAACAACAAAAAAAAAAACACTTAGTGAAAACAAACAAATTGGATTCTTTGTCTGGCTTTTATTTTATTTAGACCAGGGGTGCCCAATCAGTTGATTAGTGTCTACTGGTTGATCTTGAGCTGCTTATAGGTCGACTGCAAATCAGTCTGGATACGAACGTTTGCACACTGGCCTTGTTCAAACGGTATGTGCATCACAGAGAGCACAGAGCAGAGGTAGCGCATAATCAAAGCACAAGGTATATGTATCTTGATGTACCCACCAACTTTGCTGCAAAGCAGCTGAACATGTCAGCATCACACATGTGCTGAGTGGCACTGTAGCTGGTGTAAGAGCACACCCATTGCACACTGCTGCCTGACAGCTATCTGACCAAAAAGTGATGGTCTGACAGAAGCTTACTGGCCCGCCACGGACACGTCCCTCGCTCAGCTGTTTTTCTGTGTTTGGTTGACAAAAGGAGCCAATTGAGGTAGTTTGGGATCTGATCAGGATAACTTCTGGACGCCTCCCACTTGAGGGGTTTTGGGCACGTCCCACTGGGGGAGACCCCAGGGAAGACCCGGGACATGCTGGAGACACTATGTCTCCCAGTTGGCCTGGGAACACCTTGGTATCCTCTCTGAAGAGCTGGAGCCGGTGGCTAGGGAGAGGGAAGTCTGGGCTTCTCTGCTTGAGCTGCTGTCTCTGCGAAACAGACCTCAAGAAAAGTGGTAGAGGATGGATAGACGGCTACTTTCCACCAAGCTCGGCCATTTCAAACAGCACCATTCACACAACACTGAGGAGAGGTCATGAAAACATCCCATCACACCGCTCAACATAGATCCAATACATTGGCTACATGCAAACAGTGCCATTTCTCCCACCAACAGAAACCCCCATGCTGTGCTGCTGCTGAATGAGCAGTCATGCTATGTATGGAGGCTATTTTCTGGCATAAAGCCAAGAGCATTTTTTTTATCTGATTTGAGAGCGCATCAGCTCCATTAAAAGTTGCTTCATTCACCCAGTTTCTCCCATGACATGCACAGCATGATGATCTGGATGTCTCTCAGCATGTTATATGCAAAATAAAATGGAAAAAAGACCTGGAAAAAAGAAAGAATTGTCCCCACAAAAAAACATCACAATCCCCTCCATGTCCTTTTACATAACTAAACATAAATTTGTGACTTCTTTCTCATTAATTTACTACATTTATTTGTAAATGTATAACTTTGTTCATGTAAAATGACTTTTTGCATCTTAAATTTCCTTTTTCTTTTAAATGTGTGACTTTTTGACGGGTAGATCCTGTAATGTTGAAAAATCCAAAAATATATCCAAAGTGTAAAAAGAAGCCTCATTTAGAGATGAAAAAACTGGCTGGTAAGTGCCACCTATCAGACTGGGGTGAAACTGCACATGTTTAATGCACATGTATCAAAAGCCCATTTGAGCGATAGCTGCAAATTAAGCATAAATACAGCAGTGTCCATGTGGGTGATGTCTCATTTCTACACACATCCCAGACATTCAAAGCATAAATTCAACCTTTCATCTTATAGTAAATGCTGTGGGTGCAGTTTGATACAACTTGACCTCGTAGGGGAATATTAACTACCCAACCAGCATGTCCCTGTGGGCCCTACCAAAGGTGAAATCTGGGCTGTCTTATGGGTCCTTTGTTGGCCCCAACTGGATTTGCCGACATGGACTTTACTTATTTACCTACAGTGCATCCAGAAAGCATTCACAGTGCTTCACTTTTACCACACTTAGTTCTTTTACAGCCTTATTCCAAAATGGATTAAATTCATTTTTTTCCTCAAAATTCTACACATAATACTTCATAATGACAATGTGAAAAAAGTTTTTTTTTAGATTTTTGCAAATTTATTACAAATAAAAAATATAAGAAATCACATGTACAAAAGTATTCACACCCTTTGCCATGAAGCTCAAAATTGAGCTCAGGTGCATCCTGTTTCCACTCATCATCCTTGAGATGTTTCTGCAGCTTAATTGGAGTCCACCTGCGGTAAATTCAGTTGATTGGACATGATTTGTAAAGGCAGTGCATTTCAGAGCACAAACCAAGCATGACGTCAAAGGGATTATCTATAGACCTCTGAGACAGGATTGTCTCATAGGCACAAATCTGGGGAAGGGTATAGTAAAATTTCTGCTGCTTTGAAGGTCCCAAAGAGCACAGTGGCCTCCATCATCCATAAATGGAAGAAGTTCAGAAAAACCAGGAGTCTTCCTAGAGCTGGCCGGCCATCTCAATCGGGGGAGAAGGGCCTTAATCAGGGAGGGTGACCAAAAACCCGATGGCCACTCTGTCAGAGCTCCAGCGTTACTCTGTGGGGAGAGAAGAACCTTCCACAAGGACAACCATCTCTGTAGCAATCCAGCAATCAGGCCTGTATGGTAGAGTGGCCAGATGGAAGCCACTCCTTAGTAAAAGTCACATGGTAGTCCACATGGAGTTTTCCAAGAGGCACGTGAACGACTCTCAGACAGTGAGAAACAAAATTCTCTGGTCTGATGAGACAAGGATTGAATTCTTTGGTGTGAATACCAGGCATCATTTTTGGAGGAAGGCACCGCTCATCACCAGGCCAATACCATCCCTACAGTGAAGCATGGTGGTGGCAGCCTCATGCTGTGGGGATATTTTTCAGCGGTAGGAACTGGGAGGCTAGTAAGGATAGAGGGAAAGATGAATGCAGCAATGTACAGAGACATCCTGGTTGAAAACCTGCTCCAGAGCACCCTTGACCACAGACTGGGGCGATGGTTAATCTTTCAGCAGGACAACGACCCTAAGCACACCACCAAGATATCAAAGGAGTGGCTTCAGGAAAACTCTGTGAATGTCCTTGGGTGGCCCAACCAGAGTCCAGACTTGAATCCAATTGAACATCTTTGGAGAGATCTGAAAATGGCTGTGCACCGACACTTCCTGTCAAACCTGATGGAGCTTGAGAGGTGCTGCAAAGAGGACTGAGTGAAACTGCCCAAAGATAGGTGTGCCAAGCTTGTGGCACGATATTCAAAAAGACTTGAGGCTGCAATTCCTGCCAAAGGTGCATCAACAAAGTATTGAGCAAAAGCTGTGAATACTTATGTACATGTGATTTCTTAAGTTTTTTTAATTTTAATAAATTTTCAAACATCTCAAAAAAACTTTTTTCATGTTGTCATTATGGGGTATTGTGTGTAGAATTTTGAGGAAAAAAATGAATTTAATCCCTTTTGGAACAAGGCGGTAACATAACTGTCATGAACCTGCATTCGGTGGTCGCTAACCCAGTTCTTACACCGGGGCTATTTTGTCCTGTTTCACTGTTTATTTTCCATCAGGCACTTCAGGGAGCCCTTTGGGTCCTCTGCTCCCTGACAGCTTGGCCACGCCCCCTCCTCCTGTCAGTATCACCAGCTGTTCCTTATTATCGGTGTCTCACATACATACACACACGCCTCATTCATGTCCATTCACATGCTCAGACACTCACTCATGCACACATGGTTTCAGTTTGTCCTGCCCACGCTCTTTCACACCGGCGGTCTCTTCCCTCATTAGTATTGTTATTACTTAAGCTCTTTTTGAGTGGGAAGAGATCGCCGGAGCATTGCATAATGTACACAGCAGCGTGTTCCTCTGGATATGCAAGGTTCCTTCCACTACGTTTACTTTCAACCTGACTCGTTAAGTCTTCTCCAACGCTACTAGACTGTTGTTAGTTTTTTAGTGTTAGTGGCTGTTCCTGCCTCACCCTCATCCACCAGACTGCATGGACTATCTTGGATCGCTCCAGCCTGTAAGTTCATGTTTGCCTTTCTCCTCATGCCGACAGCTGTCGCGCAGCACTAGGCCTTCCCTCCCTCGGGCTGCTGAGCGTCCAGGTGGCGTCACTGTTTTCCTGGTGGCCTTAATTGCAATTATATCTACTCTCTGCTTATTGGCGTAACTGTTTGCTGAACAAAGTTTGGGGTTTTGTTGAATAAAGTGCACAAAACTTCTGCTCGTTGGCTTTCATTCGTCCCTCTGTGTGCTGCGTAATGGCGCACAAGGGGTCATAACAATAACAAAATGTGAAAACGAGAAGCACTGTGAATACTTACCGGATGCATTGAATTTTCAACATATTTTCTCATAAATTTGCTATTTTCTTGTGACATTTTTGCCTTAATTTGATACATTTTTCATGAAAATTTGAAACTTTCACATAAATTTGCAACATCTTTTTACTGTAAACTTGCAACTTTTTCTCATAAATTTGTAAGTTTTTCATGTAAAATTGTGACTTTTTTCTTGCAATTTTGCTTTTTGTTGTAATTTTTGAATTTTCTCATATACTGTATTTGCAACTTTTTATAGTAATCTTGCAACTTTTTCTCATAAATTTGTTAGTTTTTTCCATGTAAATTTGCTATTATCTTTTAAATTTGTGAGTTTTTGCCCATAAATTTGCAACATTTTTCTTAAAAATTTGAACTATTTTTCTCATAAATTTGCAACATTTTTCTTGCAATTTTGGAACTTTCTAAATCATTTTAAATTTTTTATTACTATAAAGTTATAGTTTTTCCTCCTAAATTTGGGACTTTTTTATCATAAATTTTAAATTTATTTACTCTGTAGGACCTTGGGGAAGTCAGATTATGTAGCACCTCAGACAGAGACAGTGAATGAGCATGGGAGAACAATGCCCAGGGAGTTCCTGGGCATATAGCAGGAAGGAGTGAGGGATATAGGGGGTTGAAAGCAGTGTAATGTAAATGTCATGCTGTGTGATGTGAAATGCAAATGAAACGTGTGAAGAGTGACTGATGATATAGAGGAGAGCTTGCTGCAATGATTCAGTCTGTTCTGTGCTTGAGAGATGTGAAGTGTGTAATAAACCGTCTGCTGTGAATCTGCCTCTTATTTCACACACTCCACACTGGTGACCCAAGACATATTATGGAACACGAGGCAAGAACCCCGGAGCCGACCCGGTCGGGAAGCCCCAGCGACACAGCAGCCATCCCACAGACAGCCCAGACTGGAGCCCCCAGCAACGCATGTGCTGTTTCAGTCAAGCTACCGGACTTCTGGCAGCACAACCCGCACTCTTGGTTCCACCACACCGAGGCCCAGTTCGCCCTCCGGGGAGTAACAGCAAACAACACCAGATTCTACCATGTGGTAGCAGCGCTGGACGCTCGCACAGCTCAGCAGGTAGCGAGCCTGCTCAATCAGCCTCCAGCCAGCAACAAATACGAGGCGCTCAAGGCTGCGCTCACCGAGCGATACATGGTCTAGGAATGTGAGAGAGCGGAGAGGCTCCTGGGACGGATTGAGTTAGGAGATGGTTTGGCCGTCGACCTGATGGAGAAGATGCTGGCATTAATGGGCACGGACGATGGGCACTTTCTGTTTGCCCACCTTTTCCTCCGGAACCTTCCGACAGAGGCAAGAGCAGTTCTGGCCAATTCGCCGCTGCTGGCTGCGCGCGACTACCGTGCGCTAGCCCAGGAGGCGGGAAGGATCATCCTCACCACCAGAGCACTCACAGTCAACGCGGCGGTGGCAGAGCCCAGCGAGACGACCAGAGGAGGCGAGGAGCCACCGACGGTAGAAACAGCAGGGGCCAAGGAGCGCCAGAGAGACACGCTCTGTTTCTACCACCGCCGCTTCAGAGAGAACGCACGCAGATGTGCGCCACCGTGCCAGTTCAAGCGCTTGGGAAATGCCAAGGCCAGCAGTCGGTAGCAGCTGCGACCGTCGGTGAAGAGAACAAGCTGCTCTACATGACGGAGGCGCGCTCAAGGAGGTGTTTCCTCGTGGACACCGGACCCCAGAAGCGCATCATCCTGCCGACCTATGCCGACTGGCTGGCAGGACCTAGCGGCCCCGGGATATTGGCAGCAAACGGCTCGGAAATTAAGACCTTTTGTGAAAGAACACTGATCTTATCTCTACACGGCCGTAAATATGAGTGGACTTTTGTCGTAGCAACACTGAATTACCATATCCTGGGGGCTGATTTTCTGTGTGCACATGGTTTACTGGTTGATGTTGCTAACAGGCGTCTGGTTAATGCACTGTCCTTTGACTCTCTCCCCTGTATAGCTCGAGGGACCCAGCCAACAGCACAAGCCAACGTCACAGCTCCAGGCGGTAAGTTCCACGCACTGCTCACTCAGTTCCCAGCACTCACGGTCCCAACGTTTTCAGCGGCCATCACTAAACACGGGGTGGAGCACTTTATCACCACCACCGGGCCGCCCGTTTTTGCAAGACCTTGGCGCTTGGACGCAGCTAAACTGGCCATAGCGCGCGAGGAGTTCGCCAACCTGGAAAGGTTGGGCATCATCAGGCATTCGAACAGCCCATGGGCATCCCCACTACACATGGTCCCTAAGGCTGAGGGATTGTGGCGACCGTGCGGTGATTTCCGCAGGTTGAACAACGCCACAGCACACGACCGCTACATGATTCCCCACATACAGGATTTTTCCGTCCACCTTGCTGGAGCACACATTTTTTCCAAAATAGACCTGGTCCGTGGTTACCACCAAGTCCCAATGTGTGCGGAGGATGTACCCAAAACAGCGGTAATAACTCCGTTCGGTTTATTCGAGTTCCTGCGCATGCCATTCAGGTTAAAAGGTGCGGCACAGACGTTCTAGCGCATGATGAATGCAGTGCTGCACGATCTCCCGTTCGTGTTCGTCTACCTGGACGATATCCTGGCAGCCAGTGCATCCGAAGACGAACACGTAACCCACCTCAGGATGGTTTTCCGGAGGTTGGAGGAGCACAGGTTGATAATCAACCCTGTGAAATGCCAGTTCGGCGTGGCGGAGATTGATTTTTTGGGGCACTGTGTCTCTCCGGAAGGAGCTATCCCATTGCCCGACAAAGTGCACGCCGTGGCGGATTGTCCCCGGCCTCAGATGGTCAGGGCGCTGCAGGAATTTTGGGGGATGGTGAATTTTTATAACCGTTTCCTTCCCCGCGTGGCGCACCTCATGCAACCATTGTATGCCACGCTCAAGAGACCGAAACCCGCTGATGGGGTCGAATGGACCCTGGAGCGGGAGCGGGTGTTCTCAGAGGTTAAAGCAGCCCTGGCAAACGCCGCACTGCTGGCGCATCCGGACCCGGCGGCCCGGATAGCGCTTACCACAGACGCGTCAGAGGTGGCTATAGGGGCTGTCGTACAGCAGCGCGTCGCCGGTGCTTGGCAGCCACTCTCTTTTTTCAGCAGAACTTTGTGCGACAGCGAACGTAAATACAGCGAGTTCGACAGGGAGTTGCTGGCCCTCCACCTGGCCATATGCCACTTCCAGTTCTGGCTGGAAGGGCACAGCTTCACCGCGTTCGTGGACCATAAGCCACTAACGTTCGCGATGGCCAAGGTTTCAGAATTGTGGTCGGGCCGGCAGCAGAGACAGCTGGCCGCGATCTCTGAGTTTACTATCCATATTCAGCATGTGTCGGGTAAACTGAATGTGGTGGCGGACTGCCTTTCACGCGTCGTGGTGGCCCCAGTCTACGTGGGGATAGATTACGCAGCCATGGCCGCGGAGCAGATTAGCGATGCAGACGTGCGCGCGCTCCAGTCTGGACCAACAGGGTTAAGGCTGGACAGCAGGGTGTTGCAAGACGGCATGCCCCCCTTAATTTGCGATGTCTCCACGGGACACCCACGTCCGGTGGTCCCGGTCGCGTGGCGCCGCCACGTGTTTGAGTCGATTCACACTCTGGTGCACCCAGGAGTGTGCGCATCAGTCAAAATGGTGGGAGAGAAATTTGTGTGGCCGAGCTTACGCAAACAAATAAAAGAGTGGGCTGCGGCCTGCGTGGCGTGCCAGAGAGCCAAGGTACACAGACACACGAAGGCTCCCTTGGAGCCATTTCGGGTACCGGCCAAGAGGTTCGACCATGTTCACGTGGACCTCGTGGGCCCCGTCCCGCCATCACAGGGGTGCACGCACATCCTGACAGTGGTGGACCGCACCACGCGCTGGCCAGAAGCTGTCCCGCTGGCGGCAACCACTTCCGTGGACTTAGCACGCGCTTTTTTAACAGCATGGGTGGCGCGTTTTGGAGTCCCGTCAGACATTACGTCCGACAGGGGCCCCCAATTTGTTTCCGAACTCTTGTCCGCGATGGCCCGCAGCCTGGGTGTTGCAATTCATCGCGCAACCGCATTACAACCCACAGGCCAATGGGTTATGCAAGCGTTTTCATAGATCACTGAAAGCAGCACTCAGGGCTTCACTGACGGATGCAAATTGGGTAGACAGGTGGCCGTGGGTTTTATTGGGGTTGCGCTCCACGTCAAAAGAGGATTTGGAAGCTTCCCTGCCAGAGCTTGTTATTGCGCAGCCCCTACGGCTGCCCAGGGAATTTCTGCCAGATAATCCCGCGCCGGACAGCTCCCCGTCTCAGCTTTTGCAGCGTAGCGCAAACACAGGCACGATGCCGGGCCCGGCCCACCACTGTTTTCCACGTGCTTTCATGCCCAAAACTTTGAAGAACGCGGGGTTCGTGTTCGTCAGACACGACGCCCACTGCCCTCCATTGCGCCCACCCTATGATGGACTGTTCAGAGTGTTGGAAACAAGGGATAAGCATTTTTTGCTAGACTTGAGGGGTAGAAGGGACAAAATTGGCATAGACAGACTCAAACCCGCCTTTGTAGTGGCGGACGAGCAAGTGCTGTTGGCTAGGGCCCCTCGGCGTTGAAGACCCCCACGGAGAGCTCCCCAGGGAAAGGATTCACCAGGGCAGCCATGGCTCACCCACAGTCAGACGCACTCCCAGCAGCCCCCCGTCGGCACAGCAGCGCCACGGAAAACCCCAGTTACAGCAGATACAGGAGGAGACTGAAGCCAAAAGAGAGTGTGTACTGATGTTCTATCTAAGATGCTAGGGGAGCGGTGTAGGACCTTGAGGAAGTCAGATTATTTAGCACCTCAGACAGAGACAGTGAATAAGCATGGGAGAACAATGCCCAGGGAGTTCCTGGGCATATAGCAGGAAGGAGTGAGGGACATAGGGGGTTGAAAGCAGTGTAATGTAAATGTCATGCTGTGTGATGTGAAATGCCATGAAACGTGTGAAGAGTGACTTATGATATAGAGGAGAGCTTGCTGTAATGATTCAGTCAGTTCTGTGCTTGAGAGATGTGAAGTGTGTAATAAACCGTCTGACGTGAATCTGCCTCTTATTTCACACACTCCACAACTCATACATTTGCTACATTTTTGTTGCTTTCCAACTTTTTCTATATATGTTTCCTCATAAATTTGTGACTTTCTTATATCAAATTGCAAATTTTTTTCTTATAATTTTGTTACATTTCTTCAAGTATTTTTTTTTCTTGTAAATGTGCAACTTTTTTCTACTCAATTTTAACTTTTTTCTCTGTATGTTTCTCTATATCTCTATCCCCATGACACAATTCAATCCAATTCATTCATTCATTCATTCATTCATTCATCTTCTTTTGCTTAATCCTTTTTGGGTCGTGGGGGGGCTGGAGCCTGTACCAGCATCTTTTGGGCGAGAGGCAGGGTACACCCTGGACAGATCGCCAGTCCATCGCAGGGCCAACACAGAAAGAAAGACAACCATTCAATCTCACAGTCATACCTAAGGACAATTTAGAATCCCCAGTTTGATTCCAATTAACCTAATTTGCATGTTTTTGGCATGTGGGAGGAAACCGGAGAAATCCCGGAGTAAACCCACACAGACATTGGGAGTACATGCAAACTCCACACAGATCACTGTTGTTCGGGGGCTGGGATCGAACCCAGGATCCCTCGACCAAGGGTGAATTGCTGTGCTGCCGCAGTGCTAACCACTCCCCCACCGCTCCGCACAATTCAATTCAATTTTATTTATATAGCGCCAAATCACAACATATGTTGTCTCAAGGCACTTTACAGAAAAGAGTGGGTTTAGGCCACACTCTTATTTATAGAACCCAGCAGAGACCCCTAAGAGCAAGCACTGCGGTGACACAGGTGAGGAAAAACTTCCTTTAATAGACAGAAACCTTGGGCAAAACCCTAGCTCAAAGAAGACGGCCATCCACCTCGACCAGCTGGGTTGAGTAGCTACATTCAAAACAAAAATACAAATGCAACATTCAAAGCCAAACAGTCCAGTACCAAGCCTGGCCAGGCTGCACATGCAAGCGAAGCCTTGGCAGGGGCAGTATTCCTAACCAAAGGGCTTATCAAAGAGAAAAGATTTCAACTTGCTTTTGAATAAAGAGTGAGTTTCTTCCTCCCGAACTGAACTGGGAAGACAGTTCCACAGGAAGGGAGCTTGATAGCTGAAAGCTCTACCTCCAAATCTATTCAATTCAATTCAATTCAACTTTATTTATATAGCACCATTTCACAACAACAGTCATCTCATAGCACTATCAACTGTAGGGGGGAACCCCCACAGTTGCAGAAAGACCCCAGCAATCAGGTGATCCCCTGTGAGCAAGCACTTGGCGATGGTGGAGAGGAAAAACTCCCTTTTAACAGGAAGAAACCTCCAGCAGAACCAGGCTCAGGGAGGGGCAGTCATCTGCTGCGACTGGCTGGGGGGTGAGGGGACAGAGAAGATGAAAAGAACAGACATGTAGAGAGCAAACAGCACGATGGGGACTCAATCTATGGGAGAGAACAAACAAATGTTAATGACCAGCAAAAAAAAAAAATATTTCATAGAGAGTGAGGAAAGGAGTGAGGCCCAGTGCATTACTGGAGGTCCCCCGGCTGACTAAACCTATTAGCAGCATAACTAAGGGAGGGTTCAGAAACACATGATCCCTCCCTAATTGTAGGCTATATCAAAAAGGTAGGTTTTAACCCTAATCTTAAAAACAGAGATCGAGTCTGACTCCCGAATCCAGATTGGCAGCTGATTCCACAGGAGAGGAGCTTGATAACTGAAGGCTCTGCCTCCCATTGTACTTTTGGATATTCTAGGTATTACAAGTAGTCCTGCATTTTGGGAGCATAGTGCTCTGTTAGGATAAAACGGTAGTATCAGATCTTTTAAATAAAAAGGAGCCTGATTGTTTAGAACTTTGTAAGTAAGAAGAAGGATTTTAAACTTAATTCTAAACTCTATGGGAAGCCAATGAAGGGAGGCCAGAACCGGAGAGATATGATCTCTCTTTCTAGTACCTGTTAAAACTCTTGCTGCAGCATTTTGGATCAGCTGAAGACTTTTTAAAGATGTTTTAGGACAACCTGATAATAAAGAATTACAATAATCTAATCTCGAGCTAACAAAAGCGTGGATCAGTTTCTCAGCATCACTCTGAGACAAGATGCTCCTAATCTTGGGAATATTATGCAAATGATAGAAGGCAGTCTTAGAAACAAATTTAATATGTGAATTGAAGGACAAATCCTGATCAAAAATAACTCCAAGGTTCCTCACAGAGCTATTAAGAGAAAGAGTAACTGCATCCAAACTGAAAGTTTGATTTGGAAAGGAATTTCTAAGGTTTTTTGGACCAACAAGAATGACTTCAGTCTTATCTGAATTTAATAGCAGGAAATTACAAGTCATCCAAGCTTTGATTTCCTTAAGACAGGCTTCTAACTTGGCTAATTGATTAGTATCATCTGGCTTCATTGACAGGTATAATTGTGTGTCATCTGCATAACAATGAAAATGTATACAGTGCTTTCTAATAATGTTGCCTAACGGAAGCATATATAAACTAAAAAGAGTAGGGCCTAGCACAGATCCCTGTGGAACTCCATGACTAAGCTTTGAGTTGAAAGAAAACTCATTATTTACATGAACAAACTGGAACCTATCAGATAAATAAGATCTAAACCACTGCAACGAAGTTCCATTAAGTCCAACATAGTGTTCTAATCTATCAAGTAGAATATTATGATCGATAGTATCAAAAGCTGCACTAAGGTCTAAAAGGACAAGTACAGAAACTAGTCCATTATCAGATGCAATGAGGAGGTCGTTAGTGACCTTCGCTAAGGCTGTTTCAGTACTATGATGGATTCTAAACCCAGATTGAAACTCTTCAAGTAAACCATTTCCCTGCAGGTGGTCAAATAATTGCGTAGCAACAACTCTTTCTAAGATTTTTGAAATGAAAGGGAGATTAGAGATTGGTCTATAGTTAGCTAAAGCTCCTGGATCTAGCATTGGCTTTTTGAGTAAGGGTTTAATTACAGCTGTTTTAAAAGCCTGCGGTACATGGCCTAAAGTTAATGAAGAATTGATTATATGAAGAATAAAGCTACCAATAAGTGGGAAGACTTCTTTAAATAACCTAGTAGGAATAGGGTCTAAAAGACAAGTTGAAGGTTTGGATGAGGAAACTATTTTGTCTAACTCACAAAGGTCGATTGGAGTAAACTCATCAAGACAGACATCAAAAGAAGGAGTTGTAGTAGTTACAGTATTTAAGTTAACTGTGGGAAGAATCTGATTGATTTTATCTCTGATGGATGAAATTTTATTATTGAAAAAGTTCATAAAGTCCTGACTAGTAAGCTCTAAGGGAATGCTAGGATTGACAGAGTCCTGACTCTTTGTCAACCTGGCTACAGTACTGAAAAGAAACCTGGGATTATTCTTGTTCTCTTCTATTAATGCAGAGTAATAACTTGTTCTAGCTTTTCTAAGAGATTTTTTATAAATTAAAAGATGATTTCTTCAAGCTAAATAGATTTCATCTAAATTAGTAGAGCGCCATTTTCTTTCTAATTGACGAGTCTTCTGTTTTAAGCTACGAGTTTCTGTGTTGAACCAAGGAGTTAGAAATCTCTGATTAGACTTTTTCTTTTTTAAGGGGGCCACCAAGTCTAGAGCCTGATGCAGAGAAGCTGAAACACTATCCACCATGTTATCAATTACAGAAGGAGCAAGCTGTCTATAGCTTATTTCCGTTGTGTTGACACATGGCATAGAGGAAACAATCTGCATAAATTTGGAAACAGCATCATCTGAGAGGCATCTACTGTAATAATATTTTTCTTTAGGAGCCAAATAGTCAGAAATGGTAAAATCAAAGGTTAGCAGACAATGGTCTGACAGTACAGGGTTATGAGGAGACACTACAAGATTTTCTATTTCTATGCCATATGTCAGAACAAGGTCCAATGTATGGTGGAGGTAATGAGTAGAATTTCCTACTTTCTGAGAAAACCCAATCGAGTCTAATATTGAATTAAATGCCACATTAAGGCAGTCACTATCTACATCCACATGTATATTAAAGTCCCCTACTATAATTATTCTGTCAGGTTTCAGCACTAAATCAGCTAAGAAATCAGCAAATTCGGATAAAAATTCTGAGTAGGTTGATGGGGGACGATAAACTATGGCAAATAAAATTGGGTTTAACCTAAAATTGCTAAAGTGCCCAATACTGAGGACCAGGCCATCAAAAGAATTATAACATGTTTTTTGCTTTACATTAACTAGTAATTTGGAATGGTAAATTGTTGCTACTCCTCCTACACGACCAGAACTTCTGGGATTTTGACAGTTTAAATAACCAGAGGGAGTTGATTCATTTAAACCAACATAATCCTCTTGCCCTAACCAAGTCTCTGTAAGGGAAATTAAATCAATCTGATGATCAATTAACAGATCATGGACTAACAGAGACTTGGGAGTTAGAGACCTAATATTTAGTAAACCACAATTAATTTTTAAATTATGAGGAGGAACAGAGGCCAAATCATTCAATTTAGAGGCTTTATGTTTAATTTGAGTTTTACCAATGTTTTGCTTTATCACTTTGGGATGCTTATGCATTATATTTTTATTTACTTTGGAGGGAGCAGACAACGATTCTCTGATGGGGAAGACAGGGGCTAAGCTGAGGGGTGGCGGATGAAGAGGAGCTGCAGAGAGGCGTGTAAGACTGCGACTCTGCTTCCTGGTCCCAACTCTGAGTAGTCATGGTTTTGGAAATTTGGATAAAAAAGATGCCAGATTGTTAGCTAAATGGTCCCCAAGGTATCTATGTCTAGATACCTTGGGGACCACTAGTAGTTTGGATTTTTGGCAGCGCAGAGCTCTGGTTGGATGATATGGAACTAAGAGTTCTTGCAGGTAAGAAGGAGCCATACCATTAGGAGCTTTATAGGTTAAGAGCAATATCTTGAATTCAATTCTATATTTTATTGAGAGCCAATGTAAAGAAGCTAAAACTGGAGTAATGTGATCTCTTCTTCTTGTTCTCATAAGGATACGTGCAGCTGCATTCTGAATTAGTTGGAGAAACTTTATGGACTTATTTGGGCAACCTGATAAAAGTGAGTTAAGATAGTCAATTCCAGAGGTGGACAAATTTCTCTGCATCTTTATGAGAAAGGATGGACCTAATTTTAGAAATAATACATAGATGGAAGAAGGCAGTCTTAATGGTTTGCTGTATATGAGAGTTGAAAGACACATCTTGGTCAAAGACAACTCCAAGATTCCTAGAAGAAGATGTAGAAGCCTATGCAATGCCATCTGGTGTTGTTATCTTTCTAAAAAGAGTACTTCTAGTATGTTTGGGGCCAAGAATGATGACTTCAGTTTTATCTGTATTCAGCAATAGAAAGTTGTGGTTCATCCAGGTTTTAATATCCTAAAGACACACCTAGAGTAAACTCAACTGGCTGGGATCGTCTGGATTGATGGATAAATACAACTGAGTGTTGTCAGCGTAACAATGAAAATGAATAGAATGCTTCCTCATAATGTCTCCCAAAGGCAGCATGTATAATGTAGACAATACTGGTCAAAGTACTGATCTCTGCAGAACTCCATAGCTAACTGTGGTCTGAGTAGAGAAATTGTTATGGACATGAACAAACTGGGAATGATCTGATAGATAAGACTGGAACCATCTTAGCGTTGTTCCATTCAAATCAATTTGCTGTTCAAGTCTATCTAGCAGACTATGGCGGTTAATGGTATCAAAGGCAGCACTGATGTCCAATAAAACAAGGACAGAGACAAGTCCTTTGTCAAATGCCACAAGGATGTCATCAGTAACTTTCACTAAGGCTGTCTGTGCTGTGATGTTTCCTAAAACCTGACTGAAATTTCTCTAATATAGAATTTTTTTCTAAAAAGGTGCATAGTTTATTGGCGACTACTATTTTGAGGACCTTGGAAAGGTAGGGGAGGTTAGATATTGGTCTATAATTGGCCAAAATCCCAGAATCAAGCAAAGGTTTTTTTAAGTAGAGGTTTAACTACTGCCACTTTAAAAGACTGCGGTACATGTCCTGTCAATAGGGACATATTAATTATGTTCAAAAGAGATGGACTAATGAGAGATAGTGATTCCTTCACTAGTCTAGCGGGGTTTGGCTCTAAAAGACATGTAGTTGATTCAGAGGCTGACACTATTAGGGCTAGATCAAAATGATTAATAGGAGAAAATTTAGAAAAGTGGAGTTCTGAGCCTGTGGGCACAGCAGTGTTAGGTAGAGGCTTGGTATTTTTAGAGGGGGGGGGGTATTTTTTTGAATATAATTCCTAATTCTGACAATTTTAGCATTAAAAAAATTCAAAAAGTTATCAGCACTAAGAGTTGCAGGGATGTAGGGATCTATGGTATTTTGGCTTTTTGTTAGCTGAGCCACAGTGTTAAAGAGAAATCTGCAGTTGTTTTTATTTTCTTCTGTCAAGGATAAATAGTACTGTCGCCTTGGAATTATGTTCAAAAGAGATGGACTAATCAGAGATAGCGAGTTCTCTACAAGAAATCTACAGAGAGAATTCTTGTAGGTGATAAGGCTGGAATTCCAGGCTGAACAAGATTCTTCTGTCTTATTTGCACGCCAAAGCATTTCACAGGATCTAACTTTCTGTTTTAACTTACTGGTGTGGGAGTTGTACCATGGAGCTAGTCTCCTATTTTTAATAGTTTGGGTTTTTTTTTTGTTTTTTTTGTTTTTTTAAGAGGGGCTATGAAGTCAAGTGTTGACTGAAGTGAGGCTGCAGTACTGCCAACTTAAAGGTCTAAGTCAAGTAGTCAGTGCTGTCTGCTATATTGAGACATGGTAATAGAGTAAGTGCTGAAGGGATTAATTCTTTAAAGTGAGCCACGGCACTATAGGATAAGTATCTGGTAACTACATTTCTGCTTGATGCTGTGAAATCGGATAGCACAAATTTGAACGTTATCAAATAGTGGTCAGTCAGTGTAGGATTTTGAGGGACGACAAGCAGCTCATCAATTTCTACACAGTGGGCCAAGACCAGGTCAAGGGTGTGATTATGATGATGAGTTGGTTTACTAACACACTGAGAAAAAACAGTTGAATTTAAGAGGGAGAGAAATGCTACACTATGACTCCCATTATGAACATCTATATGAATATTAAAATCACCAGCTATGATAATCTTGTCTGAACAAAGAAATAAGGTTGTTAATAACTCAGAGAATTCAGACATAAATTCAGCAAAAGAAGCACTGGGAGGGCAATATACTGTGGTAAATAAAATAGGCTGCTCTGACCTCCAGGATGGATGTGCTAAGCTAAAAATTAGGCATTCAAAAGAGTTACAATTTGAGTTTAGCTTAGGCTTAGGGGTCATTGGTAATGTGGATTCATATCTTACCCCGACACCACCACCTCGGCCGGTGTTTCTATGGATATATTACCATGGCTGGGAGGGTGGCCTCATTGATACTAACCAAAATCATTGGGACGTAGCCATGTTTCTATGAGACAGAATATATTTATATTGTAATCCGTTATCATATAACAGACTTACACAAAATGACCCCCCCCCCCACTATACAACTAGTACAATATTAATCGCTACGGAGGGTGACAATATGTATGGGTACATTTTCATACTATGTGGGGTAACTAAATAGACAGTTATGCTGTTTATTCCATCTAGCTACAATGCTCCGCACTGTGTATGTATATTTACAGTATGTGTACATATGTATATTCACTGCTCTTATTTTCTTATCTTCTAAATTATTGCTCTGAGTGTTGCTATCCCTATGCTGTTACAATCCTGGAATTTCCCCATTGTGGGACTAATAAAGGCTTATCTTATCTTACATCATTAATTATTGTCACTTTATCTGACAGAGATCTTATATTCAGCAGTCCGTATTTAATTATTTTATTTAAAGGTGAACTGAAACCACCTTTTTGCGCAAAAAGTAGAATAGCGGATTAATTCCTTCTTACCTATTGTGTTTTTCAACACATAAAAGAACTTTTTAGGCCGTGCGATGGCCAAGCTATAAGCCGATAAACTTTTGCCTCTGGCTGGCAGTGCCAAACAAACCGGAAGTAGTGCAGACGACGCTGCGTGACGTCACGAGTGTGACCCTTATCAAAACAACAATGGCAGATGATAGCAGTTCCAGCAGTCAAGAAAATCAGAGTTTTCAGAGTGAAGAGGCATTCAGGATCGGTGACGAGACAGAGGAGGATGCAGGAGTGTCAAGTGAACAAGAAGAGAGCGAGGGAGGCATCGAACCGTACAGATTCGAGCCAGAATTTTCGGGGGATTCCGGCACCGACTCAGAGTCAGACCGCAGCAGTGATGGGGAGGAGAGTCGCTTATTGAATACAGAATGGTGAGTCTTTACTTCTCTACTTTGGCATGTTTGAGGTGTCAGGATAAGGAAAATTAACAATAAAAAAGAAAGAAAAAAAACCCATTAGCATTTTTCCAACTTATTATTTATACATAGGGCTAGGACTGTACAATAGCCTGGCCGTGTACACACTTGGCATTGGATAGACACATCCGTGGCGTAGGGTTAACACGTGTATTCAGGAGAGGTTCCATGACCATAGGCTATGTATTACAATACTTCTACAGACTATAGTGGCAATACACATGAACAGAACTGGCCTCTGCATTTGACTGTGCTATTTATAAATAATATCTACAGTGATCCCTCACTTATCGCATTTAATGGGGACCAGAACCGACCGCGAAAAGTGAAAAACCGCGAAGTAGCGTCACCCCCCCCCCCAAGGGCGTCACAAGCACTATTTTGCACAAAAAGGCACAAGAGAACAGCAAAAAGTGCCACTAAGCAACACGAGCAATAAAGAACAATGAATGCGGTCTTCCTTCGCTGGGTATGGGCGCACGGCAGGGAGAGAAACTGGGTAAAACGTCTCGGCCAATCAGCTTGCGAGATTCCCAAGCGGTGAAGAGGTGGGCGGAGAGGAGTGGAGCGTGGTCAGAGAGGTGGATTTTGAGTTTTGCGGGCTCTCCGTGTTGATACCTGATGTTCTAATGTAGTCTCCCTGCCTTCTGCTAGCGCCCGGGCAACTTTCGTGCCATTTTTTCTCAATTTTGAATTTTTGATGAATATTTTTGAAAAATCCGCGATGCACTGAGGGCGCGAAAGGTGAAACGCGAAGTAGCGAGGGATCACTGTATATCTAGAAACGCATCGCTTCCCGGTCGCTTTTCCTCCCCCTTTCTTTTCTTTCGTCGCCATGACAGCTTTCCTTGGCCACTGAACAGATCTTTCTAGGTGTTGGAAGTGTTTTGTAGTCGACTATCACGACAAAATGCACCAAAAACAACCAGTGTCGACGTGCTCGCAATGGTAAACATGAGGACTGGGTCACATTCGTGACGTCACACGGAACTCCGGCTGCACTTCCGGATAATCGGCCGATTCGTAGGATTTTTCAGGGCGGGAAATTCAAAATCGCGATTTTCTCCAAGATTCCGGGATTGGTGGAGGGGGTGCCAATGATAAATTATCTTTATAATTGTATGTACTATCACCCAGTGCCATTCAATGCCGTTCACTTCAGTTCACATTTAACTGTGGTAAATTAGTGGTTTTAATCTTTATCAAGTTATGTTGTAATTGTCTTGGGATGTAATGTTTTGGGTAACGGGAGACATATGCAATTTCTATTGGGTTATGAATTGAAGACTGATCTAAACAGTGAGAATTATTTGGATTAATGGGATTAATATGAGAAGTGGAAGCAAAGAAGGGCTGGTTGGCAGACCCAGGAACTTTGGGGTGAGTTAACACACCAGATTTCAGTCACTGTACTAAAAAATGCTGAATGGAATAGAACAGATTGTCCCTTAGAACGCGTGCACCTAGTCTATTTGGATGGATGCCATCTGGCCTCATAAACGATGGGTGGTTCCAGAACAGGTTGAAATTGTCTATAAAACCAGTGTTCAAAGTAGGACATGTCAAACACAACAAGGTATTAAGGCTAAGAGTTCTGCTAAAATAATTGCAACCTCTTCTAAAAGGAGCAAGTGGCCCAGAAATAAACACACATCTGCCACAGTTCTTAGGAGTGGACAGAAGGCTCCTGAAGTCTCTCTTTATGATCTCAGATGCTTCATCTGTGATGTTGTTGCATCCAACATCCACAATAACAGTTTTAACATGAGGGTATTCATTTAATAGGTCAGGGGTAAGACCCTCAATGTCTGCTTCTCATGTTCCTCATTATTGAATAACCAACTACCAGCATCGTCTGGGGGGACTTTGTCGGTGGCTTCTGAAATGGTGGATAATTTTGCCATAGTTGTTGCTGCAGTGGTGGTGAGGTGCCGGTGCGGGAGAGATGCGGGGGGTTGCGCTCTCTTCTTTTTGGAGCTGGTGTAAAGTTTGGCACACCTATGGTAGTTTTGATCCAAGCCTTGCGGGTTTGGGCCGCTGCTGAAGGAGGAGGGGTGGCCATGGGAGGAAGATCAACGTCCAGGTGGGGGAAATCTTTCAGGGAAAGGATGTCAAATCTGTTTTCCAGCAAAAGGGGAAGGGAGGAGGCGCGGCCATGTCTGGTCAATCCCCGACATTTACTATTGGGCCCAACCATGGCCCAGGGCGTGCGCTGAGGCTGTGAAGAACCACCCGGGGCTTTGGGTTTAGCTCCGAGCTGAAGCCGGTGTTTGGTGCTGGAGTCCTGGATAGCTAAGGTGACCAGAGCAGGGGTGGAGGTGGATGGCGATATGCTAATTTCACCCAGGTAAGTAGCTGTCTCTGCTAGATGCGAGTCCATCGCTGATGCCAATGTCCGTCCAAAAATGACAATATCCATATGATTTTCAGCCTCCCAAATCTTATAGAGGTTAGAGAGTCTCAGTTCCAACTCAGAAACCTTCTTAGAAAGAGAAACACAGCTGACACAGGTGGGAGAGGGAGTCATGGCTTTCCAGGCCAGAAGTGGCTAGCTAGTTAGCTAAAACAGATAGGTTAGCCTAACCCAGTGAACAGCCCTGATTGGGGTCTGATTCACCTGTGAGTCAACATGGGCTATTGTATTTACTGAGCGAACACTAAGTAAAAAGTTAATATCAATAAAAGAGATAAAAATTTAAAATGAAGCTAATACAACTAGAAAAGCACTCGGAGAGTGCAGACTTCCGCCAAGCGCCACAATTCCCCACATACAGTGTTTGTGTGTACGTTTTCAGATTCCTTGACCATGAAAACATATGACTAGCAATTGGATTCACAATGATAGGATTAGTGGTTCAGTAGTTATTCACGAAAATGGCATTTTGCGTAATGGCGGTTAAGTGCCACAGTTCCCCCCATACAGTGTTTGTGTGTACGTTTTCAGATTCCTTGACTATGAAAACATATGACAAGCAATTGGATTGACAGTGATAGGATTAGTGGTTTAGTAGTTATTCACGAAAATGGCATTTTGCGTAATGGCGGTTTAGCGCCACAGTTCCCCCTATACAGTGTTTGTGTGTATGTTTTCCGATTCCTTGACCATGAAAACATATGACTAGCAATTGGATTCACAATGATAGGATTAATGGTTCAGTAGTTATTGACGAAAATGGCATTTTCCGTCATGGCGGTTTAGTGCTACAGTTCCCCACATACAGTGTTTGTGTGTACGTTTTCAGATTCCTTGACCATGAAAACATATGACAAGCAATTGGATTGACAATGATAGGATTAGTGGTTTAGTAGTTATTCACGGAAATGGCATTTTGCGTAATGGCGGTTTTCTTGTGGACAGTGATCCGGATCATCACCAAAATCTAATCATCTGTAGGATACCCCATTTCTGACAATCTGTGAAAATTTCATGAAAATCCATTCATAACTTTTTGAGTTATCTTGCTAACAAACAGACAAACAAACAGACAAACAGACAAACAGACAGACAAACCAATTGCGATGATCACATAACCTCCCCCTTTGGTGGAGGTAACAAACAAAAACAGACAAGATAACCAGTACGTGTAGAAGTGACTGAGTTTACAAACAGACGCAGACACATGCGCAGTTGCATTCAAAAATAACACAAGTGTTATTGAAACCTCCTCACCATTTATAAACCCATGTGGGGCCCAGTTGTGTTTAAAGTGGGTAAACAGATTATCTGCTCACCTGTACCACAGGAAAAGTCCGTGTGGGCAAACACAGATGGGGCCAACATGGAACCCGCGGACAACCCCCACATGGGACCCATAAGACAGCCCAGCCTAAACCTATTGTGGAGCCAATATGGGCATGCTGTCTGGGTAGTGGTGATGGACTTAACACATTAATGCAAAACCCCATTAGGACAGATCTATATCAGTCTACCAAACCACTTCTGAAGGTGGTCATGGACACATGATGACCACATTTAACAGGATTCAGTGTTGCCAGATGTCATGAGTCTGAGCACAGTGCTCAGGCTCTCAGTGTATTTCTGTGTATTTTGTCTATTACGATTATTTTGTCAGTACTGTTTGGTCTATTTTCTTTTCTGTGGCACGAACTCCCTCCTCATCTCCCCGGCACTCCCACCAGCTGCTCGCTTACCAGCCACCCCAGCTGCGAGCAGTTGGAAATTAGGTCCTGTCCGTTCACCGGTTCGCACCTGCCGCTTATTATTTCCCCCACTATATATAGACTGCCATTTCCCTCCATCATTGTGGCAGTCTCAGTTGTGTTCAGACTGGACTTCCCCTCTACGGACAGTGTCCCCCTCCTTTCCTCCAGAGTGTCCTCAGCTCTGGAGCATCATTTCTTGTGAGTTATTCTTCTTTTGCATTTTTGTGTGTTTTGCACTGTACTGGATTTTTCATTATTAAATGTCACTATTGCAGTTAAGCGCCTTGGTATGTCTTTCTGCCCCAGAGGGGTATACATGACAGTAGACTGCCGCCAAATTAGGACCCAGCTTCTGTAGTAGGGCATTTTCTCACTCTTTTTGTGTGTGTGTGGGTTTTTTTTTTGGAGCTCATTAGGGATACAGCAGGTGGCTGGGGCTACCCTATGCATCTGGGGTGGGGATGCTGCCGAGTTCTTATGGAAATAGATGGGCTAATCTCTACGGCATGCACATATTCCACCCCGGAGTACGCATTATGGCATTTGGATCTGGCGGAGGCAGCAGCTTGTCAATGCCCTCAGCAATCGGAACACGCTGAGGGACTTGAGAGGATCTCCCTTGTGGGAGCGCTATGACGCGACAACGGCAGAAGGGTGAGGAAGTCCCTGAAGAAGTCTGGGCTTGTGCCAAAGGGATTGTGCTCCTAGGGCTCCGCTGTTTCGCCAGTCCTCAACACCTGTTCCTGTTCCAACTAGGCCAGCTTCATCTCCACAAAGACGACGTCATTGCTGCAGCAAATAATTCTTCACCTACTTCTCTGTGTCTCCTCCATCTATCCCTGAGTGTTCACTGGTCCCAGATCTGCGCCGCCGGACAATGTAGGAGCCTGTCAGGCTGCAGGACCCAATTCCAGTGCCAACACGGAGCCGACCACCAGCTTCCACGCTGGACGAGCCAACAGCGTGGGTTATGTCGCCTGGGGCGACGGGGACTGCAACCACTTCACGCCTGCTGCAGAGGCCACTACAGTAGAGTCAGTGACTGAGCTGGACCTCCAGAGGACCGAGCCCAAAGTTACATCATCGCCCAGATTGACGGAATCCTGGACAGCAGTGGAGCTCGAGCTCCAGCAAGTGCTCTCCTTTGTTTTTCTTGTCTCAGTTTTGGAGAGGTCTTGCCTGGCTCTTGGTGAGGAGAGCCGGGCACAGCCGCCCGCTGTGCCTGCGCTCGCCTCACCGGGCTCCGCCGCTGCCGGTGACCCTGATCCTGCTTCTCTATGTGTTCTGTCTGAGCTTCCTCCCAGGGTCACTGGAGATGTTCCTTTACCACCAGATGTCTCTGGTGGTCCAGGCTCACGGCCCGATGTCACTTTGGGTCAAGCTTTCCCTGCAGTGGAGGTCGGCGGGGGTGCCCTATCCCAGGGCAGGTCCCTCGCTGGTGCAGCTTCGGCCCAGGCCAGATCCACCGTGTGTGCAGCTCCTCCTCTGCCCAAGGCCGTCATGTGGGTCCCTCTTTCCTTGTCTGGGTATCTGTGGGTGCTGCGCCCCAGACTGAAGCAAACGTGGGTGCTGCGTTCCAGCATGGACCTTCCTTTGATATTGCGCTCCAGCCTGGGGCCCACCATCTGTGCAGCATTGGCCCAGTCTGGGCTCACTGTTGGTGCACCATTGGCCCTGTCGGGGACCACCGTGGGTGCAACATTGGCCCAGTCGGGGCCCACTGTGGGTGCAGCGTTGGCCCTGTCCAGGCCAACCAAGGGTGCAGTTCCGCTCCTGCCTCGAGCCACCGAGGGTACAGCTATGCTCCAGCTCGGAGCTGCCATGGGTGCTGAAAAGCTCCAGCCCAGACCCACCGCGGGTGCTGCAGAGCTCCTGCCTGGAGCCACCATGGGTGCCGAAGAGCTCCGGCCCGGAGCCACCGCGGGTGCTGCAGAACTCCTGCCTGGAGCTGCCACAGGTGCTGCAGAACTCCTGCCTGGAGCCACCGTGGGTGCTGCAGAGCTGCGGCCCGGAGCCACCGCAGGCGCTGCAGAGCTCCAGCCTGGAACCACCACGGGTGCTACCATGCTCCAGCCCAGATCCACTGCAGGTGCAACATTGTCTCAGCCTAAGACCACCGAGGATGTTGTGGTCCCCCTCCCTCTGCCACCAGATACCGTCTTTGCCCCCCCCCCCCTTCGCCCCTTTATCCCTTCATTGGGCCTCCCCATGGGGGAGCAATCTCCTGGGTCACTCCTCCGGTCTTTTGTGGCTGAAGAACTCTGGCCGGCCGCCCGATAGACTGAGTTGCTGGGTTGGGTGGCCCATATTCTCCGGCAGGCGCCCCAACTCTTGCCACCTTGCCGTGTGGCTGGCCTGGGACTTTGGCCAGCTACCCGAGCTGCTTTGCTCCTTAGCCTAGGGGCCCAGGGGCTTAGCGCAGCGTGGGTGCGGGTCTTGAGCGGGCTCTATATTTTTTCCCTCCTGTCCTGTTCCCCCCACCTCCCTCCTGGGGTGGTTGTTGGTTGTATCTTTTCCTTTTTTTTGGGGGGGGGGGGCTTTGTCATGAATCTGAGCACAGTGCTAAGACTCTCAATTTATTCCTGTGTATTTGGTATATTATGATCATTTTGTCAGTTTCTGTAATGTTTGGTCTATTCTCTGTTCTGTGGAACAAGCTCCCTCCTCATCTCCCAGGTACACCCACCAGCTGCTCGCTGTCTGCTTCCCAGCCATCCCAGCTGCGAGCAGTTGGAAATAAGGTTCTGCCTGGTCACCGGTTTGCACCTGCCAGCCATTATTTCACCCACTATTTATAGACTGCCGTTTCCCTCCATCATTGTGGCAGTCTCAATTGTGTTCAGACTGGACTTCTCCTCTACGGACAGTCTCCCCCTTTCAATTCACTTCAATTCGGCTTTATTTATACTGCGCCACATCACAACAGAAGCCATCTCGTGGTGCCCCTCCTTTCCTCCAGAGTATCCTCCGCTCTGGAGCATCATTTCTTGGGAGTTATTCTTCGTTTGTATTTTTGTGTTTTTTTTGCACCATGCTGGATTTTTCGTTATTAAATTTAATTATTGCAGTTAAGCGCATGGATCTGTTTTTCTGCACTGGAGGGGCCTACATGACACCAGATATACAATAATTATCATATTTACATGAAAGTTTTAGAGCCTATACATTATATGTGAACCATGCTGGCAAAATGAGTCACTTTGATGAAATTATCAAAACTGAGTTAACATTTTTTTTTCCATATTCTGTATTGAAAGACCTTCAAAATTATATTTAATTTGGAAGAAGGGTGCAAAAACGGAGGATTTGTTTATATTTTTGCTAGGTTTGAAACTCGCGTCCTATCGGTTGGGAGTTACGTCTTCCGCAAAAACATATGTATTTTTAGAAAGCACGTTGTATAAGCTTTCCAATGATACCAGGAACTCATGGTTTTTTTTCCAGGACTTGCCGCTAGTAAACAAAGAAAGAGTTATGATTTATGGCTTCTCGTGCCTGAAGCTCGTAATGACGCGGTGTACATTCACACTCATTTTGCCAGCACAGGTCACATATGATCAATACTTTTTAAAAATGACAAATATACAATAGTTTTGGGATTTCCATTCACCCCCCCCCCAAAAAAAAAAAAAAAAAATAAAAATGATGTTTTGATGTACGTGAATGCCTACACATCACCAGAAAGTGAAGCCTGCTCACACCTGATCAGCTCATACCCAGCTGGCTCCTCCTCACTGACAGTCACATCAGCAGCGCTCAGCTCATATACACTACCGTTCAAAAGTTTGGGGTCACTTAGAAATTTCCTTATTTTTGAAAGAAAAGCATTGTTTTTTTCAATGAAGATAACTTTAAACTAATCAGAAATACACTCTAATATCTAATATACATTGCTAATGTGGTAAATGACTATTCTAGCTGCAAATGTCTGGGTTTTGGTGCAATATCTACATAGGTGTATAGAGGCCAATTTCCAGCAACTATCACTCCAGTGTTCTAATGGTACAGTGTGTTTGCTCATTGCGTCAGAAGGCTAATGGATGATTAGAAAACCCTTGTGCAATCATGTTAGCACAGCTGAAAACAGTTTAGCTGGTTAGAGAAGCTATAATATTGACCTTCCTTTGAGCAGGTTGAGTATCCGGAAAAATTATTATTTCAAATACAAATCATTATTTCTAACCTTGTCAATGTCTTGACTATATTTTCTATTCATTTTACAACTCATGGTGGTAAATAAGTGTGACTTTTCATGGAAAACACAAAATAATTGTCTGGGTGACCCCAAACTTTTGAACGGTAGTGTATGTTTGTGCAGCTTTACTGGCACCACAACAAGCTTAAACATATTGTCTGTTGCTCCAAATCAAACTTCCATTGCCCACTGTTTGTAACAAATGTGTTTTTTCCTTAAGTTATTGCAGTTCCATACACATAAAATAGCTTTATTTTTTTAAATGCACTGTCCTGTGATATCCCCCCCCCCCCCCCCCCAATGGATCGTCACCTTATCATGGTCGGGGGTTTGCGTGCCCCAGTGATCCCAGGAGCTATGTTGTCCGGGGCAATTTGCCTCTGATAGGGTCACTCAAGACAAACTGGTCCTGGGTGAAGGGCCAGACTAAGAATGATCCAACAGACTCTCATGATAAATTGTAGATCAAGGATTCAGTGTACCCCATCCGGTATGGAGTTACCGGGGCCCCACCCTGGAGCCAGGCCTGGGGGAGGGGCTCGATGGCTAGCGTCTGGTGGCCGGGTTTCCACCCATGGGACCCGGCCGGGCTCAGCCTGAAGGAGTTACATGGGTCTGCCTTCCAGTGGGCTCACCACCTGCAGGAGGGATCATGGGGGTCCGGTGCTATGTGGATTAGGTGACGGTCAAAGGCGGAGACCTTGGCAGACTGATCCCAAGCTTTCTAAACTGGTTTTTGGTATGTGGAATGTCACCTCTCTGGTGGGGAAGGAGCCTGAGCTTGTGTACGAGACTGAGAGATACCGGCTAGATATAGTCGGCCTCACCTCAACACACAGCTCCGGTTCCGGAACCATGGAGAGGGGCTGGAGCTTGGCCTTTTCTGGAGTTGCCCCGGGCGAGAGGCGATGAGCAGGGGTGGGTATTCTTTTATCCCCCCACCTTGCTGCCTCTATATTGGAGTTTTCCCCTGTGGATGAAAGGGTTGCTCCCCTGTGCCTTCGGGTTGGGAAACGGGTCCTGACCATCATTTGTGCCTATGCACCAAATGATGTTTCAGAGTACCCACCCTTTTTGGAGTCTGTGACTGGGGTGCTCCTCTTGGAGACTCCATTGTCCTACTGGGGGACTTGAATGCGCACGTGGGCAACGACAGTGAAACCTGGAGGGGGGTGATTGGGAGGAACGGCCTGCCCAATCTAAACCCGAGTGGTGTTCAGTTATTGGACTTCTGTGCTAACCACAGTTTGTCCATAACAAACACCATGTTCAAGCATAAGGGTGTCCATATGTGCACCTGGAACCAGGACACCCTAGGTCGCAGGTTGATGATTGATTTTATCATGTCATCAGACCTGTGACTGTATGTCTTGGACACTCGGGTAAAGAGAGGTGCAGAGCTGTCAACTGATCTTCACCTGGTGGTGAGTTGGATCCGATGGCAGGGGAGGAAGCCATTCAGACCTGTTAGACCCAAACGTATAGTGAGGGTGTGCTGGGAACGTCTGGCTGAGGCCCCTGTCTGGGAGGTCTTCAGATCCCACCTCCGGAAGAACTTCAACCACACTCCGAGGGAGTCTGGTGACATGAGTCTGAATGGGCCATGTTCTCCACTTCTGCTGTTGAAGCAGCGGCCCAGAGCTGCGGCCACAAGGTGGTCGGTGCATCTTGTGGTGGCAACCCCCGAACAAAGTGGTGGACAGCAGTGGTGAGGGGGGCCATTAAGCTGAAGAAGGAGTCCTATCAAGCTTGGTTGGCTTGTGGGACTCCCGAAGCAGCTGAGGTGTACCGGCAGGCCAAGCGGAGTGCAGCTCGGCTGGTTGCTGAAGCAAAAACACGGGTATGGGAGGAGTTCGGTGAGGCCATGGAACAAGACTTTCGGTTGGCCTCGAAGAGATTCTGGCAAACTGGCCGGCGGCTAAGGAGGGGAAAGCAGCTCCCTATCCACACTGTGCATGGTGCGGATGGGGCGCTGTTGACTTCGACTGGGGATATCGTCGGGCGGTGGAAGGAATACTTCGAGGATCTCCTCAATCCCACTGATACACCTTCCACAGAGGAAGCAGGGTTTGTGGACGAGGGGGATGACTCGCCTATCACAGGGGCTGAGGTCGCCAAGGTGGTTAAAAATCTCCTTGGTGGCCGGGCCCCGGGGGTGGATGAGATTCGCCCTGAGTGCCTCAAGGCCCTGGATGTTGTAGGGCTGTCATGGTTGACACGCCTCGGCAACATTGCGTGGAGGTCGGGGGCAGTGCCTTTGGCATGGCAAACCGGGGTGGTGGTTCTTCTCTTCAAAAAAGGGGACCGGAGGGTGTGCTCCAACTTTAGAGGGATCACACTCCTCAGCCTCCCTGGAAAGGTCTATGCCAAGGTACTGGAGAGGAGAGTCCAGCCGTTGATTGAACCTCTGATTCAGGAGGAGCAATATGGTTTTGGTCCTGGCCGTGGCACATTGGACCATCTCTTTACCCTCTCAAGAATTCTCGAGGGTTCGTGGGAGTTTGCCCAACCAGTTTACATGTGTTTTGTGGACTTGGAGAAGGCATTTGACCGCATCCGAGAGGTTTCGCAGGTCCTTCCTACCAACGGCTGTCAGACTGTATAACCTAAGCAGGGCTGCTCGCAGAGATAGCAAAAAAGACGTAACAACCTAATAGTTTTTTGAATGCAAAAGATGCAATAGACTTACACAATGGTCCCCTCCGGCATACAACTAGGAAAATACTGGTCGCTATGGAGGGTGAGAATATGTATGGGCACATAATCATACCATGTAGGATAACTAAGTAGACGGTTGTGCTGTTTC
The DNA here is from genome assembly GCA_020510985.1 of Pholidichthys leucotaenia. Lineage (NCBI taxonomy): Eukaryota > Metazoa > Chordata > Actinopteri > Cichliformes > Pholidichthyidae > Pholidichthys > Pholidichthys leucotaenia. The sequence goes on along the minus strand of CM035836.1, from coordinate 82,545,388 downwards.
ATCCCATCTAGCAACAATGCTCTGCACTGTGTGTGTTTATGTATTTACATATTTATTCCATCTAGCTACAATGCTCCGCACTGGGTGTGTTTATATTTATATATCTATATATTTGTTCCATCTAGCTACAATGCTCCGCACTGTGTGTTTATATATCTATATATTATTCCATCTAGCTACATTGCTCCGCACTGTGTGTGTTTATATACTTACATATTTATTCCACCTAGCTGCAATGCTCCGTACTGTGGGTGTTTATATATCTACATATTTATTCCATCTAGCTACAATGCTCCACACTGTGTGTTTATATACTCAAATATTTATTCAATCCAGCTACAATGCTCTGCACTGTGTGTGTGTGTGTGTGTGTATATATATATATATATATATATATATATATATATATATATATACAGTATATATATATACACACTACCGTTCAAAAGTTTGGGGTCACCCAGACAATTATTTTGTGTTTTCCATGAAAAGTCACACTTATTTACCACCATGAGTTGTAAAATGAATAGAAAATATAGTCAAGACATTGACAAGGTTAGAAATAATGATTTGTATTTGAAATAATAATTTTTTCCTTCAAACTTTGCTTTCGTCAAAGAATCCTCCATTTGCAGCAATTACAGCATTGCACACCTAACATGATTGCACAAGGGTTTTCTAATCATCCATTAACCTTCTGATGCAATGAGCAAACACACTGTACCATTAGAACACTGGAGTGATAGTTGCTGGAAATGGGCCTCTATACACCTATCTAGATATTGCACCAAAAACCAGACATTTGCAGCTAGAATAGTCATTTACCACATTAGCAATGTATAGAGTGTATTTCTGATTAGTTTAAAGTTATCTTCATTGAAAAAAAGTGCTTTTCTTTCAAAAATAAGGAAATTTCTAAGTGACCCCAAACTTTTGAACGGTAGTGTATATATATATACTGTATATACTGTATATATACACACTACCGTCCAAAAGTTTGGGGTCACCCAGACAATTATTTTGTGTTTTCCATGAAAAGTCACACTTATTTACCACCATGAGTTGTAAAATGAATAGAAAATGTAGTTGAGACATTGACAAGGTTAGAAATAATGATTTGTATTTGAAATAATAATTTTTTCCAGATACTCAACCTGCTCAAAGGAAGGTCAGTTTTTTAGCTTCTCTAACCAGCTAAACTGTTTTCAGCTGTGCTAACATGATTGCACAAGGGTTTTCTAATCATCCATTAGCCTTCTGATGCAATGAGCAAACACAGTGTACCATTAGAACACTGGAGTGATAGTTGCTGGAAATGGGCCTCTATACACCTATGTAGATATTGCACCAAAAACCAGACATTTGCAGCTAGAACAGTCATTTACCACATTAGCAATGTATAGTAGATATTAGAGTGTATTTCTGATTAGTTTACTTTCAAAAATAAGGACATTTCTAAGTAACCCCAAACTTTTGAACAGTAGTGTATATATATATATATATATATATATATATATATATATATATATATATATATATATATATATATATATATATATATTTATAGTAATATGTACATATGTATATTAGCTGCTCTTGCTTTTTTTTCTTGCCTTCTGATTGTTGCTCTGAGTGTTGCTATCCCTGTGCTGTTGCAATCCTGGAATTTCCCCGTTGTGGGACTAATAAAGGCTTATCTTATCTTATTTTATCTTATCCCTCATGGTTTTTTGTGGGGGGTGCTTCGGGAGTATGGGGTATTGGGCTTGTTGTTACGAGCTATTCAGTCTCTGTACGACTGTTGTGAGAGTTTGGTTCGTATTGCCAACACTCGATTGGACTCTTTCCCAGTGAGAGATGGACTCCGCCAGGGCTGCCCTTTGTCACCGATCCTGTTCATAATTTTTATGGACAGGATTTCTAGGTGCAGCCAGGGAATGGAGGGTGTCATGCTTGGTGACCACAGGATCTCATCTCTGTTGTTTGCAGATGATGTTGTCCTGTTGGTGTCATCCAGCAATGACCTACAGGTCTTTCTGGGACGGTTTGCTGCTGAGTGTGAAGCGGCTGGGATGAGAATCAGCACCTCCAAGTCCGAGTCCATGGTTCTCAGCCGGAAAAAAGGTGGATTGTCCTCTCTGGGTTGGGGACAGGCTCCTGCCCCAAGTGGAGGAGTTTAAGTATCTTGGGGACTTATTTACGAATGAGGGGAAAAAGGAGCCAGAGATTGACAGACGGATCGGAGCAGCATCTGCAGTGATGCGGACATTGTACCGGTCTGTTGTGGTGAAGAGGGAGCTTAGTTCTAAGGCAAAACTGTCGATTTACCAGTCAATCTACGTTCCTACTCTCACCTATGGTCACGAGCTTTGGGTAATGACCGAAAGAACAAGACCGCGGATACAAGCGGCTGAAATGAGCTTTCTCCGTAGGATTGCTGAACTCACCCTCAGAGATAGGGTGAGGAGCTCAGTCATCCGGGAGAGGCTCAGAGTAGAACCGCTGCTCCTCCACATTGAAAGTTGTCAGTCGAGGTGGTATGGGCATCTGATACCTCCTGGAAGCCTCCCACTTGAGGTGTTTCAGGCACGTCCCACTGGGAGGAGACCCCGGGGCAGACCCAGGACTTGCTGGAGAGACTATGTCTCCCAGCTGGTCTGGGAACGCCTTGGCATCCTCTCTGAAGAGCTGGAGCAGGTGGCTGGGGAGAGGGAAGTCTGGACTTCTCTGCTTGAACTGCTGCCTCCGAGACCCGGACCTCCGGAAAAGCAGTAGAAGATGGATGGATGAATGGATGTCCTGTGATTTTTCAAGTTGTTTTAGTGCATACAATAGTTTGGGTCAAAATACCATCATTTTAAAGCAACACTACAATATTTCTTCATTTCCCATGTGGCAACACTGAAAGGAATGTAAATACCATTCCATTGCCAATCCACACACAAAAATTTCCACTACTAATCTATTGTGTTTATAGATTAAATAAAGTTATATGTGCAATTCAGCCTTAAACCACCTGTTTTTTGGGGGTTTTTTTTGTTTTTTTTTAGAGAGATATGAATAAAATTGTTATGACCCGAGCGCCGGCCTTGTCCGCGCTCGGGCTATGTATAGCTCGCTGCCGGCTTTGACAGCTGTGGGTTATATTCTGGCTTCAATGGGCTCTTATTGTGAAGGCGCTCGGTGGGGCTTCTGTCTGTCAAAGTCGGTCAGCTGTCTGTCATTACTGCTCGTTAGCGTTTTGCTTTATTAGGCATGCGCTGACGGCAGTTAGATTGCAGGAGTATCGTCAGATATCGTCTAAACCTCGTCAGCCATTCATCGTTCTGGTCACGCCAGGTTCGTGTGTATATTCTCGTGCTTTTGCTCATTCATGTCATGTCATGTTTAGACCGTAAGTGGCTGGGGTTAGCCTTACGGTCCCAAGATCTATGTTCAGTGTATCTTTGCCACAGTCATAGTCTTGCATGTGTGTCTTGTGTCTTGTAAATAAATCATCATCATTGCAAAACTCATCGGTGGACCCTTGGCGTCTTATGGTGATCCGCGAGGGCCACTGCATGACAAAAATAACCCTCAAAAATATGTAAAATTCCACTATATCTTACAGAAGATTCTTTTGGTAAAAAGTCTCCTGTGAGGGCAAATAATAGTTTTAAAACTGCTCTTGTCACAGGACTGAGCACGTGGTGTTCTGGGCTCAGGCTCTCAATTTATTTCTGACTATTTTCTGTATTTTTTCTAAGCCTTGTGGTGTTTTCCTGTGTTTTTGATTTCTGATGATTTATTGTTCTATTTATTGTGTCTTAGTGTTGTTATTGACATGTTTCAGGACCCAGGAGACAGACACTGACACAAGCAGATATGGACAATTATTCTTTATTGAATAGTGAGTGAGTGTAGTGCGTGTGTGAGTGCAAGTATAGATGTCTGGTCACTGGAGCTGAGCAGTTCTGTTGGCGACCTGGCAACCCTGGAACACACAAGCAGAAACAATTACAGCTGTTCAGCGGTAGCGGGTAATTGCAGATGGTGAAGCTTACTTGAATGTGCCACAGGTTGTGTTCTGCTGGCTCCGAGTGCCCATGCGACGTGGTGGTGATGGTGCCCGTAGTTGCGGGGGTGAGGAGGAACTCCGTGAGGGAGGAGGCGATGCCCTGTTAGCTGGGGAGGCTGGTCCGCTGCCAGGGAGGTCCACCTGTGCACAGGGGAAAAGGCTAGGAGACGATGAATGCAGAGATCTCTTACGTGAGCGATCCTGACGTGATGTTCTTGGCTTGGCGAGAAGTCGTGGTCTTGGCTCATTACCAGGCAGAGTAGACAGACGACTCCGTGCCGAGCCATCAGTGACATTGGCTTTTAAAGGCCACTGATTAGCACCTGCCGGTGTGCGCGCAGCTGGAGATGATGAGGCAGATGACGGCCCAGCGGCCGTCATGACAGTACTCCCCCCTCTAGCAGTGCCTCCAGGCACCTGCCAAATTCTACCTGGATTCGCCCAATGGAAGTCGCGGATCAACTGCTTATCCAGGATCAACGCTGGGCGAATCCAAGAATGATCCTCCGGTCCAAAACCCTCCCAGTCCACCAAATACTGAAGACCTTGACCCCGCCGGCGAACGTCCAGGATGGCAGTCACCCCCCAAGCTGGATGGCCATCTATCATCCTCGGGGGGGCAGGAGCCACGGGGGGCGGGCACAGAGGATCGGAGATGTAAGGCTTGACCTGGGAGACATGAAAGATGGGGCAGATGCGCATGGAAGGGGGGAGAGACAAATGCACAGACACAGGATTGACAATTCAAGAGATGGTGTAGGGACCGATGAAGCGCTTAGTGAGCTTGTGCTTCTCAGCCAGCACACCGATGTTCGGGGTACACAACCAAACCTTCTGACCCACCTTGTAGTCCGGAGCGGGCCTCCTGTGACGGTTGGCCACCTGGATGTTGCGCTGAGTGGTCTTCAGAAGGGCCCTGCGAGCGATGGACCAGACCCGCCGACAGCGCCTGATATGGGTCTGTACAGACGGGACCGCTACCTCCTTCTCCTCCTCCGGGAACAGTGGTGGATCAAACCCAAACGACGCCTTGAAGGGAGAGAAAACCGTAGAGACCATGGTGTTATGGGCGTACTCTATCCAAGGTAGATGCTTGCTCCAACAAGAAGAACAGGAGGAGATGACACAACGCAGCGCAGCCTCAAGTTCCTGGTTAGCCCGTTCACACTGGCCATTGCTCTGTGGATGATACCTAGAGGAGAGGCTGGCTGTGGCTCCCAGCGCTGTGCAGAACGCCTTCCAGACTTGGGAGATGAACTGTGGTCCCCGGTCTGATACTATGTCAGCAGGGATGCCGTGAAGACGGACCATATGCTGGACAAGGAGGTCTGTCGTTTCCTGAGCCGAAGGCAACCCCCAAAGGGGCACAAAATCGGCCGCCTTAGAAAAACGGTCCACAATAGTCAAAACCGTAGTAAAGTTATCTGAGGGGGGCAAGCCAGTCACAAAGTCCATGGCAACATGGGACCAGGGGCGAGAAGAAACGGGCAGAGGATGTAACAGGCCCACCGGGGGGGATGAAGTCGTTTTCCCAGTAACGCATTGAGCGCAAGCCCAGATATAACTTACAACGTCCTTCCGCAGCCCTGGCCACCAGAAGGTCCTCCGGAGAAGATCCACAGTCCGACCCACTCCCGGATGGCACGCCAGCTTGGAGGCGTGACCCCACTCAATCACTTGACCCCGAATGGAGCGTGGGACAAACAAGCGACCTGGGGGACACCCCCCCCTGCCCCGGATCTGGCTCCGTCTTCAGCGCTCTTCGGACTTTCTTAGAAATACCCCAGGACAGGGCGCCCACAACACAGGAGGGCGGTAGGATGGGTGCTTCCTGGTCTTCGGTGGATGGTGCATCGAACTTCCGCAAGAGGGCGTCCGGCTTACCGTTCTTGCTCCCCGGCCGATAGGTGATGGTAAAATTAAATCGGCCGAAGAAGAGAGACCAACGAGCCTGGCATGCGTTCAGACGCTTCGCCGTCGTAGAGAAGCTATAATATTGACCTTCCTTTGAGCAGGTTGAGTATCCGGAAAAATTATTATTTCAAATACAAATCATTATTTCTAACCTTGTCAATGTCTTGACTATATTTTCTATTCATTTTACAACTCATGGTGGTAAATAAGTGTGACTTTTCATGGAAAACACAAAATAATTGTCTGGGTGACCCCAAACTTTTGAACGGTAGTGTATGTTTGTGCAGCTTTACTGGCACCACAACAAGCTTAAACATATTGTCTGTTGCTCCAAATCAAACTTCCATTGCCCACTGTTTGTAACAAATGTGTTTTTTCCTTAAGTTATTGCAGTTCCATACACATAAAATAGCTTTATTTTTTTAAATGCACTGTCCTGTGATATCCCCCCCCCCCCCCCAATGGATCGTCACCTTATCATGGTCGGGGGTTTGCGTGCCCCAGTGATCCCAGGAGCTATGTTGTCCGGGGCAATTTGCCTCTGATAGGGTCACTCAAGACAAACTGGTCCTGGGTGAAGGGCCAGACTAAGAATGATCCAACAGACTCTCATGATAAATTGTAGATCAAGGATTCAGTGTACCCCATCCGGTATGGAGTTACCGGGGCCCCACCCTGGAGCCAGGCCTGGGGGAGGGGCTCGATGGCTAGCGTCTGGTGGCCGGGTTTCCACCCATGGGACCCGGCCGGGCTCAGCCTGAAGGAGTTACATGGGTCTGCCTTCCAGTGGGCTCACCACCTGCAGGAGGGATCATGGGGGTCCGGTGCTATGTGGATTAGGTGACGGTCAAAGGCGGAGACCTTGGCAGACTGATCCCAAGCTTTCTAAACTGGTTTTTGGTATGTGGAATGTCACCTCTCTGGTGGGGAAGGAGCCTGAGCTTGTGTACGAGACTGAGAGATACCGGCTAGATATAGTCGGCCTCACCTCAACACACAGCTCCGGTTCCGGAACCATGGAGAGGGGCTGGAGCTTGGCCTTTTCTGGAGTTGCCCCGGGCGAGAGGCGATGAGCAGGGGTGGGTATTCTTTTATCCCCCCACCTTGCTGCCTCTATATTGGAGTTTTCCCCTGTGGATGAAAGGGTTGCTCCCCTGTGCCTTCGGGTTGGGAAACGGGTCCTGACCATCATTTGTGCCTATGCACCAAATGATGTTTCAGAGTACCCACCCTTTTTGGAGTCTGTGACTGGGGTGCTCCTCTTGGAGACTCCATTGTCCTACTGGGGGACTTGAATGCGCACGTGGGCAACGACAGTGAAACCTGGAGGGGGGTGATTGGGAGGAACGGCCTGCCCAATCTAAACCCGAGTGGTGTTCAGTTATTGGACTTCTGTGCTAACCACAGTTTGTCCATAACAAACACCATGTTCAAGCATAAGGGTGTCCATATGTGCACCTGGAACCAGGACACCCTAGGTCGCAGGTTGATGATTGATTTTATCATGTCATCAGACCTGTGACTGTATGTCTTGGACACTCGGGTAAAGAGAGGTGCAGAGCTGTCAACTGATCTTCACCTGGTGGTGAGTTGGATCCGATGGCAGGGGAGGAAGCCATTCAGACCTGTTAGACCCAAACGTATAGTGAGGGTGTGCTGGGAACGTCTGGCTGAGGCCCCTGTCTGGGAGGTCTTCAGATCCCACCTCCGGAAGAACTTCAACCACACTCCGAGGGAGTCTGGTGACATGAGTCTGAATGGGCCATGTTCTCCACTTCTGCTGTTGAAGCAGCGGCCCAGAGCTGCGGCCACAAGGTGGTCGGTGCATCTTGTGGTGGCAACCCCCGAACAAAGTGGTGGACAGCAGTGGTGAGGGGGGCCATTAAGCTGAAGAAGGAGTCCTATCAAGCTTGGTTGGCTTGTGGGACTCCCGAAGCAGCTGAGGTGTACCGGCAGGCCAAGCGGAGTGCAGCTCGGCTGGTTGCTGAAGCAAAAACACGGGTATGGGAGGAGTTCGGTGAGGCCATGGAACAAGACTTTCGGTTGGCCTCGAAGAGATTCTGGCAAACTGGCCGGCGGCTAAGGAGGGGAAAGCAGCTCCCTATCCACACTGTGCATGGTGCGGATGGGGCGCTGTTGACTTCGACTGGGGATATCGTCGGGCGGTGGAAGGAATACTTCGAGGATCTCCTCAATCCCACTGATACACCTTCCACAGAGGAAGCAGGGTTTGTGGACGAGGGGGATGACTCGCCTATCACAGGGGCTGAGGTCGCCAAGGTGGTTAAAAATCTCCTTGGTGGCCGGGCCCCGGGGGTGGATGAGATTCGCCCTGAGTGCCTCAAGGCCCTGGATGTTGTAGGGCTGTCATGGTTGACACGCCTCGGCAACATTGCGTGGAGGTCGGGGGCAGTGCCTTTGGCATGGCAAACCGGGGTGGTGGTTCTTCTCTTCAAAAAAAGGGGACCGGAGGGTGTGCTCCAACTTTAGAGGGATCACACTCCTCAGCCTCCCTGGAAAGGTCTATGCCAAGGTACTGGAGAGGAGAGTCCAGCCGTTGATTGAACCTCTGATTCAGGAGGAGCAATATGGTTTTGGTCCTGGCCGTGGCACATTGGACCATCTCTTTACCCTCTCAAGAATTCTCGAGGGTTCGTGGGAGTTTGCCCAACCAGTTTACATGTGTTTTGTGGACTTGGAGAAGGCATTTGACCGCATCCGAGAGGTTTCGCAGGTCCTTCCTACCAACGGCTGTCAGACTGTATAACCTAAGCAGGGCTGCTCGCAGAGATAGCAAAAAAGACGTAACAACCTAATAGTTTTTTGAATGCAAAAGATGCAATAGACTTACACAATGGTCCCCTCCGGCATACAACTAGGAAAATACTGGTCGCTATGGAGGGTGAGAATATGTATGGGCACATAATCATACCATGTAGGATAACTAAGTAGACGGTTGTGCTGTTTCATCCCATCTAGCAACAATGCTCTGCACTGTGTGTGTTTATGTATTTACATATTTATTCCATCTAGCTACAATGCTCCGCACTGGGTGTGTTTATATTTATATATCTATATATTTGTTCCATCTAGCTACAATGCTCCGCACTGTGTGTTTATATATCTATATATTATTCCATCTAGCTACATTGCTCCGCACTGTGTGTGTTTATATACTTACATATTTATTCCACCTAGCTGCAATGCTCCGTACTGTGGGTGTTTATATATCTACATATTTATTCCATCTAGCTACAATGCTCCACACTGTGTGTTTATATACTCAAATATTTATTCAATCCAGCTACAATGCTCTGCACTGTGTGTGTGTGTGTGTGTGTATATATATATATATATATATATATATATATATATATATATATACAGTATATATATATACACACTACCGTTCAAAAGTTTGGGGTCACCCAGACAATTATTTTGTGTTTTCCATGAAAAGTCACACTTATTTACCACCATGAGTTGTAAAATGAATAGAAAATATAGTCAAGACATTGACAAGGTTAGAAATAATGATTTGTATTTGAAATAATAATTTTTTCCTTCAAACTTTGCTTTCGTCAAAGAATCCTCCATTTGCAGCAATTACAGCATTGCACACCTAACATGATTGCACAAGGGTTTTCTAATCATCCATTAACCTTCTGATGCAATGAGCAAACACACTGTACCATTAGAACACTGGAGTGATAGTTGCTGGAAATGGGCCTCTTTACACCTATCTAGATATTGCACCAAAAACCAGACATTTGCAGCTAGAATAGTCATTTACCACATTAGCAATGTATAGAGTGTATTTCTGATTAGTTTAAAGTTATCTTCATTGAAAAAAAGTGTTTTTCTTTCAAAAATAAGGAAATTTCTAAGTGACCCCAAACTTTTGAACGGTAGTGTATATATATATACTGTATATACTGTATATATACACACTACCGTTCAAAAGTTTGGGGTCACCCAGACAATTATTTTGTGTTTTCCATGAAAAGTCACACTTATTTACCACCATGAGTTGTAAAATGAATAGAAAATGTAGTTGAGACATTGACAAGGTTAGAAATAATGATTTGTATTTGAAATAATAATTTTTTCCAGATACTCAACCTGCTCAAAGGAAGGTCAGTTTTTTAGCTTCTCTAACCAGCTAAACTGTTTTCAGCTGTGCTAACATGATTGCACAAGGGTTTTCTAATCATCCATTAGCCTTCTGATGCAATGAGCAAACACAGTGTACCATTAGAACACTGGAGTGATAGTTGCTGGAAATGGGCCTCTATACACCTATGTAGATATTGCACCAAAAACCAGACATTTGCAGCTAGAACAGTCATTTACCACATTAGCAATGTATAGTAGATATTAGAGTGTATTTCTGATTAGTTTACTTTCAAAAATAAGGACATTTCTAAGTAACCCCAAACTTTTGAACAGTAGTGTATATATATATATATATATATATATATATATATATATATATATATATATATATATATATATATATATATATATATATATATATATATATTTATAGTAATATGTACATATGTATATTAGCTGCTCTTGCTTTTTTTTCTTGCCTTCTGATTGTTGCTCTGAGTGTTGCTATCCCTGTGCTGTTGCAATCCTGGAATTTCCCCGTTGTGGGACTAATAAAGGCTTATCTTATCTTATTTTATCTTATCCCTCATGGTTTTTTGTGGGGGGTGCTTCGGGAGTATGGGGTATTGGGCTTGTTGTTACGAGCTATTCAGTCTCTGTACGACTGTTGTGAGAGTTTGGTTCGTATTGCCAACACTCGATTGGACTCTTTCCCAGTGAGAGATGGACTCCGCCAGGGCTGCCCTTTGTCACCGATCCTGTTCATAATTTTTATGGACAGGATTTCTAGGTGCAGCCAGGGAATGGAGGGTGTCATGCTTGGTGACCACAGGATCTCATCTCTGTTGTTTGCAGATGATGTTGTCCTGTTGGTGTCATCCAGCAATGACCTACAGGTCTTTCTGGGACGGTTTGCTGCTGAGTGTGAAGCGGCTGGGATGAGAATCAGCACCTCCAAGTCCGAGTCCATGGTTCTCAGCCGGAAAAAAGGTGGATTGTCCTCTCTGGGTTGGGGACAGGCTCCTGCCCCAAGTGGAGGAGTTTAAGTATCTTGGGGACTTATTTACGAATGAGGGGAAAAAGGAGCCAGAGATTGACAGACGGATCGGAGCAGCATCTGCAGTGATGCGGACATTGTACCGGTCTGTTGTGGTGAAGAGGGAGCTTAGTTCTAAGGCAAAACTGTCGATTTACCAGTCAATCTACGTTCCTACTCTCACCTATGGTCACGAGCTTTGGGTAATGACCGAAAGAACAAGACCGCGGATACAAGCGGCTGAAATGAGCTTTCTCCGTAGGATTGCTGAACTCACCCTCAGAGATAGGGTGAGGAGCTCAGTCATCCGGGAGAGGCTCAGAGTAGAACCGCTGCTCCTCCACATTGAAAGTTGTCAGTCGAGGTGGTATGGGCATCTGATACCTCCTGGAAGCCTCCCACTTGAGGTGTTTCAGGCACGTCCCACTGGGAGGAGACCCCGGGGCAGACCCAGGACTTGCTGGAGAGACTATGTCTCCCAGCTGGTCTGGGAACGCCTTGGCATCCTCTCTGAAGAGCTGGAGCAGGTGGCTGGGGAGAGGGAAGTCTGGACTTCTCTGCTTGAACTGCTGCCTCCGAGACCCGGACCTCCGGAAAAGCAGTAGAAGATGGATGGATGAATGGATGTCCTGTGATTTTTCAAGTTGTTTTAGTGCATACAATAGTTTGGGTCAAAATACCATCATTTTAAAGCAACACTACAATATTTCTTCATTTCCCATGTGGCAACACTGAAAGGAATGTAAATACCATTCCATTGCCAATCCACACACAAAAATTTCCACTACTAATCTATTGTGTTTATAGATTAAATAAAGTTATATGTGCAATTCAGCCTTAAACCACCTGTTTTTTGGGGGGTTTTTTTGTTTTTTTTTAGAGAGATATGAATAAAATTGTTATGACCCGAGCGCCGGCCTTGTCCGCGCTCGGGCTATGTATAGCTCGCTGCCGGCTTTGACAGCTGTGGGTTATATTCTGGCTTCAATGGGCTCTTATTGTGAAGGCGCTCGGTGGGGCTTCTGTCTGTCAAAGTCGGTCAGCTGTCTGTCATTACTGCTCGTTAGCGTTTTGCTTTATTAGGCATGCGCTGACGGCAGTTAGATTGCAGGAGTATCGTCAGATATCGTCTAAACCTCGTCAGCCATTCATCGTTCTGGTCACGCCAGGTTCGTGTGTATATTCTCGTGCTTTTGCTCATTCATGTCATGTCATGTTTAGACCGTAAGTGGCTGGGGTTAGCCTTACGGTCCCAAGATCTATGTTCAGTGTATCTTTGCCACAGTCATAGTCTTGCATGTGTGTCTTGTGTCTTGTAAATAAATCATCATCATTGCAAAACTCATCGGTGGACCCTTGGCGTCTTATGGTGATCCGCGAGGGCCACTGCATGACAAAAATAACCCTCAAAAATATGTAAAATTCCACTATATCTTACAGAAGATTCTTTTGGTAAAAAGTCTCCTGTGAGGGCAAATAATAGTTTTAAAACTGCTCTTGTCACAGGACTGAGCACGTGGTGTTCTGGGCTCAGGCTCTCAATTTATTTCTGACTATTTTCTGTATTTTTTCTAAGCCTTGTGGTGTTTTCCTGTGTTTTTGATTTCTGATGATTTATTGTTCTATTTATTGTGTCTTAGTGTTGTTATTGACATGTTTCAGGACCCAGGAGACAGACACTGACACAAGCAGATATGGACAATTATTCTTTATTGAATAGTGAGTGAGTGTAGTGCGTGTGTGAGTGCAAGTATAGATGTCTGGTCACTGGAGCTGAGCAGTTCTGTTGGCGACCTGGCAACCCTGGAACACACAAGCAGAAACAATTACAGCTGTTCAGCGGTAGCGGGTAATTGCAGATGGTGAAGCTTACTTGAATGTGCCACAGGTTGTGTTCTGCTGGCTCCGAGTGCCCATGCGACGTGGTGGTGATGGTGCCCGTAGTTGCGGGGGTGAGGAGGAACTCCGTGAGGGAGGAGGCGATGCCCTGTTAGCTGGGGAGGCTGGTCCGCTGCCAGGGAGGTCCACCTGTGCACAGGGGAAAAGGCTAGGAGACGATGAATGCAGAGATCTCTTACGTGAGCGATCCTGACGTGATGTTCTTGGCTTGGCGAGAAGTCGTGGTCTTGGCTCATTACCAGGCAGAGTAGACAGACGACTCCGTGCCGAGCCATCAGTGACATTGGCTTTTAAAGGCCACTGATTAGCACCTGCCGGTGTGCGCGCAGCTGGAGATGATGAGGCAGATGACGGCCCAGCGGCCGTCATGACAGTACTCCCCCCTCTAGCAGTGCCTCCAGGCACCTGCCAAATTCTACCTGGATTCGCCCAATGGAAGTCGCGGATCAACTGCTTATCCAGGATCAACGCTGGGCGAATCCAAGAATGATCCTCCGGTCCAAAACCCTCCCAGTCCACCAAATACTGAAGACCTTGACCCCGCCGGCGAACGTCCAGGATGGCAGTCACCCCCCAAGCTGGATGGCCATCTATCATCCTCGGGGGGGCAGGAGCCACGGGGGGCGGGCACAGAGGATCGGAGATGTAAGGCTTGACCTGGGAGACATGAAAGATGGGGCAGATGCGCATGGAAGGGGGGAGAGACAAATGCACAGACACAGGATTGACAATTCAAGAGATGGTGTAGGGACCGATGAAGCGCTTAGTGAGCTTGTGCTTCTCAGCCAGCACACCGATGTTCGGGGTACACAACCAAACCTTCTGACCCACCTTGTAGTCCGGAGCGGGCCTCCTGTGACGGTTGGCCACCTGGATGTTGCGCTGAGTGGTCTTCAGAAGGGCCCTGCGAGCGATGGACCAGACCCGCCGACAGCGCCTGATATGGGTCTGTACAGACGGGACCGCTACCTCCTTCTCCTCCTCCGGGAACAGTGGTGGATCAAACCCAAACGACGCCTTGAAGGGAGAGAAAACCGTAGAGACCATGGTGTTATGGGCGTACTCTATCCAAGGTAGATGCTTGCTCCAACAAGAAGAACAGGAGGAGATGACACAACGCAGCGCAGCCTCAAGTTCCTGGTTAGCCCGTTCACACTGGCCATTGCTCTGTGGATGATACCTAGAGGAGAGGCTGGCTGTGGCTCCCAGCGCTGTGCAGAACGCCTTCCAGACTTGGGAGATGAACTGTGGTCCCCGGTCTGATACTATGTCAGCAGGGATGCCGTGAAGACGGACCATATGCTGGACAAGGAGGTCTGTCGTTTCCTGAGCCGAAGGCAACCCCCAAAGGGGCACAAAATCGGCCGCCTTAGAAAAACGGTCCACAATAGTCAAAACCGTAGTAAAGTTATCTGAGGGGGGCAAGCCAGTCACAAAGTCCATGGCAACATGGGACCAGGGGCGAGAAGAAACGGGCAGAGGATGTAACAGGCCCACCGGGGGGGATGAAGTCGTTTTCCCAGTAACGCATTGAGCGCAAGCCCAGATATAACTTACAACGTCCTTCCGCAGCCCTGGCCACCAGAAGGTCCTCCGGAGAAGATCCACAGTCCGACCCACTCCCGGATGGCACGCCAGCTTGGAGGCGTGACCCCACTCAATCACTTGACCCCGAATGGAGCGTGGGACAAACAAGCGACCTGGGGGACACCCCCCCCTGCCCCGGATCTGGCTCCGTCTTCAGCGCTCTTCGGACTTTCTTAGAAATACCCCAGGACAGGGCGCCCACAACACAGGAGGGCGGTAGGATGGGTGCTTCCTGGTCTTCGGTGGATGGTGCATCGAACTTCCGCAAGAGGGCGTCCGGCTTACCGTTCTTGCTCCCCGGCCGATAGGTGATGGTAAAATTAAATCGGCCGAAGAAGAGAGACCAACGAGCCTGGCATGCGTTCAGACGCTTCGCCGTCGTAGAGAAGCTATAATATTGACCTTCCTTTGAGCAGGTTGAGTATCCGGAAAAATTATTATTTCAAATACAAATCATTATTTCTAACCTTGTCAATGTCTTGACTATATTTTCTATTCATTTTACAACTCATGGTGGTAAATAAGTGTGACTTTTCATGGAAAACACAAAATAATTGTCTGGGTGACCCCAAACTTTTGAACGGTAGTGTATGTTTGTGCAGCTTTACTGGCACCACAACAAGCTTAAACATATTGTCTGTTGCTCCAAATCAAACTTCCATTGCCCACTGTTTGTAACAAATGTGTTTTTTCCTTAAGTTATTGCAGTTCCATACACATAAAATAGCTTTATTTTTTTAAATGCACTGTCCTGTGATATCCCCCCCCCCCCCCAATGGATCGTCACCTTATCATGGTCGGGGGTTTGCGTGCCCCAGTGATCCCAGGAGCTATGTTGTCCGGGGCAATTTGCCTCTGATAGGGTCACTCAAGACAAACTGGTCCTGGGTGAAGGGCCAGACTAAGAATGATCCAACAGACTCTCATGATAAATTGTAGATCAAGGATTCAGTGTACCCCATCCGGTATGGAGTTACCGGGGCCCCACCCTGGAGCCAGGCCTGGGGGAGGGGCTCGATGGCTAGCGTCTGGTGGCCGGGTTTCCACCCATGGGACCCGGCCGGGCTCAGCCTGAAGGAGTTACATGGGTCTGCCTTCCAGTGGGCTCACCACCTGCAGGAGGGATCATGGGGGTCCGGTGCTATGTGGATTAGGTGACGGTCAAAGGCGGAGACCTTGGCAGACTGATCCCAAGCTTTCTAAACTGGTTTTTGGTATGTGGAATGTCACCTCTCTGGTGGGGAAGGAGCCTGAGCTTGTGTACGAGACTGAGAGATACCGGCTAGATATAGTCGGCCTCACCTCAACACACAGCTCCGGTTCCGGAACCATGGAGAGGGGCTGGAGCTTGGCCTTTTCTGGAGTTGCCCCGGGCGAGAGGCGATGAGCAGGGGTGGGTATTCTTTTATCCCCCCACCTTGCTGCCTCTATATTGGAGTTTTCCCCTGTGGATGAAAGGGTTGCTCCCCTGTGCCTTCGGGTTGGGAAACGGGTCCTGACCATCATTTGTGCCTATGCACCAAATGATGTTTCAGAGTACCCACCCTTTTTGGAGTCTGTGACTGGGGTGCTCCTCTTGGAGACTCCATTGTCCTACTGGGGGACTTGAATGCGCACGTGGGCAACGACAGTGAAACCTGGAGGGGGGTGATTGGGAGGAACGGCCTGCCCAATCTAAACCCGAGTGGTGTTCAGTTATTGGACTTCTGTGCTAACCACAGTTTGTCCATAACAAACACCATGTTCAAGCATAAGGGTGTCCATATGTGCACCTGGAACCAGGACACCCTAGGTCGCAGGTTGATGATTGATTTTATCATGTCATCAGACCTGTGACTGTATGTCTTGGACACTCGGGTAAAGAGAGGTGCAGAGCTGTCAACTGATCTTCACCTGGTGGTGAGTTGGATCCGATGGCAGGGGAGGAAGCCATTCAGACCTGTTAGACCCAAACGTATAGTGAGGGTGTGCTGGGAACGTCTGGCTGAGGCCCCTGTCTGGGAGGTCTTCAGATCCCACCTCCGGAAGAACTTCAACCACACTCCGAGGGAGTCTGGTGACATGAGTCTGAATGGGCCATGTTCTCCACTTCTGCTGTTGAAGCAGCGGCCCAGAGCTGCGGCCACAAGGTGGTCGGTGCATCTTGTGGTGGCAACCCCCGAACAAAGTGGTGGACAGCAGTGGTGAGGGGGGCCATTAAGCTGAAGAAGGAGTCCTATCAAGCTTGGTTGGCTTGTGGGACTCCCGAAGCAGCTGAGGTGTACCGGCAGGCCAAGCGGAGTGCAGCTCGGCTGGTTGCTGAAGCAAAAACACGGGTATGGGAGGAGTTCGGTGAGGCCATGGAACAAGACTTTCGGTTGGCCTCGAAGAGATTCTGGCAAACTGGCCGGCGGCTAAGGAGGGGAAAGCAGCTCCCTATCCACACTGTGCATGGTGCGGATGGGGCGCTGTTGACTTCGACTGGGGATATCGTCGGGCGGTGGAAGGAATACTTCGAGGATCTCCTCAATCCCACTGATACACCTTCCACAGAGGAAGCAGGGTTTGTGGACGAGGGGGATGACTCGCCTATCACAGGGGCTGAGGTCGCCAAGGTGGTTAAAAATCTCCTTGGTGGCCGGGCCCCGGGGGTGGATGAGATTCGCCCTGAGTGCCTCAAGGCCCTGGATGTTGTAGGGCTGTCATGGTTGACACGCCTCGGCAACATTGCGTGGAGGTCGGGGGCAGTGCCTTTGGCATGGCAAACCGGGGTGGTGGTTCTTCTCTTCAAAAAAGGGGACCGGAGGGTGTGCTCCAACTTTAGAGGGATCACACTCCTCAGCCTCCCTGGAAAGGTCTATGCCAAGGTACTGGAGAGGAGAGTCCAGCCGTTGATTGAACCTCTGATTCAGGAGGAGCAATATGGTTTTGGTCCTGGCCGTGGCACATTGGACCATCTCTTTACCCTCTCAAGAATTCTCGAGGGTTCGTGGGAGTTTGCCCAACCAGTTTACATGTGTTTTGTGGACTTGGAGAAGGCATTTGACCGCATCCGAGAGGTTTCGCAGGTCCTTCCTACCAACGGCTGTCAGACTGTATAACCTAAGCAGGGCTGCTCGCAGAGATAGCAAAAAAGACGTAACAACCTAATAGTTTTTTGAATGCAAAAGATGCAATAGACTTACACAATGGTCCCCTCCGGCATACAACTAGGAAAATACTGGTCGCTATGGAGGGTGAGAATATGTATGGGCACATAATCATACCATGTAGGATAACTAAGTAGACGGTTGTGCTGTTTCATCCCATCTAGCAACAATGCTCTGCACTGTGTGTGTTTATGTATTTACATATTTATTCCATCTAGCTACAATGCTCCGCACTGGGTGTGTTTATATTTATATATCTATATATTTGTTCCATCTAGCTACAATGCTCCACACTGTGTGTTTATATACTCAAATATTTGTTCCATCTAGCTACAATGCTCCGCACTGTGTGTTTATATATCTATATATTATTCCATCTAGCTACATTGCTCCGCACTGTGTGTGTTTATATACTTACATATTTATTCCACCTAGCTGCAATGCTCCGTACTGTGGGTGTTTATATATCTACATATTTATTCCATCTAGCTACAATGCTCCACACTGTGTGTTTATATACTCAAATATTTATTCAATCCAGCTACAATGCTCTGCACTGTGTGTGTGTGTGTGTGTGTGTATATATATATATATATATATATATATATATATATATATATATATATATATATATATATACAGTATATATATATACACACTACCGTTCAAAAGTTTGGGGTCACCCAGACAATTATTTTGTGTTTTCCATGAAAAGTCACACTTATTTACCACCATGAGTTGTAAAATGAATAGAAAATATAGTCAAGACATTGACAAGGTTAGAAATAATGATTTGTATTTGAAATAATAATTTTTTCCTTCAAACTTTGCTTTCGTCAAAGAATCCTCCATTTGCAGCAATTACAGCATTGCACACCTAACATGATTGCACAAGGGTTTTCTAATCATCCATTAACCTTCTGATGCAATGAGCAAACACACTGTACCATTAGAACACTGGAGTGATAGTTGCTGGAAATGGGCCTCTATACACCTATCTAGATATTGCACCAAAAACCAGACATTTGCAGCTAGAATAGTCATTTACCACATTAGCAATGTATAGAGTGTATTTCTGATTAGTTTAAAGTTATCTTCATTGAAAAAAAGTGCTTTTCTTTCAAAAATAAGGAAATTTCTAAGTGACCCCAAACTTTTGAACGGTAGTGTATATATATATACTGTATATACTGTATATATACACACTACCGTCCAAAAGTTTGGGGTCACCCAGACAATTATTTTGTGTTTTCCATGAAAAGTCACACTTATTTACCACCATGAGTTGTAAAATGAATAGAAAATGTAGTTGAGACATTGACAAGGTTAGAAATAATGATTTGTATTTGAAATAATAATTTTTTCCAGATACTCAACCTGCTCAAAGGAAGGTCAGTTTTTTAGCTTCTCTAACCAGCTAAACTGTTTTCAGCTGTGCTAACATGATTGCACAAGGGTTTTCTAATCATCCATTAGCCTTCTGATGCAATGAGCAAACACAGTGTACCATTAGAACACTGGAGTGATAGTTGCTGGAAATGGGCCTCTATACACCTATGTAGATATTGCACCAAAACCCAGACATTTGCAGCTAGAACAGTCATTTACCACATTAGCAATGTATAGTAGATATTAGAGTGTATTTCTGATTAGTTTACTTTCAAAAATAAGGACATTTCTAAGTAACCCCAAACTTTTGAACAGTAGTGTATATATATATATATATATATATATATATATATATATATATATATATATATATATATATATATATATATATATATATATATATATATATATATAGTAATATGTACATATGTATATTAGCTGCTCTTGCTTTTTTTTCTTGCCTTCTGATTGTTGCTCTGAGTGTTGCTATCCCTGTGCTGTTGCAATCCTGGAATTTCCCCGTTGTGGGACTAATAAAGGCTTATCTTATCTTATTTTATCTTATCCCTCATGGTTTTTTGTGGGGGGTGCTTCGGGAGTATGGGGTATTGGGCTTGTTGTTACGAGCTATTCAGTCTCTGTACGACTGTTGTGAGAGTTTGGTTCGTATTGCCAACACTCGATTGGACTCTTTCCCAGTGAGAGATGGACTCCGCCAGGGCTGCCCTTTGTCACCGATCCTGTTCATAATTTTTATGGACAGGATTTCTAGGTGCAGCCAGGGAATGGAGGGTGTCATGCTTGGTGACCACAGGATCTCATCTCTGTTGTTTGCAGATGATGTTGTCCTGTTGGTGTCATCCAGCAATGACCTACAGGTCTTTCTGGGACGGTTTGCTGCTGAGTGTGAAGCGGCTGGGATGAGAATCAGCACCTCCAAGTCCGAGTCCATGGTTCTCAGCCGGAAAAAAGGTGGATTGTCCTCTCTGGGTTGGGGACAGGCTCCTGCCCCAAGTGGAGGAGTTTAAGTATCTTGGGGACTTATTTACGAATGAGGGGAAAAAGGAGCCAGAGATTGACAGACGGATCGGAGCAGCATCTGCAGTGATGCGGACATTGTACCGGTCTGTTGTGGTGAAGAGGGAGCTTAGTTCTAAGGCAAAACTGTCGATTTACCAGTCAATCTACGTTCCTACTCTCACCTATGGTCACGAGCTTTGGGTAATGACCGAAAGAACAAGACCGCGGATACAAGCGGCTGAAATGAGCTTTCTCCGTAGGATTGCTGAACTCACCCTCAGAGATAGGGTGAGGAGCTCAGTCATCCGGGAGAGGCTCAGAGTAGAACCGCTGCTCCTCCACATTGAAAGTTGTCAGTCGAGGTGGTATGGGCATCTGATACCTCCTGGAAGCCTCCCACTTGAGGTGTTTCAGGCACGTCCCACTGGGAGGAGACCCCGGGGCAGACCCAGGACTTGCTGGAGAGACTATGTCTCCCAGCTGGTCTGGGAACGCCTTGGCATCCTCTCTGAAGAGCTGGAGCAGGTGGCTGGGGAGAGGGAAGTCTGGACTTCTCTGCTTGAACTGCTGCCTCCGAGACCCGGACCTCCGGAAAAGCAGTAGAAGATGGATGGATGAATGGATGTCCTGTGATTTTTCAAGTTGTTTTAGTGCATACAATAGTTTGGGTCAAAATACCATCATTTTAAAGCAACACTACAATATTTCTTCATTTCCCATGTGGCAACACTGAAAGGAATGTAAATACCATTCCATTGCCAATCCACACACAAAAATTTCCACTACTAATCTATTGTGTTTATAGATTAAATAAAGTTATATGTGCAATTCAGCCTTAAACCACCTGTTTTTTGGGGGTTTTTTTTGTTTTTTTTTAGAGAGATATGAATAAAATTGTTATGACCCGAGCGCCGGCCTTGTCCGCGCTCGGGCTATGTATAGCTCGCTGCCGGCTTTGACAGCTGTGGGTTATATTCTGGCTTCAATGGGCTCTTATTGTGAAGGCGCTCGGTGGGGCTTCTGTCTGTCAAAGTCGGTCAGCTGTCTGTCATTACTGCTCGTTAGCGTTTTGCTTTATTAGGCATGCGCTGACGGCAGTTAGATTGCAGGAGTATCGTCAGATATCGTCTAAACCTCGTCAGCCATTCATCGTTCTGGTCACGCCAGGTTCGTGTGTATATTCTCGTGCTTTTGCTCATTCATGTCATGTCATGTTTAGACCGTAAGTGGCTGGGGTTAGCCTTACGGTCCCAAGATCTATGTTCAGTGTATCTTTGCCACAGTCATAGTCTTGCATGTGTGTCTTGTGTCTTGTAAATAAATCATCATCATTGCAAAACTCATCGGTGGACCCTTGGCGTCTTATGGTGATCCGCGAGGGCCACTGCATGACAAAAATAACCCTCAAAAATATGTAAAATTCCACTATATCTTACAGAAGATTCTTTTGGTAAAAAGTCTCCTGTGAGGGCAAATAATAGTTTTAAAACTGCTCTTGTCACAGGACTGAGCACGTGGTGTTCTGGGCTCAGGCTCTCAATTTATTTCTGACTATTTTCTGTATTTTTTCTAAGCCTTGTGGTGTTTTCCTGTGTTTTTGATTTCTGATGATTTATTGTTCTATTTATTGTGTCTTAGTGTTGTTATTGACATGTTTCAGGACCCAGGAGACAGACACTGACACAAGCAGATATGGACAATTATTCTTTATTGAATAGTGAGTGAGTGTAGTGCGTGTGTGAGTGCAAGTATAGATGTCTGGTCACTGGAGCTGAGCAGTTCTGTTGGCGACCTGGCAACCCTGGAACACACAAGCAGAAACAATTACAGCTGTTCAGCGGTAGCGGGTAATTGCAGATGGTGAAGCTTACTTGAATGTGCCACAGGTTGTGTTCTGCTGGCTCCGAGTGCCCATGCGACGTGGTGGTGATGGTGCCCGTAGTTGCGGGGGTGAGGAGGAACTCCGTGAGGGAGGAGGCGATGCCCTGTTAGCTGGGGAGGCTGGTCCGCTGCCAGGGAGGTCCACCTGTGCACAGGGGAAAAGGCTAGGAGACGATGAATGCAGAGATCTCTTACGTGAGCGATCCTGACGTGATGTTCTTGGCTTGGCGAGAAGTCGTGGTCTTGGCTCATTACCAGGCAGAGTAGACAGACGACTCCGTGCCGAGCCATCAGTGACATTGGCTTTTAAAGGCCACTGATTAGCACCTGCCGGTGTGCGCGCAGCTGGAGATGATGAGGCAGATGACGGCCCAGCGGCCGTCATGACAGTACTCCCCCCTCTAGCAGTGCCTCCAGGCACCTGCCAAATTCTACCTGGATTCGCCCAATGGAAGTCGCGGATCAACTGCTTATCCAGGATCAACGCTGGGCGAATCCAAGAATGATCCTCCGGTCCAAAACCCTCCCAGTCCACCAAATACTGAAGACCTTGACCCCGCCGGCGAACGTCCAGGATGGCAGTCACCCCCCAAGCTGGATGGCCATCTATCATCCTCGGGGGGGCAGGAGCCACGGGGGGCGGGCACAGAGGATCGGAGATGTAAGGCTTGACCTGGGAGACATGAAAGATGGGGCAGATGCGCATGGAAGGGGGGAGAGACAAATGCATAGACACAGGATTGACAATTCAAGAGATGGTGTAGGGACCGATGAAGCGCTTAGTGAGCTTGTGCTTCTCAGCCAGCACACCGATGTTCGGGGTACACAACCAAACCTTCTGACCCACCTTGTAGTCCGGAGCGGGCCTCCTGTGACGGTTGGCCACCTGGATGTTGCGCTGAGTGGTCTTCAGAAGGGCCCTGCGAGCGATGGACCAGACCCGCCGACAGCGCCTGATATGGGTCTGTACAGACGGGACCGCTACCTCCTTCTCCTCCTCCGGGAACAGTGGTGGATCAAACCCAAACGACGCCTTGAAGGGAGAGAAAACCGTAGAGACCATGGTGTTATGGGCGTACTCTATCCAAGGTAGATGCTTGCTCCAACAAGAAGAACAGGAGGAGATGACACAACGCAGCGCAGCCTCAAGTTCCTGGTTAGCCCGTTCACACTGGCCATTGCTCTGTGGATGATACCTAGAGGAGAGGCTGGCTGTGGCTCCCAGCGCTGTGCAGAACGCCTTCCAGACTTGGGAGATGAACTGTGGTCCCCGGTCTGATACTATGTCAGCAGGGATGCCGTGAAGACGGACCATATGCTGGACAAGGAGGTCTGTCGTTTCCTGAGCCGAAGGCAACCCCCAAAGGGGCACAAAATCGGCCGCCTTAGAAAAACGGTCCACAATAGTCAAAACCGTAGTAAAGTTATCTGAGGGGGGCAAGCCAGTCACAAAGTCCATGGCAACATGGGACCAGGGGCGAGAAGAAACGGGCAGAGGATGTAACAGGCCCACCGGGGGGGATGAAGTCGTTTTCCCAGTAACGCATTGAGCGCAAGCCCAGATATAACTTACAACGTCCTTCTGCAGCCCTGGCCACCAGAAGGTCCTCCGGAGAAGATCCACAGTCCGACCCACTCCCGGATGGCACGCCAGCTTGGAGGCGTGACCCCACTCAATCACTTGACCCCGAATGGAGCGTGGGACAAACAAGCGACCTGGGGGACACCCCCCCCTGCCCCGGATCTGGCTCCGTCTTCAGCGCTCTTCGGACTTTCTTAGAAATACCCCAGGACAGGGCGCCCACAACACAGGAGGGCGGTAGGATGGGTGCTTCCTGGTCTTCGGTGGATGGTGCATCGAACTTCCGCAAGAGGGCGTCCGGCTTACCGTTCTTGCTCCCCGGCCGATAGGTGATGGTAAAATTAAATCGGCCGAAGAAGAGAGACCAACGAGCCTGGCATGCGTTCAGACGCTTCGCTGTCCTGAGGTACTCCAGGTTGCGGTGGTCAGTCCATACGACGAACGGCTGAGCAGCCCCCTCCAGCCAGTGTCTCCATTCCTCCAAAGCGAGCTTCACTGCCAACAGCTCCCTGTCTCCTATGCTATAATTCCTCTCCGCCGGTGACAGGCGATGAGAGAAACAGGCGCATGGCTGGATCTTGCCGTCCTCTGGAGAACGTTGGGAGAGCACCGCCCCCACCCCCGAATCCGAAGCGTCCACCTTCACCAAGCACTGTAGATTTGGGTCCACCTGGGTTAGTACACGGGCCGAAGCAAACTCCTCCTTGAGTTTTCCAAACGCCCTGGCCGCCTCCTCACTCCAGCAAAAAAGGGTCTTTGGGGAGGTGAGCGCAGTCAAGGGGCGAGCAATATTCCCGAAATTGGGCACAAACCGACGATAGAAGTTAGCGAAGCCCAGGAACCCCTGTAGCTGCTTCCTGGAGGTCGGTGTGGGCCAGTCCACTACCGCCTTAACCTTGGCCGGGTCGGGGAGCACCTGATTCCAAGCAATGATGAACCAAAGGAAGGAGGTCTGGTCAGTGTGAACCTCACATTTTTTCTGCCTTGACGAACAGTTGATTCTCCAGGAGGCGCTGCAACACTCTTCGAACGTGCACCTGGTGCTCTTCCAATGTGCGAGAGAAGATCAATATATCGTCTAGGTCAGGGGTGTCCAACCATGTGCCATGGAGAGCCAAGACCCTGCAGGTTTTCTCTTCTACCCAGTCTCTTCAGCAGGTGTTTTCACTTATCAGCAATCAGTGGGAAGAAGTTCACTGAAATCTGCTGTTGAAGACACTGGTTGGAGGTAAAACCTGCAGGGTCTTGGCTCTCCATGGCACATGGTTGGACACCCCTGGTCTAGGTACACGAACACAAACGAGTTAAGGAAGTCCTGAAGAACATCATTTATTAGCCGCTGGAAGATGGCCAGAGCGTTGGTTAACCCAAACGGCATCACCAAATACTCGAAATGTCCGCTTGGGGTCCGGAAAGCCGTCTTCCACTTGTCACCTGCTCTGATGCGCACCAGGTGATAGGCATTCCTGAGATCCAGCTTGGTAAACCAGGACGCCCCCTGGAGGGAGTCAAAGGCGGTGTTCATCAAAGGCAGAGTATACTTGTCCTCGATCGTGATCTCGTTAAGACCCCGGAAGTCAATGCAGGGGCGTAATGAGCCATCCTTCTTCCCAACGAAGAAGAAACTGGCACCCACGGCCAAGGACGACGGGCGGATGATACCAGAGGCCAGGGATTCTTTGATGTAAGTGTCCATGGCCTCACGCTCCAGGGCTGATAGGCTGTACAGGCGGCTAGCAGGAAGAGGGGCCCCAGACTTCAGATTTATAGCACAGTCATACGGCCGATGGGGGGGTAGAGACAACACCCGTGACTTGCTGAATACTAACCCCAGGTCATGGTAAACCTCTGGTACCTTGGACAGATCCAGGGGTGACGTCGAGGGTGGAGGTACCTTGACTGATGGGGCACACGCCGCAGATTGGAGACAGGCACTCAGACAGAATGTACTCCATGCTGTAATACTCCCAGCTTGCCAGTCAATGGTGGGGTTGTGAAGCCGAAGCCAGGGGTACCCCAGGATGACGAGCGAGGATGAGGCGGGCAGGATCAGAAACCTAATCTCCTCCCTGTGATTGCCTGAGACAATCACGGAAACAGGGGCCGTCTGATGGGAAACGGTGGTCAGTGATGCCTTGGACAGGGTGATGAGATTGACGGGGGGATCCAGAGGCTGACAGCTGAGGCCCATCCGGGTTGCCAGGTCTCTGGAAACAAAGTTTTGCTCAGCTCCAGAGTCAACTAAAGCCAGCGTGGAATGTTCTGTATGTTTGTAAATTAGTCTGATGGGTATGCGGAAACTAGTGAGGGGTTCTTCTAAGTTCTTGTCCGTGAATCCCCCTACTGCGATCCAAAGACCTCCCCTTTTAACCGACTAGGACATTCAAATACCCCATGAGACCCCTTCCCACAATAGAAGTAAAGGCCCAGATCCCTGCGGCGCTGGCTCTCAGCCGCTGACACTTTAGATTGCCCTATTACCATAGCCTCTTGATCCGGAAGTTCCTCTGACGCAGGTACTTGACCAGGCGATAAGCCTGCAGGGGTTGAGGCTCTAGCGGCCGGGGGAAACGTCTGGTGTCCCTCCAGACGATCCAGCCGGCTATTAATTTGAGTCATTTGATTCAGAATAACTGTCTGTTGGTGTGAAATCATATCTACCCGAGCGCTAAGAGTGTTTAGTCTGCGCGACAGCGCACTGTCTGCTGGGTCAACTTGACGGAGTCGTACTGACATGTTTCAGGACCCAGGAGACAGACGCTGACACGAGCAGATGTGGACAATTATTCTTTATTGAATAGTGAGTGAGTGTAATGCATGTGTGAGTGCAAGTATAGATGTCTGGTCACTGGAGCTGAGCAGTTCTGATGGCAACCTGGCAACCCTGGAACACACAAGCAGAAACAATTACAGCTGTTCAGCGGTAGCGGGTAATTGCAGATGGTGAAGCTTACTTGAATGTGCCACAGGTTGTGTTCTGCTGGCTCCGAGTGCCCATGCGACATGGTGGTGATGGTGCCCGTAGTTGCGGGGGTGAGGAGGAACTCCGTGAGGGAGGAGGCGATGCCCCGTTAGCTGGGAAGGCTGGTCCGCCGCCAGGGAGGTCCACCTGTGCACAGGGGAAAAGGCTAGGAGATGATGAATGCAGAGATCTCTTACGTGAGCGATCCTGACGTGATGTTCTTGGCTTGGTGAGAGGTCGTGGTCATGGCTCATTACCAGGCAGAGTAGACAGACGACTCCGTGCTGAGCCGTCAGTGACACTGGCTTTTAAAGGCCACTGATTAGCACCTGCCGGTGTGTGCGCAGCTGGAGATGATGAGGCAGATGACGGCCCAGCGGCCGTCGTGACAGTTATTATGTCATCTATTTATGTAGTTTATGATTGTTGGCCTTTTCTTGTGACAGTGTATTTATTCCTTCCCTTCCTGACATCCCCACTTTGTTATTTGTTCACTGCCTGCTCTCCTAGTCACCCCAGCTGCGAGTATTCTGTAATTAGGTCACCAGTCTGCTCATGTTCCCCGCACCTGCTTCCCATTGTGCATCTCATTCTTCACTATTTAAGCCTGCCTGTTCATTTTGTCCTTGCGGCAATATTGGTTACTCTTCTGGACATTTCCACTAAAATCATTTTCCTCATCTCCTCAAGAGCCTGGCGGCTCTGGAGTGATCCTCTGTAAATCGTTCTTGTTTTTGCATTTTGTATTCAGCACTATTTTTTGGACTGTATGTTATTTTTGTTAATAAATGTCACAAATACAATTCAGCACTTGGGTCTGTCTCTCTGACCCGTAGGGACGAACATGACAGCTCTCTTTTTCTTTCTATGCCCACAGGAAGAGAATGAAGGGGAGTGTCACAATCTGAGCACGGGGGGGGGGGGGGGGGGATGGGGGTCCACTGTGCTTTGTCGCTTTCTTGTATGATACTGTATTTTGGAGTTATTTTTCTGTGATGTTATTTCTAGTTTGTTCTCACAATTGTTTCTTTGTATCATTTATTTTCCTGTTTACATTCAGTGTAGTTTTATTTACATATTTGGGTTTAGTTGTCTTTATTTGTTTCCACTTTAATTTTGACAGCATCTTCTCTTTCTTTCTCTCTTAGGAGCTACAGTTGTAAGGGGCACTCCCTGGTTGTGTGCGGTGCTCCTGTCAAACTGTCAGCTCTGCTTCCTCTCTTCATGACTCACAGCTGATTATCATTTTCTCCCAGCCCACTCATGTCATTCACACCCGATACTATTTGTGTTTGATTGTTTCTAGCCTTATTCAAGGGCCATTATTTTAATTTCTCATTGCTAGAGTCTCAGTTATCATCTGAACCAGAATCCTGTGTCACGAGCTGAGCTCTGGAAATTCCCCAGGCTCAGTCTCGTGGCTTTTCTCTTTATTTTTATTTATTTGTTGTATTTTTTTGTACCTTTTGGTTTTTGTTATCCCTTCATGTTTTCTATTTTCCAGTTTATGTCTTAGTTCTTCTATTTTCTGATTCTGTATTATTGGTACCTATTTCTCAGTCGCACTTGTTTATAATTTATTCTACTTATTATTCTAGGTTGACAGCTGTCAGGGTATTTCCTGATTGATGCCCCAGTGGGCGTAGCCCTGTCTGCTGTCAGCCGGTGTCCTCTGATCTCATTACGTCTAGCTGATCTCAATTACAATCCATTGTCACCTTTTTGGCCGCTCATGTAAATCCACACCTGTCACTACTTATGTAATGGTTTTTTGACACTATTTAAGGACAGTTATTTTTCATTGTCATTTGTCACTGTCTTGACTCTGGTTTAACTTCTCCTCATCTTCACCAGAAACCTGCCTTGCTCAGGTGTGCAAATCTGTAAGTTTTTCCCCGTTGTTTGATTTTTTGTGCTATGAGTATCGTGTTAAAATTTTCGTTTATTGCTTTTTTCAATAAATTACCCAAACTCACAGTTCAGTGCATGGGTCTCATATTTCTGGCCATAAGAGCATTCTTGACATATTGGCCCTATTCTGGTGCGCTGTAAGTCTGCTTTGTATTTCTGTTTGTATTTTCTGTTTTGCACTGTTGGGATTTGTGTTCTGGTTAATAAATACCACAAACTGCAGTCCACCGTGTGGATCTATCCTCTATGCCCTGAAGGACGATTCATGACAGTAGACTCTAGCCAGTCAGAGACCCAGAGGCTGCAGTTTGTGGCATTTTTTGTTTCTCTCATCTGTGGTGAGCGATCTGTGGGAGTTGACGTGGCCAGATACTACCCAGCCAACTTTATTCACCAACGGCAGCAAAGGTAGACTTTTCCTTCTTCCTTCCCCCAGTTTTTGTTTTTTCACCTGGAGTTTGGTTATGTCTGCAGCCTTAGATTTTTCAGCTCTGGGGCTGAAGGAGGAGAAGTGTGTGGCGGCTACCTTCATTGCCAGTTTTGTCTCGGGGGCTAGAGCCTCTCGTTCTCCTGAGGAGGTTTGGAAGTTCATGGACGGTGCGGCCTGGGTGATTGAGGATCATCCCAGTCTCTTGAGCTACCCGGGCCTCACAGTTTTCCTCGCCTTGGTGGTCAACACACACCGCCAACTCTGTGGCCAGGCAGGGATCTTCCCTTCGTTGCCACCGGGGTTCAAGAAGAAGCGCATCCAGGGGTGGATGACTCGCTCGTCCTGTCCAGACCTGACTCCTCGTCTATTAATCAGACGGTCCCCGGAGATCCTGAATGGACACCGTCCAGCCCCAACAAAGTAGCCCCGCCTTCTCCTCCTGAACTGTGACCCACTCCATTGGCCGAGGAGCTGGAGGAACACAGGCGGGTCCAATTAATGGAGACAGAGCTCCTATTAGAACATAAACCATGGCTCCTCCCGTATCTCACCCAGGAGCTGGAGGAGGGTTCACTGGATCCTCTTCCACCTCGCCCTGAGCTGACGTCTTCACCTTCCGCTCTCTGCTGTCGCTCCGGGAGATCTCGCCAGAAGAATGCCTGCACCTCTCTGCAAGCAGTTCCTCCTCTGCCATGTCAAAAGGTTTCCACAGCAGCCTCCCCTTCTCGTCCGAGCTCCTTTACACTGCTGACAGTTCGGCCGCTTCATCCCCAGCTCAGCCCACCATTGAGTCTGCAGGGGCAGATACTCTACACTCTTCAGAGGGGCCCATTACCACTGCAGCCACTGAGATGGAAGACGTTGGGCCTGCTGCAGCAGAAACCATCATGCCCCGGGAATACAGACAAGTGAATTTTCATTCTCCATTACGTAAAAATGAATTATCTAGCCTGATATGTAAAAATGAATTATCTAGCCTGGTTTCCGGTGGTGGGGCTCAGCCGGTGCAGTCCGCTGAATCCTCACCGCCTGCTGCAGACATTAATTGTTCACTTGCTACCTCCGTGTTTCCTCCTCTCTCACCAGCCCCAGGATTAAGTCGCTGGATGATGGAGAAGCCTGAGGTCCTGGAAGGCCTGGTTCTAGCCCCGCAGCCATGCTCTTGACAGAGGGTGAGCGCTGACACCAAGCCAACGCCTGCGCTGATGGAAGAGCGGCCCCATGCTCCAGCTGAGAAGGATTCAGCACCAGCAGGGGAGCAACCTCCTGTCACCATGCAGGGCAAGCCACCTGCGTGGGTCACCTCACTAGGGGGTCTGAGGACTGAATCAACCACCATGCCTGTTGCTGGGACCACCGCAGCAGAGTCTGATCTGAAACTCAAGAGGGCTGGGCCCGAGGAGTCATCGTCTGGATTGACGGAGTCCTAGACGGTGGTGGAGCTTGAGCCCAGGCAAGTTCTCTCCTTTGCCTCTGTTGTCTCTCTTTTGGAGAAGTCTTGTCTGGCTTTCGGTGAGGACAGCTCAATGCAGCCGTCAGCTGCACCTGAGCTCACATCGCTGGGCTCCACTGCCGCTGGTGACCCTAACCCTATATCTTTGCATCTCTTGCCTCAGCTTTTCCCCAGGGTTGCCGAGGATATTCAAGATATGCCAGATGTCTCCGTGGGTCCAGATTCACCACCCAAGATCATCGTGGGTTCAGCTCCTCTCGCTGAGGTCTTTGTGGGCGCACCGTCCCAGCCCAGGATCTCCGAGAGTGCAGCCGTGGCCCAGGCCAGGCCCACCGAGGGTGCTACTTCCCTTCTAGTTGAGGTCATCGCGGGTGCTCTGTTCCAGCCCGGGGCATCCAAGGGTGCAGCATTTGCCCAGTCTGGGTTCTCCATGGGTGCAGTTTTGGCCCAGTCTAGGCCCACCGAGGGTGCAGCTCAGCTCCAGCCCGGAGCTATGGAGATTGCAGCTCTGCTCCAGCCCAGAGGCAACCGAGGGTGCAGATCCGTTCCAGCCCAGAGCAACCGACAGTGCAGCTTTGCTCCAGCTCAGAGCCACTGCAGGTGCAGCTTTGCTCAAGTCCGGAGTGACTGCGGGTGCAGCCTTGCTCCAGCCTGGAGCCACCACGGGTGCAGCCTTTATCAAGCCCGGATCCACCGCGGGTGAAGCGTTGCTCCAGTCCGGAGCCACTGCAGGTGCAGCTTTGCTCCAGCCCGGAGCCATCGCGGGTGCAGCATTGCTTCAGCCTTTAGCCACCGTGGGTGCAGCTTTGCTCCAGCCCGGAGCCACCGCGGGTGCAGCTTCGCTCCAGTCCAGAGCCTCCAAGGGTGCTACCTTGTCCCAATCCTGGACCACCGAGAGTGCTGCTGGTAAGTCAAAGGGCGTTGTGGTTCCCTCTCCTTCGCCAGACACCGTCGTGGTCACCTCTCCTCTGCCAGACACCGTCGTGGTTCTCTCTCCTCTGCCCGAGGCCATCACGGTTCCCGCTCCTCTGCGCGAGGCCATCATGGTTCCCTCTCCTCTTTCCAACGTCGTCGTGGTTCCTCCTCCTCCATCCTCCTCATCTCTGGTTGTCCAGGTTGGGCGGCCACCCCCTGGACCACCTTTCCTGTTTTGGTGGTTAAAGAACTCTGGCTGACCACCTGACAGACTGTGCTGTTGGGTTGGATGGTTCATACTCTCTGGCAGGCCACCCAACATGCACCACCTCACCATCTGCCAGGTCTGGGATTTTGGTCGGCAGCCAGAACTGTCTAGCTCTTTGGTCCAGGGGGCCTAGGTCCCTGGTTCTGCCTGGTGTGGATCCTGAGCATTTTTTTTTTTTGTTTTGTTTTCTCTTAGCCTGGGTTCTGCTGGGATGTGAGTCTAGGGAGTTCTTATTATTTTCTCTTGTTTGTTTTGGTCTCTCCGTACCTTGGTCCCCCTCCTCCTGCCCGAGGTGGAGTTGTTTTCTTGTCTTTTGTTGGGACGGGTTCTTAGTGTGGGTGGGTTCTTGTTCTCCTTTTGACGTTGCCTGGAGTGTCTGGTCTCCCCCACTTGGGGAGGGGGGTCTCTGTCACGATCTGAGCATGGGGGGGGGGGTGTTTCCACCATTCTTTGTCTCTTTTTTGTTTATTATTGTATTTTGGAATTATTTGTCTGTGATGTTATTTCTAGCTTGTTCTCACAATTGTTTCTTTGTATAATTTAATTTCCTGTTTACATTCAGTGTAGTTTTGTTTACATATTTGGGTTTAGTTGTCATTATTTGGTTCCACTTTTATTTTGCCAGTGTCTTCTCTTTCTTTCTCTCTAATGAGCTACAGTTAGGGGCACTCCCTGGTTGTGGGCGGTGATCCTATTAAACTGTCAGCTCCGCTTCCTCTCTTCATGACTCACAGCTGATTGTCATTTTCTCCCAGCGGGTATAATTTGTGTTTTATTCTTTCTAGCCTTATTTAAGGGCCCTTAGTTTCATTTCTCATTGCTAGAGTCTCAGTTATCATCTCCACTAGAATCCTGGCCCTATTCTAGTGCGCTGTAAGCCTGCTTTGTAATTCTGTTTGGATTTTCTGTTTTGCACTGTTTGGGATTTGTGTTGTGGTTAATAAATACCACAAACTGCAGTCAAGCGTGTGGATCTCTCCCTTAATCTCTGTGGATTTCTGCCCTGAAAGGCAATTCATGACAGGGAGCAGTTCCCACATGTTCTTATACCTGCACAGACACAGCCTCTTCTCCATTTTAAGTTTCACTTTCACTTACTCATTACAACAGACATTAACAAACAAAAGACCCCTGCACCTTTGTCTGTATTTGGATCTCCTTAGGGTTTGTAAAACACTGCCAAACTATGGTGGCTGGGAAGTCCAAAACACATTTAAAAAATGTAAAACACTTTTACCTTCTCTGAAACCAATTTACAATTTGGAAAAGATTTTTTACATATCATAACACAAAATTACATTTACAAAAACAAATTTACAAGTCCCAAAACTAATTTACATTTCAGCAAACAAATTAACAAGCTGCAAAACACTTTTACAAATGCCGAAACAAATTTACAAATCCTGAAACAAATTTACAAGTAATTACAACCGGAAGGGGAGCGTACAAGTGGTTAACCCTGAAGTGATAACGTGAGTGGTCAATTCGAGATAGAAAAAGAACAGGGAGTAGAAGGGATTCGGGTTATTGTTGTTAATACGGTTTATGGTGATTAATGGACAGTGACCGAGTCATGTTTTGCCTATTTTGTGGACAACAACAGTTAATGTGGTTTTGTTCTTGGTGTGGTCGGTCTCTACAATGTTTAAGTGACATTGTCAAGACGGAAAGACTGGGTTTACTGCAGCAGTGCATACAATATTTTAATGACGGTCACTCATACGCTGTAATCATAGACATGATGTCATGTTTACACAGTGTACACATCAGCTTGAGGTCTCTGAAAAGCAAACTGAATGAAGCCGGGTTATACTGCAGAAATGATTATGCCTCTACAAACCCCATAATAAGGGCAATCCGATTGGAACTTTGTGGACCTGGACAAGTGTTTGGCTACCGCACGATGTGTCAGGCACTCAAACAAAAGTACATTGTTCATTTTCAGAAAGGGAAGGTAAGTCGACTTCATAAAGCAATTTAATATTTATGAACCTGAGGTGATATGGGGGGGGGGGACCTCTTGTTAATCTGTACAGGGAAAACATTGCCCCCCAAACCTGGAAAAAGAGAATCGTCCCCCAATATCAACAACTTTACTATATCATGTTACATAACAGAATAACTTCACTTTGATTGACTGATTCTAAGCAGAACGGCAAAAAACTTTCTCACACTGGTTTCCAGTTTTTTTTCTCTTATAAATCTGCAACTGCAATTTTTCTTTTCTCTAAGAAATTTGCACATTTTTTTCCTCATAAATCTGCAAATTTGTTCTTATAAATTCGGGACTTTTCTCAAATTTGCTATATTTTTCTCATTTATTTTTTTTTCTTGTAAATGTGCAATTTTTTGTGTAAACTTGAAGTTTTTTCCTGTAAATTTTCACAATTTTTTCTCATTAATTTGCAGTACTCATCTGGATAAATTTTTATTGTGTAACTAATGGTAATTTGAGACTTTTAAATTTTTAAATTGGCATCTTTTGTCATAATATTTTGTAGCTTTATTCTTGCAAATTTGTACACAATTTACATTTATACATTTGTACCCTAAATTGGTGAATGCCCCCCCACCAAAAATATTGCTGACTGATACCTTTGATGTCATTCTTCAAACGTGTATATGCTTAAAAGTAAAAAAACAAAAACAAAACACAAAACAAACAAAAAAAAACACTTCTATAGGTGTCAGTTCTGGATGTAGCTATTTGCAGACCTTAGAGATGCTGGGTACTTCAATAAGAGTCACGAGCATCAGTGTCTATTGAGATAGTGCTTTGGTGATGTTGTTCAGAAGGACTTGGATGAGTGTGTGAGACTGTGGAACAGTCACAGGATTCGCCCTTCCAGAACAGCATCATGTCCAGGAGACGTGCCCAATGAACTCTACTACTTACCACACAGCTAATACATTGGATGATAGATTAATGTTCATGTTATTTTCAACTTAAATTTAAACAAATACAATTATGTCTTCTGGTTTACATAGGTTTGGCTCCAGAGACTGTGAATTTAAAATTAACAGCTTCCTTCCACAAGCTGTTAGGATGCTGAACAGTTGATCCGGAATCTTTCATACATACTACTGCACCTTATGGACATTATGTATATTATATGCATATTATAGTTCTAGTTAGTTTGAAGTATGTCTCAGGGAGGTGTGAATGGCTGTGTTGGGGGTGGGGGGTGAGGGTGTGTGTGTGTCTTAAATTATGTTCTTTTTACTCATATGGATGCCTAGAGAAACACAATTTCATCTTGCCTGCACTACAGTTGTATGTACAGCAACATGACAATAAAGGTTGATTTGATTTTGATTTTGATTTGATTGAACAGATTGAATTGGATGGCTTTCCTGAGGCTCGCTTGTCAGTAAGTCCTTGTGGGGACCCAAACTTGCAGGAGTACTTGGACTTTGCCTTGGAGCACGATCGATTACAGAAGCCAGAGGACTGGCAGTGCCAGCAAGTGAATGAGTCTGTTACCCACAGATTCATTATTTTAAACTGGGAAATAATTAATAAAAAATAAAAGTAAAGTAATGAGCTTTTATTGCATATTTGGATTATGCAAGTGCACATTTAGATGTGCCTTTATCAGCAACAACAAAGAAAAACCCTTTTCAGAGTCTGGGCTCTAGGGGTCATTCAGTCACATGGCTTTGAAACAGCCAAATCCTGGACTATTTTGAATTCTGAAGTCCATCTGTATGAATCTAGGAGTGGTAATTTCAATGAGTTTGAACATGTATTTGCCATTGGGAATAAAGAGTAATTCAGGAACTGTATTCGTGGCGATGGTTCCAAGCCAGATGGGGGAAATGAAGTCAGCCCAGTGGCAAACATGAAAACATCCTCCACAGACACAGCAGCCTGGCCCGCTGCAAAAAAAACTAGAAAAGCACTCGGAGAGCGCAGACCTCCGCCAAGCGGCACAGTTCCCCCCATACAGTGTTTGTGTGTACGTTTTCAGATTCCCTGAGCATGAAAAGATATGACTAGCAATTGGATTCACAATGATTTGTTTATTTGACATGGACAGTGCAATAAACAGACAATTAATGAATGACAATCAATGTGATAGTGATAGGATTAGTGGTTCAGTAGTGTAAAATGGGGCTATAAGGGACGACGGGTTAATAAGGGACACTTTTCTGGGAAATGTTTTAAATGTAATTGTGCTTTTTTTATTTTGAGCAGGACGCTAAGTTGTGTTGTTATTGTCAAATATCCATGAATCCTTCATCAAATCTAGGTGGAAGCAAAATTAAAAAAGCAGAATTACATTTAGAAAAGTGTCCCATATTACCCCGCCGTCCCTTATAGCCCCGTTTTACGGTTGTAAAAGCATTGCCTCCTTGGCGGAGGTAATAAACTGAAGTGTTGGTGTGTCCATCTCCTCCACTGACGGATGCAGATTGGTTAGACAGGTTGCCGTGGGTTTTATATTATACTGGGGTTGCGCTCCGCGGCAAAACAGAATTTAGAGTCTTCCCCGGCAGAGAGGTCGTTTTTACGCAGCGCCTATAGCTGGGCGGGGAATTTGTGGCAAATAATCGGGCGGCGGACAGGTGGCCGTGTCAGGTTTTGCAGCGTGGCGCAAAAACAGGCACGCTGGTGGGCCCAGGCCAGCAGTGTTTTCCGTGTGCTTTTGTGCCTAAAACGTTGAAGAACGCGGAGTTTGTGTTGGTCAGACACGACGACCAGCGCCCTCCATTGCGCCTGCGCACATGTTGAAAATGGCCGTATGTCACAGTGTGGAAAAATGCTTTAAAAAATTCCTGTATGCAGACGGTGATGCGGATCATCCCCAAAATTTAATCAGTTCTTCCTTGTACCATTTCCAACAACGCCTGAAAGTTTCATTGAAATCCGTCCAAAAGTTTTTGAGTTATCTTGCTAACCAATAGACAAACAGACAGACAGACAGACAAACAGACAAACCCCGGCAAAAACATTACCTCCTCCTGGCCTTTCGGCCTGGCGGAGGTAAATATTCAGATACATACACCATGGTAATGTGGTTTCCCAAGTAGTTACAAAAAAATTACAAGCCTTCACAATCAAGGAGATCGTCTGCCCAGTAGGCCAAAGTTTGACTCTTTTAGTCTCCTGTTACTCCCTGAATGACTGAGGTCAGGTGTGAAGAGTCATTCAAGTTCAAAGCCAGTGAGTCGCTTTTCAGAGTGGCACAGAACAGGAGTGTGCCAAGTAGGCTGTTGCTGTAATGCAGTCAAAAACTGAAGGGCTGAAAGTCCATCTTTGAACCTACAAAGTGAGTACAAACACTGTTTCACTGCTGTGTAGTACCAACTGCATTTAAATTATCTAAAGTAAAACAGTCATTCTCTTCCCGATAATAATTACAATCCATCTAAACACACGTACATTTGGGGGGAAATGGTTTTGTTGAACATCACTGATTTAAAGAACCCAACTTCTTGCTTTGCATATGGCAAGGTATTTATGCGCCCATGTCATCGTGCGAGAGGTGCACGTCGGCAATGCAGGCTGCAAGAGCTATGATTGGTTTGCTTTGGCTCATGCTTCACATTTTCTGGTTGTCACCTCTGCTCCAGTCATTCACCATGGTGCTACTTCCAAAGCAAGTCACAAAGCAAAAATCCAAATTCAAAAGAGTATTGAGAAAGTTAAGCAGAGATATAAACACTTTATGAATTGTCCTAAACAGTGAATAAATGGTCAAATAGTGGTGGTGGTCGGACGTACTGTAATGTCTTCTTTTTTCTCTATTGTAGGGATCATATGAAAAGTTGCTTTTTTAAACATTTATTAACTCAAACTCCATCACAATCAGCTTTTGTCCATTGTTATTTAATAAACAAACACATGACAAATAAAATCACTCTAGACATCAGTAGAAACCTGTTTTGGAAACAACATATTCAATGGCGCTGACGTAATGCAGGTGAATAAATCCAACTTTACAAACTACAAGACTTCCACACAGGAACACAATGACAGAGAGGGCAGGGTGGCATGAGTACTTATCGATTGGTACAAGGTAAGACATCACATCCCCGTTGCACTACACTAAGACACAAATTTTGTCACAGTGACTAATTGATAACAGATATTCATGCTTGCTTAAATCAGAGGAATCTCAAGCAAAATTTTCTTACATAAATAAAAAAATCACATTATTCAAAATATAATCTTACCTGTCAGTTACAGATGAGTTGTGGTCAATAATATACCACCGGAGGCAGTAAGCCACAAATTCTCTCTTTTCTTCCACAGCAGCCACATGTCTCAGACCACCTGCTGTCTGGAACATTGTGTTGTGTCTCATGATAGATTCTTGCAGAGCATCCAGTGAAGCAGCATTCTCAATTTGAAAGACATAAAGAGGCATAAACACCCCAGTAAATAACTATGAACTGCATATTGTTGCCTAGGTTTTTAATTCAGTGACATACATATATAGCATGGTATAACCCTAACCTATCAAAAATTAAAAAAACAGAAGCCAATTCTGTGTATATGATATAGGAAGTAAACAATCTTAAAACCACTACAGGAACTATGTAAAACTGTGCCCTACCACACTGTAGCCTTAGGCTGCATGTCCATCAGACGCATTTTTTTGTCGCCCGACCGCCCTGAGCTTTTTTTTTTCAGCGTTTGTACACTGTGCTCTGAAGGAAAAAAAAAGTCTGTGCCCTGCATCCCTGCAACAGCTTATCACTCTCAGCTCATCACTACCGCTTTTCCTATCGTCAGACTTTCTACAGATTTTTTAATAGCAGTCTCTAAATAACAATGGACAGGAAATGTCTTCTAGCAGCTCTGGTTGTAAAATATGATGACATGGAAAGCAAGAGTCTGAGTATACACTAGTACTGATGTCCTTTGTCCCGCCCATGCAGCAGTTCTGATTGGCTGCTTAAGGTCTGACATTGACGAGCTCAGCTGCAGTCTCTGAAAAGTTGAACATTTTTCAATTCTGAGCACTCTAAGCACCGCGACAAAAAACAGCCTCCGCCAAGAGCGTTTCAGCACCATGGGCGCTCAGCGCTGTAAACGCTAGACTACATAGAGAATGAACAGAAAATAGCCACTCAGATCTGAAAAAAATGTGTTTGGTGGACACACACCCTTTTGCTATTCTCACCTCTTGTAAAGCTTTACTTATTTTTTTCATCACTTATTAAATCAACTGTTGCTTTGAATGAAGGCTGGCCCGCCAGATAATGTACAAGATCTTCCGACAAAAAATGGGGTCCTGGGCCTCCATGTACAACTGACACTGCAATCATCTTTCCTGCCAGGTAGTCTTCATCCTACCTAACAGCTGTGAATGAACTCATATTGCAAAATTTAAACATACAATATTAAAATATTGATTTAAAAAAAATCATGCAATGTGATAGATACAGATCTGGAAAAAAAAAATTGAGGCCAAAGAGACCACTGCAAAATTATCACTTTATTTGGTTTTACTATTTAGATGTAGGAGCAATATGAAAAAGTTCTCAAGGAAAACCTGGAGGAGTGTCGCACTTTAACCGTGAGTGAGCTGGCGGCTCAGGAGGGGGAAGCATCTCCCTGTCCACAGTGTGTATGGTGCGGATGGGGCGCTGTTGACTTTGACTGGGGATATTGTCGGGCGGTGGAAGGAATACTTCGAGGATCTCCTCAATTCCACTGATACGCCTTCCACAGAGGAAGCAGGGCTTGTGGATGAGGGGGACGTCTCGCCTATCACAGGGGCTGAGGTCGCCAAGGTGGTTAAAAATCTCTTTTTTGGCCGGGCCCTGGGGGTGGACAAGATTTGCCCACCCCAATGAACAGAGTGGCATTTCAGAAAGTTGGCAGCCGGTAACACAACATTATTCACTTTCATTCACATGGCTTCAGAAAGCTAGCATTATGCTCCACTTACTTGGTTTAGCATCAGAAGTTAACGGCTGCTGAGATGTCCCCTGTGTGTTTGGTCCCTGCATCTGGTCTGTGTGATTTAAAAACTCCAAAGACCAACCACACGAGAAACAAAACTGCGTTAAGCGGTTCATGTGTTAGCCATAAAAACTGGCAAAACATAACTCGGTCTCTATTTGTCACCGTGAACTCCATGAACAACAAGAACACAAATCTGTCTTCTCCCTCACTCTCCGTGTTCTTTCTGTTTTACTGCCATGCTAAATTATTATTTTTTTTACCTGCCAAGCTAAATCTTGAATTGACCGCTCACGTTATCACTTCCGGGTCAGCCACTTAAACGTTCCTTTTCCGGTTGGCATTACTTGTAAATTTGTTTCAGGATTTGTAGATTTGTTTCGCCACTTGTAAATTTATATCGACATTTGTAAAAGTGCTTTGCCACATGTTAATTTCATTCATTCATTCATTCATCTTCTTCCTCTTAATCCTTTTCGGGTTGCGGGGGGGCTGGAGCCTATCCCAGCATCCTTGGGCGAGAGGCAGGGTACACCCTGGACAGATCGCCAGTCCATCGCAGGGCCAACACAGAGAGACAGACAACCATTCACTCTCACAGTCATACCTAAGGACAATTTAGAATCCCCAGTTGATGCCAATTAACCTAACTTGCATGTTTTTGGCATGTGGGAGGAAACCGGAGAAATCCCGGAGTAAACCCACGCAGACACTGGGATAACATGCAAACTCCACACAGATCACTGTTGGTTAGGGGCTGGGATCGAACCCAGGATCCCCCAGCCAATGGTGAGTTGCTGTGCTGCCGCAGTGCTAACCACTCCTCCACCGTTCTAAAATGTAAATTTGTTTCCGGACTTGTAAATTTGTTTTTGTAAATGTAGTTTTTTATGCTATGTAAAAAATGTTTTCCAAATTGTAAATTGGTCTCAAAGTTTCTAAATGTGTTTTGCACTTCCCGGCCACCATACCAAAGCCGTCAATACACAGGTCCGGGTCCCGGTCTTGATCCGTTAGCCACGTCTCTGTGTAAGCCATAACACAGCAGTTCTTGAAATCCTTATGATATTGGACATTTCCTTGAATTTCATCCACTTTATCTCTCAGGAATTGTATGTTCCCCATAATAAGATGTTTAAATGTTTCCGGTTCCGGTTCCGCCGGACCGGCGGCGCCACACGAGTGGGCTGCCTGTTGCAACAGACTTTTTTTTTTTATCTTCCTTCTTCTTTCTACACCTTTCACTCTGTATATATATCACGGACGCACGGATCACCCCGGGGGTCTCCCGGGTCGGCGGACGGAGCCACGGTTTGCAGCGGGAGACGTTACAGCGGGGAGGAGCTAGTGCTAGCTAGCACTTGGCCGCCGCCCGGTGCTAATGGGAAACTCGACATACCGGGAGCTGTAGCGAAAACGACGCGGGTGCCGGGCTGGAGTTTAGGCGGCGTGAAAGAAATATAAGACAGAATAATAAAGAGCGATGGCAAGAACCAAGCAGACCGCCCGTAAAATCTACTGGAGGAAGAAGCCCCCCAGGAGACAGCTAGCCACCAGGGCTGCTCGGAGAGGCGCTCCGGCCACCGGCAGAGTGAAGAGGCCTCGCCGTCACAGGCCCGTGGCTCTGAGAGAGATCCGTCGCTGCCAGAAATCCACGGAGCTGCTCATCCGTAAGCTGCCCGTCCAGCGCCTGGTGAGGGAGATCGCTCAGGACTTCAAGACCGTCCTGCGTTTCCTGAGCTTCGCCGTCATGGCTCTGCAGGAGACCAGCGAGGCCCACCTGGTGGTCTCTTCTTCGCTAAGGGGGTCACCATCATGCCCAAAGACTTCCAGCTGGCCCGCTGCATCCGCGGAGAGAGAGCTTAGACTTTCTGCTGCACATTCACCAGCCATAATGCTCTGCACTGTGTGTCTATATATATACATTTATAGTAATATGGACATATGTTTACTAGATGTTGTTTTTTCTTGCCTTCTGATTGTTGCTCTGAGTGTTGCTATCCCTGTGCTGTTGCAATCCTGGAATTTCCCCATTGTGGGACTAATAAAGGTTTATCTTATCTTATCTTATGTTATAATGGAAGGAAGAGGAATGCAGTTAAGCTGACGTCTCCTCAGGTTTAATCTTTCACCTCCATGCCTTCAGCGTTTCCTCCTCTTGTCTCTCTTTTCATTGCTGTGTAA
Source organism: Pholidichthys leucotaenia (assembly GCA_020510985.1). NCBI lineage: Eukaryota > Metazoa > Chordata > Actinopteri > Cichliformes > Pholidichthyidae > Pholidichthys > Pholidichthys leucotaenia. The sequence continues at coordinate 82,503,738 of CM035836.1, read as the reverse complement.
ATAAAAAGAACATGTGGGAACTGTTCTCCTTCATTCTCTTCCTGTGCACATCAAAAGAAAGGAAAGCAGTTTTAAAACTATTACTTGCCCTCACAGGAGACTTTTTACCAAAAGAATCTTTTATAAGGTATAGTGGAATTTTACATATTTTTGAGAGTTATTTTATTCATATCACTCTAAAAAAAAAAAAAAAAAAGGCAGGTGTTTTAAGGCTGAATTGCACATATAACTTTATTTAATCTATAAACTCAATAGATTAGTCGTGGAAATTTTTGTGTGTGGACTGGCGATGGAATGGTATTTGCATTCCTTTCAGTGTCGCCACATGAGAAATGAAGAAATATTGTACTGTTGCTTTAAAATGATGATATTTTGACCCAAACTATTGAATGCACTAGAACAACTTGAAAAGTCACAGGACAGTGCATTTAAAAATAAAGCTATTTTATGTGTATGGAACTGCAGTAACTTAAGGAATAAACACATTTGTTACAAACAGTGGGCAATGGAGGTTTTATTTAGAGCAAAAGACAATACGTTTAAGTTTGTTATGGTGCCAGTAAAGCTGCACAAACATACATGAGCTGAGTGCTGCTGATGTAACTGTCAGTGAGGAGGAGCCTGCCAGGTATAAGCTGATCAGGCGTGAGCAGGCATCACTTTAAGATAAGATAAGATAAGATAAGCCTTTATTAGTCCCACAGTGGGGAAATTCCAGGATCGCAACAGCACAGGGATAGCAACACTCAGAGCAATAATTTAGAAGATAAGAAAATAAGAGCAGTGAATATACATATGTACACATAAATATATAAATATATATACACACAGTGTGGAACATTGTAGCTAGATGGAATAAACAGCATAACTGTCTATTTAGTTACCCTACATGGTATGAATATGTACCCATACATATTGTAACCCTCCATAGCAACTGTTGTTGTCCTAGTTGTATACTGGAGGGGACCATTTGTGTAAGTCTGTTGCGTCTTTTGCATTCAGTACTATTAGGTCGTCACGTTTTTTTGCTATCTCTGCGAGCAGCCCTGCTTAGGTTATACAGTCTGACAGCCATAGGTAGGAAGGACCTGCAAAACCTCTTGGTCGCGCACCTAAGATGATGTACTCTACTGCTAAATGAGCTCCTCAGTGCGTTCAGTATGTCCTGCATGTGGTGGGACTCGGACTCCAGCAGAGATGACAGTTTAGCCACCATCCTTCTCTCCCCTATCTCCTCCACTGAGTCAAGGCATTGCCCCAGGACAGAGGTAGCTTTCTTGATTAGTTTGTTCAGTCTCTTCCTATCGGCTGCTGTAATGCCGTTGCCCCAGCAGACAACTCCAAAAGTGATGGCTGATGCCACCACCGTGTCATAGAATGTCTTCAAGAGCACCCCTTGTACACCAAAAGACCTGAGCCTCCTCAGTAGGAACAGCCTGCGCTGTCCCTTCTTGTAGAGTGCGTCGGTATTGTGTGACCAGTCTAGTTTATTGTTCAAATGAACACCCAGGTACTTGTAGGATGTCACCATCTCAATGTCTGTTCCCTGGATGTTTACTGGTGCTGTGAGGGGTTGTCCTTGCCTGCGGCAGTCCACCACCAGCTCCTTAGTTTTCCTCGCATTGATCTGGAGGCAGTTCCGATGGCACCAGTCCACGAAGTCCTGGATATGTTCTCTCTACTCAGCTTCATCTCCGTTGGAGATGAGGCCGACGATTGTAGAGTCGTCAGAGAACTTTTGTAGATGGCAGTGCGTTGTGTTGTGTGAGAAGTCCGCAGTATAAAGGGTGAACAGGAAGGGAGCCAAAACCGTTCCCTAGGGGGCCCCCGTTCTACCAATGATTGTGTCGGACACACAATCCTTGAATCTCACAAACTGTGGCCAGTTAGTGAGGTAGTCCAGGATCCATGATGACAGGTGCTGGTCCACCCCTGCGCACAGCAGCTTGTCCTTCAGGATCATCAGTTGGATGGTGTTGAAAGCCATGGAGAAGTCAAAGAACATGATCCTCACCGCGTTCCCGGGCTTCTCCAGGTGGGACAGAGAACGGTGAAGGAGGAAGATCACAGCATCCTCTACCCCAATGCCATGCTGGTAGGCGAACTTGAGTGGATCCATCGCTGGTCCCACCAGGGGGCGGAGGTGAGCAAGGAGCAGTGTCTCCAGGGTCTTCATCATGTGAGACGTCAGGGCCACTGGTCTGTAGCTGTTCAGGTCTTTGGGGTGGGAAGTCTTTGGTACCGGTACCACGCAAGATGTTTTCCACAGCTGTGGTACCCTCCCCAGCTTCAGGCTCAGGTTGAAGATGTGCTCCACAATCCCACACAGCTGGTCTGCGCAGGACTTGAGGAGCTTTGCGCTGATGCTGTCCGGTCCCGATGCCTTCCTCGCCTTGATCTTCCTCAGCTCCGTCCTCACTTGGGTCTTAGTGAGGGTCAGGTTGGGGGGCTGTGTGTTGGGAGTGGGGGAGTTGTTGGTGGAGTGGGGTGTGGAATCTCTGCAGCAATCCAGCAATCTCAACCATCTCTGCAGCAATCCAGCAATCAGGCCCGTATGGTAGAGTGGCCAGACAGAAGCTACTCCTTAGTAAAAGTCACATGGTAGTCCACCTGGAGTTTGCCAAAAGGCACCTGAAGGATTCTCAGACCATGAGAAACAAAATTCTCTTGTCTGATGAGACAAGGATTGAATTCTTTGGCGTGAATGCGAGGCGTCATGATTGGAGGCAGGCACCGCTCATCAGCAGGCCAATACTATCCCCACAGTGAAGCATGGTAGTGGCAGCATCATGCTGTGGGGATATTTTTCAGCGGCAGGAACTGGGAGACTAGTCAGGATAGAGGGAAAGATAAATGCAGCAATATATAGAGACGTCCTGGATGAAAACTTGCTCCAGAGTACTCTTGACCTCAGACTGGGGTGATGGTTCATCTTTCAGCAGGACAACGACCCTAAGCACACAGCCAAGATATCAAAGGAGTGGCTTCATGACAACTCTGTGAATGTCCTTGAGTGGCCCAACCAGAGCCCAGACTTGAATCCAATTGGACATCTTTGGAGAGATCTGAAAATGGCTTTGGAGTGACGCTTCCCATCCAACCTGATGGAGCTTGAGAGGTGCTGCAAAGAGGAATGAGTGAAACTTCCCAAAGATAGGTGTGCCAAGCTTGTGGCACGATATTCAAAAAGACTTGAGGCTTTAATTGCTGCCAAAGGTACATCAACAAAGTATTGAGCAAAGGCTGTCAATACTTATGTACATGTGGTTTCTAAAGTATTTTAATTTTAATAAATTTTCAAACATCTCAAAAACTTCTTTCATGTTGTCATTATGGGGTATTGTGTGTAGAATTTTGAGAAAAAAATGAATTTAATCTCTTTTGGAATAAAGCTGTAACAGAACAAAATGTGAAAACGTGAAGCGCTGTGAATACTTTCCAGATGCAATGTATTTTCAATTTATTTTCTCATAAATCTGCCTTTTTCTTGTGACATTTTTTGCCCTAATTTGACACATTTTTCTTGAAAATGTGAAACTTTCACATAAATTTGCAACTTCTTTTTACTGTAAACTTGAAACTTGTTCTCATAAATTTGTAGTTTTTCATGTAAAATTGTGACTTTTTTCTTGCAAATGTGATGAGTTTTTGTTGTAATTTTTGAAATGTCTCATACATTTGCCACTTTTTTATTGTCATCTTGCAACTTTTTCTCTTAAATTTGTTACTTTTTTCCTTTTAAATTTGCTATTTTCTTTTAAATTTGTGAGGTTTTTCCCCATAAATTTGCAACATTTTTCTTATAAATTTGCACTATTTTTCTCATAAATTTGTAACACTTTTCTTGTAAATTTTGAACTTTCTAAATTATTTTCAACATTGTTTTTGACTATAAACTTATAGTTTTTCCTCCAAGATTAGGGACTTTTTTTATCCTAAATTTTAAATTTGTTTACTCAAACATTTGCTACTTTTTTATTAGTCTTCAACTTTTTCTACACATTTCCTCATAAATTTGTGACCCTTTTCTTGTAAATCTGCTCAATTTTCTCTTATAAATTTATTTTTTTCAAGTAATTTTTTTCTTGTAAACGTGCAACTTTTTTCTTCTCAGTTCTGACTTTTTCTCTATGTCTTTCTCTATAGCTCTATCCCCATGACACAAGTGTTATTGAAACCTGCTCACCAATTATAAACCCATGTGGGGCTCAGTTGTGTTTAAAGTTGGTAAACAGATTATCTACTCACCTGTACCACAGGTAAAGTCCATGTGGGCAAATGCAGATTGGGCCAACATGGAACCCACGGACAAACCCACATGGGACCCATAAGACAGCCCAGCCTAAACCTATTGTGGGGCCCACATGGGCATGCTGTCTGGGTAGTGGTGATGGACTTAACAAATTAACGCAACACCCCATTAGGACAGATCTATATCAATCAGCCAAACCACTTCTGAAGGTGGTCATGGACACATGATGACCACATTTAGCAGGATTCAGTGTTGCCAGATATGCAATACCTATCATAGATAAATGGTAGTTTTTGGGCCTATAATATTATATGTGATCCATGCAGGCAAAATGAGTACCTTTAAGGAAATTATTAAATTTGAGGTACTGTTTTTTTTTCATATTCTGTATTGAAAGACCTTCAAAATGATCTTTAATTTGTAGGAAGTGTGCAAAAACAGACTCAGAAAAAGACGATTTGTTTATATTTTGGCTAGGTTTAAAACTTGCGTTCGATCAGTTGGGCATTACATCTTCTGCAAAAACATATGTATTTTTAGAAAGCACATTTTCAAAGCTTTCCAATGATACCAGGCACTCATGGGGTTTTTCCAGGACTTGCCGCTAGTAAACAAAGAGTCATGATTTATGGCTTCTCGTGCCTGCAGCTTGTAATGACACTGTGCACATTCCCACTCATTTTGCCAGCACGGGTCACATATGAACAATACTTTTTAAAAAGGCCAAATATATGATAGTTTTGGGATTTCAATGCACCCCCCCCCCCAAAAAAAACCAAACAAAAAAACGACGGTTTGATGTACGTGAACGCCTACACATCACCAGAAAGAGGAGGCAATGGACGCTCTAAAGGACTGTTTTGAAACCACTGCCTGGGAGTAGCTCTGTGATCCACATGGTGAGGACATCGATGGCCTCAGTCACACCATCACGGACTACATCAGCTTCTGTGTGGACAATACCGTACCCACCAAGACCATACGGTTTTGCTCGAACAACAAACCCTGGATCAACCCTGAGATAAAAACACTTCTGAGAGAGAAGAAGAGGATCTTCAGGTCGGGGAACAGGGAGATGCTGAAGTCCATACAGAGGGAGCTGAGGAGGAAGATCAGAGAAGGCAAGGACAGCTTCAGGAAGAAGATGGAGGACACGCTGCAACAGAGCAACATCGGTGGGGTCTGGAGAAACCTTAAAAACCATCTCTGGGCTCCAGAATACCTCCTCCCAGGCCACGGGGGGGGGGGGGGGGGGCAGGGAGTGGGCGAACAATCTGAACCTGTTTTTTAATAGGTTTGACAAACCGCCCTCCCCCCGCCGACTGCACAACAACCACTGCTACCTCTTAAGACATCGAGTCCTGCTGCCCACACCCCACTCCACCAACAACCCCCCCCTCTCCAAACAAACAGCCCCCCAACATGACCCTTACTAAGACCCAGGGACGGAGCTGAGAAAGTACAAGGCGAGGAAGGCGTTGGGACCGGATGGCATCAGCGCAAAGCTCCTCAAGTCCTGCGCAGATCAGCTGTGTGGGATTGTGGAGCTCATCTTCAACCTGAGCCTGAAGCTGGGGAGGGTACCACAGTTGTGGAAAACATCTTGCGTGGTACCTGTACCAAAGATTTCACGCCCCAAAGACTTGAACAGCTACAGACCATTGGCCCTGATGTCCCACATGATGAAGACCCTGGAGAGACTGCTCCTTGTTCACCTTCACCCCCTGGTGGGACCAGCGATGGATCCACTCCAGTTCGCCTACCAGCATGGCATCGGGGTGGAGGAGGCAGTGATCTTCCTCCTTCACTGTTCTCTGTCCCACCTGGAGAAGCCCGGGAATGCGGTGAGGATCATGTTCTTTGACTTCTCCAGGGCTTTCAACACCATCCAACCGATGATCCTGAAGGACAAGCTGCTGTGCGCAGGGGTGGACCAGCAACTGTCATCATGGATCCTGGACTACCTCACTAACCGGCCACAGTTTGTGAGAACCCGGGACTGTGTGTCCGACACGATCATTGGTAGTACGCCCCCCCCCCCCCCCCTAGGGAACGGTTTTGGCTCCCTCCCTGTTCACCCTTTATACTGCGGACTTCTCACACAACACAACACACTGCCATCTACAGAAGTTCTCTGACGACTCTGCGATCGTCGGCTTCATCTCTAACGGAGATGAAGCTGAGTACAGAGGACTTATCCAGGACTTCGTGGACTGGTGCCATCGGAACTGCCTCCAGATCAATGCGAGGAAAACTAAGGAGCTGGTGGTGGACTGCCGCAGGCAAGGACAACCCCTCACAGCACCAGTAAACATACAGGGAACAGACATTGAGATGGTGACTTCCTATAAGTACCTGGGTGTTCATTTGAACAATATACTAGACTGGTCACACACAATACCGACGCACTCTACAAGAAGGGACAGCGCAGGCTGTTCCTGCTGAGGAGACTCAGGTCTTTTGGTGTACAAGGGGCACTGCTGAAGACATTCTACGACACGGTGGTGGCATCAGCCATCACTTTTGGAGTGGTCTGCTGGGGCAGTAGCATTACAGCAGCCGATAGGAAGAGACTGAACAAACTGATCAAGAAAGCTAGCTCTGTCCTCGAGCAGTGCCTTGACCCAGTGGAGGAGATAGGAGAGAGAAGGATGGTGGCTAAACTGTCATCTCTGCAGGAGTCCGAGTCCCACCCTATGCAGGACATACTGAGCGCACTGAGGAGCTCATTTAGCAGCAGACTACATCATCCTAGGTGCGCAACCGAGAGGTTTCGCAGGTCCTTCCTACCTATGGCTGTCAGACTGTATAACCTAAGCAGGGCTGCTCACAGAGATAGCAAAAAAACGTGACGACCTAATAGTATTGAATGCAAAAGACGCAATAGACTTACACAATGGTCCCCTCCGGTATACAACTAGGACAATATCGGTCGCTACAGAGGGTGACAATATGTATGGGTACATATTCATACTATGTAGGATAACTAAGTAGACGGTTATGCTGTTTATTCCATCTTGCTACAATGCTCCGCACTTTGTATATATATTTATATATTTATGTGTATGTATGTATATCCACTGCTCTTATTTATATCTTCTGTATCTTCTTAATTATTGCTCTGAGTGTTGCTATCCCAGTGCTGTTGCAATCCTAGAATTTCCCCATTGTGGGACTAATAAAGGCTTATCTTAACTTATCTTATCTTATCTTAAATTATTACATTATTATTATGCTTTGTTTCCTCAATGCCATGTGCCAACACAACGGAGATTAGCTATGTAGAGATTGCTCCTTCTGTAATTGATAGCATGGTAGATAGTGTGACAGCTTCGCTGCATCATACTCTAGACATGGTGCCCCCTTTAAAAAAAAAAAAGTCTAATCAGAGATTTGTAACTCCTGAGTTCAACACAGAAACTCATAGTTTACAAAAGAAGACTCGTCAATTAGAAAGAAAATGGCGCTCCACTAAATTACTGTAGATGAAATCTACTTAGCGTGGAGAAATCATCTTCTAGTTTTTTAAAGAAAACATCTCTTAGTAAAGCTAGAACAAGTTATTATTCTGCATTAATAGAAGAGAACAAGAATAATCCCAGGTTTCATTTCAGCACTGTAGCCAGGCTGAAAAAGAGCCAGGACTCTGTCAAATCTAGCATTCCCTTAGAGCTTCCTAGTCAGGACTTTATGAACTTCTTCAATAATAAAATTTCATCTGTCAGAGATAAAATCATTCAGAGTCTTCCCACCATTAACTTAAATACAGTACTTACAACTCCTTCAATTGATATCTGTTTGGAGTTTTAGCGAACTATAGACTAATCTCTAATCTGCCTTTAATTTCAAAAATCTTAGAGTTGTTGGTAAGTAATTATTTGACCACTTACAGGGAAATGGCTTATTTGAAGAGTTTCAGTCTGGGTTTAGAATCCATCATCGTACTGAAACAGCTTTAGTGGAGGTCACTAATGACGTCCTTATCACATCTGATAATTGACATGTTTCTGTACTTTTCCTTTTGGACCTTAGTGCAGCTGTTGATACTATCAATCATAATATGAGGAGTTCTTTTGCAAAAACAGATTAGTCCAGTTGTGTTCAAAATGAGAAAAAAAACCCCAACACTTTTTCATCTGCAGGTTTATAGGTGTTTGTATTTCCAAATCAGCTTCAAAGACATGGTCACTTTGAAATATGCATATCTCACACATAATAAAGCAACAAATCAAACATCAACTCATTGTTACTTTTTGGCAATTTATTAGTACTTTTCTTTTTTGTTTGTTTTTTGCAAATCTGATAAGTCCACAAGCCATTCTTTTACAAAAAAACAAAAACAGAAAAGTCCTGAAAACCATGCTATTTTGTCTGGAACATACTTGAATGTCTCTAAAGCATCAATGAAGTATGACTGACACACTGATTTAGGCATATCCACTCAGTAAAATGGCATAATTTAGCTATAATAAAGCTATAATTCAGGATTCAAGATTTAACAATTTTATTGTCAATACTACTACATGTGCAGGACATACAGGAGAACTGAAATGACATTTCTCTCTCTCTTCTTTGGTGTGCACAGTATAAAAAGAAAAGGAATAAGGTTGAGAAAAGAAAACAACAACAGCAGTCTAATATACAATATATACAGTACTGTAACCTGTTGTGCAAATGGCGACAAGAACGACCCAGACCTCTCATAGTGCAAAATTGAGATGAATGATTAACGATGATAAAACCCAGCAATCCTATATACAGACAATTAGAGTTTTAATACCTGTAGTTGCAGTTCAATGTGGTAGTGTAGGTGCAGATAGTAACAGATAGGTCTGCACTCGATCAGTATTGCAGTGACAGACCAACAGACGGCAGCAGATATGGCATTTGTACAAATGGTTGTGGTTAATGTTAATATGCAGAGACATACAGCAGCAAAGTAGCAAGAATTCTGATAATAGAAGATAATGTTAGCAAGAATTCTTAATATTGTTCGCTGTTCTGACCTTGTTTGTGCCCTACTGGTGAATGCATCAGTGGTTCAACTGGCAAGGAAATCACTTACAGCAAGCAGGTGCTGTGTTTTAAATGCTCACTCCTTCCCCAGATAGTGTACTATATATTGGATGCACAGCCAATGGAGCAGTGAGAGAAGAGCTTCAACATCACAACATAAACTACCTTAAGGTATTTATATTGTCATGCGGTGATCCTCGCAGATCACCAAGAGACACCAAAGAGTCCACCAGTGAGTTTGGCAATGATGTTAATTTATTTACACACGTGACAAGACAAGACTATGGACCCCGCAGGGCAAAACACACATTTAACAAGACTTGGGCTCGTAGGGCTAACCCCAGCCACTACGAGCTAAACTATGACATGAGTTCAGATCACGAACCTGACAAGAAGATCTGACGAAGTGTTGACCAACGTCTGGCAAGGAAGATTATACTATACTCCTGCGTCTTACCGTCGCTAGTGCCGGGTTTATAAAGGCGAAGCACTAACGAACGGTAATGACAAACAGCTGACCAGCCTTGACAGGTGGAAGCCCCACCGAGCACCTTCACAATAAGAGCCCGGTGAGGCCAGAATACAGCCCGCAGCTGTCAAGGTCGGCAGCGAGTTGGACATAGCCCGAGCGCTATCAGAACCCAGCGCTCGGGTCGTAACAGTACCCTCCCTCCACGGGCGGACTCCGAACCCCGATTGGGCCAGAACCACACCCGCGGCAGACCCCGATTGGGCCTCCGGTGCACCCGCGTCGGACCCCAATCGGGTCGGTGCAGCTCCGCTGACGATCTCCACCCCCGAACCTGGGACCTCCAACTCAGTGACTCCGACCCGTTCCACGCCGGCGACACTGCAATAAAGCTCAGGGACAGGAAAACCGGGATCAGAATCACCGGTAGCAACGGAACGCAGCGAGACGAGCTCGGGCGCAGCAGACGGCTGCTCCTCACTCGCCTCCCCAAAAGGCAGGCAAAAATGCTCCGAAACAGAGGACAGAGACACAAGAGAGAGCACTTGCCTGCACTCAGGTTCCGTTGCCACCCAGGACTCCGACGATCCAGGTTCAGGGCGACTCTCGTCAGCAGACTCGGACTCAGCTGCGTCGGGCTCCGCAGCTGACAAGATGTTATCTGCAGCCTGAGGTTCCTCCCACACAGCTGTCCACGCCGATGACCCGTATGGCGTGGGGGCGGGAGACCCTCGACCCACTGGCTCGGACCGCTCCGGCGAGGAGACCCGGGGACGCTTCTCCGTCGGCTCAGGCTCCGGGCCGCAGTCCGCTCTTCTCCTCCGTCCAAGACATGGCTGCAGGGCCGGATCCAGGCTTTCCAGCACTGCAGGGCCCCTCTTCATCCGACGACGCTGGCCTGGCGTCGCGGACCGCTCGGCGAGGGAGAACACAGAGGCAGCGGGTTTAATAATTTCATCCACAGCAGGTGGAGGGAGCTCGGGGGGCTGCGAACCCCGAACTCCACCCCCAGGAGTCAGACAAGGCAGAACAAAATCAAGGTGTGACAAATTATCATGCACTTGCCTTCCTCCCGGGGCTGAGATGGTTCCTGCTGCAGGGGACGTCGTTCCTCCTTCTCCCCGCTGGATGGCGACAGAGGACCCCCTGGAAAGACGAGGTGGGGCCGCTCTTGGAGGTTCGCTGATGGGCTCTGCCGGCAGCGAGTCCAGCCGGGGATTCTGCTGTGAATTGCCTGCGCCGTTGCGCCGACGTCATTGTCGGCCCCCAGACGGCGTGCACTCCTGGACCAGCTCCAGGACGGGAATGGGACTCCAACGCGGGGAGCGAGGATGCCTCCTCCTCTGCTTCCTGCTCTTTTCCTCCTCCAGCCCACGAAGTACCTCGCGCTGTACTGCGAGTTCCTCCCACCTCGTTATTACCTCCGGGTGATCGTCATAGTCGAGGGGGAGGTTGTCCAGAAACTCTACAGCGTAGTCCAAATGCCTGCGAATGTCACTGGGAGCGACGCACAGCGTAGCGGTGATTAACGTGCAGTCCACATACTCCAGAACCTCCGCTAGCTTCCTGCCCAGGCGCCGACCGCGGCCCCTGGAGGACGGCATTCTCCCAGCAAAAGACACTCAGACAGGGAAGAACAACAGTCTAGTTCAGGCACAAACTCACGGTGAAACGGCGTCTCGGTGTGGCGCCTCCGTTTAGACGTCCTGGCAGGAGTATACTGTCTCGCGGTGATCCTCGCGGATCACCAAGAGACGCCAAAGAGTCCACCAGTGAGTTTGGCAATGATGTTAATTTATTTGCACCATTTATTTACACCAGACAGCAAGGAGAGAAAAAAAAAACAGAACAATCACAGACCGAACAACACAGAAACACGACCACTAACCCCCCGACAGTTCCCGCCGACCGGCGGAGACCAAGAGCCACAGAGACAGTTCAGGCGGTCTCCCCACGTCCAACAGCCTGCGGGTGGTCATATGAGGCGGAACATGACCAGGCGGCTCACCAGAGTCCAACGCCTGGCACGTCCGCTCCTCCGGTGGTCGAACCAGGTCGCCCGATGACACACACAGTAGGTCGGGTGGCCAAACTGAGGCGCTGAACTGGTGAAACAGTCCCTCCGGCGGCCGACCCGTGTCCCTCAGCCACCAGTCCAGGGCAACAACAACCCGCGGCGGCCTCCCTGACGAGAACAACACTCGGGAGAGCCAGGGCGAGCGAACAGGGGCCCCCACGGCCCCCGGCAATGACGCACAGGGGCGGTGACTCAAAAGGAACAGACGAGCAGGGCGAGCCCGTAATCCGCTTGACGGAGAAAGTTCTGCAGCTCCTCCCCCGTCCGTGGAACACGCTGGCGCTGCATTGCCATTGGACCGCAATTGGGTCCCAGCTGCACCCACGTCGGGCACCGATTGGGCCGGGGCCGCACCTGCCGTGGACCCCGATCGAGCCTCCGGTGCACCCACGTTGGACCCCGATTGGGCCAGATCCGCACCCGCGGTGGACCCCGATTGAGCCTCCGACGCACCCACGTCAGGCCCCGATTGGGCCAGAACCGCACCTGCTGCTGATACGACCCAGCGCTCGGGTCGTAACATATATTTAATAATTCAGCAAAAACGATTTGATTTAATACATATTTAGTACAAATTACATCAGGTATTCATTTTTTTTTTTTTACCACCATTAGTCTGTTACATTTTACTGTCTCACATGATGACGTCATTAACCGTGCCGCAAAAATAAGCCCAGCAGTGTCTGAGGACGGATAATTTTATTGTTACACACGTGGACAAAACTGTTGGTACCCCTCTGTTAATGAAAGAAAAACCCACACTGGTCACAGAAATAACTTGAATCTGACAAAAGTGGTAATAAATAAAAATTATATGAAAATTAACCAATGAAAATCAGACAATGCTTTTGAATTGTGGTTCAACAGAATTATTTTAAAAAATAAACTCATGAAACAGGCCTGGACAAAAATGATGGTACCCCTAGAAAAGATTGAAAATAATGTGACCGTAGGGACATGTTCAACCAAGATGTGTCCTCTAATTAACATCACAGGTGTCTACAAACTTGTAGTCAGTCAGTCGGCCTATTTAAAGGGTGACAAGTAGTCACTGTGCTGTTTTGTGACATGGTGTGTACCACACTAAACATGGACCAGAGGAAGCAAAGGAGAGAGTTGTCTCAGGAGATTAGAAAGAAAATTATAGACAAGCATGTTAAAGGTAAAGGCTATAAGACCATCTCCAAGCAGCTTGATGTTCCTGTGACTACAGTTGCACATATTATTCAGAAATTTAAAGATCCACGGGAATGTAGCCAACCTCCCTGGACGTGGCTGCAGGAGGAAACTTGATGAAAAATGGAAGAGACGGATAATACCAATGGCAACAAAAGAGCCAAGAACAACCTCTAAACACATTCATGGTGAACTTCAAGGTCAAGGTACATCAGTGTCAGATCGCACCATCCGTCGTTGTTTGAGCCAAAGTGGACTTCATGGGAGACGACCAAGGAGGACACCACTGTTGAAAACAAGTCCTAAAAAAGCCAGACTGGAATTTGCCAAACTGCATGTTGACAAGCCACAAAGCTTCAGGGAGAATGTCCTATGTACAGACGAGACAAAACTGGAACTTTTTGGCAAGGCACATCAGCGCTATGTTCACAGACGCAAAAATGAAGCATACCAAGAAAAGAACACTGTCCCTATTGTGAAACATGGAGGTGGTTCTGTTATGTTCAGGGGCTGCTTTGCTGCATCTGGCACAGGGTGTCTTGAATCTGTGCAGGGTACAATGAAATCTCAAGACTATAAATGTATTCTAGAGAGAAATGTGCTGCCCAGTGTCAGACAGCTTGGTCTCAGTCGCAGGTCATGGGTCTTGCAACAGGATAACAACCCAAAACACACATCTAAAAACACCCAAGAATGGCTAAGAGTCAAACATTGGACTATTCTAAAGTGGCCTTCTATGAGCCCTGATCTAAATCCTATTGAACATCTGTGGAAGGAGCTGAAACATGCCGTCTGGAGAAGGCACCCTTCAACAACTGGAGCAGTTTGCTCGTGAGGAGTGGGCCAAAATATCTGCTGAGAGGTGCAGAAGTCTCACTGACAGTTACAGAAATCGTTTGATTGCAGTGATTGCCTCAAAAGGTTGTGCAACAAAATATTAAGTTAAGGGTGCCATCATTTTTGTCCAGGCCTGTTTCATGAGTTTTTTTTTTTTTAAATAATTCTGTTGAACCGCAATTCAAAAGCATTTTCTGATTTTCATTGGTTAATTTTCATAGAATTTTTATTTATTACCACTTTTGTCAGATTCAAGTTTTTTCTGTGACCATTGTGGGCTTTTCTTTCATTAACAGAGGGGTACCAACAATTTTGTCCATGGCTGTATATTGAGTTTATAGTCCAGTATATCTAAATGCACTATATAGTGAGTAGTGAGGGAGTGAGGGAGTGAAAATTAAAAACAAAGTCAGAGTGAGCAGACCGGGAAGGAAGCCAAGATGAGTCACATCACCCAATTACCAAGTGCTGATTTGCGCTGTGGAGTTGTCTGCTTTTGTATAAAAAACAAACAAACAAACAAACAAAACGCTCCCGGCACTGATCGGCTTTTGAAAAAAAAAAGAAAACATGAATTTGTAGTGTCTATAACATAGGATATATCAGATTTTTAGACACAACGATTTGAACTTCTATAAGTAGGAAATGTTAACAGTTGTTTGATGTAAAGAGTGAAATTTTCATAGAAGTGGTGTTTATTGGTTTTTGCAAACAAACTCTTCATATTTTACTTGCTAGACTAGAACACCTTGTTGGACTTAATGGAACTTTGTTGCAGTGGCTTAGATCTTAACTGATTTGTTCAAGTTTGTTCATGTCAACAATGAGTTTTCTTCCAACTCAAAGCTCAGTCAAGGAGTTCCACAGGGATCTGTGTTAGGCCCTGTTTTTTTTAGTTTATATATGCTTCCGCTCGGCAACATTACTAGACAACACTGTATACATTTTATTGTTATGCAGATGACACACAATTATACTTGTCATTGAAGCCAGATGATAGTAATCAAATAGCCAAATTATAGGCCTGTCTTAAGGAAATCAAAGCTTGGATGACTTGTTATTTCTTGCTATTTAATTCAGATAAGACTGAAGTCATTCTAGTTGGTCCAAAAAACCTTAGAAATACGAAGTCCAAATCAAACTCTTAGTTTGGATGAGTTACTCTTTCTCATAATAGTTCTGTGAGGAACCTTGGAGTTATTTTTGATCAAGATCTGTTCTTTAATTCAACATATTAAACTTGTTTATAAGATTGCCTTCTATTATTTGCGTAATATTTCCAAGATTAGGAATATTTTGTCCCAGAGTGATGCTGAGAAACTAATCCACACTTTTGTTAGCTCTAGATTAGATTACTGAAACTCTTTATTATCAGGCTGTCCTTAAACATCTCTAAAACGTCTTCAGCTGATCCAAAATGCTGCAGCAAGAGTTTTAACAGGAGCTAGAAAGAGAGATCACATCTCTCCTGTTCTGGGCTCCCTTCATTGGCTTCCCATAGAATTTAGAAATAAGTATAAAATCCTTCTTCTCATTCTATGCAAATACTAAGGAGGCGTACACCTCATCACCACTCCCCCCACTCGGGAGATCGGATCACAACTTGGTTCATCTCTGGCCGGTGTACAAACCCCTAGTGCACAGACAACCTCTGGTCATGAGCACAGTGAAGGTATGGTCTGAGGAGGCAATGGACGCTCTAAAGGACTGTTTTGAAATCACTGCCTGGGAGCAGCTCTGCGATCCACATGGTGAGGACATCGATGGCCTCACTCACACCATCACGGACTACATCAGCTTCTGTGTGGACAACACCGTACCCACCAAGACCATACGGTGTTGTTCGAACAACAAACCCTGGATCAACCCTGAGATAAAAACACTTCTGAGAGAGAAGAAGAGGATCTTCAGGTCGGGGAACAGGGAAATGCTGAAATCCATGCAGAGGGAGCTGGGGAGGAAGATCAGAGAAGGCAAGGACAGCTTCAGGAAGAAGATGGAGGACAAGCTGCAACAGAGCGACATCGGCGGGGTCTGGAGAAACCTTAAAAACCATCTCTGGGCTCCAGAATACCTCCTCCCAGGCCACGGGGGGCAGGAAGTGGGCAAACAATCTGAACCTGTTTTTTAATAGGTTTGACCAACCTCCCTCCCCCCCGACTGCACAACAACCACTGCTGCCTCTTAAGACATCGAGTCCTGCTGCCCACACCCCACTCCACCAACACCCCCCACTCCCAACACACAGCCCCCCAACATGACCCTCACTAAGTCCCAGGGACGGAGCTGAGAAAGATCAAGGCGAAGAAGGCGTTGGGACCAGACGGCATCAGCGCAAAGCTCCTCAAGTCCTGTGCAGATCAGCTGTGTGGGATTGTGGAGCTCATCTTCAACCTGAGCCTGAAGCTGGGGAGGGTACCACAAGAAAGCTAGCTCTGTCCTGGGGCAGCGCCTTGACCCAGTGGAGGAGATAGGAGAGAGAAGGATGGTGGCTAAACTGTCATCTCTGCTGGAGTCCGAGTCCCACCCTATGCAGGACATACTGAATGCACTGAGGAGCTCATTTAGCAGCAGACTACATCATCCTAGGTGCGCAACTGAGAGGTTTCGCAGGTCCTCCCTACCTATGGCTGTCAGACTGTATAACCTAAGCAGGGCTGCTCGCAGAGATAGCAAAAAAACGTGACGACCTAATAGTATTGAATGCAAAAGATGCAATAGACTTACACAATGGTTCCCTCCGGTATACAACTCAGAAAATGCCGGTCGCTACGGAGGATGACAATATGTATGGGTACATAATCATACCATGTAGGATAACTAAGTAGACGGTTATGCAGTTCATTCCATCTTGCTACAATGCTCCGCACTGTGTGTGTTTATATATTTATTCCATCTAGCTACAATGCTCCGCACTGTGTGTTTATATATTTATATGTACATATGTATACTCGCTGCGCTTGTTTTTTCTTGTCTTCTGATTGTTCCTCTTAGTGTTGCTATCCCTGTGCTGTTGCAATCCTGGAATTTCCCCATTGTGAGACTAATAAAGGCTTATCTTATCTTATCTTATCTTATTTACAAAGCTATAAATAGTCAGGCCCCTTTTTTATTTAAAAGATCTGATACTACCCTATAATCCAAATAGAGCACTATGCTCAAAATGCAGGATTACTTGTATACCTTGAATCTCCAAAATTAAAACGGGAAGTAGAGGGTTCAGTTATCAGTCTTCTCTCTTTTGGAACCAGCTGCCAATCTGGATTCAAGAGTCAGACTCGATGTCTGTTTTTAAGAATAGGGTTAAAACCTTCCTTTTTGATACAGCCTATAATTAGGGTGGAATCAGGTGACCCTGAACCCTCCCTTAGTTATGCTGCTGATAGGTTTAGACAGCCGGGGGACCTCCAACAGTGCACTGGGCTTCACTCCTTTCTTCACTGTGAATGAAATATTTTTGCTGGTCATTAACATCTGTTTGTTCTCTCCCATATATTGAGTCCCTGCCTTGCTGTTTCTGCTCTACATGGCTTTTCTTTTCTTCTTCTACTCTATCCTCTCATCCCCCAGCCAGTCACAGCAGATGATTGCCCCATCCTTGAGCCTGGTTTTTCTGGAGGTTTGTTTCTGTTAAAAGAGAGTTTTTCCTTTCCACTGTTGCCAAGTGCTTGCTCGCAGATCACCTGATTGCTGGGGTCTTTCTACAGTTGTGGGCGTTTCCCCGACAGTTGAAGTGCTATGACTGTTGTTGTGAAATGGCGCTATATAAATAAAGTTGAATTGAACTGAATTGAATTAAAATGTTATTATATTTTTGGCTCAAAAACATTATTGGCAACTTACATTAGGCTTGATTACATTTAAAATGGCCATAATTATTATGTTGTTGGCAGGTATTACATTATTTGTTGCGGCAGAGTGCAAAGCATAAATCCATCTTAAATGAGACGATATACTCCTGGCCTGCTTTAAGTCTTTCCTGTGGAGTGGTGAACCATAAAGAACATAGTGGTGAATTTTATTTATTTATTTTTTTTTAAGAATTAAGACGTATCATATCCTGTTCTATTATTTGATTGTATTTAAGGAAAAAAAAAACACCAATATATGTATGAAAATCCTCTTTTGATGTCAAATAATCTATTAAGAAAGAACGGACAAACCTTTGATATGAAAATGCAAACGTTTTTTATGTGCAGATACTGCTGGTATAAAAATGAATAAAAGAAGACCACCCTTTATAGATGAGTGTAAAATCATGTAAGGTTTATTGTTGAATGGAAATTATTTTATTGTAAAGAAAATTAACATAAGCCTTAGCTAGCTCATTCAAAATGTTAACAAAAATATGACCCATCTGTTATATCTGTAAAATGATGGTCAGAGTCAGAGTTATGCCATGCAGCCAACTGACTCTTTATGAAGAACATAGAACTATAGACACTCTGGCCGAAGCCCGCCTGACGTCACACCCAGGGCGGGTACAGCAAGACACACTACACACTCACTGCACATCAATTCCCTCTCCCTTACAAAAGTGTAAACAGTTACAGACAGTTCAAACCACCCTAATTTAGGACCTGAATCATACACTAAGGGCAATAGAAGGGAAACAGTGAACTAGACTAGCCTAACACATTCACCCAAAACAACTAAAATAAGTGTTGTTGTTTTTTTTAATACTAAATACACAAAATAATCACCAAATAACACACATCTTGTCATGCACACCAGCAGAGTATATATACATATTTACATTTCAACAATTAAGTTACACCAGTGTCCGTTTGCAGCCAGGGGTAAAACCGATCCGGAGGCCAAGGACAGCTCCAAGCAATCCACTCCCCTGGCCGCTGAAGATAAGACCGGCTCGGAGGCCACGGACAGCCCCACGACATGTGGGCCCGTGGCTGCCGTCTGCCCCCGGGATCAAAAACAATATTTCCTGCCACAACGTCCCTCTTCACCACCAACTGCGTCACTTCTCAGGACCTGCCGTGCTGCTGTCCCGACCGCCTTCAACACCGCTGTCGTGGCTCCAAACACTCCTGGCCCCTGTGGCCGAACTCCGGGAAGACCTGAAGCCTGCTCGTTGGCGCTGCTCGCTTCCTCGGGCACCTCGCAGTAAGGCCCAGCACACTTGTCCAAGGCGCTTTGAGCCTCGGCACTGAGGTCCTGCCCGACCTCCGTGGCGGCCGGCACCTCCTCTCTGTCATCCGATGTGCTCTGCTCTGCCGTCTCTGTGTCCGGCTGTCGCTACTGCTTCCCAGGACTTTCAGCATCACCCTCATCAGTGTCACTCGTTGACCTAGGTACCTCGTCACTGCGCCCAGCACCATCGCCCAAGGTACTCCACTGCACTGCCTCTGCTCCCGGCTTTTGCTGCTCTGACTCCCACATGCTCGTAGCTTGGTTTTGGCGCGCACCTACCTTTGTGGTTAACATCCCCATAGACACTGACTGAGCTGCTAGCTTCTCCCAGCTAACTAGCTTAGCCATTCCAGGCACCAACAGCTCCATTACCCGCTGCTTCGTGGTCCTCGTATGTTCAGCAAAATATTCGGCCTGCCGCCCGATAGCATCCACATAAGATTCCGTTTCTTCCAACATACAGAGAATTTTCTGACCTTCTTTGCAGAGATGGTGGACCAGAAGTGCTTGTCTTTGTACTCCATCGAGCCTACTTAAGCCCAGCGCAGTGATGTAACCCTCGAACATGGCAAGCCGGTTCAGCCACAGGATCGCTTGCTCTCCCTGATATTCCAGAAATGGTTACAATGGTGGAGGTAGCCCATACGCCTTGATAGTTTCTCCTCATCGCCAAAATGTTATGTCTGTATAATGATGGTCGGGAGTCAGAGTTATGCCATGCAGCCAACTGACTCTTTATTTAAGAACACAAAACTATACTCACTCTGGCCGTAGCCTGCCTGACATCACACCCAGGGCGGGAACAGCAAGACACACACTACACACTCACTGCACATCACCCTGCTGGCAAAATGAGTCGGAATGTGCACCACATCATTACGAGCTACAAGCAGGAGAAGTAATAAATCATGACTCTTTCTTTGTTTGCTAGCAGCAAGTCCCGGGAAAACCCCCATTAGTAGCTGGTATCATTGTAAAGCTTAGAAGAAATACTTTCTAAAAATACATATGTTTTGGCAGAAGACGTAGCTCCCGACCAATGGAATTCAAGTTTTAAAACTATCCAAAATATGAACAAATCGGCTTTTTCCAGATCCGTTTTTGCGCACTTCCTACAAAATAAATATAATTTTTAAGGTCATTCAATACAAAATTTGTTTTGATAATTTCCTGAAAGTGACTGATTTTGCAGGCAGAGGTCACAAATATCTATTGCAAGTAAAGTGAAAATATGCAAATCAGGTATATTTTACAGATCTTCAAAATTTTATGTAAACGTCCCAAAAAAGAAAAGACTGCCAGGATTTTCACTTTCTAGTTTTTTCTACATGAATTAGAAAGATACACTATTGTCATGAAACGCCCATTTCATGGGCAAAAGTAGGACACCAAACGATCTCTGTGAGTTTGCACATTTACAAACATAAAAAAAGACAAGAACATGAACATAGAAAAACTAAATCATGAAGTACGCATTGGCAAGCACTGGAGGAGAGTGGGGCTTTACGTCCAGGGGGACGGAAGCCAGGGAACGCCTTGCCAGGGGTGGAATCCAGCCAGAGCTCTCCTACTCTCCTCCACAACTGGACCCAAACACATTCAGTTTGCTGTTCCTCAGGACGGGTACACGTGGTAGAAGGACATGACAAACCCCAGAGGTTTGCTGTGCCCTTATATGAAGTAAATAATTAGTAACAGGTGTTATCCATAAGTGGAGAAAATAACAGCATGGATCACAGGTGTGCAGCTCCGATCAGTCTGACAGCCTTAAGCTGCACAGTGTTGCCAAAATAAAACAACCGGAAACCATAACGATACAAACACAGCAGAACCCCAAAATTTACATAATACTACTAAAGATACAAAATGAAAGAAAAACAGTAAACTAGACCCAAAACTGGGCACAACGCCTGCCCATACCCCAGGATCAAGACAGAGTCCCCTCCTCAAGGGGTGGAACCCAGACACCCCAGGGTAACATCACAAAAAAAAAAAAAAGCCCCCCACACAGAAGACCCCCCCAACAAGAAAAACAACCCACCTGGGGGGGAGGAGGAGGGGGAGGCCAGGCCCAGAGGGACCGAGACCAAACAAACAAAAAAAACCAAAAAGAAAACACTCATGACCCACACACTGTCCAACAGGTGTTACCCCGGAACCCAAGCCTGGCAGTTCGGGTGGCATTCCTGAGTCCTAAGACAACCAGTGTCTGTGCTGGAACATGTCGGGTGACCTCCCTATGTTCCAGAACCACCCAAGCAGGAGGGGCAACCCATCAGGCAGCCTCCCTGCATTCCTAAGCCGGTGAGCTGCAGCACACTACACGCCCTCCCCACAGGGGCGGCAGCCGGGCAAAGCGGCCCCCACATGAGCTGGGAGGTGGCATTTTCCTGGGATTGGTGGTGGATTAGTGGGGACCTCCCACGACACCCTACAACCCTTGCCGGACGCCAATGAAAGTGAGGGATCTAAGGTGACCTCGGGTGAAGGCTTGGCACCCGTGGTGGCCCCGGACTGCAGCATGGCACCCACAGTGCCACTGTACCGGAGCATTGTATCTATGATGATGAGTCTGACCCACGAGAGCACAAGGCCCAGGAGGTGGTTAAACAATGGGACCACAGACTGAGGTGCTGCACCGACAGTGTCCCCTGACTGGGGTGTGGCTCCACCTGCAGAGGCCCCATACTAGGCCGTAGCTGCACCCGTGGAGGCCCCCGGACTAGGGTATAGCTGCACCGGTGGAGACCTCAGTTGGAGGTGGAGCAGCACCCATGGAGGTCTCAGATGGAGGGGGAGCAACACCCAGGGAGACCTCAAATGGATGGTGATCAGCACCGATGGAGACCTCGGACGGAGGGGGAGCAACACCCACAGAGACCTCGGACGGAGAGGGAGCAGCACCCATGCCAAACTTGGGAGAAGGCCCACACACATAGAACACAGACACCGGGGTCAGAGTCACTGGCAGCAGTGGAGCCCGGCAAGGAGAGCTCAGGTGTAGCGGATGGCTGCACTCAGCCCTCCCCACCAAGAGCCAGGTAAGATTTCTTGAAGACTGATAACGTGAAGACAAAAAAGAGAACCTGCCTGAGTTCAAGCTCCACCGCCGTCCAGGACTCAGGCGATCCAGGCTGGGACGTCTCGACCTTCTCCGTCTTGGCATCTCGACCTGACACAGCCACCTCAGACGTGGAGGGGGGGTGTCTTGGTTCTCTCCGTTTGGACGTCGACTCCGGACACAACCACCTCAGACGGGGAGGAAAGAGAAAACACCGGAACAGAGTTACCAGCAGTGGCTGAGCGTGGCGAGGAGAATTTGGGAGCAGAGGACATCTGCAATCGTTTCTCCTCACCACGAGCCAGACAAGAGTTCTCTAGATCTGTAAGTGCTAGAACAGAACAGAGTATTGCCTGGACTCAAGCTCCTCCGCTGCCCAGGACTCCGACGACTCTGCTGCGATGACCCTTGCAGCAGGCGTGATGGTGGATGCAGCCAATCGACTTCCAGGCTTGGCGCTCCCCACTGGTGGACCTCCCGGTGGGATGGCAGGTACTCGAAGTGACCTCACCGACGGTGCTAGCGCCTGTGCTGCTGAATCCAGGGGACACACAACTATCGGCTCAGGATACAGAGTATGGGTTGTGCTTTCCTCCTGTCTCGGATGTGGCTGCAGGGCTTGAACCGGAACTCCCAGGACTGCTGGTTCCTCCGTCATCCGGCGGCTCCTTCGAAAGGAGCCTCCGGGGTGCCTACACGTGTGCAGCCTCCGCCTCCTTCCCAGGTGGAGGCTTGGGTTTCCAGCGATGGAGGCAGGGCACCTGAGCTTGGGGCTGGTGAGGAGCCGATGGCATTGAAATCTGGGAACGGTATCCCGTTGGCACCGACCTGGATTTGTGTGCTGAGCTCCTCCCATGATACTCCCGCTGTAGATCCTCAAAAAGAAAAAACCTTTCCCTTCCTTTGGTGTGCAGCACAAGCCGGAGATAACGCTGCACAGCCACCTCTGCCAGGCTTACATTCCACAAGGCGTCTTTTGGGGTGGGAGATGCACGAGCGTCAGTAATGTGACCATCAACCTCCAAGAGCGTAGCTCAGACCTCTCATCCCAAACTCTGTGAAAACTGTCTTCTGTCTGCTGCCATCTCAGCAGGTGTAGGAGGTTCAAAAGGGCGGAAGGAAATTATGGGAAAAAGAAAAATTGCAAAACCCACAGATGATGGTGTCCAAGTAGTCGTGTCCTTTTCTCATGAAACGCCTGTTTCACGGGTGAAAGCAGGACACCTAACATTCTCTGTGACTTTGCACATTTATTAACAAAAACAGACAAGAACGTGAACATACAACAACTAAATCATGAAGTACACAATGACTAGCACTGGAGAAGATTGGGGCTCGAAGTCAAGGGGGACGGAAGCAAGGGAACACCTGGCCAGGGGCGGAATCCAGCAAAAGCTCTCCCAGAGGCAGCAGGGCTCATGGCCGGAAACAAGGGGAAGACATACCTGAATGGAGCTCTCCTACTCTCCTCGACAGCTGGACCCAAATACACACAGCTGGCTCTTCCTGAGGACAGGTACATATGGTAGAAAGACACGACTATCCCAAGAGGTTTGCCATGCCCTTATATGCAGTACATAATTAGTGACAGGTGTGGATGCATGAGTGGAGAAAATAACAGAATGAATAATAGGTGTGTCGCTCCAACCAGTCTTACAGACAGAAGCTGCACAGCGCTGTCAAAATAAAACAACCGGAAACCATAACGACACAAACACAACAGAACCTCAAAATGTACATAATAATATTACAGATACAAAATGAAAATAATTAAACAGGAACCAAACACAGCAGACAGAAAAGCACTAAATTAGACAGGAATCTGGGCATGGCACCCACCCGTGCCCCAGCATCATGACAACTATAAAACCCAGTATAATAAAAACTTGGAAATTCCCAAGTTCAGCAACCAAAGAGCAGTAACCACCACACACATGTGTCAGACAGAAATAAAAACATGACTCATCAGATGAACATTAGATCTGTGAATGAAGTCCAAGATGATGAAATATTTAAAAAAAAAAAGAATTTCACATCACTGTTTGCTGGGTTCCTGTGACAGAAGTTTCGTTCAAAGAAATCAATAGTTACTTGAATTACCAACATCTTCCCACTGTTGGGCATTTATGATAGTTACAAAGTTTACAAAAAAATAGCTAAAACTCATATTGTTCCTCTCCATGGAAATCATTAGTTAAAAGCGGAAGTGTAATACAAGAAGAGCTGGTCTGATCAGTATACTGTAACTTAAGGTGTTCTTCCCCCTTCTTCCTTTCAGTTTGTATTAACTGCCGATCCGACTCCTGTCAAGGTAAGAATTTATCATTAAATGATCGCCTGATTGCTGGGGTCTTTCTGCAACTGTGGGGGTTCCCCCCTACAGTTGATAGTGCTATGAGATGACTGTTGTTGTGAAATGGCGCTATATAAATAAAGTTGAATTGAATTGAATTGAATTAAATTTGATTACTAGTAGACATTATGCACAGAAGGATATAATGAATTTATATATTTTTAACTGCAGTAAATCACTGTCAGTTTTGGACAGCAAGCATAGACTATGACCAGTTTTATACTGAAATATATTTATGAGTACTCCTGAACCAATAATATTAAGTTCAAGATGCAGAATGTATAGTAGATATTGCCCAGTGCATTGCTTTTAATCTTTTTTCATAATTTGCCCAGTAGAAGCTTAATAATTCAATCAGTTTATTGTAGTAAATGTAATTAAAAAAAATGTATCTCAGAGACACACTAAATGGCAGCTTTGTCATAATCATGTCCTTCTTTCCAGGACTGAAGAAACTATCTAGATCTACTCTCGCTAAACTGAAATGAAGCAAGTGAATTGTATACTGAGTGAGTATGAATCTGGAATCCTGTTTCCTAAATGCCTTCTTGGGATATTTTAATTGCATCCTTGCCTAAAGACTGTGTATTTTATAATTAAAGCTTGATTTAAGTATCAACCTAAGAGTAACTCTCGTATCTCACAGGGTGTTGAATGCTGGCAAACATAGCAATTATTGGGTTTCGTCAAGTTTCCTAAAAGATTGCCAAGCAGTTTATGAACATCCATCCATCCATCCATCTTCTACCGCTTTTCCGGAGGTCCGGGTCGCGTTGGCAGCAGTTCAAGCACAGAAGCCCAGACTTCCCTCTCCCCAGCCACCTGCTCCAGCTCTTCAGAGAAGATACCAAGGCGTTCCCAGACCAGCTGGGAGACATAGTCTCTCCACCGAGTCCTGGGTCTGCCCTGGGGTCTCCTCCCAGTGGGACGTGCCTGAAACACCTCAAGTGGGAGGCGTCCAGGAGGCATCCTAATCAGATGCCCATACCACCTCAACTGACTCCTTTCAATGTGGAGGAGCAGCGGTTCTACTCTGAGCCTCTCCCGGATGACTGAGCTCCTCACCCTATCTCTGAGGGTGAGTCCAGCAATCCTACGGAGAAAGCTCATTTCAGCCGCTTGTATCCGCGATCTCGTTCTTTCGGTCATTACCCAAAGCTCGTGACCATAGGTGAGAGTAGGAACATAGATTGACTGGTAAATCGACAGCTTTGCCTTAGAACTAAGCTCCCTCTTCACCACAACACCACAGGATCTCATCTCTGTTGTTTGCAGATGATGTTGTCCTGTTGGCTTCATCCAGCAATGACCTACAGCTCTTGCTGGGACGGTTTGCCACTGAGTGTGAAGCGGCTGGGATGAGAATCAGCACCTCCAAGTCCGAGTCCATGGTCCTCAGCCGGAAAAGGGTGGATTGTCCTCTCCGGGTTGGGGACAGGCTCCTGCCCCAAGTGGAGGAGTTTAAGTATCTTGGGGTCTTGTTCACGAGTGAGGGGAAAATGGAGCGAGAGATCGACAGATGGATTGGAGCAGCATCTGCAGTGATGCGGACGTTGTACCGGTCTGTTGTGGTGAAGTTTATGAACAAATTTTTGAAAACATTCAAATTTTTGGGTGAATGTATTTTTCCATCAACAGTTGTAAATGGTTGTAACACCACCAAACAACTGCAATGCATGTCCTTAAACTTCTTTTTGGTTTGGCCAAATAGTGAACAAAAGAAACTTTTTTAGACCCTTTATGACAGAACTGTTGGCGAACTTAAAAACTGCCAGCAAACTGCTTTGCAACCTGACAAAACCAACAAGTCACAACATTCTTGAACGTTTCTTGGCATCCACTGCTCCATGTGATACTAGTTTGATTTTTGCCAACATTTGGGACACCTTCATTTTTTTTTTTTCACTTCCGGCACCACACGAGTCGGCTGCCTTTTGCAACAGCGGCTCAATTCTGAGTCATTTTTTTCTTCCTCTCTCTCCTGATCCGGTGACAACTTTCTGATCCGGTACACCTTTCACTCCATATATATCACGGACACACAGATCGCCCCAAATGTCTCCCGAGCTGGCGGATGGAGCCACTGTTTATAGCAGGAGACGGTACAGCAGGGAAGAGCTGCTAGCACTCAACCGCCACCCGGTGCTAACGGAAAAACTCGACATACCGGGAGAACTGAGGCGAAAACGACGTGGGTGCCGGGCTGGAGTAAGGCGGCGGGCAAGAAATATAAGGTACAGACCCACCCTCCCATCCGTTGTTATGGGGAATGTAAGATCGTTACTGGGAAAGGTAGATGAGCTAGCGGCTATCTCCCACTACGATAGCATATACCGGGAGTGCTGCCTTATACTGTTCACCGAGACATGGCTAAATGAACTAGCAGCAGATGCTAACATTGAACTGGAGGGTTTCCACGCGATACGGGAAGACCGTACATCAGACAGTGGCAAAGCAAGGGGCGGCGGAGTGATGGTGTATGTTAACAACAACTGGTGCAGACCGGGACATATCACTGTTAAACAACAACACTGCAGCAAAGACATCGAGTTGCTAGCTGTTAGCATGCGGCCTACATATCTCCCGAGGGAATACTCACACGTGATCTGCATTGTTATTTATGCAAATCCGATGGCGAACGCTGGGACAGCGCGTGACGTCATCCATTCAGTAACTGGCAGTATTCTGTCCTGATAATACGGCTGGGTATTGTAGACAAATAGCGAACAATAAAGACAGCAGGCTGATTCCAGGTTGACTGATTTACTGAAATCGTTTTTGTCTTGTTTGTTTTGTAAAACTGAAACACAATGAAATATACATAATACAGAATGTTACATAAGAAATAATAATACAACACTCTGTATATAAACAGTTTCTCTTATTACAGGCACTTAACTCAGGAAAGTAATTTGCTTTACAGATTCAAACTGAGGTAAGTAGTATTTCACAGTTTCCACAGGTTACAAAGTTAAGGTAAGTTAAATCAGGTAAGTATTACGAAATTATACTAACACATTTTTATTTTACAGAGGACAGCTACACAGCTAAGTAAGCAGGTAAGCATAGCCAAATGAATAGCTAACTAGCTTTCACACGAAGCACCATTACAACACAATATAACTTGGGCTAACAAAGGGCTAAATGACTCAGCAGTTAGCTAAGTACCATTGCAAATGATTAGCCATTAACACCTTTTAATCGCAATCTTTTTATAGCTTAAATTTAGCGTTTTTAACATCATATTCCAAACTATGGTCATCTTAAACAAGTATTACAACAATTTTCAGCATTAACTTACTGTTGGTTCCACTCCTAGGTTAGTACAACCAAATTTCTGGCGAGCACATTTTCACATTGCTTTCATCATGGCAGATTGAACAAAGAAAGGGTTTATGCAGGAAACAGGAAGTAGCTACAATTAAAGGTGCAGTAACGCAAACCACCACTAGAGGGAACATAACCCCACCCAATATCTGACAGGTCAGCACACTCCCCGCTTGATATACATGTATACCACTATTTACTCTTCTCTAGTGACATCAATAGCACAACATCAGAGATGGGTCTAAGGTACTCTTTAACTACCCCTTGGCTAGAGGTCTTAACTGTGACCTTACGGACCTTGTTGTCTGAACTAGGAATGGCCTTAACTATTCGCCCTAGAGGCCACATGTTGTGCTTTGCTTGATTGTCCTTTATCAAAACAATGTCACCTTCCTGGAGACTGGACTTCTCGGAGGTCCACTTCCTCCGTGGTTGAAGTGTGGCCAGGTACTCCGACCGCCACTTCTTCCAGAAGGAGTCCGCCAAGCTCTGGACCTGGCGCCACTGGACCTGGCTGAGGTGATCCAGGTCGAAGTCTCCCAGGGGTGCAGGACTGACACTCGCCTTCTGGGTGAGCAGAGTGGCAGGTGAGAGGATTTCAGGTACCTCTGCATCGTTGGAGACTGGGACTAGCGGGCGTGCATTCATGATAGCCATAACCTCAGCCATCAAGGTTGTAAGGACTTCATGAGACAGTCGGGTAGCACCATCCTTCGCAAGCAGTCCATCCAGTATGCGTCTTGCCACTCCAATTAACCTCTCCCAGGGTCCACCCATGTGTGAAGAATGGTGAGCATTGAAGGTCCATGTACATCCCTGCTCTTGCAGATAGTTCTTGATCTCAGGATTGTCAGTGTTGATTTGAAGCTCGCGGCATGCACCAATGAAATTAGTGCCTCTATCCAACCTTAAGTGCTTGACAGGTCCACGGATGGATAGGAAACGCCTCATGGCGTTGATGAAGCTTGAGGTCGACATGGATTCAATAACCTCAAGGTGCACCGCTCTGGTGCTCAGGCAAGTAAAGATGACTGCCCACCTTTTGCTCTCAGCGGCACCACCTCGTGTCCGCCGAGTGGTAACAGTCCATGGGCCAAAGACGTCGAGCCCTACGTGAGTAAAGGGGGGATCCGTTGCCAGCCTATCTGCCGGCAGATCTGACATCTTCTGCACTTCTCTCCGTCCTCTCAACTTCCTACAAGTAACACATTTGAAAATGATGCTAGAGATGAGCTTCCTACCTCCTACTATCCAAACACCAGCGGTACGCAGTGCACCCTCTGTGAAGTGCCGACCCTGGTGGGCTACTTTGTCATGGTAGTGTCGGACCAGGAGAGTGGTCACATGATGGCCGGCTGGTAGGATGAGTGGGCGTTTCTCTTGGTCTCCCAAGTCTGCCCTGCGTATCCGACCTCCGACTCTGATCAATCCATTCTCATCGATGAAGGGGTCAAGCTTTGCAAGGGAGCTTTGACAGTGCACTGTGGAACCCTGAATTAAGCATTTCAGCTCCTCTTCATAAACATCCTCCTGTACAGCCTTGAAGATTTTTGTCTTTTCTTGGGACCGCTCTGTGGCAAGAAGCTGGCTGCATTGATGCCATCCCTTGCAACCATCACTATTCTCTCCAGAGAAAGACTTGGCTACATGAACAAGAAGTGTCATACCTCTTACTAGGCTCTTCCAAGAAGAGAAGCGTTCAAATCTTTCTAAGCCAAGAGGCTGTTCTGTGACTTTGGTAAGTAGACAGGTGGCTTGTGGCCTAACTTCTTTGTCTGTGTCTGCATCAACAAGCTCAAACGTTTCAGCCTCCTCAACCTTATCCGTGGCTGACTGCCTGAGAAACTGGGGACCGAGCAACCAGCTGGAAGATGAAAGTTGAGCTGCTGAAAGTGGTCTGGTTCCCTGGTCTGCAGGGTTCTGGTCTGTCAAGATGTACTGCCACTGTTCTGGTTCAGTAGATCCACGAATGCGAGCTACTCGGTTAGCTACGTAGGTGTAGAACCTTTGTGAACTGTTGTGAATGTAGCCCAGCACAATGCGGCTGTCAGTGAAGAACTTGACTGCCTGTAGCTCTATGTCTATCTCAGACTGGATCACTTCTGCCAGCTCAACGGCCAAGACAGCTGCACACAACTCCAGGCGTGGAATGGTGTGCATGGGGTAAGGTGCAAGTTTTGATTTACCCATAACAAATCCTACGTGCCATCTTCCTTCAGAATCTAAGGCACGCAGGTAAGCTACGGCAGCTATCGCTAGAGTTGAAGCATCTGCGAAAACACAGAGTTCTATCCTGTTACAGCATGACAAGGAGGTAGGTAGGTATGATCTGCTAATGCAAAGCTGCTCCAGGTCTGTTAAGGAGTTGATCCATGTTCTCCAGTGTGCCTCTTTCTCTGGTGGGAGAGGCGTGTCCCACTCATACTGTTCAGAGGAGATGTCTCTCACCAATGCCTTTCCCTAGACAGTGATGGGAGAAGTGAATCCATGGGGATCGTAAAGACTGTTTATGGTGGACAGCATGCCTCTCCGATTAAATGGCTTAATGTCTCTTGAGACTCAGAATGTGAAGCTGTCAGTCTGGAGCACCCAGTTCAGGCCTAAGCTCCTTTGAAGGGGAAATGGGTCTGCTCCCAGATCGAGATCTTTCAGGTCACTTGCTCGTTCCTCCACTGGGAAAGCCTCCATGACCCTCGGACTGTTTGAGGCAATCTTGTGGAGTTTTAAGTTGCTCTCAGCTAGCAGAGCCTTGGTTCACTGCAGGAGATCGATCACCTCATGCTCCTTGGCCAATGACGTGAGCCCATCGTCGACGTAAAAGTTCCTGAAGATGAACTCCTTTGCATCACTACCATGCTCAGCTTCTCCTTGCTCTGCAGCTCTCCTCAGCCCATAAGTCGCTACTGCTGGAGACGGGCTGTTGCCGAATACATGCACAGTCATCCAGTAGTCAATGATGTCCTTGTCTGGATCATTGTCTTTGTGCCAGAGAAACCTGAGGAAGTGGCGGTGGTCCTCTCTGACCTTGAACCCATAGAACATTTGCTCTATGTCAGCGGTAGCAGCAATTTGTTCTCTTCTGAACCGTAATAGGACTCCTATTAGTGTGTTGTTCAGGTTGGGTCCACTGAGAAGCACATCATTCAATGATGTCCCCTTGTACTCCGCGCTGGAGTCAAATACAACTCTTATTTTCCCCGGCTTCTGGGGGTGGTATACGCCAAATGTCGGCAGATACCAGCACTCCTGCCCGAGCTGTAGTGGAGGAGCTGGCTCGGCCTGTTGGTTGTCAATGACCTTTTGCATAAAATCAAAGAAGTGCTGTTTCATGTCAGGTTTCTTCCTGAATGAGCGTTGGAGGGATTGGAGTCTTTGAGCAGCCTGCTCTCTGTTGCACGGAAGACGCTTACGAGGAGTATGAAAGGGTAGTGGCGCCACCCAGTGGTTTTCATTGTCCATATACACCTCGTCTTCCATTATTCTCAGAAACTCACTGTCATCTACTGACATGGCTGGTTTGTTGTCGGCTGGTGTTGTCTGGAACACACTTTCACCAAGACCATCCCTACATGTCTCTGGAATGGCTTCCTCACTGCGAGTTGGGAACTGAAGGCTGCACTGAATTGGTTCACTGGGTCTCTCCTTGATGTGAATGCTGTTAGTGCAGGGCTTAAAGAAGGAAGGGCGTCCATTTTGGAGGACATGGGTCTTATAAGCATTGACTTCCTGAGTCTTGTGAGCGCCACCCAGACACAGCTCTCCCACTATGACCCAGCCGAGATCAAGGCGCTGAGCGTATGGCGAGTTGTGTGGTCCGTTGCGCTGCTCTCGCACCTTGTGCAAGCTCAAAACATCTCGGCCTAGTAGCAGAAGAATGGGTGCACTGTTGTCAAGTGCAGGGATTTTGTCAGCCACTGGTCTGAGGTGAGGGAAATATTGTGCGCACTCAGGGGTCGGGATCTCTGACCGGTCACCAGGTAAGTATTCACACTCCAGCAATGTGGGCAGTGTGACCTTGGTCTTCCCATCGAGAGATTCCACAATGATGTTGGTTGCTTTCCTTCCTGCAGTCTCCACTCTGCCTGAGCATGTTTTTAGCGTGTAGGGGGATGCCCTGCTGTTAATACCCAACAGACTGAAGAACTCAGATTTCACTAAAGACCTATTGCTTTGGTCATCGAGTACAGCATATACTCTGTGAGACTTGCTTGGATTATCAGCATGGGAAACCTTGACCAAGCAGATTTTAGAACAGGATCTAGGCTGGGGTGCATCGCCACATATCTCTGTGCACTTAGAAGTGACAACAGGAGTTGCTGCAACTTCACTCTCCCCGCTTTGCTCCCTTCCTTGCTCCCCGCTCTGGTCATTCCCAGGTGAGTGCCAAGCCTGCCCATGAGGCGACCATGGTGCTGGACCAGGATGCATCGCTGAAGTGTGCTTGTCACTCTCACACTCTCTGCATTTGAGTGCGGTCTTACAGTCTTTGGCAATGTGCTTGGTGCTGGCACAACATCTAAAGCAGATTGAGTTCTCCTTTAAGTACGCTTTCCTCTCATCCAGGTGCTTTCCTCGGAACCCACGGCATTTTGTGAGCGGATGTGGTTTGTTGTGGATTGGACATTCTTTGTCCGGTTCAGTTTTCTTCACAGATGTGCTGTCCTGAGATGCACCACCTGCGGCTGTGACATCAGTTTTCCTCACTGTTACAGCGGATTTGTAGATGTGTTTTTGGTCTTTCTCACCTTTTGACTGATTGGGAGTAGAGGAAAGGTTGAATGCGAAACTGGAGTCATTGCGAGTCTTAGCTTGAGAACATACAAATTCCACAAAGTAGCTGAATGGTGGGAAAGGCACATGATAAACTTCCTTGTACCTGGATACCTGTGTCATCCAGCGTTCACGAAGTGAGAATGGAAGCTTCTCCACAATTGGATTTACCCCTCGAGCTGTATCAAGATACATGAGCCCAGGTAAGAATCCCTCTGACTTAGCAGCTTGTAGCTCTTTTAACAAGTCTCCTAACTCTCTGAGCTTGTGTGTCTCTTTGTTAGAGATGACTGGGAAGGCGTCCAATTTTTTCATTAGGGCACTTTCAATCACCTCTGGGCTTCCATAAGTTTCCTCCAAGCGCTCCCATACCGTCCACACACCTAGTCTAGGATTGTTTACATGCACAGACCTGATCCTCATGGCTTGAGCTGAAGACTTGGGCCCCAACCATTTGATCAGTAGGTTGAGCTCTTCTTGCTCCGAGAGGTTAAGCTCCTTTGTGGCTGCTAGGAAGGAGGCCTTCCACGCCCAGTAGTTTTCTGGGCAATCGTCAAAGGTAAGGAGTCCTGAGCTCACCATCTCTTTTCTCATGAGATACTGGGCCAAGACATGGGTTTGTGTTGATGGAGGTGAGGATTTGTTTCCCTGGTTGGGATGAGAGGCTGGAGGGTTAGCTGCAGTGTCTTTCCTTTTAATGTCAGGGAGAACAGGTGAATGTTCCTGCTTTGGAACAAATGGCTTTGGGGCAGAATGAGGAACATTGTGTCCAACCATCATGGGCTTGTGTTCATTTCTGTCCATGAAAGACTCATACAGTGAATCTTGTTCTTTAATGCTAGAGAGGTGTGAATTCACCGGTGCTTGATGATCAATTTGTTGCTGTGGAGTTGGGCCTGGTTGCAACTGTGGTGCATGTGCATCGAATGGCTGTGTTTCCACGTAGCGTTGTGTGCGTCTCACTGGATCATCAAGGGCTAGATTCTGTAGCTCACCAAGAGAGTCGCTGTGTCTTGGATCGAGCTCTGCTGCTGCAGCTTCTTCCAATATAGCTGCCTCTCTTGATGCTGCAGTTGCTTCTTTCTCTTGTTGTAGCACGTGAAGATTTGCGTCTATTGAAGCCCTTTCTTTAATCATGGCAGCCTCTGCTGAAGCCCTTTGTTCCATTATGGCAGCTTCTACTGAAGCCCTTTGTTTCATCATGGCTGCCTCCTTCTCTGCAAAGGATGCCTTGACTTTAGCTGCTTCAGCCTTAGCTCTGGCTCTTGCTGCAACGATGCTGGCAGATGACCGGGTTGATGCTCTGGAGGACTTGTGTGAATTTGAGGCTTGAGACCTTGTCTCCAACTGAGACGGACGGTCCTCCTCACCAGCGTGGCTCATCTTGGCTTGCTTCTGTGTGCTGTTCACCGTATTTCAGCTGCCTATCCCCGCTGCGTGGTCAACATTTTACTATTCTGTCCTGATAATACGGCTGGGTATTGTAGACAGATAGCGAACAATAAAGACAGCAGGCTGATTCCAGGTTGACTGATTTACTGAAATCGTTTTTGTCTTGTTTGTTTTGTAAAACTGAAACACAATGAAATATACATAATACAGAATGTTACATAAGAAATAATAATACAACACTCTGTATATAAACAGTTTCTCTTATTACAGGCACTTAACTCAGGTAAGTAATTTGCTTTACAGATTCAAACTGAGGTAAGTAGTATTTCACAGTTTCCACAGGTTACAAAGTTAAGGTAAGTTAAATCAGGTAAGTATTACGAAATTATACTAACACATTTTTATTTTACAGAGGACAGCTACACAGCTAAGTAAGCAGGTAAGCATAGCCAAATGAATAGCTAACTAGCTTTCACACGAAGCACCATTACAACACAATATAACTTGGGCTAACAAAGGGCTAAATGACTCAGCAGTTAGCTAAGTACCATTGCAAACGATTAGCCATTAACACCTTTTAATCGCGATCTTTTTATAGCTTAAATTTAGCGTTTTTAACATCATATTCCAAACTATGGTCATCTTAAACAAGTATTACAACAATTTTCAGCATTAACTTACTGTTGGTTCCACTCCTAGGTTAGTACAACCAAATTTCTGGCGAGCACATTTTCACATTGCTTTCATCATGGCAGATTGAACAAAGAAAGGGTTTATGCAGGAAACAGGAAGTAGCTACAATTAAAGGTGCAGTAACGCAAACCACCACCAGAGGGAACATAACCCCACCCAATATCTTACAGGTCAGCACAGGCAGGCTGCAGACAGAACACCCAGATGCTCTTCTCCTCATCTCAGGCGATTTCAACCATGTTTCACTGTCTCCCATTCTACCCACCCTTACCCAGTATGTCACATGCCACACCAGAGACAATAAAACACTGGACTTATTCTACGCAAACACTAAGGAGGCATACACCTCATCACAACTCCCCCCACTCGGGAGATCAACAAGGAAACTAGGAAAATTCTGGTCGCTACAGAAGGTGAGAATATGTATGGGTACATAATCATACCATGTAGGATAACTAAGTAGATGGTTGTGCTGTTTCATTCCATCTAGCTACAATGCTCCGCACTGTGTTTGTGTATTTATATATTTATTCCATCTAGCAACAATGCTCCACGCTGGGTGTGTTTATATATTTACATATTTATTCCATCTGGTTCCAAGGTTGTAATAGCCAGGAGCGGCACTGGGGTTAAGCTCCCAGTGCTCATAAAATGCTCCTTATGGCGTGCGTCTCGAAAAGCCTCTGACAACTAAGTCCAACTCCTAGCCTGCCCGTGTGGTTTAGTCTCTAAGCCCGGCGGAACTGCTTGTACTAATAGGAGAAGGGGCGAGGGCGGATCTCTGGTGCCTTAAAACCAGATCTTCGGGTAGATGGTGGTTCGTCAACCTTGGAAGGTAGCCCATCTAGGGGAAGGTAAACCCTGATTTCAAACCTGGGGCTGCACGGTGGCGCAGTGGTTTAGCACTGTGGCAGCACAGTTTTACCCTCGGCCGGGGGACCGCGGGGATCATGAGATCGTGGGTTCGATCCCAGCCCCCGACCAACAGTGAGCTGTGTGGAGTTTGCATGTTCTCCCCGTATTGCGCGGGTTTACTCCAGGATTTCTCCGGTTTCCTCCCGCACACCAAAAACATGTAGGTTTAGGGCGCTCGCGCACGCAGCGACCAGCAGCCGGTGACTTGTCACCAGACTGCAAACCAAGTCTACCTACGGGTACAAATAAGTAACAAAAAAAAAAAAAAAAAAAAAAACCTCCGCTGCCTTGCGGCATACCCGGTCATGGGAAAGGCTTCGGAAGTCAACCCTGAGGAAAAATCCGGAGTCGGAGCCCCTAAGGCAGTTCTCTGTTGTGCTCAACATCGTTCTGGCAGCTCCTGCAACGGCGCTGGTGCCAAACTGTAGCAGCCCTGCTGTTCCTTTGGATTCATCAGTGACGTGGAGAGGGGGGACATGCTGCATGGGCAACATCTTGTCCTCCATATATTCCTGCCCAGGCTTGAATCCTACCAACGCCAATGTTGGAAGGCAGAACACCGGATCACTGGAGAGGACACTCCAGCTTCGCCTTTGGCGTAGACAAAACACGGGGAATGACAGTTACCGGCTATAAGCCACCGCTCAATTGGCGTAGAACGCGGCCCCAGGGGTTGTTCCCAACGGTGGGAGGGATCATCGGATCTCACTGGAAAGCTACCGCCTGCCTCAAGCTGGGCAGCCCCCAGCCAATAAGGTGTTGTCCCGCCACAGCTTCCTTTCCTCATTGGGTGCATGGGGAGGAGGAGAAGTCCGAACAGCAGGCTGAGAACCTTCGCACCAGGCAAGACAATAAAACAAAAGAGATCAACTCTAAAACTGGGAACTTGAAATGTCCGCACTATGATGACAGGTCTCGCTGCTAACCTCAAGGACATCAACGACACCAGGAAGACTGCCATCATCAATAATGAGCTGAAGACACCGGGAGTGGATATCGCCACTCTCCAGGAAACACGGTTGGCTGACGCAGGCACACTGAGAGAGAAGGACTACATGTTCTACTGGCAGGGAAAGGGTAGTGACGAACACAGGGAACACGGAGTGGGCTTCGCAGTGAAGAACACCTTGCTGAAGATGGTGGAACCGGGCAGCACTGGCTCTGCACGACTCCTCACCCTCCGCCTCAACACCACTCAAGGCCCAGTCACCCTCGTCAGTGTGTATGCCCCAACACTGACAGCCACACCAGAGGCAAAACACGAGTTCTACGAGAATCTCGCAACAACTGTCAGGACCATCCCCAACTCTGAACAACTCATTCTCCTTGGAGACTTCAATGTCAGAGTGGGTGCTGACCATGACTCCTGGCCTTCCTGTCTTGGACCTTTTGGCGTGGGCAGAATGAACGACAACGGACAGCGGCTGCTCGAGTTCTGCACATATCACGATCTGTGCATCACAAACTCATTCTTCAAGACCAAGCCCCAACACAAGGTTTCCTGGCAACATCCACGCTCAAAGCACTGGCACCAGCTGGACTTGATCTTGACCAGGCGCACCTCACTGAAGAACGTGCTAATCACCCGTTCGTTCCAGAGTGCAGATTGTGACACAGGCCATTCATTGGTGTGTTGCAAGGTCAAGCTGCTGCTGAAGAAATTCCATCATACCAGACAGCCTGGAAAGGCACAGATTGACACCAGCAAGATGGCTCAACCAGAACTTGTTGAGTAGTTTGCCTCCACCTTTGAGAAAGAACTTGGTGTACCACAAGAAGGAGAATCTGCAAAGCAGAAGTGGGAAGAGCTGCAAAACACCATCCACCGCACATCTTTGGCTACCTTTGGGAGGAAGACCTCAAAGTCACAGGACTGGTTTGATGCCAAGTTGACCGAGATGACCCCCGTCATTGAAGCCAAGCGCTCAGCACTTGCTGAGTACAAGAAGTACCCAAACGAGAAGAATCTCCAGATTCTCAGGGCTGCGAGAAGCAAAGTTCAGCAGACTGCTTGGCGCTGTGCCAGTACTGAGTACTGAGTACTGGACTCAGCTCAGCCAAGACATTCAAACCACTGCCGTAACAGGGAACATCTGTGGTATGTACGATGGCATCAAGAAAGCACTTGTTCCGGCTCAGAGCAAGACAGCCCCCTCAAATCCTCCACTGGGGTGATGATCACAGAAAAGAACAAGCAGATGGAGAGATGAGTGGAACACTACTCCGACCTCTATTCCAGAGAGAACACTGTGACACCGTCAGCCCTTGATGCCATCGACTGCCTGCCATCCATGGACGAACTTGACACCGAGCCAACCATTGACGAACTCAGCAAGGCCATTGATAGCTTGGCCCCTGGCAAGGCACCCGGCAACGACGGCATACCCCCTGACCTGATCAAGCACTTCAAGACCGCCCTACTGCTGCCATTGCATGACGTCCTCTGCCAGAGTTGGAAGGAAGGTGCCGTACCACAGGGCATGAGGGATGCCAAGATCATCACCCTCTACAAAAACAAAGGGGAGAGAAGCGACTGCAACAACTACAGGGGCATCTCCCTCCTCAGTGTTGTTGGCAAAGTCTACGCACGAGTTGTTCTCGTTCATCTACAGAAGCTTGCCGAACGTGTCTACCCCGAGTCTCAGTGTGGCTTCCGTGCTGAGCAATCGACGGTAGACATGATATTCTCCATCCGCCAACTCCAGGAGAAATTCAGAGAACAGAACATGTCCCTGTACGTCACCTTCATCGACCTCACCAAAGCATTCGATCTGGTCAGCAGAGAGGGCCTTTTCAAGATCCTGCCAAAGATAGGATGCCCACCAAAGTTGCAAAGCCTCATCGAATCGTTTCACACCAACATGCAGGGGATAGTGCAGCACGATGGCAACGTCTCAGAGCCATTCAACATATGCAGCGGAGTGAAACAGGGCTGTGTACTTGCGCCAACACTCTTTGGGATTTTCTTTGCTATGATCCTGAGGCATGCCTTCAGCACAGCAACAGAGGGAATCTACCTACACACAAGATCTGACGGCAGGCTTTTCAACCTCGCCCGCCTAAAAGCC
This sequence comes from Pholidichthys leucotaenia, assembly GCA_020510985.1. Taxonomy (NCBI): domain Eukaryota; kingdom Metazoa; phylum Chordata; class Actinopteri; order Cichliformes; family Pholidichthyidae; genus Pholidichthys; species Pholidichthys leucotaenia. Next base: position 82,465,181 of record CM035836.1, on the reverse strand, counting down.
AGAACCAAAGTACCCGAGGCTCTAATCAGAGACATGCTGTTCGCAGACGACGCTGCAGTCGCAACCCACACACAGCAGGAGCTTCAGACCCTGATGGACCGCGTCTCCCAGGCATGCAAGGACTTCGGGCTTACCATCAGCCTGAAGAAGACTAACGTCTTGGCGCAAGGCACGGAAGCACCACCAACCATCACCATCAATGACTACAAGCTGGAGGTCGTGAATCAGTTCACGTACCTGGGGTCCACGATCAGCAACAACCTCTCCCTTGATACAGAGATCAACAAGAGGATTGGAAAATCAGCCTTCACAATGGCTTGCCTCACCACACGAGTGTGGGAGAATCCCAAACTCTCTGTCAAGACAAAGATTGCAGTGTACAATGCCTGCGTCATCAGCACACTGCTCTATGGGAGTGAGACGTGGACAACACACGCTCGGCAGGAAAAGAGACTGAACTCCTTTCACTTGCGCTGTATTCGCCACATCCTGGACATATCCTGGCAGGACAAAGTGCCCAACACAGAAGTTCTGTCCCGCGCCGGCCTTCCCTCCATGTTCACTCTACTCAGGCAGTGCAGGCTCCACTGGCTAGGCCACGTTCACCGTATGGAGGATGGCAGAATCCCCAAAGACGTCCTCTCTGGAGAACTGGCAACTGGCAGGAGAGACGTTGGCCGCCCACAGCTGTGCTTTAGAGACATCTGCAAGAGAGACATGAAGGCCCTGGAGATCAACACAGAGCGCTGGGAGGACCTTGCAACGGACCGCTCCAAATGGAGAGGCACCCTGACCAGACAGCTCAAGGTGGGTGAAGAGAGACTGACTGCTGCAGCAGATGAAAAAAGGACCCGCAGGAAGAACCGCCACAGACCCAGCAGCACGGAGACCACCCACAAGTGCGACCTGTGTGACAGGGACTGCCATTCGCGCACCGGCCTGTTCAGCCACAGGTGGTGCTGTTCCAGCAGAGTAGACATTTAGGATTCTCTTCCATGGTCATCATAGACCGACAGAGGCCAACGAGTATTCCATCTAGTTACAATGCTCCGCGCTGTGTGTGTTTATATATTTACATATTTATTCCATCTAGCTACAATGCTCCGCACTCTGTGTGTTTATATATTTATATATTTATTCCATCTAGCAACAATGCTCCACACTGTGTTTATATATTTTTAAATATTTATTCCATCTAGCTACAATGCTCCGCACTGTGTGTGTTTATATAGCTACATATTTATTCCATCTAGCTACAATGCTCCGCACTGTGTGTTTATATATTGATATATTTATTCCATCTAGCTACAATGCTCCGCACTGTGTGTGTTTATATATCTACATATTATTCCATCTAGCTACAATGCTCCGCACTGTGTTTATTTACATATTCATTCCATCTAGCTACACTGCTCCGCACTGTGTGTTTATATATCTACATATTTATTCCATCTAGCTACAATGCTCCACACTGTGTTTATATATTCACATATTCATTCCATCTAGCTACAATGCTCCACACTGTGTTTATATATTTATATATCTATTCCATCTAGCTACAATGCTCTGCACTATGTCTATATATATACAGTATATATATATATATATATATATATATATATATATATATATATATATATATATATATATATATATATATATATATATACTCGCTGCTCTTGTTTTTCTCTTGCCTTCTGATTGTTGCTCTGAGTGTTGCTATCCCTGTGCTGTTGCAATCCTGGAATTTCCCCGTTGTGGGAATAATAAAGGCTTATCTTGTCTTATCTCATTTGTCAGTAAAGTTGACAAATCAAAAAATCCCCACATTTGTCAACATTTGCCACTCTTTGAGATACTGCAGTAAAGGTTAGTTTCACCCCATTCTACTGTTAAGTTTTTGTTTTGTTTTTTTAAATCATTATTGTTAATGGGATTGTGATTGAGGTACAGAGTAGTATTAATTTTACTGTGGTGTGGAGGTGTATGAATTCTTGTGGGTTTGGAATTTCCTTTTTTCCAATGTCCGTCTGTTGTTAAACAGGAGTGGAAAAAACCTACTTCTGCTTTTTGTGGCTTTCACCAAGTTTGGATTTCATCAGTCATATGACACCAGGAAAGATTTGTCAGTACTGGACTTCCAAAGAATTCATGTGATGTTGAATCAAGAAGAACAAAATTTATACACATGAATTATTCAGCTTTAATACCAGCATTTAGTAAACTCTGTAAATGTGATATAATGAAGGTCAAGCACAGGTGTCCCTTGTATTTAAGCAGTGTTCAAGCAGTTCTTGACTCTAAAATTCTAAATTGGAGTGTTCAGTACAGGTGATAATACTGTATATTACATATAAATAAGATAAGATAAGATAAGCCTTTATTAGTCCCACAACGGGGAAATTCCAGGATTGCAACAGCACAGGGATAGCAACACTCAGAGCAACAATCAGAAGGCAAGAAAAAAACAAGCAAGCAAGAGCAGCTAATATACATATGTACATATTACTATAAAATATATATATATATATATACACACACACAGACACACAGTGCAGAGCATTGTAGCTAGATGGAATAAATATGTAAATATATAAACACCCACAGCAAATACAATGCAATGTAAATAGTATGAAGATCCTGATCAAATTTCCAACAAACAATGCAAGTCAGTAAAAATGTTTTGAATCTATGAACATCCAAAACTCCATTTTGCATATGATTGCAATTTCTGCCTTGAATGAAAATGTAACATTGTCAAAATATGCAAAAACTACGGAGGTAAGATCCCCTTTCTGGAAGGCCTCCTCATATTAGTCAAATGTCCAAATACTTTTTAATGGGCCCTAATAATCCCAGGAACTCTGTTGTTGGGGGCAACTTTTCCCCGGTAGGGTCTCCCAAGACAAACTGGTCCTGGGTGAAGGGCCAGTCCAACAGTTGTCCAGTAGAACCCAATGAAACAAGTTACATAAGGGATCCAGTGTACCCACGTGTGTCCACTCTTCAGTGGGCTCACCAACTTGTTTTGTTCTTGTTTAAATCAATGATGCAGTTGAATGATACACATTCCCTTTTTCATGGTTGCAGTTGCTGTCAGTGTTCTCCTGTTCTCCATGCTCTGCCACACTTCTGCTGTAAGCCTGAAGGAACATCTGGCTGACTGTTTGGGGGACAAAGACTATGATGAGCTGCTGCACATAGCCAAGACCGGCCTTCCGCACATAAACACATCTCATCATGTTGTCATTGTTGGAGCTGGCATGGCTGGATTAACAGCTGCCAAGCTTCTTCAAGATGCAGGACACAAGGTATTCATGTATGTAGCAGGGACAAATACTGTCAGTACATTTGAGGATAAGGTCAGGGGATAAAACCTCTAGCATTGTAGGGCTGTAGTGTTGATCCTTTGATCAAAATATCTCTAGTAGTTTCTTGCTTAATCTTACTAAAAGGTAAACTGATGTACAAAGATCAAAAACATCATCTAAATGGTGGCTTTGGATGTCCTTGGTATTATTGGGTCCTTAAACAATTTATTGTTGATGCTAATATCTGAACAAAGCATATGTCTTACAGGTCTTGAACATCATTTGAGAGAAAATATTCAATGATGTCATTTTACAAATAATAATGTTTCTGTTTAGCATGTGAGGTAAGCAACTGTACCTTAGAGAATGCCAGAAAACCAAAGTATACAAAGAGCAACGCAACATTAATAGTTTCATCAGTGGATACATGCTGTCATAAACAAATGAATAACTAAAATAACTATCTACTGTATGAGCATCTGTTTTAGTACAGAAATTTGATTTTTGAATTTGAATTTGAGATTTTTAACAAAATCTAACATGGTGTTTTGGTTCCAGAACCTCACCAAGTATGCAATAAAACAACATTAGTAAATGATGGAACAGCCAAAGTTCTCATTGGGGACATAACTCGTACTCACTTGAGTTGTAAACCTGAGAATTATGATACTCAGCTCTGATATTCAACCATTTATAAAACTCAGATTCAATTCATTCAACAAAATGTATTTTATAGCCCTAAGGAGATTCCTTATCTCTGGTCGTGAACATTCCCATAGCCAGTCCACCAAAACACTGTTGTAGAAATATGTTACTTGTCCTGGAAAACTATTTTCAAACTATAGAAAAACTGGACATTGTTTTACAGATCTGCTGGGGTTTTTTTTTTTGTTTGTTTGTTTTTGCTTGTTTGTTTTCTTGTTTACAAGGTTACCATCGTAGAGGCCAGTGGCCGTGTTGGAGGACGGGTTGAAACCTACAGGAATGAAAAAGAGGGCTGGTATGCTGAACTGGGGGCCATGAGGATCCCAAGTTTTCACCTGTAAGACTTCCTTGTGACTTCAGGAGTGTAAAACCCTTCCTTAAACCAACTCCATAGAAATTTTTTCAGGATGTTCATAAAGATACATGAAAAGCTGATTCAAAGTTGTTATTGCAGGTGATTTTTAAAGTCCAGATGATAGTTGCCACTGAAGTTAACAGATTCCGGAGCACACAAAACAAATTATCTTGTTTGTACTCTTTGAAGCTTGACTTAAAAAGCTTTTGTGATTTCATTCCACAGAGGATGCCATGGTATATGATTTTTGATCATTATTATGATCAGCATGGTGTTATGTGATATGTGCAGGGTTTTACTTTGGAGGCCATGGACATAATGTTACAGAAGTATTGTAATCAGTCTCATATGTTGCAATGTCAAGCAAATTTAGCCCTCACTGGCTTTTTTGTCAACAGCATTGCCCAATATTATGCTAAACAACTGGGAGTCAAGTTGAATGATTTCATCATGGATGACCCCAACACCTTTTACCTGATTAATGGGCGGCTGAAGAGGAATTACGCTGTTCAGGCAAACCCCGATGTCCTCGGGTACAATGTGTCGGCAAGCGAGAAAAGAAAATCAGCAGACAAGCTGCTGCAGCAAGCTTTGCAAAAGGTTAGTAAGAGACAGGGAGTCAAACTGCAGAGTCAAAGGACACAGAAGTCTTTTGTTAAGGTGGTTGATGCCTAATATGTCTTTCATATATCTTAAAGGTCACAGTCAACAATAACGTTGAAGACTAGATTCAAAGCAAACAATTTAATAAAAAAAACTGTCCAGGCTACACAAAATATATGCTACTATTAGTTCAGCAGATTTAATGGATTTCAGTTTTACAGTTCAGCCATAAAAACAGAGAAAAACCAAAAGATCCAGTAGCACTGTCATTTGGTGATTTTAGTTTTGAATGTTTTGTTGGTGTGCATTGGGATAACATTTTTTTTTTCTTTTTTTTAGACATTAAAGTTATCCTTTTCATTAATTTTCTCAAGGTGAAAGATGAAGTGGAGGCTCATGGTTGTAAGGCAGCATTAAAAAAATTTGATCGTTATTCGGTGAAGGTAATAAAATGTGTACACAGCATGACTAGTCAACTCATTTACTTTTTTTGGAAGACATTTATATATGTTTGCTCCCACTTACTGCACAACATGGACTTGATTTTATAGGAATATCTGAAAGAAGAGGGAGGCCTGAGTCCGGAAGCGTTGAGAATGGTTGGAGATGTGCTCAATGAGCAGAGCATGATGTACACAGCATTGACTGAGATGATCTATGACCAAACAGACATCAATGATGACTCCACGTAAGTCCTGAAAATCATAACATTTTTAATTGAATATGTTACATCCAGACAAAGCCAGCCATGTCCATTTGGGACACACTAAAGGTAAAATGGGCTGTTTTATGGGTCACATGTGGGTTTGTCTGCAGTTTCCATGTTTGCTCCATCTGTGTTTACCCACATGGACTTTCCCTGTTTCACCGATTTCAGCTTATTTTCTCATAAATTGGAAGTTTTCTTGGAAATGTGTCACTTTTTGTTCGTTTAAATTTCATACATTTTTCTTGAAAGTTTGAAACTTAATCATAAATGATCATTTTTTATTTATTTATTTTTTTTACTGAAAACTTGAAACCTTTCTTCATAAATTGGCTGGTCCCAATTACTTGTTATTATCACCTTCTGCTCAGGTGAACCCACACCTGTGATTACTCATGTCATTTTTCTATTCACTATTTAAGCTCTGTTCACCTCATCATTGCGGCTAGACTGAATGTACCAATCCCGGTTATTCTCTGATTTATCATCCCTCTGATCATCACTCTGATCAGCTCCTCATCTCCTCCTGAGTCAAGCTGGCTCAGGAGTGCATCCCTGTGTCAGTTATCCTTGCTTTTGCATTTTGTGTTTTTGCACTATTTTGGACTCATGTTCTTTTTTGTTAATAAACTGCACAACACCATTCAGCATGTAGGTTTGTTTTTCTGCCCCGAAGAGGCAAACATGACAGAATCTAGCTGCCTGTAAAAGAAAAAAAGAAAAAAAAAACAGCTGTGGTGTGTGTGCGTTTTTTTCACCTTTTTATGTTTTTTCACCCACCTTTTTCCTGGAGCTCATGATGGACACAGCAGGACGGAGCTATCCTCTGCATCTGTGGTGGGAGTGCTGCCAAGCCCTGATGGAAATAGATGGGCTAATTTCCACCCATGTACATATTCCACTCTGGAGGACGCGTTATGAGATGTGGATCTGGCGGAAGCAGCAGCTCGTCGGTGCCCTCAGATCTCGGAGCATGCTGAGGGAGTTGAGAGAATAACCCTGGTGGCAGCACAGCTATGCAAGAATGGTGAAAGGGTGAGGAAGTCCCCGAAGAAGGCTGGGCTCGCACCGAAGGGAGGGCGCTCCCGGGGCTCCGCTGTTTCCACTTCTCGCCAGTCCACTATGCCCGTTCCCGATCCAAATAAGCCAGCTCCAGCTCCACAGAAACAGCGTCCTCCCGCACCGGACCGTCGGAGGAAGTTCTCCTCCTCTTCGGCTGATCCATCAGCCCTATTCTCTCCATTCCTGCCACAACTCTCGTTGCCTCGACGTTCCCTCCTGCTGCCGAGAGGTCCTCCAGGGTTTCTCCAGTTATGCCCATTTCCATGTCCACAGGAGCGGCTCCTCCACAGTCCATTGAGGGGGCCAGATTTACCGCTTACACAACAAGGGATGACTGCCCATCACCTGCAGCAGACAATGTCACGATCCGGGATGACAGGCAAGTGCTATTCCATTCTATTCCATCCTATAATGATATGCCTTGTCTGTCTCCCACGAGAGAGACTCAGGTTAAGAAGTGTCCTGAGCTCTCTCCTCCTGCTGCAATTGTTAAGACCTCACCTATCCTCTCCGTGTTTTCCCCATCAATCTCTGAGTGCCTGTCGGTTCCACAACTGAGCCGTTGGTTGATGGAGGAGCTGGTGGCCCTGGAGAACCCAACTCCAGAGCCAACACGGATCCGACGCCCAGCTTCCACCAGTGTGGGCCATGGCAGCTGGGGTAATGAAGACTGCGACTACCATCGTGTCTGCTGCGGAGGCCTCCACAGCAGAGTCAGCAACCAAGCTGGATCTCCAGAGGGCCAAGCCTGAGGAAACACTATCACCTGGATCATTGGAGTCCAGGACTGTGGTGGAGCTCGAGCTCAATGAAGTGCTCTCCTTTTTTTTTTCTATTGTCTATTTTAGAGCAATCTTGCCTGGCTCTTGGTGAGGATGGCCAGGTGCACCCACCCGTAGCACCTGAGCTCACCTCGTTGGGCTCCGCTGCTGCTGGTGACCCTGACCCCTCTTCTCTATGTGTGTCTGAGCTTTCTGCCAGGGTCACCAGAGATGAACCAACACTGACAGAGGTCTCCGTGGGTCCAGGCTCACCGCCGGAGGTCATCTCGGGTCCATCTTCCCCTGTTGAGGTCGTTGTGGGTGTTCCGTCCCAATTAGGGACCTCCATGGGTGCAGCTCCGACCAAGGCCAGGTCCTCGATGGGTGCTTCTTCCCCTCTGCCCGAGGCCATCACCTGGGTTCCACTTCCTCGGTCTGTGTCCCAGTGGGTACTGCGACCCAGTCAAGGATCCTTGTGGGTGCTGTGCCCCAGCATTAACACATGTGGGTGCTGCGCTCCAGTATGGGCCTACCCTGGGTGCTACCCTTTGCCTGGGGTCCACCGTGGGTATGGCGATGGCCCAGCTGGGGTCCACCAAAGGTGCAGTTGTGGGCCAGCCGGGGCCCACTATGGGTGCTGCTAAGCTCCAGCCTGGAGCCACCGTGGGTGCTGCCATGCCCAAGCCTGGAGCCACCGTGGGTGCTGCCATGCCCAAGCCCGGAGCCACCATGGGTGCTGCCATGCACCAGCCTGGAGCCACCGCGGGTGCTGCCATGCCCAAGCCTGGACCCACTGCGGGTGCTGCCATGCTCCAGTCCAGAGCCACCGCAGGTGCCACAATTCTCCCGTACAAGACTACCGAGGGTGTTGTGATCCTTCTTCCTCCTCAGCCAGACACCATCGTGGTCCCTGTTCCTTCTCAGCCAGGCACCGTTGGGCTTCCCCTTCCTTCTCTGAAGGACGACGTTGTGATTCCCCCTCCTCGGCTCTGCTTTCAATTACTAGGTCTCCCAGTGGGGGAGCCACCCTCTGGGCTGCCTCTCCTGTGCAGATGGCCTGAAAGACCGAGCTGCCGGGTCAGGTGGTCCATATTCTCCGACAGGCCACCCGATTTGTGCCACCTTGCCGCCCGGCTGGCCTGGGACTTTGGCAGACCACCTGACTTGTTTCACCTTGCCTTCTGCCAGTCCTGGGACCTTGGTCGGCCCCCTGAACTCTAGAGCTCCATGGGCTGGGGGTGGGGGGTGTCCTAATTCTGATTTATTTTTCTGGTGTGGGCCCTGAGAGGGTTATTTGTTTTGTTTCCTCCTTGCCTGTTTCCCCCCATGACCAACCCGGGGTGGGTTATTGTTGTACCTCCTCTGGGGGGGGAGGGGGGGGCTCCTTTTCTTTGTGGTTCATGTTACCCTGCGGTGTCTAGTATCCACCCCTTGGGGGGGGGGCTCTGTCATGAGCTGAGTCTGATGTTCTGTCGGACTCAGTTTTGTGGCTGTTTCCTTGTATTCATATACATCTATCTGTTGTATTTATTGTGTCTTTTTGAGTTGTTTCACTGCTTCATATTTTTTTCTGTTGATGCTTTCAGTCTGGCTGCTCCTCCCTCATTTCTCATCACTACCAGCTGGTCCCAATTACTTGTTATTATCCCCTTCTCCTGCTCAGGTGAACCCACACCTGTGATTACTCATGTCATTATTCCATTCACTATTTAAACTCTGTTCACCTCATCATTGCGGCTAGATTGTATGTACCAATCCTGGTTATTCTCTGATTTATCCTTCCTCTGATCATCACTCTGATCAGCTCCTCGTCTCCTCCTGAGTCAAGCTAGCTCAGGATTGCATCCCTGTGCAAGTTATCCTTGCTTTTGCATTTTGTGTTTCTCCACTATTTTGGACTCTTATGTTCTTTTTTTGTTAATAAACTGCAGAACACCATTCATCACTTGGGCCTGTGTTTCTGCCCTGAAGGGGCAAACATGACATTGTTTTCTTGTAAATTTATGCCTTTTTTTTCCCTGCAAATTTGTTAACTTTTTTCTTGTAATTTTGGAACTTTCTTATAAATTTACCACTTTTACTGTAATCTTGAAACCTTTCCTTATAAATTAGTTCCTTTTCCTTGTAGATTTTTGACAGTTTCCAATAAATTTACAACATTTTTCTTGTAAATTTTTGAAAAAAAAAAACAACTTTTATTTACTTTTTTTAAATTTTATTTTGTATACTTTATTGATCCCCAGAGGGGAAATTGGGGGCATCCACCTGGATTTACTGTAAACTTGAAAGACTTTCTCATAAATTTTCACCTTTTTTTCTTATATGTTTGCAAATTTGCAACTTTTTTATATTTTCTTTGTAAATTTGTCTTTTTTCTTGTGAAACTGCAAATTTTTTCTTGAAAGTCTGTACCCTTTTTCAAGAAATTTTACATTTTTTTTTAATTTTAAATGTGCCACTGTTATCTCCTAAATTTTCACTTTTTTTCTCATAAATTTGACTTTTTTTCTCATACAAAAAAACGACCTTTTGCAGATGATAGTGTTTTTAAATCTATCACTACATCTGATTTTTTGATAAAACCTTTGTGAAAGAGTATGTAAATTTGAGTTATAAAGGTACAAACACAAGATGAGTGGCATATTGCTAAGCTTGCCTTTGTTTTTATACATGCAGACATGCATAAAAAGGAAATATTAAGCTCAATAATCACCATCTTCCATTAAAAATGAAAAAAAAGAGAAAACATTACATTATATTATAAATTCCAAAAACATAGTTATTGTCCCTAACTCCCAATCAATAAGCAGGCCGGAGGTGAAGTAAACCGTACTTTATTATATGAACCACAATGTAGTAATGACACTCTGTACAGCCAAGAGGGTTGATGGCAAAAGAGACAATGTCCCTTCTGCCCTGGCCCTTTTTACCCCAGGTGATGCCAGCACCAGAAAGGTGGTCCGTCACCTCCCACTACACCCAGGGTGCCACAGCGCCCTATTACTACACAACATTTTTCTCCCCTGTAGAAAAATACAAGCATTGTGGTGACCCAGCACACTGCGGACGGAAACTATCTCACACTCATCAGTGCTGGAGGAAACGGAGGACAATTTACATACGGACAGAGAGCCCCAGGGGGTAATCAGACGGGACTGTTATGTATGCGTCCTCGGAGGGGACGTCCGGGCCGGGCGCTAGCTGATGTCATGCTAATGATGTATATTGACTGATGTGTATTAGATGACAATCACTATGCTATTGTGCCATGCATTCTCTCTGTCTGTATAACGTGTATGAAAAGGCTTGTGACACATGCCTGGGCAACGCAGTAGCTCACCGAGCTACAAAGTGTGTTTCAATATGTTGGAGGAAATAAAACCTTGTACCCTTCCAGCTCGTCGGATCTTGCCTGATCCTTTACCTCCACATTGGTGACCCTGGACGTGCATGGTGTGTCTCTCGACTATGCCATTTTTTCCACACTGGTGACCTGACGAGAGAGAATGACTGTCTACTCCCTCTCACCGCACTGTGGATTCTAGAGTACCAGAGAAGGCCTGCATCCTCTTCCTCCACACCGGAGTGCGTTCTCCGGAGCAGGCAGCACTGGGACCGACACACACCATGAACGGCGACACGAGCGAACCGAAGGAAACAGCCTGAACGGGGAAGATCATCGGCGCCATCTGCATTGATTTCCATCAAGTTCCCTGACCCTGACTCACCTCCCGACAACAGACTTTCTGCACACAGAAGCCCCGCATGCACACCGCAGGATTACGAGGACAGCGCAACTTCCAGCTATGTGGTCACACCACGCACCAGGGACAAACCGGCTCCACAGACTTATACATCGTCCTCCGCCGCTGCACATGCCCGAGAAACACGGCCAATCGCCATCCTTGGAACCTTTAGGGCTGCTCACGCACCTGAAGCAGACATGCAGCCCTCACATGGGACTTTGTATGGGTTTCTCAGCCACGGCGCACAACGGGGATTTAGCCGATTGCTTTCCCTGATGACTTTAGGGCTGCTTCCGCACCTAAAGCCAAATGGCCAAGTCCCTCACACAGCTTCAGTTGTTTTTTTTTTCACAGAAACTACGGATCCTCGGGGAATGTGGCCATTCACCTTCCCCTCATCATCGCAGGACTGAGCCGCACGAGGAGTCAGAGACTAATTTTTTTTTTTTCACAGCCGCTGCGGATCACCGCCAGGTTTACCACGAAAGTCCCTCACCATGGCGGAACCACCTGCAATTTTTGTACGGCCCAGACACTTTTGACGTCCCGGGTCAGCATTCACTTATTCCCACCCCCTCTTCCTCCTCCTCCACATCACTCCTCCTGCACCTCATTCCCTAAAGCTGGCTAATCACCGGTTTGTTCCATTACACATGACGCGCACCAGCCCTGTGCGCCCACGATCCATGGCCATTCAACGTGCTGGAACTTGGAGTGGAGCACACTGTCTTTTCCACCCCTCCCGCGTCCCCCACGGACTGACATGCCCTCTGACACTCCTCTACAGCAGGACAGTTCTACCGGAGCTGGAGCCCAAACGACCGGGGGGGGTGGGGGGGTCACAGCCCCTTCTGAGTGTTCTGGGGGGAGCCGTGTGGTGACCCAGCACCCTGCTGACGGACACTATCTCACACTCATCAGGGCTGGAGGAAACGGAGGACAATTTACATACGGACAGAGAGCCCCAGGGGGCAATCAAACGGGACTGTTATGTATGCGTCCGCGGAGAGGACGTCCGGGCCGGGCGCTAGCTGATGTCATGCTAATGATGTATATTGACTGATGTGTATTAGATGACAATCACTATGCTAATGTGCCATGCATTCTCACTGTCTGTATAACGTGTATAAAAGAGCTTGTGACACATGCCTGGGCAACGCAGTAGCTCACCGAGCTACAAAGCGTGTTTCAATATGTTGGAGGAAATAAAACCTTGTACCCTTCCAGCTCATTGCATCTCGCCTGATCTATTACCTCCACAGCATACCAATTAGGCCCACTCAAATTTGTAACCTGACTCACGTGCTACTCAGCAAAATATAAATATATAGAAAAAAATATACGAACCTATCCATTCACACAAAATAACTACATTAGAGGGGCCAGGTGGACTGCTTGCTCACCCCAACATGGCCAGGCAGATTATTCTGGCGCCTTGATCACCAAAATCCAAACGAAAAAAAAAAAAAAAATAGCCATGTTTCTAAAACTAAATAAATCCCAGAACAGTATATATATATATATATATATATATATATATATATATATATATATATATATATATATATATATATACAAACAAATTTCTATAAAACAACCAAAACAGATAATATGTACATTCACATTCCTAATGGCGGCCCCCTTCTCAACACACCCACCCCACAACCCGGGCAAACCACACAAAACACACATCATTTGCCTTTGTTGCATAGTAAACAAACAGTTTTGGGGACTTTCTCTCTCTCTCTCTCTCTTTTTTTTTGGTTTAAACGCAGGTCAACCACACCACAATAAATGTGAAATATATAAATAACAAGACTTGGGGTCATAAACTAAAACAAACATTTAACAAAAGTTACCTGCCAGTCACTTTACAGACCCAGTGGATGGGCCACCCCTCGGATTTCCATCTGGTGGGTCCCACCCGGAGCGCCTCTGCTTCTTGGCCTCAGGGGATGGGCTGTGTCGGCGTCTCCTCTTCTTCATGCAACGCAGCTCGTTTGGGTGTTTCCATGAGTCATCAGAAAGCTTCAAGTAGCCATCTTCAAGGGCAGCCATCATTCTCAGCCGCCCCTGTCCATCCCGAAATCTTCTTTTCTCATGGGCCTCCCTCAGACGAGCCTCTCCTCTGGGCCAGACCTCATCTTCGACCCGCAGTGGCACCTGACTCAGTTTCAGATACCCCCAACGTCCAATACGGACTGCTTCTCTGGGTCGCACCGTTCCTTCAACCCTGTCCACAATTTCCTTTGGCCTCCAGTGTTGCTGGGTGGTGTGCTGGCCTACTGCGACAGCCGGTCCTGCCCCACTCTCTTCCATTTTATGCACCTGCAAAGCCACTGTAGCTCTTTGCCTTCCGTATTATTCAGGCCACACTACGGAAGCAGAGGAGGCTAGCATTTTGGCTCCATCTGTCCTTGCGGGTGTTCCACCGTGCCGTCAAGTTCCCACACCAAGGGAAACGTGGACACTGGCACCAGAACCCTCCCGCAGCGATCCATGGTGGGTCTCGTCCTGCTCCATTCCCAGACTACTAGGCCAGTCAGTGTTCCAAACCGTATCATCATCCACATATGGGGCAGATTGGTCCCACAGGCCACAGCCTGACCACTCCTCTCAGGCGCCGCTGGTGATCTTGAACCCCAGGCCGTAGAACATGTCACACCCCATGATGTCCGACCCTGTAGCTGTTACCACAAATTGGACATTTGTCATCAGCGCTGACTTGTACCGGACCGTTAAGTCCAGCGAACCCACAATGGCTAGTTTGTTTCCACCATAGCCGTGGTACGATGCTGACAGTTGTCTTATGCGATAGTACAGCAACAGCCTCCTCACAGTGGGCCAGCTCAACACCGAAGCCATGTTCACCAACAACAGCACTTCCACACTGTCCAGCAACACATTACAATAAATGTACCCATCTATGCTCGGAGAGATGGTATGAACAACCGTAGGAGCAACGGCGGGGGAATCCGCTCCACGTCTATGGTCCCCCCTCTCAAAATTCCTGCAGGCCCTGGCGAAGTGATGTAGGAGATCACACTTGCCGCAATGCTTACCTTTCGCTGGACACTCTCTTGTCTTGAACTAGTGCCTTGTGGACCCACAGCCATAACACCTTGGCGAATCTGGGGCGGACCTAATTCTTATAGTGGCAGTGTACTCATCTTAATCGTCGCTGTCTTCGCTATCCAGGTCAACAGCCAGCGTCTTCGTCCGTGGTTCCATGTGCCCCAGCAAACTCCTGTCACCCAAATCCATCGACAGCTTCTCTGCAGCTTCGAACTGTTGGTCCACCTCGACAGCCATTGCTAACGTCATCTCACCTGTGTGTGTCAGGAGCCTTGACCATGCCATAGAAAAAAGAACGTGCTCCACTAACTGGTCATGGATCATTTCATCCTCTAAAGCTCCAAAACGGCACTGCATCTCCAGCTGGCGCAGTTCTGCAACAAAATGCTGCATTGGCTCTCCCGTTCGCTGGCGGCGCTACCTAAACCAAATTCTCTTTACTAAGACGTTTTCCGGGGTGCGACAGTAGCACACCATTAGCCCCACCACGTTGTCAAAGCTATTGCTAGCTCCTAATGTGCTGAGGATTCTCTGGCCCTCTGTGTCATGATTATGGACCAAAATGGCGTTCACTTATATAGCGCTTTTTCTCATCTCTGGATGATCAAAGCGCTTTACAGATCCTGCTATCCACCCATTCACGCACACATTCACACACTGATGGCGGCAGAGCTGCCATACACATACAGGCGCTAGCCTGGCCACCAGGAGCAACTGGGGGTTCAGTATCTTGCTCAAGGACACTTCAACATGCAGACTGCAGACAGTGGGAAACGAACCCATGACCCTCCGATCAGTAGTCAGTCACACTACAAAAATGGCTCTTGCACACAGTTTTTCCAACTTACCAAGGTCCAGAGCCACCAGATAATTTCGGAAGGCCACGTACCACCTCTCCCAAGGGGCGGGCGGCTCACCCGGGACCTCCAGAAATGGGTGAAAACAGGAAAAAAAACCTCTCCATACGTTTTACCTCATTGCCAAATGTTATGTCCATAACTCTCAGTCAATAAGCAGGCCGGAGGTGAAGTCAAACATACTTTATTATATGAACCACAACATAGTAATGACGCTCCGTACAGCCAAGAGGGTCGACGGCGAAAGAGACAATGTCCCTTCCGGTGACCCCACCACCGGAAAGGTAGGCCATCACCTCCCACTACACCCAGGGTGCCACAGCCGACATAATACTACACAACAGATTCATCTGTTAAAATGCAACCTACTGGAAAAAAATATTAGTGCCCCTGGTGTTACATATGGCTTGCATCAATATAACATACAGTAAACACTGCTGCCATATGTTGTCACGTTTCTGCAAGCACATAAGCATTCATTTCATTCATCCATTGATAAATTAAGAGAAAAAAATTAAGAGAATTGGCATTTTATAATGTTACAACTTCTTCTTTCTTCTTCGTCGATCGCTAGATGGTCACACCAGCTGCCCTGACGAATGCTGCCGTACTGCAGAGGTCCCCAAGGTCCCCGTGAAGCTTTTGGTTCAGCAATGTGAGGTCAGGCCACGTAGCTCGTCTGAGTGCAGCGTGGTCTGGGCAGTCTTGGAGGAGGTCATTTGGGCGGTACCACATGGGCATCTGTCCAATTGTCCAACTTTAAATTTCTGGTGCATGTGAGCTTGCATTCTGTTATGTCCAGTTCGGAGTCTGAACAGAACGACTTGGTCAGCCCTGCTCAGATTGTAGTAGCTGTCATCCTTGCAGAAGTTTGGGTGTTGCTGCTGCCACTTCTTGTGATGCAGGGCCTTAAAGATGGTTTTCTCCTCACTATAAGAGACCTGCCTGTCTTCCTGGTCTTGCTGCCCACCCTCCTTAGCAAGTCTGTTAGCCGTCTCATTTCCATAGACTCCACAGTGGGCAGGAATCCACTGGAGTGATACGTTCGCCTGTGTGGCTAATTGAGACAGAGTGAGGGCGAGTTCATTCAGTTCTTTGCGTTGGGGGTCCTGAAGTGCATCCAAGACAGAGAGGGCATCAGTGAAGATGACGACCCGCTTGTGTGCCTTGTCTTGATGTTCCCTGACATGGGCCACTGCTGCTCTCAGGGCCTCTTCCTCAGCCCTGAAGTTGGTGGAGTACTTGCCAGTCGCAACAGGAATGTGGGTCTCCTCGTCAGCGTACCTGATGTTCACGCCGCCTCCTCCATTCCTGGTTGCTTCCATGGAAGAGCCGTCTGTGTAGACGTGAGTCCACCGCTCTTCAGGGTAGACAGACCGAATGAACTCCAGGGCCAGCGACTTCCTCTCTTGGTCTGACTGTGTTCCTTTCTTCCCAATGCCCAATATGTCTGTGCGTATGGCTGGGAAGTTCTGTCGGTTCCAGGAGGGAACAGATGCTGTGAGTGGTATTGGTGTGGGCATGTGGTCCAACAATTCTGGGTCTCTCCTTTCGAGTGTCCTGCTCTGGTGGACGAAGCTCGATCTCTTGAGTCTCCCTTTTGTTGGCTTGGTCAGTCTGTCCTTCATAGGATGGTTTTCCAGTCTTTTGAATTTGGTGGCCTGGGTCAGTGCCTTGACGTTTCTTCTGTCTTCCAGTGGTACAAGGCCTGTTGTTGTCTCCAGCACTTTGATAGGGGTACTGCACATGGCTCCTGCCATCATTGGCATGGCTTGGTTTTGGAGTCTGTCCAGCTTCTCAGTGTTGCTTTTGGCAGCTGTTGAGGTTGCCACCATGCCGTACTCCAGAACAGGCCGAATCCTCCCCACATAGAGTTTCTTCAGGACACCCTGGTCTGCACCCCAGTCTGTTCCTGACAGTTTCTTCATTAGGGCCATCCTGATCTTTGCTCTTGCCTGGTTCTTGTGCAGCTGGTTCTTCCAAGTCAGTCTGCAGTCCATGGTGATCCCGAGGTATGTGGGTGCATATTCAGCCTGGAGCTCCTGGGAGTTGATCAACAGTTTCACCTTCTGGAGTTAGGTGGACAGGGTGAACACGGTGTATGTAGTCTTCCTCTCATTTAAGCTCATAAGCCATGACTTGGTCCATGCTTCTATCAGCTGGAAAACTTGTTGCAGTCTGTAGTTTGCCGTCACGATGCTTTCCTCACTGCACCAGAAGGCTAGGTCATCAGCGTAGATGGCACCTCGTACGTTCCTTGGCAAACTCTGGATGATGTCCTTGATGAATACAAGAAAGAGTGTTGGGGAGAGCACTCCTCCTTTTGGGACTCCTTCCCTCAGCACCTTCTTGTTGCTGGGGTACTGTCTGACCTGGGCTCTGGCTCTTCTGTTGTGCAGATATTGGGCGATCCACTTGTACATGCGCCCAGCCACACTACACTGGCGCAGTTTCAGCTTGAGGCCATCTTTCCATACCTTGTCAAACGCATTTTCTAGGTCAATCCACACGGCGAAGGTGTGCTTCTTTTCTTGGAAGGTATCTTCTATGGCTTGTTATGGCTATGTTATTTGGTCCTTTGTAGACCGGTTCTGCCTGAAGGCTGTTTGCTCCTGGCCGATGTGTTGTTTTTCTTCCAAGTGCCACATGAGTCTGGTGTTGATGAGATGCTCTAGCAGCTTTCCTATGCAGCTTGTAAGGCTTACGGGGCGATAGCTTTCAGCCTTCAATTTGTCATTGCCTTTTTTGTGCACTAGAATCATCGTGGCTTCTCTCCAGATCTGTGGCACAGTCCCTGATCTCCAACTGTCGTTGAACAGCTGCAGAAGTTTCTTCTTGGTTTTGGGGCCAATGTTCAGAAACATTTCATTTGTGATCTTGTCAGATCCAGGGGCTTTTTTCAGCTTCAGTGTTGACATTGCAACCTCCAGCTCTTTGAAAGTGAATGGCGAGTTCATCACTGGTTCTATCTGTGCATTCTGATGAACTCGCTGGGCTCCTTTGACATCCCTTCCTCTCTCTGGTGGAATCTGAAGGTGGCTTGTCTTCGCATACTGGTTGATGAAATGGTCTGCTGCTTTCTTGCCAGTCAGTAGTTCTTGATCTGCCTGTACTGTGATCGGCAAGCTTTTGCTGTTCTCGTCGTTGAGGGCTTGAGCCAGTTTCCAAAGCTTGTTGCCGTCCTTGTCCAAGTTGAGCTGCTTTGTCTTTTCTTGCCATCTCTTTTGAGCTTCCTGTATGAAGATCTGTCTGTGTTTTGCAGTGGCCGCCTTCAGGGCAATGTTGTTTTCTACTGTAGGATCTACTTCTACTTTTTTCCTTGCCTCTGCCACACTGCCTTCAAGCTGCTGGAGCTCCTCTGTCCAGTAAGGCCTATAGTTCTTTCTGGCTCCCCGAGGAATAGATTCATTTGCAGCCTTCAGAATAGCATGGTTCAGCACCCTGACTTTCTTGTTGAGGTTCTGCTGCTTGTGACGGATCTCCGTAGAGTACCGGTCCACCAGTGTTGAGAAGCACTCCCAGTTGGCCTTCTTGTAATTCCACCTGGGGAATGTCTTAGCTTCTTGTAGTTTGTAGCTGATGTCCAGTCCAATCTTCACAGGTTTATGGTCACTTCTACCCGAGCTGGCCAAGTACTGCTCTTGTTGCCAGCCTGGCAATGTCGTTGGTGGCAAATGCAAGATTGGGCGTGGTGTTACTCAGCCATACCCTGGAGAAGAACGTTGGTGGATCATCAGGATCATTCATTGGCAGAAGACTGTTGTCGACTTGCCAATCTTCCACCTCCTCTCCTCTTCTATCTGCTTTGCTGTATCCCCATGCCTCTGAGTGACTGTTGAAGTCACCAATGACGATGCATTGGTGGTCTGGGAGTTCCATTTGGTCAAGTAAATGATCTCGCTCTGGGGGGCAGTACACATTGAAGATCGTGACGTTTTCATTGTGAACCATGATTCGAACTCCATGGATCTCTGCCTGGTTGTTGGTACTGACGTCAAACTCTTGTGCTGGTATGGCATTTTTGACAAGAATTGCCACTCCTCCTTTTGTTCTTCCTTTTCTGTCTTTCCTGAAGACCTGGTATCCCCTAACACTGAAGCGTTGGTTTTCCTTCAAGTGGGTCTCCTGTAGGCAGGCGACATCAATGTCTTCTGAGTGGAGTCTTTTGG
The DNA here is from genome assembly GCA_020510985.1 of Pholidichthys leucotaenia. Lineage (NCBI taxonomy): Eukaryota > Metazoa > Chordata > Actinopteri > Cichliformes > Pholidichthyidae > Pholidichthys > Pholidichthys leucotaenia. The sequence goes on along the minus strand of CM035836.1, from coordinate 82,445,831 downwards.
CAAGGGATTTTTTTTTTTGTTGTAGACTCCTTCTGTGTTCCACTGGAGGATGTTGACATTCCTCTCTTTGGCGTCTCTTTTTGGCCAGTAGCATTCCTCGTTCCTTGTCCCCTGGTCGTGCAGGACGAGGTGAGGTAACCTCCGGTAACTGAGGGTGGGCCCCTTTGAGGCTGAGGGCCTGGCACTCTTCCTCCCTGGCGGATCCCCAGAGGACAAGCACCATCACGTGCAACATTGGTGTGATTCATCATGAAGCGGATATGCGTGATGCAGAGGTTTGTGGCACCACAGGGGTCCTGCATCTCCGTCTTCAGCTGTGGATGTTTGTCGGGGGTCCCTCCCCTAGACCAACTGCCTTCCATGGCTGGGCTGTCGAGAGCTTGGTCCACCCTGTAGAAAGGTTGCCTGTCAAGGCTTTCCGAGACCCTTCTTCCCGTGCAATTGTCTGTCCTCCCCCGCCTTCACAGCCGTTGGGAGTTCGCTCTCTTCTTCTGCCTGTTCCACCGTTGGGACATTTGTTGCTGTAACAAACTTGGGTTTTCCGTGAGTGATTTGTTACATGCTACACAACCCCCAACCTGGAGAATCAGGGTGCACACCTTCGTCTGGCCTCTACCCCACGCGGACCTGTTCGACATGGTTGAACCTTCTGGGAGCACTAGGATCCTGTCGACATAGCTCCGGGGGTTGCTGAGGCACACAAGCTGCTGCACCCCGACAAGGTATGTGCACCATTGGCAGCAGAAAAAATTTTACAACATTTTCTGGAGATACATGAAGCAAAAGGCATTGACTTGAATTTTGTAAATCTTTAAAGAAAGTCAACAAGAAAGTAAATTACAATAAGCTTATCCTTGCTGGAACAGGTGGACAGAATGACAATACTGTGCCTCTTTACTAGAGGGTGTGTTGTTTAGTTGTCACTGAAAGGAATGTTGAACGCTTGCTTTAATCCTTATTAACATACTGCCAGTGGCTTTGAAGAATCAGTAGTACTTAAACACCTTGGAATTAGAACAAGTTGGACCTATTGTCATTAACAGAAGCAATGTATTTTTTTTTTTTTTTTAAAAAGGGGATACTATCTTATTTTCTGGAAAAATGGGGATGTAGTAAGAACCACTGTTGTGTTATTTATATATTTTACACATATTATTTCACTCATGGGTACTGATGTGTTCTGAATGGTCCACTACATTCACTGTCAAGTATGTGGCTGCTGCTCAAAATCTTAATATTGCTTGGCTGAACTTGTACTGGTGTGCCATATGACAAAATCCTGGAATGCATAAAGGTTGCTCCCAGTTAAAAAAGTGTTTGATTACTAACATGAGGTGCTTGTCATTTTGTTTTAAAGGTACAGCGAAGTCGATGGTGGGTCGGACCTTCTCCCCAAAGCTTTTCTCACTGTCCTCAATGTTCCTATTTTCCTGAATGCCACAGTCAAACATATCAATCAGTCAAATACAGGTGTCACTGTTTCTTACCAGAATGGTCGACAGCCATCTCTTACTGACCTGCACGCCGATGTCATCCTCATAACAACCACGGCCAAAGCAGCTCTTTTTATGGATTTCAGTCCACCTCTCCCCATCAGAAAAATGGAGGCTCTGAGGGCAGTCCACTATGACAGCTCCACAAAGATCATCCTCACTTTTACCAACAGGTTCTGGGAGGCTGACGGCATCCATGGGGGGAAGAGCATCACAGACAGGCCATCTCGTTTCATCTACTACCCCAGCCATAGCTTCAAAGCTAATAAGACCATTGGGGTCCTACTGGCATCCTACACCTGGTCCGACGACTCACTCCTCTTTGCAGGGGCCAGTGATGATGCCTTGAAGGAGCTGGCGCTGAGAGATCTGGAAAAGATTCATGGCAAGCATGTCCGGTCCATCTGCACAGGTGTACTGGTGAAGAGGTGGAGCCTGGACCCCTACAGTTTGGGTGCCTTTGCTCTCTTTACACCCTACCAACACCTAGAGTATGCCAAGGAGCTTTTCAAGAGTGAGCGCAGGGTGCACTTTGCTGGGGAGCACACGGCTTTCCCTCACGCTTGGATTGAGACCTCTATGAAGTCTGCGATCAGGGCTGCAAAAAACATCAATAAAGTGACGCAGAAGAATTCACAGTGGATCAAATATCATCAACGCAATGAGCTGTAGGGTCAATGTTGAGAATGAATGGTCCAAGAGCAAAGTTATGGACGGAGAAGAGATCGTTTTCTGATCAGTTGTTTTAACATGACAAATATTGATTAAAACAATAAATAGAAAATAAAAAGCACACACACACACTCACACACATACACACACACACACACACATCTGGCAGTTTGCAGGGTTTTTGTTTGTTTGTTTGTTTGTCAGAGCTGTTCCTGTTTATATGAAAGCTAAGCAGTTTCATGTTTTGCATTTTGTTTCCTTACTGTACCAAAAATGAACTGAACTGTGACCTTAAAACCAAGATACATACCTAACCGTGATTTTGGGCGTACCGTTACACCCCTAATATATATACAGTCATGTGAAAAAAAATTAGGACAGCCCATTAAATATTCAGTTATTTATTGAGAAATGTTCACATATCTATGTCTAACCTTGTTTTTGTTTTTATTTTCATTTTTTAACATTTTTTTCTGGCCATTGTAAGTGGGAATGAATTTGGGGGTGTCCAAATTTATTCCTTACTATTGGTTAAGAATTATGTTTTACAGAAAATTTGAAAAAAGTCTGTAATTCATTTTTAATTGTTTAGTTGTATTACATGCCAGTCTACAACATTACATCTTTTTCACTACTGCATATACAGTGGGGCAAAAAAGTATTTAGTCAGCCACCAATCGTGCAAGTTCTCCCACTTAAAAGATGAGAGGTCTCCAATTTTAATCATAGGTATACCTCAACTATGAGAGACAAAATGAGAAAAAAAAAATCCAGAAAATCACATTGAAGGATTTTTAATGAATTAATTGGTAAATTCCTTGGTAAGATAAGTATTTGGTCACCTACAAACAAGCAAGATTTCTGGCTCTCACAGACCTGTAACTTCTTCTTTAAGAGGCTCCTCTGTCCTCCACTCGTTACCTGTATTAATGGCACCTGTTTGAACTCGTTATCAGTATAAAAGACACCTGTCCACAACCTCAAACAGTCAGACTCCAAACTCCACTATGGTCAAGACCAAAGAGCTGTCAAAGGACACCAGAAACTAAATTGTAGACCTGCACCAGGCTGGTAAGACTGAATCTGCAATAGGTAAGCAGCTTGGTGTGAAGAAATCAACTGTGGGAGCAATTATTAGAAAATGGAAGACATACAACACCGCTGATAATCCCCCTCGATCTGGGGCTCCACGCAAAATCTCACCCTGTGAGGTCAAAATGATCACGAGAACGGTGAGCAAAAATCCCAGAACCACACGGGGGGACCTAGTGAATGACCTGCAGAGAGCTTGGACCAAAGTAACAAAGGCTACATCAGTAACACATTACGTCGCTAGGGACTCAAATCCTGCAGTGCCAGACGTGTCCCCCTGCTTAAGCCAGTACATGTTCAGGCCCGTCTGAAGTTTGCTAGAGAGCATTTGGATGATCCAGAAGAGGATTGGGAGAATGTCATATGGTCAGATGAAACCAAAATAGAACTTTTTGGTAAAAACTCAACTTGTCGTTTTTGGAGGAGAAAGAACACCATACCTACTGTGAAGCATGGGGATGAAAACATTATACTTTGGAGCTGTTTTTCTGCAAAGGGACCAGGACAACTGATCTGTGTAAAGGAAAGAAAGAATGGGGCCATGTATCGTGAGATTTTGAGTGAAAACCTCCTTCCATCAGCAAGGGCATTGAAGATGAAACGTGGCTGGGTCTTTCAGCATGACAATGATCCCAAACACACCGCCCGGGCAATGAAGGAGTGGCTTCGTAAGAAGCATTTCAAGGTCCTGGAGTGGCCTAGCCAGTCTCCAGATCTCAACCCCATAGAAAATCTTTGGAGGGAGTTGAAAGTCCGTGTTGCCCAGCGACAGCCCCAAAACATCACTGCTCTAGAGGAGATCTGCATGGAGGAATGGGCCAAAATACCATCAACAGTGTGTGAAAACCTTGTGAAGACTTACAGAAGACGTTTGACCTCTGTCATTGCCAACAAAGGGTATATAACAAAGTATTGAGATGAACTTTTGTTATTGACCAAATACTTATCTTACCAAGGAATTTACCAATTAATTCATTAAAAATCCTTCAATGTGATTTTCTGGATTTTTTTTTCTTCTCATTTTGTCTCTCATAGTTGAGGTATACCAATGACGAAAATTGGAGACCTCTCTCATCTTTTAAGTGGGAGAACTTGCACAATTGGTGGCTGACTAAATACTTTTTTGCCCCACTGTATATACTGCTCAAAAAAAATAAAAGGAACACTTTGAAAACACATCAGATTTTAATGGGAAAAAATAAGCTGGATATCTACACTGATATGGACTGGATAATGTGTTAAGAATGAAAAGATGCCACATCTTTTGATGGAAATGAAAATTATCAACCTAAAACCTACAGAGGGCTGAATTCAAAACACTCCAAAACTTACTCAGATTATTAAAAAGTGTTCCTTTTATTTTTTTGAGCAGTATATTCATTCATTCATTTATATATATATATATATATATATATATATATATATATATATATATATATATATGTGTGTGTGTGTGTGTGTGTGTGTGTGTGTGTGTGTGTATATATATACATATACACACACACATATATATATATATATGAAAGAATAATTCCACCTTGATGCTCTAATTGTGGAATTGCATATATGTATCATATGTGTAACTGTGTTTATATATTTATATATCTATTCCATCTAGCTACAATGCTCCGCACTGTGTCTATATACACTACCGTTCAAACGTTTGGGGTCACCCAGACAATTATTTTGTGTTTTCCATGAAAAGTCACACTTATTTACCACCATGAATTGTAAAATGAATAGAAAATATAGTCAAGACATTGACAAGGTTAGAAATAATGATTTGTATTTGAAATAATAATTTTTTCCAGATACTCAACCTGCTCAAAGGAAGGTCAGTTTTATAGCTTCTCTAACCAGCTAAACTGTTTTCAGCTGTGCTAACATGATTGCACAAGGGTTTTCTAATCATCCATTGGCCTACTGACGCAATGAGCAAACACATTGTACCATTAGAACACTGGAGTGATATTTGCTGGAAATGGGCCTCTATACGCCTATGTAGATATTGCACCAAAAACAGGACATTTGCAGCTAGAATAATCATTTACCACATTAGCAATGTATTTTTTTTTTTTTTTGTTACTTATTTGTACCCGTAGGTAGATTTGGTTTGCAGTCTGGTGACAAGCCACCGGCTGCTGGTCGCTGCGTGCGCGAGCGCCCTAAACCTACATGTTTTTGGTATGCGGGAGGAAACCGGAGAAATCCCGGAGTAAACCCACGCAACACGGGGAGAACATGCAAACTCCACACAGCTCACTGTTGGTCGGGGGCTGGGATCGAACCCACGATCTCATGATCCCCGCGATCCCCCGGCCGAGGGTAAAACTGTGCTGCCACAGGGGGCATTTGCGGACCAGATCTATTTTGGAAAAAATGTGCGCTCAGGCAAGGTGAACGGAAAAATTCTGTATGTGGGGAATTGGGTAGCAGTTGTGCGCTGTGGCGTTGTTCAACCTGCAGAAATCCCCGCACGGTCGCCATGAACCCTCAGTTTTAGGGACCATGTGTAGCGGGGATGCCCATGGGCTGTTTGAGCGCCTGATGATGCCCAACCTTTCCAGGTTGGGGAACTCCTCACGCGCTATGGCCAGTTTAGCTGCGTCCAAGCGCCGAGGTCGTGCAAAGACGGGCGACCCGGTGGTGGTGATAAAATGCTCCACCCCGTGTTTAGCGATGTCTGCCGAAAACGTCGGGACTGTGAGTGCTGGGAAACTGAGTGAGCAGTGTGTGGAACTTACCGCCTGCTGCTGTGACGTTGGCTTGTGCTGTTGGCCAGGTCACTCGAGCTATACAGGGAAGAGAGTCAAAGGACAGTGCATTAACTAGGCGCCTGTTAGCAACATCAACCAGTAAACCATGCGCACACAGAAAATCAGCCCCCAGTATATGGTAATTCAGTGCTGCTATGACAAAAGTCCACTCATATGTACGGCCGTGTAGAGATAAGAGCAGAGTCCTCTCACCAAAGGTCTTAATATCCGAGCCGTTTGCTGCCACCATCTTGGGGCCGCTAGATCCTGCCAGCCGGTCAGCGTAGGTCGGCCGGATGAAACTCTTCTGGGCTCCGGAGTCCACGAGGAAATGCCTCCCCAAGCGTGTGTCCGTCAGGTAGAGCAGCTTGTTCTCCTCCCCGAGGGTCGTGGCTGCTACCGACCCCCGGTCTTGGCTTTTCCCGAGCACTTGAATTGGCACGGTGGCACACATCTGCGCGCCTTCTCTCCAAAGTGGCGGTGGTAGAAGCAAAGCGTGCCTCCCTCGCGCTCCTTGGTCCCCGCTGCTGCTGCCGCCGGTGGCAACTCGCCTCCTCTGGTCGTCTCGCCAGGCTCCGCCACTGCCGCGATGACTGTGGTCGCCCTGGTGGTCCCGCGCGGCCAGCAACGGCGAATTGGCCAGGGCCGCTCTCGCCGCTGTCGGTAGGTTCCGGAGGAAGAGGTGGGCAAACAGAAAGTGTTCGTCGTCCGTGCCCCTTAACGCCAGCATCATCTCCATGAGGTCTACGGCCGAACCATCTCCTAATTTAGTCCGCGTCAGGAGCCTCTCTGCTCTCTCACCGTCCGAGAGCGTGAAACGCTGGATGAGCGCAGTCTTGAGCGCCTTGTATCTGTTGCCGGCTGGTGGCTGATCGAGCAGGCTCGCTACGTGCTGAGCTGTGCGGGTGTCGAGCGCTGCGACCACATAGTAGAATTTAGTGTCATCTGCCGTTACTCCCCGGAGTGCGAACTGAGCCTCGGTGAGGTGGAACCAAGGGCGCGGGTTGTGCTGCCAGAAATCCGGTAGCTTGACTGTGACTGCACATGCGTGGCTGGAGGTTCCCGTCAAGGTCGGCTCCGGGGATCTTGTCTCATGTTCCATGATACGTCTTGGGTCACCAGTGTGGAGCGTGTAAATTAAGAGGCAGATTTGTTTCAGACGATTTATTACACACTCTCACATCTCAAGCATAGACAGAATGACACTCCAGCAGAAACTCCTCTCTTAAGTCTCATGGCATTCTTCTAGCATTTTCTCACACACAAAAGATGAGGTTCACACTGCATATCACCCCCTCAACCTTAACACCTCCCCGATATCTCACCAGGACTCCCCTGCTCTTTGTTCCCACTGTCTCCTGTCTGAGATGGTACACAATCAGGCTCTCCAAAGGTGCCACAATATGTATATATGTATGCTCGCTGCTCTTGTTTTTTCTCTTGCCTTCTGATTATTGCTTTAAGTGTTGCTATCCCTGTGCTGTGGCAATCCTGGAATTTTCCCATTGTGGGACTAATAAAGGCTTATCTTATCTTATCTTATCTTATCTTATCTTTTATAGTGTTCATCATATTGCTCATTTTTATTTAATCTCATTTTAGCCTTGGGTCTCAGAAGTTCTAGGTGGCTAAGTTACAAAGTGTTGATACAGCTGCATTTGTTATCACTTGTTTGGGCTCATGCTGTAAATTTTTCCTGTGTGATTACACTCCCTGTGACAGAGTGACTCAAGGAGACAAATAATAAACGCCTCGCTGTGACTAAATGGAATGAACGAACTGCCGAGGACATTTGCTACTCTTTGATAACATCTCACTTAAAAAGACTGGTGCTGGAGCTGGAGTCAGAGTGGTGTGTAAATGGTGAACTCTGTCTGTAATAGTTCTGTACCTGTCTTCATTGGCCAAAGATTAAATCTGCTCTAAACTGAAGATCCCACCTGGTTTTTGACAACCCTCATCAAAGATAAATCTTAAATTTATCCAACTATATATATATATATATATATATATATATATATATATATATACTGTATATATAGTGGAAGATGTGAGAATGACGAGGCAGCGTTCTTTCTCAGAGTCAGCTTTATTCACATCTCCATCATTGCAAAGCAGAAAAAAAGAGAAAATGAAACAATAACTCTCGTCCTTAAATATCAGGGACTTCACACCTCATAGATCACATGTCCCACAGACCACCTTGCATAATAAAGACAGTCACAATGCATTTCACCACCTGGCATAATAAAGACAGTCACAATGCATTTCCCTCCATGATATCACTTCCACTGTCTCCCACGCATCCTTTAATCGACCCCTCACAGTCTCCAGACTTGCATGACAAGGCTAAGCTTCCAGCCTTTGTTCTGACCTAAAATGCGAGTCACAGAACCGGTCCAGCAGGTCCATTGAGTGTTCACTACACAAGCCCCCCCAGCATTTTAGAAAAACAGAACAACAAGAAAAAAAACACATGCATGCCGTGATAGCATCAATACACATCAGTCCACATGCTGGATAGGCTTCAGCCTCCTGCCGAATGTGCTGTAGCTGGGGTTCACCGTCTCTGCGGCGCTGTCACGCTGGGGATTTGCCATCTGGGGGCGGAAACCCTTTGTCAGTCTCTGCGGGTGTTCTGGGGAAACATTACTTTGGGCAACATTACTGTGTGAAACCCTCCGTGGTGGTCTACCTCGCCGCGGGGCCTTTGCCAACAGCACTTCCTCCTCTGCCACCACAAAAGCAAGTTTAAGTCTGTCTATGCCAATTTTCTCTTTCCTACCCCCCAAATCTAGCAAAAACTGCTTGTCCCCTGTTTCTAGCACCCTGAATGGTCCGTCATAAGGTGGTCGCAGCGGTGTTCGATGCGCATCGTGTCTAACAAAAACAAACTCTGCGTTCTTCAAAGTTTTAAGCACAAAAACGCACGGAAAACTGTGGTGCGCGGGGCCGGGCAGCATGCTTGATTCTAGGTTACTCCACAACAGCTGAGACGGGGAAGCGTTTGGCGCAGGGTTATCTGGGAGAAACTCCCTAGGCAGCCGGAGTGGCTGCGCAAACACGAGCTCCGCTGGGGAGGCTTCTAGATCCTCTTTAGGTGCAGAACGCAACCCCAGTAACACCCATGGTAACTTGTCAACCCAATTTGTATCCGTCAGTGACGCTCTGAGAGCCGCTTTCAATGACCTATGAAAACGTTCGCATAACCCGTTAGCCTGCGGATTGTACGCGGTTGTGCGGTGAATTGTGACACCCAGGCTGCGGGCCATTGTCGACCAAAGCTCGGAAACAAATTGAGGGCCTCTGTCGGACGTAATGTCCGACGGAACGCCGAAGCGCGCCACCCAAGCTGTTAAAAACACGCACGCCACTTCCTCGGCCGTGGTTGATGCCAGCAGGACCACTTCAGGCCAGCGTGTGGTGCGGTCCACCATTGTCAGAAGATGTGTGCACCCCTGTGACAGCGGGAGGGGTCCAACGAGGTCCACATGAACGTGCTCGAACCTCTTGGCCGGAATTTGAAACGGTTACAAAGGAGCTGTCGTGTGCCTGTGTACTTTGGCTCGTTGACACGCCATGCAGGCTGCTGCCCACTCTTTGACCTGTTTGCGGAGGCTCGGACAAACAAATTTCTCTCCCACCATTTTGACCGACGCGTGCACTCCAGGGTGCGCCAAAGAATGAACCGAGTCAAAGACGCGGCGGTGCCACGCGGCCGGTACTACTGGATGCGGCCGTCCAGTGGAGACATCGCAGATTAGGGGGGGGGGGGCATACCGTCTTGCAGCACCCTGCTCTCCAGCCTTAACCCTGTTGGTCCAGACTGGAGCGCGCGCACGTCCGCGTCATTAACCTGCTCTGCGGCCATGGCTGCATAATCTAACCCTACGCTGACTGGGGCCGCCACAGCGCGCGAGAGGCAATCTGCCACTACATTGACTTTACCCGCCACATGCTGAATATCAGTGGTAAACTCTGATATCGCGGCCAGCTGTCTCTGCTGCTGGCCTGACCACGGTTCAGAGACCTTGGCCATCGTGAATGTTAGCGGTTTGTGATCAACGAACGCGGTGAAAGCGCGTCCTTCCAGCCAGAACTGAAAGTGGCGGATGGCCAAATGGAGAGCGAGCAGCTCCCTGTCGAATGCGCTGTATTTACATTCGCTATAGCGCAAGGTCCTGCTGAAAAAGGCGAGAGGCTGCCAAACCCCGGCTACGTGTTGTTCCACGACCGCCCCTATGGCCACATCTGACGCGTCAGTGGTGAGCACTATGCGGGCCATTGGGTCTGGGTGTGCCAACAACGCAGCCTTTGCCAAGGCTGCTTTTACCTTCGAGAACGCTTGGTCCCGCTCCGGGGACCACTCGATCTTATCCACGGGTTTCTTTTTTTTGAGTGTGGCATACAGCGGCTGCATGAGCTGCGCCGCGCGGGGAAGAAAACGGTTATAAAAATTCACCATTTCCAAAAACTCCTGCAATGGCCTGACTGTCTGTGGCCGTGGAAAATCTGCCACAGCGCGCACTTTGTCAGGCAGCGGGACTGCTCCTTCGGGGGAGACGTGGTGTTCTAAAAAATCGATCTGCGCCACCCCGAACTGACACTTTGCTGGGTTGATTATTAACCCGTGATCTCCCAACCTAAGGAAAACTGTGGCCAGGTGTTTTTCGTGTTCGTCTTCGGACGCGCTGGCTACTAAAATATCGTCCAGGTAGACGAACACGAAAGGGAGATCGCGAAGCACCGCGTCCATCATGCGTTGGAACGTCTGAGCAGCCCTTTAAGTCCGAATGGCATGTGTAAAAACTCAAATAAACCAAACGGAGTTATTACCGCTGTTTTGGGTATGTCCTTAGTGCACACTGGGACTTGGTGGTAACCGCGGACCAAGTCTATTTTAGAAAAAATGCGCGCCCCTGCCAAATGAACCAAGAAATCTTGGATATGTGGCATTGGGTAGCGGTCGTGCGCTGTAGCGTTGTTTAACCTGTGAAAATCCCCACAAGGGCACCATGATTCGTCAGCTTTCGGGACCATATGTAGGGGGAAGCCCACGGACTATTTGAACGTCGGATAATGCCCAACCTCTCCAGGTTGGTGAACTCCTCGTGCGCTATGGCTAGTTTAGCTGCGTCCAAGCGCCGAGCTTTTGCAAAAACGGGCGGTTCAGTAGTGGTAATAAAATGCTCCACCCCGTGCTTAGCGACTGTTGCTGAAAATGTGGGGACCGTGAGTGCTGGGAACTGAGTGAGCAGTGTGTGGAACTTACCGCCTGCTGTTGTGACGTTGGCTTGTGCTGTAGGCGGGACCACTCGCGCTGCACAGGGTACAGAATCAAAAGAAAATGCATTAACCAGGCGTCTGTTAGTGAGATTAACCAACAACCCATGTGAGCACAAAAAATCAGCCCCCAGCATATTGAAATTTACTGTTGTTACAACAAAAGTCCACTCATATGCACGGCCGTGTAGAGACAGAAGCAGAGTCTTCTCCCCAAAGGTCTTAATCTCCGAGCCGTTCGCCGCTGTCACCAGGGGACCTCTGAAACCCGCCAGTTTGTCCGCGTAGGAAGGAGTGATGAAACTCAACTGGGAGCCTGTGTCGACGAGGAACTGCCTCCCGGAGCATGCGTCCGACAAGTAGAGCAGCTTGTTCTCTTCCCCGATGGCCGTGGCTGCTACCGACCCCCGGTCTTGGCATTTCCCGAACGCCCGAACTGGCACGGCGGTACACACTTGCGTGCCCTCTCTGCGAAGCGGCGATGGTAGAAACAAAAGACGTCCGGTCCACGCTCCCTGGCCCTTGCCGCCGCCGTCGTCGGTGAGTCTGGCACCGCTGTCTATGGCCTCCTGTCATCTGCGGTCGTCGCGCCGAGTTCCGCTGCAGCGGCCGTGGCTGCACGCCGCTTTGTGGCGTTGACAATCCGCTGCGCCTCTCAGCCCAGCGCGCGGTAATCCCGTAGGGCCAACAGTGGCGAACTGGCCAGAACCGCTCTCGCTGCTGACGGTAGAGTCCTGAGGAAGAGGTGGGTGAAAATGAAGTGATCATCGTCAGAGCCTTTCAACCTCAACAACTTCTCCATCAGGCTCGCGGCCATGTCGTTTTCCCCCTCCGCCAGCGCCAGGAGCATCTCTGCTCGCTCCTGGGGGGGGGTGAATTGCTGGATGAGTGCAGCCTTCAACGCGCCGAATTTGTCGCTCTCCGGCTACTGGTCGATCAGGCTCTCCACATGCTGGACCATGTTGTTGTCCAGCTTTGCGACTATGTGGTAGAATTTCGTGACATCTACCGATATCCCCCGGAGGTTGAACTGCGCCTCAACTGCGTTGAACCAGGAGCGCGGATTGTTCTGCCAGAAGTCCGGTAGCTGGACTGTAGCGGCGTTCGCTTGGCTGGGGGCTCCTGACGCGGCTGGCCCGGGGGAATTTCTTTCTTCCATGATACGTCTCGGGGTCACCAGTGTGGAAGATGTGAAAATGACGAGGCAGCGTTCTTTCTCAGAGTCAGCTTTATTCACATCTCCATCATTGCAAAGCAGAAAAAAAGAGAAAATGAAACAGTAACTCTCGTCCTTAAATATCAGGGACTTCACACCTCATAGATCACATGTCCCACAGACCACCTTGCATAATAAAGACAGTCACAATGCATTTCACCACCTGGCATAATAAAGACAGTCACAATGCATTTCCCTCCATGATATCACTTCCACTGTCTCCCACGCATCCTTTAATCGACCCCTCACAGTCTCCAGACTTGCATAACAAGGCTATGCTTCCAGCCTTTGTTCTGACCTAAAATGCGAGTCACAGAACCGGTCCAACAGGTCCATTGAGTGTTCACTACTATATATATATATATATATATACGTATATATATGTATGAAATAAAAATAACTTTATAGTGATTCCTTTGAGCCAAAAATTTGAATTTGCATATTAGCTAGATATTTTGTAGGTTAAATTTAAAATTTGGAATAAACATTTAGATTTAATGTTTAGCTTTGTTTTAAGCTGAGCCACCACCCTGTGCCACACAAATTACAGCTCCAACAGTATAACAATATATATGAACAATAACATAATACACCCCCCCCCCCCCGCAGAAAAAAACCAAAGCACACACACAATCAGCCCACCCCAATTTGGACTCCCAATCATCCGCTAAACATAATTAAGCCAAAATCACCAAAAAGGGCCTATGTCATTCACACCAAAAGAACAAAAATTAGGGAGGACGGGTAGACTTCCATCCTACCCCCCACACAGCGAGACAGGTTATTCTGCCGCCTATGCTACGTATATAACAATTCAGTAAAATAAAAAAAAATACTGCCGCATCTCCTATGTAAAATAAAACAATCCCATAACTATTAAATACATAATAATAACCACCAACAAGAACACAAAGAACAGTTAATAATAACCCAAGACTCGGTGACAATGACCTGTGCCCCCCCCCCCCCCCACCACCACCAGACCCTTCACCATCAGTCCACCCCTGGAGGCAGTCCGCTTTCTGGACAACTGTTGGTCGCCTCAGTCCTGAAGCGTCTTCTCCTCCATACCTCAGAGCGCTCAAACCGTCTGAGGCTGTGCCTTTCTGCCTTCCTCGGGACACGCTGTAGCTCAATATGATGGCGCCACGAGCTATCCAACAGCGGAAGATAACCATCATGCCGCTCACCTGTCACCTGCAGCTGACCCTGGTACCGCTCCATCTTCCGCTTTTTCCTCACCTGCCTGGACCTCGCATCCGCCCGAACCCAGTCTGAGCCCAAACCCAATCTGCAACTTCAAGCGGGGCCTTGCACAGCCTGCGGTGTTTCCGCCTGGCACTCGCTCTTCCAGTGCCACTCGATCCTGCCCCAACCGGTTGTAGATCCGCTGCTGACCCAGTCTCTGTGGTCCCGTATTCACCAGTCCTCCACGGTCGTACTCCAGGAATGCCTGAGACCATCGTTTGGGCATTGCTCGCCACTGCAGATCCTCCCCCATGCCACCTGGCGCCCAGATCCAGGGCAGCTCGGACAATGGCACCAGTGCCCACTTTCCGGAGTGCCCAGCAACTGTTCATCCCACACAGCATCGTCCCTAACTCTTGGAACCAGTCGGTCCAAAAGTCTGCAGCCCGACCACTCTTCCCCAGCACCACTATTGATGGAAAATCCAAGGCCATAAAACAGGTTGCAGCCCATGATGTTAGAACAGTAGGCCGTCATGACAAACTCCACATCGGCCATCTCTGCCGATTTGTACTGAGCCGTCAATGTGATGGTACCCGCTGTGGCCAACCGTCCTCCTCCATAACTGCAAAGCGGTGCTGAGACACATCCAATCCTGTAGTGGGGAAAACATTCTCTGACCGTAGCCCAGTTCAGCACCGAACTCTCCACTCCCGTGTTGACCAGCATTGGTCCCGGAACTCCATCCAGAACCACCGTGCAGTGTGTGCACCCACAGGTACTCGGGGACACTATGTGTATCACCGTCGGATTGGCGAAGTTTAATTCCTGTGCGGGCTCTCCTGTTCTGCTGACTGGCATACTCTCGCAAAGTGGTGTAGATGGCCACATTTTCCACAGCGTTTCCCTCTTGCCACACACTTTCTAGCCTTATAGTGGTGCGTCGTGGACCCACAACCCATACACCTGGGCTTCCCCAGGGCAGATCTCATCCGTGCAGCGTTGGTCTCCTCCATGTGGTCCTTGATGCTCCCATTTCTGTCTGGGTCCACTACCTGCACGGCCATGGGGGATCCTGAATTTCCTGGTGACAGGCGCTTGCTTAGCTCCCACATTAGCCTGTCCGCCGCTTCCAGCTGTAGCACCAAATCGACAGCCTTTGTCAGCGTCAATTCACCCGGGAATGAGAGCTGCTTGGAGCGGACTGCAGCACAGTTGGTGTGTTCCGCCAACTGGTCGCGAACCATTTCTTCCTCCAGCGGCCCAAACCGGCACTCAGTGGCCAACTGCCTTAAGTTCGACATGAACCGCTGGATTGGTTCGCCTACCTGTTGGCAGCGCTGTCTGAACTTAATCCATCTGATAATAACATTGCCATAACTCCAAGAGTGCCCAAAATTCTCTGTCCCTCCATTCCCAGGTTGTGTACTAACAACGCATGAGCCATCAGCTTCTTCATTCATCCCAGGTCCAACACCACCATGTATGTCAGAAAGGCCTTGTACCACCGAGGCCACGGTATGGGCGGTTCTCCCGGGAGCTCCAGGAATGGCTGAATAGGTGTTCCACATGCCTCCTGTGTTTTCTTCTCGTCGCCAAATGTAATGTCGTAACTCATAGACAAGGATGATGCAAGGAATGGAGCTGAACACTTCTTTATTGATATGCTTAAACCCTCTAACTGTGTATGTTGACAAACTGTGACATAACCCCTAGTGGTCAACAGTGGTAAATATTTTTTTCAAGAAAATATTCAGATCAGATGTCAGAATTTTACAAGGCTATTACTTGAAAGTGGTAAGAGATAATGGCTTACTGTCAATTAGAAAGATGTAGAATATGATCCAAGGTTTCAGGTAGGAGTAAATTTATGCATCTAATTTGCATACAAACAAACAAAGACATTCGTCACTTACCGCTGGCAAAGTGGCGTCCTTTTGAGGCATTCTGGTCGCTATTTTGTTCTCTCCCGGTCATTCTAGCTTTCTCTTCTACATCCACAAACTGTTATTGATTATACCACCTTAATTTCACTTTTATTCCACTGCAATTTTTCTTATATGATGATATGCAACCAGTAATTGCTCTCCAGTCACATGGAGCTCTGGGTGCCGCCAGGTCAAATCAACGAGCTTCACGCTCCCTGTGTTATAAGAACATGTAAACATCTACCTTCATAAGCTAAACAATCTCTTTTTAGAACCATAGTTGGCGAATTTGGGACCAAATCCTCTGAATTTCCTCCTAGGTCTGGGATCGTGTCTGCCCACAACGATCGTTGCCCACCATTTTGTGCTGTAATCTCAAAGACAAAGAAGAAGGAATAGGAAGGAGGATTTCTTAGTCTTTGGTGTATTACGTGTCATCCATGAGTCCTCCAACGCGTGCCTGCCACCTTGTGAACTGGCATCATCGGTACAAATCCTCAGTACAGCTAGGCAGTGTTTCTGTACGTCATTATCAGTTGACAGGTGCAGTACCGTGCTCTGCCTCTAGGCTCACACAAAATCACACAGCTTAAGAGTTAACTCAGTGCACCTGACTGTGCATGCAGCTGCTTGCAGAGGTAAGACGGAAGAGACCACCCCTCTACCAGCAGCCCCTTATATGCCCACGGGGTTGGCAGAACAGGAGGGTGGAGCCACCACCCCGTGCCACACAAATAAAAGCTCCAACAGTATTACAATATATATGAACAATAACTACATAATAGGATGCTTACCTGCCTATAGGATAAACTAATCAATATCTGATTTTGCGTTTATATGATAGTGGATCATATATAAAAGGGGATTGTTATGGGAAAAATAAATGTGTGATGATCATTTGTTTAATAATTCATTTAATTAATGTTTGTCGATCATGTACTTGATTGTTTGCTAATCACTGTTGAGATATATTAGACTGTATCCTGAGCTGAAATCTGTGGAGTTGAAACTGTGAAAACCAAGAGGGGGAGAAGGAATGTTATTCTGTGGAAACTTGTGCTAGTCGCTAGGTAGATAAGAGTGAGGAGAGTTACATTCAAGGCTTTAGAAATATTTGTACATGGAAAACAATGGGAGGAATGCTGATCATCAGGAGCATATCTCTGGCGCCACCTGGCAGGAGAAGAACAGAAGTACAGTCTTTTGGGGTCCGATCCAGAGGGAGGAGCAGAGACACATCAAACTGTTGTTCACTGTTGTTTTGTTGTCTGTAATGAGAGATCAAACTTGTAGGAGATTGACTCTTTAAAGACCCAATTGATTGCATTTATTTATGCCAATATATGTGCTCTCAAATCTTAATATAATTATCTTTCAAACTTCATTCTGTCTCAGTCTGAATTTTTTTGTGTGGCTTCAAATTCCAGGATAGCTCAGAACTCCCAACAATAGCTAATGTTTTCATACCTTATCCAAGGCATTGCACTATTGACGCTTTTTGGCAGCAGAGATCCTTTTTCTTCCCCATATTGCTTGAAACCTGTGGCATGCTTGATAATGTGGAAAATCCTGAAGCAGTTTTCTTTTAATTGGGCTTACTTGGCAAACAAATTATGACAGATTTTAGAGATTGATATCAGTGATCAAAAGAGCCCTGAAACACAATGTCATCCATGAGTTTAATTGAAAAACAAAAAAAAACTGAATGTTTATGACATTAAAATCCTATCTGAATTTAAGCAATATTACACAAAACAGAGTAACAGTATCGCAATTATAGTAACAGCAGCTGTGATGTGCGTTAATGCTCTCTGCACCAGTAGCGACACAGGGATCTGTGACTATGCTGTGTGCTTAAGCGCCACACTCGGCAACAACAAGGAAGACAGCATGGAGAGTGAGGAGTATACAGCATCCATGTTCTTCATTGCAGTGTTATTTTGGACTGCCAGATGGAACATCTAATGTTGAGGCTGGAAGAATTAACAGAGAAAGTCCAGAAATGAGATGAAGAATCCAATGGCAGGCGGCCCTTCTTCATTCCACTGAGGAAGAAAGAGCAGCGCTGCAGACAAAAGTCTACTACTAAACATGTGCCGATTGTATGTGTGTTGTATCGGTAAATATTTCCAATGGTATTTTACTCTTGTCGTTGAGCTGATTATAACAATTGAATATTTCAGACAGTATTGTGACATTTACTGTTGCGTTTCAGACGTTGCTGCGGCTCATTGCACAACGCTCCTCACCGTACAAGTCTGGAGCAGACTAGAAAAAAGGTTGAGCAATGGACATAGGATTTCTGTATCTTCAGAGGGACATTTCAATACACGTGTTGCTACCTGAAGCCTGCACTGGAGAGAATGAACACAACTTACGTCTGGCTGTACAGCCACCTGCTGCAGATAGGAGATGGAGTGTGTGCAGCCTGGATGTGTTACCTCGTGCCTTCCAACTAATCACAACACACATTTTCACAATGAGCGTTACGAGCATTTTTTGTTTTTTTATGTTGTGTGAAATAAAGATTTCCTGCCTTTCAGCTCTGTGTGCATTATGAAATCTATTAGGAGTACATTAAATCACATTAAATCACCCTTTATTGTCATTCAACTGTACAACTAATCATGTACAGTAGAACGAGATTGTGCTTTACCTATCTACTGTGTAAATCACACACACCCCAAGTGTAGAATCAGAGGGCCGCTGCCATGCAAGGCGCCACCACAAATTTCCCTCCTCCATTCCATTATTGCTGAGCACCAAGCTGGACGGCAGGAAGTTCCACTTTTATATAGTCTTTGGCATGACCCGGCCGGGATTTGAACCCCTGGGGCGGATGCTCTACCAACTGAGCCACCACTCCGGTTAAACTCCGGTTAGTAGTAGACTTTAAAGATTATGAATTAATCAGTGACTGAAGGGGTTATTTGTGGTTTAAAAGTGTTTAATGTTTAATATGTTTAAAATGTGTGACTGGTGACGTTAATATTGCTGAAAAGTGAAAATGTCATTATGAAGCTATTTTCAACTCAGTCAAGAATGTTTCAATGAAGGATTCTGTTATGCATGATATTCGTCTGTACAACGATATGTTTGATGCCTCTGATATTTCTGCTGTTACTCCTGTTGAAGTTGATTCACTGATCAAAGTTCTTAAGAAAGGCAAATCAGCTGGCCCTGACTGTCTCACCAGTGAATGCCTCATCAACGCCGATTTCAACTTGTGTATTTTGTTGTCATTGTGTTTTAACTGTATGTTTGTTCATGGTTACATGCCAGACATGTTGATGGACTCTGTTATTATTCCTTTGGTGAAAAACAAGTGTGCCAGTCTTTCTGACATGAACAACTACAGACCTATAGCTATTGCTAATGTTATATCTAAACTGTTAGAGGGTTTATTTCTGAACAGAATTGAGGATTATCTGTGGACAAACGACAATCAGTTTGGTTTCAAATCAGCTCTTTCAACTGACAAGGCTGTTTACCTACTCCATGAATTTGTTGACTACTTCAGAAGCCACTCCACTAGTGTTTATGCTACGTTCCTAGATGCTAGCAAAGCTTTTGACAGGATTAACCACTGGGGTTTGTTCAGAAAATTGATCGATCGAGGTATCCCTATTTACATTGTTAGCATCCTGCTATACTGGTACAGAAGGCAGTCTATGGTTGTTAGACGGGGCAATGTCACCTCATCCAAATTTCATGTGACCAACGGTGTTAAACAAGGTGGTATACTGTCACCCTTGTTGTTTTAATGTTGTTTAAAGTGCTATATAAGTGCAGGTTAGTTAGTTAGTTAGTTAGTAATGTCTATGTTGATGATCTCAGTATACTGTTGAACAATACTAATGTGGGCGGCTCCTTTAACGGTGCACTGTTAAATCACATTTTCTACGCTGATGATCTCTGTTTGTTAAGTTTATCTACCGCAGCGATGCAACATCTCCTTTCTGTATGTGAAAAATTTGGTAAAAAAAATGACATCCTGTTCAACTGTACTAAATCTATGTGTATGGCTTTCAAACCAAAGGGCGTCAATACGTCAAATCCTGTTATGTCACTTTGTGGTAATAGCTTGAACTTTGTCGAAAAAGTCAAATACCTAGGTGTGTGGATTGAATCTGATAAGACCAATGCTGATTGTAACAGGCATCTCAGGAAACTGTACGCTCAAACCAATTTACTGTTGCGTAATTTCCATAGATGTTCTCCTGAAGTCAAATGTATGTTGTTCAAGACCTTCTGTACCTCAATGTACTGCTTGCCGTTATGGTTTAATAGCAATGTTGCTGTTAGGAACAAAATCCGCATTGCATATAATAACTCCCTAAGAAGGTTGTTAGATGTACCACAAAGGTCGAGTGCAAGCAAGCTGTTTGTGTCTGTGAACATTCCGTCTTTTGGAGAATTGATACGTAAGAATGTTTACAGTTTTTTGAGAAGACTGCTGGAATGTAACAATCATCTTATATCAGCAATTGTCAACTCGTCACTCACACTTCATTCCAGCATTTGGAAGTGGTGGCGTTCCATTTTACACTGAGCCCATTATGTTTTTTGTTGTTACAAGAGCGCCGAGTGTCTGCTGATCTGTATATACTTTATTTATTTATCTATTTGTAATATGAACCCTGAGTTTGAAATAAACGTTTGAATTGAATTGAATTGAATTGAATTATGAGGGGATACTGTTACAATATATGATCTGTATGTGAGGGTTAAAATGTGGAAGGAATGTGGTGAATGTTTGATAAGGCCACAAGTGGCAGAACCACCAGACTGATTAACAGCTTCCTTCCACAAGCTGTTAGGATGCTGAACAGTTGATCCGGAATCTTTCATACATACTTCTACACCTTATGGCCATTACGTATGTATATTCTATGTATATTATAGTTCTAGTTAGTTTCAAGTGTGTCTCAGGGATGTGTGAATGGCTGTGTTGGTGGGGGAGGGGAAGTGTGAGGGGGGGCTGGAGCCTATCCCAGCATCTTTGGGCGAGAGGCAGGGTACACCCTGGACAGATCGCCAGTCCATCGCAGGGCCAACACAGAGAGACAGACAACCATTCACTCTCACAGTCATACCTAAGGACAATTTAGAATCCCCAGTTTGATGCCAATTAACCTAACAATTAACTTAACACCTAGGGCCACTTTAGAGTCTCCAATTAACCTAACCTGCATGTTTTTTGCATGTGGGAGGAAGCCGGAGAAATCCCGGAGTAAACCCACGCAGACACGGGGAGAACATGTAAACTCCACACAGATCACTGTTGGTCGAGGGCTGGGATCGAACCCAGGATCCCCGGCCAAGGGTGAGTTGCTGTGCTGCCACAGTGTTAACCACTCCTCCACCACGCCAC
Source organism: Pholidichthys leucotaenia (assembly GCA_020510985.1). Taxonomy (NCBI): domain Eukaryota; kingdom Metazoa; phylum Chordata; class Actinopteri; order Cichliformes; family Pholidichthyidae; genus Pholidichthys; species Pholidichthys leucotaenia. Next base: position 82,424,829 of record CM035836.1, on the reverse strand, counting down.
CCACTTTCTCCTTTCTTAAAAAAAAAAACAAAACACAGGGAGGATGGAGATAAAAATTAACAGACAACAATTGTAATACAGTTCTGAGACTCAACAACATGAATGGGCAATGGAATTGTAGTGTTTCCTTTACCTGGTCTAAGGTGGCAGAGGGTGCTGGCAGCAGTAGATGGCAGTCTCTGAATAAAGACACATTTCTGGATCAAAACCATATTATAAATAAAGAAGATGGCAACACTGGCAAGGTAGATCGGCGAGGCCAGAGGTCTGAAACCTGTGGCTCTTCTGCTCATATTCATTGGACAGAAAAACTGTCACATGTATGACAGAATAAATTCACTGATATACAAGAAAAAGATGCAAATCAAGAGGAAAAAAAAAACCTCTGCAAGATGAGAGCAAAATAAGTATAATCTACAGGGACATGTTTATTTATAAGACCATTATTGTGATTTGTTTTTAGAAAAAAAAATTCTAAATTAAAAGAAAAATAGGCACATTTATGTGTTGCACATTTCAGAAAGTGCAAGATTATTAGGAAAAAAAGCTGTGCATATACAGTGCATCCGGAAAGTATCCACAGCACTTCACAATTTCCACATTTTGTTATATTACAGCCTTATTCCAAAAGGGATTAAATTCATTTTTTTTCCTCAAAATTCTACACACAATACCCCATGATGACAATATAAAAACAGTTTGAGATTTTTGAAAATTTATTAAAAATAAAAAAAACTAAGAAATCACATGTACATAAGTATTCACAGCCTTTGTCCTGAAGCTAAAAATTGAGCTCAGGTGGATGCTGTCTCCACTGATCATCCTTGATATGTTTCTATAGCTTAATTGGAGTCCACCTGTGGTAAATTCAGTTGATTGGACATGATTTGGAAAGGCATACACCTATCTATGTAAGGTCCCACAGTTGACAGTGCAGGTCAGAGCACAAACCAAGCATGAAGTCAAAGAAATTGTCTGTAGACCACCGAGACGGGATTGTCTCAAGGCACAAATCTGGGGAAAGGTACAGAAACATTTCTGCTGCTTTGAATTTCCCAATAAGTATAGTGGCCTCAATCATCTGTAAATGGAAGAGGTTCGGAACCACCAGGAGTCTTCCTAGAGCTTGCCGACCGTCTACACTGAGTGATCAGGGAAGAAGGGCCTTAGTCAGGGAGGTGACCAAGAACCCGATGATCACTCTGTCAGAGCTCCAGCAATCCTCTGTGGAGAGAGGAGAACTTTCCAGAAGGACAACCATCTCTGAAGCAATCCATCAATCAGGCCTGTATGGTAGAGTGGCCAAACGGAAGCCACTCCTTAGTAAAAGGCACATGGCAGCTCACCTGTAGTTTGCCAAAAGGCACCTGAAGGACTCTCAGACCGTGAGAAATAAAATTCTCTGGTCTGATGAGACAAAGATTGAACTCTTTGGCCTGAATTCCAGGCGTCATGTTTGGAGGAAACCAGCCACTGATCATAACCACGCCAATGGTGGTGGCAGCATCCTGCTGTGTGGATGTTTTTACTGGAAGACTAGTCAGGTTAGAGGGAAAGATGAATGCATCACTGTACATAGACATCCTGGATGAATTCCTGCTCGGGAGTGCTCTTGAGCTCGGACGGGGGTGATAGTTCATCTTTCAGCAGGACAACAACCCTAAGCACACAGCCAAGATATCAAAGGAGTGGTTTCAGGAAAACTCTGTGAATGTCCTTGAGTGGCCCAGACAGAGCACAGACTTGAATCCAATTGAACATCTTTGGAGAGATCTGAAAATGGCTGTGCACCGATGTTTCCCATCCAACCTGAGGGAGCTTGAGAGGTGCTGCAAAGAAGAATGGCCGAAACTGCCCATAGATAGGTGTGCCAATCTTGTGCCATCATATTCAAAAAGACTTGAGGCTTTAATTGCTGCCAAAGGTGCATCAACAAAATATTGAGCAAAGGCTGTGAATACTTATGTATGTACATGTAATTTCATAGATTTTTTATTTTTAATAAATTTAAAAAAAAATCTCATTTTTTTCACATTCTCATTATGTGGTATTGTGTGTAGAATTTTGAGGGAAAAAAATGGATTTAATCCCTTTTGGAATAAGGCTGTAACACAACAAAATGTGGAAAAAGTGAAGCGCCATGCATACTTTCCGGATTCACTGTTCAAGAAGCCCCAGATTAATGAAAGAGTTTCAGATTTAAACAATGCTTTAAATTTATGTGGAAAAGTGTTGCAAATTTATAGTAAAAAAAAACAAAAAACAAAAAAAACCCTGCAGATTAAAGGGGACAAGGATGCAAACGTAAAAAACTTAATGCACATTGCAAGAAAAAAAAACTGCTATTAGAGAGAAAAAACAATGGAGACTTCTGTGAAATAAGGTGTACATTTGCAACAAAACGAATATCAGGAAAAAAGTAACAAGAAGAAAAAGTTGCAAATTTAAGAGAAAAATATTGCAGATTTAAATAGTAAAAAGTGCCAGTGTTAGAAAAGGAGTTGCTAATTGATTTCATATTTGGGAGAAACAAATTAGAAGTTAAGAGGGTGAAAAAAGCTTCAAATTTATGAGATAAATTGGATATATTTTGTACATATTTACTAACCTTCAGCTCCTCCGAGGACGCCAACTCCAGACTGTGGTATCCTGTGGCTGCGGTGCTGGGGTTTCATGCCCCTACTGTTGTGTTGGGTTTTTTTATAAATAAAGACTGGTGCTTTGGCTGTCCACGGAGCCTCCTTTATTAACTGGCTGCAAGAATATTAACACTCCAACTCCGCCATAATAGTGTGTCTACACATGCAGTCCTCAGACAACCTCTAGTGGCTACACATATGTAATACTCTGGATTACACCACATCCCCCTTACTGAGGTTAGGTTGACCCCTTTTTGCTGTAAGAACGAAATACATTTTTATATCACATTGTTTCAGTTCACATTGGTCAACTAACTATTTTTTTTTTTTTTTTGTTACTTATTTGTACCCGTAGGTAGACTTGGTTTGCAGTCTGGTGACAAGCCACCGGCTGCTGCTCGCTGCGTGCGCGAGCGCCCTAAACCTACATGTTTTTGGTATGCGGGAGGAAACCGGAGAAATCCCGGAGTAAACCCACGCAACACGGGGAGAACATGCAAACTCCACACAGCTCACTGTTGGTCGGGGGCTGGAATCGAACCCACGATCTCATGATCCCCGCAATCCCCCGGCCAAGGGTAAAACTGTGCTGCCACAGTGCTAAACCACTGCGCCACCGTGCAGCCCGTGACAGGGCTGCATGACAGGGCAAATCTAACTTTTTCTAACCCTTTTCTTTTTAAACACTTTTTCCATGTATGAGAACAATTTTATGCAAAAGCCTTATATTGTATTTTTACAGCATTTCTAGAACTCAAATTCTGCATATCAGAAATGGCAATACATAAGTTTTACAGATCCAGTCTTTGTGGTTTCTTCACTTCTCTGCCTGATCTTGTTCTCACGATGGCAGGTGAGCATTTCTGAGTCTGAGTCTCTGTGGAGGTGTTCTCAGACCGGACGTCCTGTGGAATCTCCATTTGATACTCTGGCGAAGGCATAGGCACTAAATGGCTGCGATTCCTCCTCAGAGTTCCCTGAGAACCGTTGACCAGATATGATTGTGGTGTAGGGTGGGTGGACGTCACTGTGCCTGATGCTTTTGTGTCTGAGATCCAAACAGAATCTCCTGGTGACAATCTAGGCAGGTCCCTTGCTCTGTGTCTCTTTTTAAAAATTTGTGCCTCCATCCTCCTCTTCTCCCTTTCAGTGCACTGAAGCTGCTGTAGGTCAGGAAGAGCTGGTTGCAACATTTCCAGGAGTGCTGGCAATGTGGTACGAAGGCGTCGACCCATAAGGAATTGGGCTGGGCTGTAGCCATTGCTCAGTGGTGTGGCTCTGTAGGTAAGCAGGGCACGGTTGGGATCTCTGCCTTTTTTGAGCAGATTTTTGATCGTTTGCACAGCTCGCTCTGCCTCACCGTTACTTTGAGGGTACTTAGGGCTGCTGGTCGCGTGATCAAATCCATAATCCTCCGCAAACTCTCTCATGTCATGCCCAGAGAATTGTGGGCCATTGTCACTGATAAGAGTCTCAGGGATACCATGGCGTGCAAATATTGATTTTAAGTGGACACATCAGTGGCCCGTGTTGGGCTGAGCTGAGCTATCTCTATGAATCGAGAAAAATAGTCAACGAACAGCAAATAAGTTCTGTCTTTTAAGGTTTATTAAGTCTGCCCCAACTTTTTACCAGGGCCTATCTGGAAGTAGGGTTGGCATCAGTGGTTCTTTGGAATTTATCCTTTCCTTTATGCACTCTCTGCACCTCAGGACCAGTTCATTAATTTGATTGCTTAGGCCTGGCCACCATACTGTCTTGCTAGCTCATTCTCTGCATTTTACCACTCCTTGGTGACCTTTGTGGATCTTCTCCAGTACATCATTTCTCATGCATGCTGGTATGACTAACCTCATGCCTCGCAGGAGAAGTCCGTTGTGCACACTTAAGGTGGCTCTTTCCTGCCAGTAGTATTTGACCTGGTTGCAAACACTGTCGGCATGCAGCTGCTCTCGTAGCTCAGCAAGATAACTGTCACTTGCGGGAAAACAAGATAGGACAGACTCAACATATACACTACCGTTCAAAAGTTTGGGGTCACCTGTTGTCCATGAAAAGTCACACTTTTATTTATCACCATGAGTTGTAAAATGAATAGAAAATATAGTCAAGACATTGACAAGGTTAGAAATAATGATTTGTATTTGAAATAATAATTTTTTCCTTCAAACCTTGCTTTCGTCAAAGAATCCTCCATTTGCAGCAATTACAGCATTGCAGACCTTTGGCATTCTAGTATCCACAGCACTTCACAATTTCCACATTTTGTTATATTACAGCCTTATTCCAAAAGGGATTAAATTCATTTTTTTTCCTCAAAATTCTACACACAATACCCCATGATGACAATATAAAAACAGTTTGAGATTTTTGAAAATTTATTAAAAATAAAAAAAACTAAGAAATCACATGTACATAAGTATTCACAGCCTTTGTTCTGAAGCTAAAAATTGAGCTCAGGTGGATGCTGTCTCCACTGATCATCCTTGATATGTTTCTATAGCTTAATTGGAGTCCACCTGTGGTAAATTCAGTTGATTGGACATGATTTGGAAAGGCATACACCTATCTATGTAAGGTCCCACAGTTGACAGTGCAGGTCAGAGCACAAACCAAGCATGAAGTCAAAGAAATTGTCTGTAGACCACCGAGACGGGATTGTCTCAAGGCACAAATCTGGGGAAAGGTACAGAAACATTTCTGCTGCTTTGAATTTCCCAATAAGTATAGTGGCCTCAATCATCTGTAAATGGAAGAGGTTCGGAACCACCAGGAGTCTTCCTAGAGCTTGCCGACCGTCTACACTGAGTGATCAGGGAAGAAGGGCCTTAGTCAGGGAGGTGACCAAGAACCCGATGATCACTCTGTCAGAGCTCCAGCAATCCTCTGTGGAGAGAGGAGAACTTTCCAGAAGGACAACCATCTCTGAAGCAATCCATCAATCAGGCCTGTATGGTAGAGTGGCCAAACGGAAGCCACTCCTTAGTAAAAGGCACATGGCAGCTCACCTGTAGTTTGCCAAAAGGCACCTGAAGGACTCTCAGACCGTGAGAAATAAAATTCTCTGGTCTGATGAGACAAAGATTGAACTCTTTGGCCTGAATTCCAGGCGTCATGTTTGGAGGAAACCAGCCACTGATCATAACCACGCCAATGGTGGTGGCAGCATCCTGCTGTGTGGATGTTTTTACTGGAAGACTAGTCAGGTTAGAGGGAAAGATGAATGCATCACTGTACATAGACATCCTGGATGAATTCCTGCTCGGGAGTGCTCTTGAGCTCGGACGGGGGTGATAGTTCATCTTTCAGCAGGACAACAACCCTAAGCACACAGCCAAGATATCAAAGGAGTGGTTTCAGGAAAACTCTGTGAATGTCCTTGAGTGGCCCAGACAGAGCACAGACTTGAATCCAATTGAACATCTTTGGAGAGATCTGAAAATGGCTGTGCACCGATGTTTCCCATCCAACCTGAGGGAGCTTGAGAGGTGCTGCAAAGAAGAATGGCCGAAACTGCCCATAGATAGGTGTGCCAATCTTGTGCCATCATATTCAAAAAGACTTGAGGCTTTAATTGCTGCCAAAGGTGCATCAACAAAATATTGAGCAAAGGCTGTGAATACTTATGTATGTACATGTAATTTCATAGATTTTTTATTTTTAATAAATTTTAAAAAAATCTCATTTTTTTCACATTCTCATTATGTGGTATTGTGTGTAGAATTTTGAGGGAAAACAAATGGATTTAATCCCTTTTGGAATAAGGCTGTAACACAACAAAATGTGGAAAAAGTGAAGCGCCATGCATACTTTCCGGATTCACTGTTCAAGAAGCCCCAGATTAATGAAAGAGTTTCAGATTTAAACAATGCTTTAAATTTATGTGGAAAAGTGTTGCAAATTTATAGTAAAAAAAAACAAAAAACAAAAAAAACCCTGCAGATTAAAGGGGACAAGGATGCAAACGTAAAAAACTTAATGCACATTGCAAGAAAAAAAAACTGCTATTAGAGAGAAAAAACAATGGAGACTTCTGTGAAATAAGGTGTACATTTGCAACAAAACGAATATCAGGAAAAAAGTAACAAGAAGAAAAAGTTGCAAATTTAAGAGAAAAATATTGCAGATTTAAATAGTAAAAAGTGCCAGTGTTAGAAAAGGAGTTGCTAATTGATTTCATATTTGGGAGAAACAAATTAGAAGTTAAGAGGGTGAAAAAAGCTTCAAATTTATGAGATAAATTGGATATATTTTGTACATATTTACTAACCTTCAGCTCCTCCGAGGACGCCAACTCCAGACTGTGGTATCCTGTGGCTGCGGTGCTGGGGTTTCATGCCCCTACTGTTGTGTTGGGTTTTTTTATAAATAAAGACTGGTGCTTTGGCTGTCCACGGAGCCTCCTTTATTAACTGGCTGCAAGAATATTAACACTCCAACTCCGCCATAATAGTGTGTCTACACATGCAGTCCTCAGACAACCTCTAGTGGCTACACATATGTAATACTCTGGATTACACCACATCCCCCTTACTGAGGTTAGGTTGACCCCTTTTTGCTGTAAGAACGAAATACATTTTTATATCACATTGTTTCAGTTCACATTGGTCAACTAACTATTTTTTTTTTTTTTTTTGTTACTTATTTGTACCCGTAGGTAGACTTGGTTTGCAGTCTGGTGACAAGCCACCGGCTGCTGCTCGCTGCGTGCGCGAGCGCCCTAAACCTACATGTTTTTGGTATGCGGGAGGAAACCGGAGAAATCCCGGAGTAAACCCACGCAACACGGGGAGAACATGCAAACTCCACACAGCTCACTGTTGGTCGGGGGCTGGAATCGAACCCACGATCTCATGATCCCCGCAATCCCCCGGCCAAGGGTAAAACTGTGCTGCCACAGTGCTAAACCACTGCGCCACCGTGCAGCCCGTGACAGGGCTGCATGACAGGGCAAATCTAACTTTTTCTAACCCTTTTCTTTTTAAACACTTTTTCCATGTATGAGAACAATTTTATGCAAAAGCCTTATATTGTATTTTTACAGCATTTCTAGAACTCAAATTCTGCATATCAGAAATGGCAATACATAAGTTTTACAGATCCAGTCTTTGTGGTTTCTTCACTTCTCTGCCTGATCTTGTTCTCACGATGGCAGGTGAGCATTTCTGAGTCTGAGTCTCTGTGGAGGTGTTCTCAGACCGGATGTCCTGTGGAATCTCCATTTGATACTCTGGCGAAGGCATAGGCACTAAATGGCTGCGATTCCTCCTCAGAGTTCCCTGAGAACCGTTGACCAGATATGATTGTGGTGTAGGGTGGGTGGACGTCACTGTGCCTGATGCTTTTGTGTCTGAGATCCAAACAGAATCTCCTGGTGACAATCTAGGCAGGTCCCTTGCTCTGTGTCTCTTTTTAAAAATTTGTGCCTCCATCCTCCTCTTCTCCCTTTCAGTGCACTGAAGCTGCTGTAGGTCAGGAAGAGCTGGTTGCAACATTTCCAGGAGTGCTGGCAATGTGGTACGAAGGCGTCGACCCATAAGGAATTGGGCTGGGCTGTAGCCATTGCTCAGTGGTGTGGCTCTGTAGGTAAGCAGGGCACGGTTGGGATCTCTGCCTTTTTTGAGCAGATTTTTGATCGTTTGCACAGCTCGCTCTGCCTCACCGTTACTTTGAGGGTACTTAGGGCTGCTGGTCACGTGATCAAATCCATAATCCTCCGCAAACTCTCTCATGTCATGCCCAGAGAATTGTGGGCCATTGTCACTGATAAGAGTCTCAGGGATACCATGGCGTGCAAATATTGATTTTAAGTGGACACATCAGTGGCCCGTGTTGGGCTGAGCTGAGCTATCTCTATGAATCGAGAAAAATAGTCAACGAACAGCAAATAAGTTCTGTCTTTTAAGGTTTATTAAGTCTGCCCCAACTTTTTACCAGGGCCTATCTGGAAGTAGGGTTGGCATCAGTGGTTCTTTGGAATTTATCCTTTCCTTTATGCACTCTCTGCACCTCAGGACCAGTTCATTAATTTGATTGCTTAGGCCTGGCCACCATACTGTCTTGCTAGCTCATTCTCTGCACTTTACCACTCCTTGGTGACCTTTGTGGATCTTCTCCAGTACATCATTTCTCATGCATGCTGGTATGACTAACCTCATGCCTCGCAGGAGAAGTCCGTTGTGCACACTTAAGGTGGCTCTTTCCTGCCAGTAGTATTTGACCTGGTTGCAAACACTGTCGGCATGCAGCTGCTCTCGTAGCTCAGCAAGATAACTGTCACTTGCGGGAAAACAAGATAGGACAGACTCAACATATACACTACCGTTCAAAAGTTTGGGGTCACCTGTTGTCCATGAAAAGTCACACTTTTATTTATCACCATGAGTTGTAAAATGAATAGAAAATATAGACAAGACATTGACAAGGTTAGAAATAATGATTTGTATTTGAAATAATAATTTTTTCCTTCAAACCTTGCTTTCGTCAAAGAAACCTCCATTTGCAGCAATTACAGCATTGCAGACCTTTGGCATTCTAGCTCTTAATTTGTTGAGGTAAACTGGAGAATTCTGACGCAATGAGCAAACACATTGTACCATTAGAACACTGGAGTGATAGTTGCTGAAAATGGGCCTCTATACACCTATGTAGATATTGCACCAAAAACCAGACATTTGCAGCTAGAATAGTCATTTACCACATTAGCAATGTATAGAGTGTATTTCTGATTAGTTTAAAGTTATCTTCATTGAAAAAAACGGTGCTTTTCTTTCAAAAATAAGGAAATTTCTAAGTGACCCCAAACTTTTGAACGGTAGTGTATATTAGTGTCCTCCATCAGGTCAGTGTCAGTGTGTGTGACCCCATTAGGAAGTGGCAGGCGGCACAATGTGTCAGCTGTTGTAAGGCTTTTCCCTGGTGTGTGTGCTATAGTGTACGAGTACTTCATTAGGCGCATCCTGAATCTATGCATGCGAGGTGGCAGTGAGTCCAGTGCCTGACCTCCCAGCAGACTCACTAGTAGCTTGTGGTCAGTTTCCAGTTCAAAATGTAGACCAAGAATGAAGTCACTGAATCATTCACAGGCCCAAGTGAGCGCCAGTGCCTCTTTCTCCAGCTGAGCGTAACGCTGCTCTTTGTCCGTCAGTGACCTGGAAGCATAAGCGACTGGTGACCACACCTCACCTCCTTTCTGTAATAGCACTGCCCCCAGCCCGTTTGATGAAGCATCTGCAGATATTTTCTGTGGTTTGTTTGGATCATAAAGCTGGAGCACAGGTGCAGATGAGAGCTCACACTTTAAGTTGCAGAATGTCTGCTGCTGTTCATGTCCCCAGTATCACTGGTTCTTTTTGGAAAGCAAGTCTCTTAGAGGTTTGTCTTTTTCAAAGAGGTTTGTGATGTACTTCCCTAACTGGTTCACCATCCTGAGGAAGCTCCTAAGTTTGCTCAAGTTCCTCGGTTCTTTCATGTCCTGCACAGCTTTGGTTTTCTCTGGATCCGGCCTCATTCCATCCGCTGAGATGATGTGGCCAAGAAATTTTACTTCTCTCTGACCAAATTCACATTTTGACATGTTTAGTGTGATCCCAGTTTTTTCTGCTCGCGCTAGGACCATGTGCACTCTTGCATCGTGCTGTTCCTTTGTGGCCCCCCCAAATGAGGACATCATCCATATGGCAGACGACCCCTTGCAGACCTGCTGTTACCTCAGTCACCATCATGTTCTGAAAATGTTCTGGGACAGAGGAAATACCAAAGGGCAAGCGGTTAAAGTGGTAGCGCCCAATGGTGTAATGAATGTTGTGTAGAGAACTGACTCTTCTGTCAGTGGTATCTGCCAGAAGCCCATATTAGCATCTAACCTGGTAAAGTATTGTGCACCTGTCAGCTTGCCCAGTGTTTGATCCACAGAGGGGAGGATATATCTTTCTCGACACACTGACTTATTAAGGGGTGTCAGGTCCACACAAATGCGTACCTTTTCCTTGTCCTTTTTAGGGGCGACCACCATGCCACAACACCAATCAGTTGGTTTCTCCACACGGCTGATGACCCCTAGTTTTTCCATCCTCTCCAGCTCTTGTTAAACCTTATCCATCATAAGTAATGGGACCCATCGGGGCACTTTTAGAGAAAACGAGACCGCATCTGATTTAAGTTTAATGGTGTATGGCTTCTGAACCAGTCCAAGTCCATCACAGAGTTTTGGATATGTTTTCATGACTGTTTGCTGGTCCACGGTGTGAATCCTAGCCATCAGCTTGAGTTTCACAGAAGCGGATCTGCTCAGCAATGCCACCCGCAAATTTTCCACAATGTATATCTTCTCTGTAGTATTCCTCTCTCTATAAAAGAGTGTCTCTGTAACTGACCCTAGAACAGTTAGTTCGGTTCCAGCTGGGCCATAAAGAGGTTTTTGTGCTTTTTGTAATGTTTCTTCTCTGTCTTTTATTCCTTCAAACACTTGTTCAGGAATGACTGTCACATGGTCTTTTCGCCAATGTTATCCACGCTCAGACCATATTCCTCTTCAGCCCAGCTCTTATTATGACAGCGTCTCAGCGGGCTTCCAGCTGTCAAGCTCTACAGATGGCTGGAGGCCAATTACCTCTCATCAGCTGAGGCGCTGTCAACCACTATAAAAGGGAGCGGCCATGATCACTCAGCGCTGTGACCTTGCTTATGATCCACGCTCGTCTCTCGGTGTGGATTAGGCTGGAGCCCCTACATCCGACTCCAGTCCTCCTCTCATCCTTCATCATTATTCGTAAGTGTACCTTTGTATTGTTTGTGTTTTGCCCCATGAGGCTCTTTTCCTTTGTTCCTTCCTTTATCATTAATAAACGACGCAAACTCACCGGTTAGCCCTTGGCTCTTATTTATGGCTCGCTAGAGCCATACGTAACAGTAGGTCACAGCCCGTGAGTTGCTGGCTGCCGTGAGTTTGCCTTAATTGGACAGTTGTTCCTACCTGTCTGGGTACCGTGCTGGAAGCATGCCGTCGCGGAGGTTCCACATTCGCAGTCAGGGCGATGTTCTCGCAGATGCCCTTGAGTGCATGGACGAAATCCTTATCACCACCTCCCTCCTCGACTTCAACAGCGACGTGCCCCGGTATCTGGACCAAGCCGAGGATGTCCTCAATCATCTCCCCCGCTTCGCCAACCACCCTGAGGTAAGCGTGAGGAGAGATGACATCGCTGCACAGCGCGAGATACTCCGTGGGCTGGAGGGAAATCCCGGCAGGAAGCCGAAGAGGAGGAGAAGTCGCCCCTCGCTTCGGGATCCCGCTCCTGCCTCTGTTCCGGCCCGGGAGTTTGCACCGTCCAGAGGTCTTTCCCCATCAAGCATGACATCACTCGGGATTCCCCCGGAGGAGCTGCAGCTGACAGCAATCAAGATCCGGGACCAAGTGGCTGCTGCTTGCTCCGCTGTGCATCCGTCTGTAATCATTAAGCATGTGACGGCGGCAGTTAGACTGGTGGAGAGGAATCCAGAGTTGCGTGAGTTCCCTGAGTTTGCCGACCTGCTCTCCTCTGTTTCTGCACAGGAACGGCGATTCCCGGATCTCACCTTTGCCTCGCCCCCTGCAAGAAACCATCGTCACACCGGCTGTCAACCTCGGCTTGAATCCCGTCCGGATCCAGTTCTGGGTCACCACAAGGGCTCCATCCCCCACACAGCTGCCACTCCTGCGCCTCGCCAGAAGGGAATTCCCGCAGCCTTTTCCCCCAGGCCTTCTTCTCCTGCTGTTCCATCAGCGCTCCCTGCCCGGCTCGTCTCGGCTGTCGCCCCCTCCTCCTCGTTGCCTATCCCGGCTGCTGTGTGCCTCTGGAGTCCTGTCTCGGCGAGCTCCATCCCGGAACCTCCTCGAGCGGCTCCCCGTCGTCCTCCTAGGGGGTCCTCTGTCACCGTCCGGCGGGGAAAGGAAGGAGCAACGTCCTCCGCAGCAGGCACCATCCAGCCTCCAGGAGACAGGCAAGTCCAAACTCATTCACATTCTCATTATTGTGATTTGCCCTGTCAGACTCCTGGGGGTGGAGTTCAGGGTTCGCAGCCCCCCGAGCTCCCACCACCTGCTGTGGCTTCAATTATTAATCTGGCATCCTCTGTGTCTCCCTCCGCTGAGCGGTCCTTGACGCCAGGCCAACGTCGCTAGATGAGGAGGGGGCCTGTGGTTCTGGAGAGCCTGGTTCCGGTCCTGCAGCTACGTCGTGGGCGGAGGAGGAGGGCAGACTGCAGTGTGGAGCCTGCGCCGACGAGGAAGTGTCCCCGGGTCTCCACGGGCGAGTGGTCCGGTCCAGCGGGTCGAGGGTCCCCTGCCACCACGCCGTGCGGGCCTTCAGCGTGGGCATCGGTTTTGGAGGATCCTGAGGCTGCGGATACCATCATGCCAGCTGCGGAGCCCGACGTAACTGAGTGGGAGCCTGACGACAACCTCCTGCCATCTGAGCCCGGATTGTCGCAGTCCTGGATGGCGTCAGAACCCTAGATCAGGCAAGTGCTCTGTTTTGTCTTTCTCTTTCCATCTTAGAGCATTTTAGCCTGTCTCTTGGGGAGATGAGCCAGGTGCAGCCGCCCGCTGGATCCAAGCTTATCTCGCCGGGTTCTGGCGCTGCCGGTGATCCTGATCCCGGTTCTTCTCTCTCTCCCGAGCCTTCTCCCAGGGTCGCCGGCGAGGAGCTGCTTTCGCCCGCGGTGCCAGAGGTTCCAGGTTCGGGGTTGGAGGTCGGTTCTGGTGCGGCGCCGACCCAGTCGGGGTCCGACGAGGGTGCAGCACCAGCGGAATCCAAGTTCGGCAAGGAGCTGCTTTCGACCGCTGTACCAGAGGTTCCAGGTTCGGGGTTGGAGGTCGGTTCTGGTGCAGCACCGACCCAGATGGGGTCCGACGCGGGTGCAACCTAGACCCAATCGGGGTCTGTCGCGGGAGCAGCCGCGACCCAATCGGGGTCCGACGAGGGTGCAGCACAAGCAGTTTCCAGGTTCGGTGAGGGAGCTGCAGATCCCCTGCCATCGGACACTGGACCGGCTCATCTTCTTCCCCATCTTCACTGTCGTCCCCATCTTCCCCCCAAGACTTCTCCACCAGATGCCGTATGGACCTCTCCCTTTCGGCCCGGTTTGCCCTCGCTATTCCCCTCTACAGGGAAGCCGTTGCCTTTCTCTCCCCTGAGGTCCTGGAGGCTGAGCGATGCGGGTCGGCCGCCAGAAGGACTGCCGCGCCCATTCGGCTCTTTGGTCCGGCCACCCAACCCACTGGACTCTCTATTCGGCTCTCTGGTCCAGCCACCCGACCCACTGGACTCTCTATTCAGCGGTCTGGTCCAGTCACCCGAAGTACTGTTTTTTCTGGCCTGGGATTCGGGTAGGCTGCCTGAATTCTTCCAATCACCCCTATTGGCGGTCTGGACGCTGGGTGCGGGGAGACCCCCCGAACTGTATTATTTCTTCTGTTAATCATGTGCCTTTGGTCCTTTGTGATTTTGTGAGTGTACATGTATTATACAGATTCTTGTGGTCCTATCGCGGTTAGTGTGGTTTTTTTTCCCCCTCTCCTGTCAAGGGACGCTTTGTACTTGCTGGATTATGCCTTAGGAGCCTTTGTTTTCCTTTTTAGGTCTCCTGTGGTTGTTGTTCTTTGTTGGGTCCTATTTGCATTTTGTAGCATTTTATGGAGTATTGTGTTTTTTTTTTCCCTTTCCCGTACTCTGTAATTGCTTTGTTTGTTCCCTGCCAATGTTATGTTTTTTTTTTCTCTGTCTGCATATTGTTAGCATTTTATGGAGTATTGTGTTTTGTTTTGTTTTTCCTTTCCCGTACTCTGTAATTGCTTCGTTTGTTCCCTGCTAATGTTTTTTTTTTTTTTTCTCTCTCCTTTTCCCGATTCACGCCCTCCTGGTCTGCGCCCCAGCCTCCAACCTTAGGTGTGGGGGGGGGGGGGGCTTGGGTGTTACTAGCCGTTCGGAGCCCGGCCTTGAGGGGGAGGTCCTGTCACATGGTCTGTGCGCCGATGTTATCCACGCTCAGACCATATTCCTCCTCAGCCCAGCTCTTATTATGACAGCGTCTCAGCGGGCTTCCAGCTGTCAAGCTCTACGGACGACTGGAGGCCAATTACCTCTCATCAGATGAGGCGCTGTCAACCACTATAAAAGGGAGCGGCCATGATCACTCAGCGCTGTGACCTCGCTTATGATCCACGCTCGTCTCTCGGTGTGGATTAGGCTGGAGCCCCTACGTCAGGCTCCAGTCCTCCTCTCATCCTTCATCATTATTCGTAAGTGTACCTTTGTATTGTTTGTGTTTTGCCCCATGAGGCTCTTTTCCTTTGTTCCTTCCTTTATAGTTAATAAACAACGCAAACTCACCGGTTAGCCCTTGGCTCTTATTTATGGCTCGCTAGAGCCATACGTAACAATGACGGTGACATCTGCTCCAGAATCTAAGTTAAACGTCACTCTGCTGCCTCTTAAGTTAAGGTCTGCCATCCATGGCTCATCTCTGGAATCTAGCTCCCCTATAAATAGTCCATCTTCGTCTCTTGTAACCTCACTGATTGTGCTCTTGGACCTGCAGACTTTTCTGTAATGTCCCCTTTTCCCACAGAGGTGACATTCTGCACTCTTAGCAGGGCACTGGGATGCTGAGTGGAAGGGTGGCTGCTATCCATTGGAGCACAATCAAACGCTGCCATCCTCACCAGCACCAACATGATGTGCTGTTCGTCAGGGCTCGTCCGTAGCCCTTCGTACGCATCCCTGGTAGGAAATTATGGCACCAGGGGAAAAGAAGCATGCAGGAGGAGAGGAGAGGGGCAGGCTCCCATGGTTCCGTCGTCTGGGATTACCTGCAGCACAAACTCAGCCCCCACAAATACACCAGGTGGCTGATGAGCATTCATATGCACACAGACAATCTACACGTTCCTTTCACTTATATGTGCACGAGCCTTTCTCCACACATCTGCGTCTCCTCCGGCTGGACCGTCCAGCGTCCTCGTGGCCTCTTCGGTCCCAAGCCGCTGCTGCCAATCCCAGCACCTACTGCGTTCATGCCATCCCACTCACGTGAGCCTCCCCTCTATGTCCTCTCCTTCCACCTTGCCCGCTCCATCAGTCCATCCAGCCGTCCATCTCGGTCAAATCTGAGTCCCAACTCTTTCCTTTCTCCTTCTCTGCCCTTTTTCCACTTCTCCGCTCATTCCTCGTTTCCCCTACTCTACCTTTTTGACCCCCAAGTGCTCTGCCCGAGAATGCCCCCCTCCTTTCCTCTTCTTCCTCCTCCTCCTCCTCCTCCTCTCTTCCTTCAGTCCTTCCCTGGGTCCATTCTTCTGTCCTTTCCTTCACCACAGTTCTGCACCATCCTTTAATAGGTCTGGCTGGGGAAGAATTTGCAGCTGGTGCTCACTGATTGGCTCAAGCTGATTGGAATCAATCAGCTCAGGTGTAAACGATAATCAAACCAAACACAGGGAAAATAACCAACCCAATCACATTTGAAAGCATGCAAAAAAACCAAAAAAACACTACAACTCCAACATGCACTACATTAAGAAAGTAAAAAGAAAAATAAAATCACACAAATCAGCCCTGAAGCTGCAATATGTTGAAGAAAATAAATTACATACTCACAACCCTGAAGCTGCTTTCCTGACACCCCCTTAATGATTTCTCTTTTTTTGTGTGTGTGTTTGTCACACTGAAATGTTGCAGATCATCACATAAATGTAAGTATTAGACAAAGACGACACAAGTAAAGATAAAATGCAGTTTTAAAATGAAAGTGTTTATTATTAAGGGTAAAAAAAAAAAAAAATCAAAACCTACATGGCCCTGTATGAAAAAGTGATTGCACCCTAAACCTAATACAGACGTGGACAAAATTGTTGGTACCCCTCTGTTAATGAAAGAAAAACCCACAATGGTCACAGAAATAACTTGAATCTGACAAAAGTGGTAATAAACATAAATTCTATGAAAATTAACCAATGAAAATCAGACAGTGCTTTTGAATTGTGGTTCAACAGAATTATTTTATAAAACAAACTCATGAAACAGGCCTGGACAAAAATGATGGTACCCTTTACTTAATATTTTGTTGCACAACCTTTTGAGGCAATCACTGCAATCAAACAATTTCTGTAACTGTCAATGATACTTCTGCACCTCTCAGCAGGTATTTTGACCCACTCCTCATGAGCAAAGTGTTCCAGTTGTCTCAGGCTTGAAGAGTGCCTTCTCCAGACGGCATGTTTCAGCTCCTTCCACAGATGTTCAATAGGATTTAGATCAGGGCTCACAAAAGGCCACTTTAGAATAGTCCAGTGTTTCGCTCTTAGCCATTCTTGGGTGTTTTTAGCTGTGTGTTTTGGGTCATTATCCTGTTGCAAGACCCATGACCTGCGACTGAGACTAAGCTGTCTGACACTGGGCAGCACATTTCTCTCTAGAATACCTTGATAGTCTTGAGATTTCATTGTTCCCTGCACAGATTCAACACACCCTGTGCCAGATGCAGCAAAGCAGCCCCAGAACATAACAGAACCTCTTCCATGTTTCACAGTAGGGACAGTGTTCTCTTTTTGGTATGCTTCATTTTTGCGTCTGTGAATATAGAACTGATGTGCCTTGCCAAAAAGTTTCCGTTTTGTCTCGTCTGTCCATAGGACATTCTCCCAGAAGCTTTGTGGCTTGTCAACATGCAGTTTGGCAAATTCCAGTCTGGCTTTTTATGATTTGTTTTCAACAGTGGTGTCCTCCTTGGTCGTCTCCCATGAAGTCCACTTTGGCTCAAACAATGAGAGATGGTGCGATCTGACACTGATGTACCTTGACCTTGGAGTTCACCATGAATGTGTTTAGAGGTTGTTATGGGCTCTTTTGTTACCATTCATATTATCCATCTCCTCCTGCGGCCACGTCCAGGGAGGTTGGCTACAGTCCCCCGGATCTTAAATTTCTGAATAATATGTGCAACTTTAGTCCCAGGAACATCAAGCTGCTTGGAGATGGTCATATAGCCTTTACCTTTAACATGCTTGTCTATAATTTTCTTTCTAATCTCCTGAGGCAACTCTCTCCTTTGCTTCCTCTGGTCCATGTTTAGTGTAGTATACACCATGTCAACAAACAGCACAGTGACTACTTGTCACCCTTTGAATAGGCCGACTGACTGATTACAAATTTGTAGACACCGGTGGTGTTAATTAGAGGACACATCTTGGTTGAACATGTCCCTATGGTCATATTATTTTCAATCTTTTCTAGGGGTACCATCATTTTTGTCCAGGCCTGTTTCATGAGTTTGTTTTTTAAAATAATTCTGTTGAACCACAATTCAAAAGCATTGTCTGATTTTCATTGGTTAATTTTCATAGAATTTTTATTTATTACCAATTTTGACAGATTCAAGTTATTTCTGTGACCATTGTGGGTTTTTCTTTCATTAACAGAGGGGTACCAACAATTTTGTCCATGTCTGTAACTGGTTGGGCCACGCTTAGAAGCAACAACTGCAATCAAGCATTTGCCATAATTAGCAATGAGTCTTTTACAGCGCTATGGAGGAATTTTGGCCCATTCATCTTTGCAGAATTGTTGTAATTCAGCCACACTGGAGGGTTTTCGAGCATGAACCACCTTTTTAAGGTCAAGCCACAACATCTCAGTTGGATTCAGGTCAGAACTTTGACTAGGCCACTCCAAAGTCTTCATTTTGTTTTTCTTTGGCCATTCAGAGGTGGACTTGCTAGTGTGTTATGAATCATTGTCCTGCTGCAGGAACCAAGTGCGCTTCAGATTGAGGTCACAAACAGATGGCGGGACATTCTCCTTCATGATTTTTGGTAGACAGCAGAATTCATGGTTCCATTTACCAAAACAAGTCGTCCAGGTCCCGAGGCATCAAAACAGCCCCAGACCATCGCACTACCACCACCATATTTTAGTGTTGGTATGATGTTCCTTTACTGAAATGCTGTGTTACTTTTATGCTGGATGTAATGGGACACACACCTTCCAAAAAGTTCAACTTCTGTCTCATCAGTCCACAGAGTATTTCCCCCAAAGTCCTGGGGATCATCAAGATATTTTTGGGCATAACTGAGATGAGCCTTTACGTTCTTTTTGCTCAGCAGTGGTTTTAGTCTTGGAACTCTGCCATGCAGGCCATTTTTGCCAAGTCTGTTTATTATGGTGGAGTCATGAACACTGACATTAACTGAGGCAAATGAGTCCTGCAGTTCTTTGGATGCTGTTGTGGGGTCTTTTGTGACCTCTTGGATGAGTCGTCGCTGCGCTCTTGGGGTAATTTTTGTTGGCCAGCCACTCCTGGGAAGGTTCACCCCTGTTTCATATTTTCGCCATTTGTGGATAATGGCTGTCACTTTGGTTCGCTGAAGTCCCAAAGCTTTAGAAATGGCTTTATAACTTTTTCCAGACTGATAGAGCTCAATTACACTGTAAAACCAAATGCTTCACAGAACTCAAAACTTATGTGGAAACTGATTAATAAATTTTAAGTAAATGAAATATTTTTTTTGAGTAAGCTTGACTTTAAAAAAATCATTTTCACCATTTTGATTTAATTTTTTTTTTAATTTGAGATTACTTAAAAACAATAATTTAATTTACTTAAAATTTATTAGGTAGCCAGTTTCCACATACATTTTGAGTTCTGTGAACTAATTCAGTTTTACAGTGTACTTTGTTTCTCATTTGCTCCTGAATTTCTTTGGATCACAGCATGATGTCTAGCTTTTGAGGATCTTTTGGTCTTCTTCTTCTTTGGATTTTCATGGCAGCTGGCATCCAATATGTTGCATTACTGCCTACTACTGCCCTTGAAATCCCACTACCCCACAGCCATTTAGATCCTGTTAAATAGTCCTGTATCTTTCAAATCAAATCAAATCAAATCAAATCAAACTTATTGTCATATTGCTGTACATACAACTGTAGTGCAGGCAAGATGAAATTGCGTTTCTCTCGGCATCCATATAAGAAGCAGCATGATTAAGACACACTCCCACATAGCTCCACCCCCCACCCCACCCCCACCCCCCATCCATTCACACATCCCTGAGACATACTTGGGGAAAAAGAATAACTAACTATAATATACAAAATGTCCATAGGTGCAGTAGTGTGTATGTGAGATTCCGGGTCAGCTGTTCAGCATCCTGACAGCTTGTGGGAGGAAGCTGTTGATCAGTCTGGTGGTTCTGCCTCTGATGCTCCGGAATCGTTTACCAGATGGAAGAAGTTCAAAGTGTTTATGCAGAGGGTGAGAACGGTCCTTGACAATGTTCAGTGCCCTGCTCCTACAACGGTTCTGAAAAAGTTCTTGGACAGAGAGGAGGGAGACTCCAATTACCCTCTCCGCCCCCTTGACTATCCTCTGCAGGGCTTTTTTGTCTGACATACTGCAGCTGGAGTACCATGTAGCAATGCAGTATGTCAGAACACTCTCCACCACACCTCTGTAGAAGGTCCTGAGGATGCAGATGGGGAGAGAGGCCTGTTTGAGTTTCCTCAAGAAGTGTAGTCTCTGCTGAGCTCGCTTCCTGATCTCCAAGGAATTCTTGCTCCAGGTCAGGTCCTGCGAGATCTGCACTCCGAGGAACTTGATGTTCTCTACTCTCTCCACTAAACGGCTGCCGATGCTGAGGGGGACGTGCTCAGGCTGTGACCGCCGGAAGTCGATAATCATCTCCTTCGTTTTGTCCACGTTGAGCACCAGATTGTTCTCCCTGCACCAGCCCTCCAGGTCTCTCACTTCTTCCCTGTACATTGATTCCTCATCCCTCTGAATAAGTCCCACCACCGTGGTGTCATCTGCAAACTTAATAATCTGGTTCCCCTCGTGTTTGGATACACAGTCATGTGTTAGAAGTGTAAACAACAGTGGACTGAGTACACAGCCTTGAGGGGTTCCGGTACTCAGCGTGACAGAGTTGGAGATGTTGTTTCCAACCCGGACAGACTGAGGTCTCTCAGTCAGGAAATCCAGGATCCAGAGACATGTGGCGGTGTTCAGACCGAGAAGGAGTAATTTCTCTATCAGTCTCTGGGGAATAATGGTGTTGAATGCTGAATTGAAATCAATGTACAGGAGTCTGGCGTAGGTGTCTTTCTGGTCCAGGTGGGTGATGACAGAGTGTAGGGTGGTGACTATAGCATCCTCCGTGGAGCGGTTTGAACGATATGCAAACTGGAGCGGGTCGTGTGATGCAGGGAGGCAGGCTGTGATGTGTGGTTCAGGAAGGCCATTAACATTTTCCTGCCCTCCTCCCATTCTGCACCCCTAATTACATCTTTTGTACTTCCCCATCCTCTGGAGCCTAGCCATAAAAATCCTTCTTTTCTCAATATATCTCCTGCAACGTAACAGCACATGCTCTACTGTCTCACTTTCTTCACACTGATCAGAATGGCCTGTCGGGCGTTTCCCCATTACAAAGACAGAGCTCTTTAAATTGCTGTGACCAATCCTTAATCTTCTTAACACCACTTGTTCCTTCCTGTTACTTCATGCAGTAAACATTTCCCCTACTTTATTCTTAATATTAAATAGATGTCTTTCTTTTGTTTGATTTTCCCAGCACTGCTGCCACATTGATTTATTATTCCTTTCCAGACTACACTTTTCCTTTCAGACTTTGAAAGCTTAATTTTAACCTCTACATTTTCCCTCTTGACTGCCTCTTTTGCCAACTTGTCAGTCTTTTCATTTCCTGCAATCCCTGCATGTCCTAGCACTCACATGAAGGTGATGCACTTACCCTTCTCGCTGATTCTTGAGTAAATAAACAACACTTCGTACAACAGGTTTTGATGGTGAGTGGCTGATCCTCCTTGAATACTAAGCAGTGCTGATACCGAGTCACTACATATGATGACTTTACTTTCCCTCAGTTTCTCTGCCCTCTCCAAGGCCAGCAGGATTGCACATAACTCAACTGCATACACATTTAAACAATCAGATGTTCTTTTACAACCCCAGCCCCCGACCAACAGTGATCTGTGTGGAGTTTGCATGTTCTCCCCGTGTCTGCGTGGGTTTACTCCGGGATTTCTCCGGTTTCCTCCCACATGCCAAAAACATGCAAGTTAGGTTAACTGGCACCAAACTGGGGATTCTAAATTGTCCTTAGGTATGACTGTGAGAGTGAATGGTTGTCTGTCTCTCTGTGTTGGCCCTGCGATGGACTGGCGATCTGTCCAGGGTGTACCCTGCCTCTCGCCCAAAGATGCTGGGATAGGATCCAGCCCCCCGCGACCCGAAAAGGATTAAGCGGAAGAAGATGGATGGATGGATGTTCTTTTACTGACCTCTGTGTGGTACCTAGCAATCACCACTGCGGCCCCTGTACCTTCTAGTAGTGTCTCCTTTGACCCATCTGTAAGTATCTACATGATCACTATAATACTTTCCTGTATATCTATAATATTACTGAACTAAATCTGTTAATTTATTTTTTGTGTTTGAGTCTCAGCAACCCCAGATCTACCATTGCATTTTGTACCACCCATACTGGCCTCATAGGCCACCACACTGTTGGACAGAGCTCTAATGAGTGAACATTCAGTTTTTCTGCAATGCTCTCACCTATCCACCCAAAGCTTGGATTAAAAGCTTTCCCCCTCTCCCAACAAGCCTCCAGGACCCTTTCTGCTGGATGGCCTTTATCATGGCCTCTCAGGCTGATCCAGTAATTTCCCATTAACTGCTTCCTATGGAGGTGCAAAGGCAACTCTCCTGCCTCAACCTGGAGAGCACAAACAAGGGCTATTCTTACTGCTGCTAAAAAGATCCTCAGAGCCTGAGCCTGGATAACATCAAGATCTGACAACACTGACTTTGCCACTCACCCATATACCACACATCCATAATCTATTCTTGCCCGAATTAAAGCTACATAATTCTTTTTTAATGATGCTATATCTGCACCCCAATCTAATCCTGACAGACATCTCATCACATTGATCACTTTTTTGCTTTTCTCTATGATGTTTTTAACATACCTAAAAAGTGAAAACTCCCAACATTCTCAAGGTTGTTTCCATATAACTTCATTGTCATTCCCTCCCCAATTTTCTTTTATGTGAAGAACATAACCTTTGCTTTTTCCACTGAAAACTTAAATCCCCAATCAATTCCCCGTCTCCCCACCTGGCTGATCCCTTCCTGCAGTTTCTTACTTAAATATACTAAATTTGCCCCTACCACCAACAATGCCCCATCATCTGCAAATAACGATCGACCCAGACTAGGCAGAATCTCTCCAAAAATATCATTAATCCTTATTGTAAACCATGTTGGACTTATAACACTCCCCTGTGGGGTACCATTTTCCACTACTCGCTTCTCTGACACTTCAGACCCTATTTTGACCTCAATTGATCTCTCACTCAGAAAATCCATAATCATATTAAACATGTTTTCTTCTATTCCCATCTTTTGTAATTTTATCAGCAATCCTTCTCTCCATAGCATGTCATATGCTTTTTCTTCATCAAAGAATACTGCAGCCACAGACTCTCTATTTACCTGAGCTTTCCTAATTTCATCCTCTAAACACAACACAGCATCTATCGTGCTCCTACCACTTCTAAACCCACTCTGGTATGGAGCCACGAGACCTCTCTTCTCCAGAAAATACATCAGACTCTCGTTAATCAGACGTTTCATTAATTTATGATGTTAAAGCAATGGGTCTATAATTTTCCAGCTTATGTGAATCTTTACCAACCTTTCTAATCGGGCTTATGACTGCTTCCTTCCAGCTCACAGGGATTTGCCCCTCTTTCCAGACTTTATTGTATAATAACAACAGCTTAGACAGCGCTTCTTCATTCAGATGTTTAATCATTTCATTGCTAACTTCATCCTTCCCTGGAGCACTCCTTCCCGTTTTTGCCAAGGCCCTCTTCAGCTCTCCCATAGTAAATGGGGAATCAAACTCACTGCCATTACTAACTTTTTTCCTGAGAGCCTCCAGATTTCCACCTCTCATTTTTTACCAACCCAGTTCTCCCTCTTCAGTAAGGTTATTACAACTGTGAACAGCCACATAAGTAGACACCATAAACCCTGTTTTTTTCTTTATTGGTTATAGCCAACTTATCCACAGAATTCAGAACAGGGTAATTCCAGTCCCTCCTGCCCCCCCCCCCATCTTCCTAATCATTCCCCACACTTCCCCCACCTGAGTGGTGTTCCCAATTGCGGCACAGAAGTTCCTCCATGCGTCCTCTTAGCCTGTCATATTGTTTTCCTGACCAGAGCTTGGGCAAGCTTATACTGAATCATATTCTGAAAATTATGAGTCCTTTTAACCAGTTTGAATGCTTTGTTTCTATTCTTAACTGCCACCTTGCATTCATCATTCCACCACAGTACAAGCTTTCTTCATGACCTTCCTGTAGTTTTGGGAATAAAATTCCCTGCAGCAGTTTTAATTCCCTGTATTATTTTATAGTTAGCCACTTCAATGCTCATGTCACTATTATCATGGCACAAAAGCCTATCACATTCACCCCTGAACTTTCCCCAGTTAGCTTTTTCAAATATCCAATTACCCCCCGCATTAACTGTGGATTCTATCATAGTTATATTCACTTTACTGTAAACCGGATAATGATCACTGCCAACTGTACCTTTGTCATGTACAGTACATACCGGTCACATAAGGGTGCTAGAGAATTGGTCACCAGATAAATCACAGACTCTATGCCACTATTCACATCCACCCTGGTGGTATTACCACTATTAATACACACTAGATGTTTCTCATCTTGCAGCTCTTCCACTATTTGGCCATTGTAATCAGTGTGATTGCTCCCCCATAAAACATTGTGGGCATTAAAATCTCCACACCAAAGAACACATTCCTTACTCTTACCATCTCCTCCAGCTTCCTAAACTCCAATTTTTGCAAGGATTATGGAAGTTTATAAGAACCAACTTTTTCTTTCCTACCCTCACTTCAAAAGCCACACTCCAAATCATTTTTAGTACTCAGACACCTATAGATAATTTCTTCTTTCACAAAGGTGACACAACCCCCTCCTACACCCTCCTCTCAATCTCGCCTGATTGCCACATACCCCTGTATAATAAAGTCCAGCCTAGGTTTTAACCCTGATTCCTGGACACACATCAAGTCTGGTTTTACCTTATGGCTGTAGGTAAACTGTTTGAAGTCCTGACCATTGGCAATCAAGCTCCTTGCATTCCACTGCAAGATTAACAATACTGTTATTAAGCAATACAGTGGGGCAAAAAAACCCAGACCTAGATTCATTACACAGAGACTTATATATTTCAAGTGTTTGTTTTAATTTTGACGATTATGGCTTACAGACCATGAAAACCCCAAATTCAGTTTCTCAAAAAATTAGAATATTACAAAAAAATAATTAAAAAAATAGTTTTTTTAATAGAAATGCTGGCCGACTGAAAAGTACGTCCATGTACATACTCAATACTTGGTCAGGGCAAATTTTGGATTAATTACTGTATCAATGTGGCGTGGCATGGAGGTGATCAGCCTGTGGCACTGCTGAGGTGTTATGAAGGTCCAGGTTGCTTTGATAGTGACCTTCAGCTCATCTGCATTGTTGGGTCTGGTGTCGCTCATCTTCCTCTTGACAATACTCCATAGATTATCTATGGGGTTTAGGTCCTGGAGAGTTTGCTGGCCAATCAAGCACAGTGATGCCATGGTTATTGAACCAGGTTTTGATGCTTTTGGAAGTGTGGGGGGCGGGGTGCCAAGTCCTGCTGGAAATTAAATCAGCTTCTCCATAAAGCTTGTCAGCAGAGGGAAACATGAAGTGATCTAAAATTTTCCTGGTAGACGACTGCGATGACTTTGGTCTTGATAAAATACAGTGGATAAACACCAGCAGAAGACCTCTGTTCATCTAAAAGTAAATT
This sequence comes from Pholidichthys leucotaenia, assembly GCA_020510985.1. NCBI lineage: Eukaryota > Metazoa > Chordata > Actinopteri > Cichliformes > Pholidichthyidae > Pholidichthys > Pholidichthys leucotaenia. The sequence goes on along the minus strand of CM035836.1, from coordinate 82,399,246 downwards.
TTGCATTTCATTTGGAAATCAAAGTCCCAGAGTCTGGAGAAAGACTGGAGAGACACAGAATCTAAGTTGCTGTGACTGTTTCCACAGTCAGTGATGATTTGAGGAACCACGTCATAAGCTGGTGTTTTTCCACTGTGTTTAATCAAGACCAAAGTCAGCGTAGTCATCTACCAGGAAATTTTAGAGCACTTCATGCTTCCCTCTGCTGACAAGCATTATGGAAAAGCTGATTTCATTTTCCAGCAGGACTTGGCACCCCCCCACACACACTGCCAAAAGTATCAAAACCTGGTTTAATGACCATGGCATCATTGTGTTTGATGGACCAGCAAACTCTCCTGATCTAAACCCCATAGAGAATCTATGGAGGATTGTCAAGAGAAAGATGAGAATCAGAATCAGAATCAGAATCAGAATAAACTTTATTGCCAAGCATGTAAAAAACACACGAGGAACTTGACTTGACATTGGTGCGCATGCGCGCGACACAACGACACGGCAGCCATAATAGGCGCCTCATCAAACAGAGATAGATAAGAAAGGGAGGGGAAGGGAGGGAACGACACAAGGGGGGAGGAGAAAAAAAACTTCGTTATCAGAATACAGCTTATTTTTTTAAGCAGATTATGATTACAATGAAAAAAAAATCTCTCAATAGCACAGAGCAACAACTCAGAATTCCACAAGACACAAGAGAGCAGTGTACAGTATATCTTTAATCAGTTCATGAATCAATGTGTGTGCGGTGTTGAGCAGTGTTGATGATAATAAGAGAGACCCAAGGACCCTTGGCAGAAGATGTTTTGTCTGTCTGGCGCCCAGTCTTATCTGGCGCTGCAGCTGGCTGTCCAAGGCCTTGTGCTCATGATTTTGAAAAAACACAGTCTGCAGACAGCCAGGAGGAATTTTCATGGGGAATAATAATGCCAAATAGGACTGATCACAGAGGAGACTTGTATTTCTTCTGTAGATTCAGTACATTAATCCTTCATTGCGCAGCTTTGAATTCGTCGTGGAAAGACCTGAGCGAACCCATGATGTAATCCACCTTACGAGACAGTTCTCCAGTAGTCGCTATCAGGGTCTTCTCCAGTATCTCAATTTGTTGGATGCACCTCGCCTGGCCAGCATTTTGATAGGTTGAATCCATCTTCAGCAATTTACGGTAAACCAAGACAATTCCCGTCCCAATCAGAATTATCCCAATCACCAAGATTACGAAGATAAACAAATCTTCAATATCTTCGATAGAGAGATTAGAGAGACACAGCATTTTCCAATTACCTGTGTCACATAGATAGCCCACTGGAGCCGTTCCAGCGGGGCAGACAGCTTCCCCCGGAGCACTTTTCCTTGTTGAAAAAATAGTGTCAATTGTGTTCAAAGCCCAGCTTATTAACTCCATAATTTCTTTTCGGCGGTCGCAGTTAGACGCAGACAGACAACAGCAAGCTGGGATCCAGTAGTAGGAGGGGAGGAAAAAGTCAGCAGGAGAGAAGAAAAAAGCGTCTGCTCTCTTGGGAGGGCGGAAGTGAAGAGACACCAGATCCAACAATGCAGACGAGTTGGAGGTCACTATCAAAGCAACCTCGACCTTCATAACGCCTCAGCAGTGCCACAGGCTGATCGCCTCCATGCCATGCCACATTGATACAGTAATTAATCCAAAAGCAGCCCCGACCAAGTACTGAATGTGTACATGGACATACTTTTAGCTACATTTTTTCACCAGTGACTACGCATTTTTCCAAGTCCTATAGGGGCCACAGCCAGTCATTGAATTTTCAACATATCCATCTGATAAAGGTAAAAGATTTTAAATATACTCTGCCAGTTGAGGCAGTTTTTCATATAATTCAGAAAATATTCACAAATTTTTGACATGTCGGTGTGCAAAGTTTGTGTTTTATACTGAGATAACAATGGAGCTAAAAGAAATTTATTGAAAAAAATGATTATTATTTTAATATACTTAATGAAAATTAAAGCAAGTATGTGTAATATCTGACAGAAAAAATTGAAAACAACTGAATATGTTTTTTTTTGTCCAATAGAAATTTCATATTCAATTGGTAAAATTGATATAACGTAAAACAAACAAACAAACAAACAAAGGAGTAAACATTAACAATGATTTTTTGGTGTGTAACGAGGTTGGTCCACCTATCATTTCCAAAACATTGTTTTTGTTAGAGATGTACTCAAATTTCAATGATACTTGTTATTTAAATAAATACACAAGAACATGAACAAATGTTAAAAAATTAATGAGACACTTACCTTACTAATACAATTTATGCTCTTCGGTTCATCATGTAGATCAGAACTGACAGCTCCTCACTACAATCCAATTTGCCTTTATTTGTTTTTCTGAAATGCAGTAATGACAAATTTGTGTTTTTTTTTTCTCTTCTTTTTTTTGCATGATAAACAAATAGAGTGTATGTAACACTATAGCCTTCAGGCAAGGGGTGGAAGGAACATTCAAATTTCAAATTCTTATTCAAAATTAGAATGAGACTGAAGGGAAGCTGATGATGAATGTCACTATTGTCCCTCAGAAATTCCAGTATTAACTCCATCTTTCCCAGGTACAAACTTATATAAAATATTATATTTTAAACAGCCTCTCTCATGTAAATGTTCATTCTGTCATCTGAAAATTTATGTTTTTTTTTTTTTTTTAATGAACAAGTCCATGATGTGAACACATAAATATCAAAGTGATTCCATTTGAATGAAATAACGTAAATTTTACCATAGTTACTGAAGAAGTGATGCGGGTCATTAAGAGCAATAATCACAACTGAAAGATGACAACATAAAGAAGAGTTGTTGACATATTTAAAAAAACACACACAATCAGTTAAAAATAAATAAATTTTAAAAAATACTCCTTGACCCCCCTCCCCCCCACCTCTTCCAACCATCAGCGTTGCCAGTAACAAGCAACCAGCTCTATGGAAACAAGCCCAAAAAAGCCCAACAAGCAACCTAGCACATTGTGTAAAAGAGAGGCTGATTGATAACAGTATATATATATATATATATATACAGTATATATTACCGTTCAAAAGTTTGGGGTCACTTAGAAATTTCCTTATTTTTGAAAGAAAAGCACTTTTTTTCAATGAAGATAACTTTAAACTAATCAGAAATACACTCTATACATTGCTAATGTGGTAAATGACTATTCTAGCTGCAAATGTCTGGATTTTGGTGCAATATCTAGATATGTGTATAGAGGCCCATTCCCAGCAACTATCACTCCAGTGTTCTAATGGTACAATGTGTTTGCTCATTGCATCAGAAGGCTAATGGATGATTAGAAAACCCTTGTGCAATCATGCTAGGTCTGCAATGCTGTAATTGCTGCAAATGGAGGATTCTTTGACGAAAGCAAAGTTTGAAGGAAAAAATTATTATTTCAAATACAAATCATTATTTCTAACCTTGTCAATGTCTTGACTATATTTTCTATTCATTTTACAACTCATGGTGGAAAATCAGTGTGACTTTTCATGGAAAACACAAAATAATTGTCTGGGTGACCCCAAACTTTTGAACGGTAGTGTATCTATATATATATATATATATATATATATATATATATATATATATATATATATATATATATATATATATATATATATACAGTATATACAGTGGAGAAAAAAAAAGTATTTAGTCAGCCACCAATTGTGCAAGTTCTCCCACTTAAAAGATGAGAGAGGTCTCCAACTTTCATCATAGGTATACCTCCACTATGAGAGACAAAATGAGAAAAAAAAAAATCCAGAAAATAACAGTGTCTGATTTTTAAAGAATTTATTTGCAAATTATGGTGAAAAATAAGTATTTGTCACCTACAAACAAGCAAGATTTCTGGCTCTCACAGACCTGTAACTTCTTCTTTAAGAGGCTCCTCTGTCCTCCATTCATTACCTGTATTAATGGCACCTGTTTGAACTCGTTATCAGTATAAAAGGCACCTGTCCACAACCTCAAACAGTCAGACTCCAAACTCCACTAAGGCCAAGACCAAAGAGCTGTCAATGGACACCAGAAACAAAACTGTAGACCTGCACCAGGCTTTGAAGACTGAATCTACAATAGGTAAGCAGCTTGGTTTGAAGAAATCAACTGTGGGAGCAATTATTAGAAAATGGAAGACATACAAGACCACTGATAATCTCCCTCGATCTGGGGCTCCACGCAAGATCTCACCCCGTGGGGTCAAAATGATAACGAGAATGGTGAGCAAAAATCCCAGAACCACATGGGGGGACCTAGTGAATGACCTGCAGAGAGCTGGGACCAAAGTAACAAAGGCTACCATCAGTAACACACTACGCCGTCAGGGACTCAAATCCTGCATTGCCAGACGTGTCCCCCTGCTTAAGCCAGTACATGTCCAGGCCCGTCTGAAGTTTGCTAGAGAGCATCTGGATGATCCAGAAGAGGACTGGGAGAATGTCATATGGTCAGATGAAACCAAAATAGAACTTTTTGGTAAAAACTCAACTTGTCATGTTTGGAGGAGAAAGAATGCTGAGATGTATCCAAAGAACACCATACTTACTGTGAAGCATGGGGCTGGAAACATCATTCTTTGGGGCTGTTTTTCTGCAAAGGGACCAGGACGACTGATCCGTGTAAAGGAAAGAATGAATGGGGCCATGTATCGTGAGATTTTGAGTGAAAACCTCCTTCCATCAACAAGGGCATTGAAGATGAAACGTGGCTGGGTCTTTCAGCATGACAATGATCCCAAACACACCGCCCGGGCAACGAATGAGTGGCTTCGTAAGAAGCATTTCAAGGTCCTGGAGTGGCCTAGCCAGTCTCCAGATCTCAACCCCATAGAAAATCTTTGGAATGAGTTGAAAGTCTGTGTTGCCCAGCGACAGCCCCAAAACATCACTGCTCTAGAGGAGATCTGCATGGAGGAATGGGCCAAAATACCAGCAACAGTGTGTGAAAACCTTGTGAAGACTTACAGAAAATGTTTGACCTCTGTCATTGCCAACAAAGGGTATATGACAAAGTATTGAGATGAACTTTTGTTATTGACCAAATGCTTATTTTACACCATAATTTGCTAATAAATTCTTTAAAAATCAGACGTGATTTTCTGGATTATTGTTTTCTCATTTTGTCTCTCATAGTTGAGGTATACCTATGATGAAAATTGGAGACCTCTCTCATCTTTTAAGTGGGAGAACTTGCACAATTGGTGCTTGACTAAATACTTTTTTTCCCCACTGTATATACTTCTGTTGACCCGGTGAGTTTAAGATCATTAAATGATTTCACGTCTGTTTAAAAAAAATAAATAAACAGTGCTAGAGTTTGTTTATTGTCTCGATTAACAAACCACAGTACCTTTGTGATGATGGACTCTTTGTTTCATCTGAAAATGCGAAGAAAAGTGAGCAAAATATGCTATATTGCTAGCATGTGCTTATTCGTTACCATGCTAACTACTAGCTTCTGGTGACCAGTATTAAATTTTCATCTGGGATTGTCTGAAGTATCGACTTAACAGGTACATTTTACACTTATTATTTTTATATTCATTTTCACTTATTACTTTTGCACTTGACAATATTTAATTTGTTTACATGTGTATAATGACAATAGACGTTTTCATGCTGATTGAGATGTTTAGCAAAAATTAGTGGCTCGTGGCTACATTCAGAAGGGACTTTTTTTCTCAGTTGCACAAAATAACAAACAAATCACAATATTTTGTCCAGTATTCCTGTCTTTTAATAAATTGTGCTTGTGGAACTGTTGTATTAAAGCAATATTACACTCGAGTTTGTTATGGTATCATGAGTATACAAACTCCAGCAGGGTGGAATACAAGCGGCATCACGCCCTGCTGGAATGCATATGTTCTTGATACCAAACTCACTGTCATGTAATATTGTTTAATTATAAACTCTAATAAACAGAAAACACATATACATTCTGCATTAGCAACAACAAATTTTTATAGTAAACATAGTCAACAAAAAAACTTCAAATAAATTCAATTTTTAAAGTTTGATCAAAAGAAAAGACGTGCACATTCTGCATAAGTAACAGCACTAAACACAATTACAGTGTAGTGATGTGGGATGATGGGAGTTGTTGTCCGCTAGTCGTTTAAACAAAAACTTAATATTACTGTTATTATATGACAGACAACAACTTTAATTACATGGAAAATTATCTTTTAAATTGTCAAACATCATATTTGTAATTCATGGCATTGGCAAAAATTAATAGGGATCAAAAGATAATTTTGCTCTTTCCATCTCTTTCAATGGAGAATTTTTTTTGAATTAATGTCCCATATGCGAAAGTAGAGGTGGCATAAATTAGGCTGGGAGCTGGAGAGCTGTCACAAAGACAGCAAAGCAAGCCTAGATAAGCAACTATATGTTAAAAAATAAGCCTAAAAACCCGCAACCCATGACTGACGAGATTTGCAAGCAAGTTTAGAGAAAAACAAGCCGAAAGTTGCTTATAATAAGTGGATTTGGCAACACTGCCAACCTCTTCATATACCTTCAGTTCTCTCCCCAATTCCTCTCTTTCAGTTCCAGCATAAAACAATACAAATAAAATGTTAAAGTTTTTATGTAGCAAGACAAGTCTATAAACACTATATCCAGCATATATTGAATACTAGCGAAGTTCCTTCTGACAAAGCAAATCTGTTTGGCACAGTGAGGCATGCAGCTATCTCTTCTGCTTGCCAAGCTGCTGGATAGGAAAGGTAAAATAAATAAATAAATTTAAATGAAAATTGAAAAAAAAAATCTAGAATACACTCAACCCAGATGCCAACCCACGGCTTTTGCAGGCCTCCATTTACAGAATGTATAAAGTGGTATAGCATCCGCCCCCACATGTGGAAGGTTGCGGTTTTATGCTCCAGCGAGTCACACCAATGATCATATAATAATGGTACTTCCCACCCTCCAGCTTGGTGCTCAGCATAAAAGAACAGGGAAAGGAAAGTTGGCTATCCTGCCATGGGACCAGCACAAGCCAGTGTACTACTAGTGCCGGTCCCAAGCTCAGGTATGTGGCTAGGATTGTCAGGAAGTGGATCGGGAATAAAATCCTTGCCTATTCAAATGCACGGACTGTGATCTGCTGCCATGACCCCGATAAAGGAGCAGCCGAAAGAAGAAGATACAGCATTCCAAAGCATAATTGTAATCAGCATTTGCAATAAGCATGGTAAAATGTCCTGAATTATTTATTTTTTTAAACTTGGTGACCTACAGTATATACGTACGTATTTGCATCCTACCAGTCTTCAAGGTCAATGTAATTTGATATTCATCAGGTGACAGAGACCCAGTTCTAACTTCCATTGGAATCTCTTGCCCCTAGTGCAATAATGAAGTACCCATAGGCCAAAAATGAATTTGACCTTTTATGAACCTGTGACTTTGACCCCAATAGATCAGCTATAGGTACTAGTCCAAAGGTCAACCTATGTGCTAAGTTTTATGTCCATAGCCTCATTCCCTGTTGAGTTAGAGCCCTGACATAGTCAGCTGCAGATGGCATTAACCTCTTGCACTCCGTTGTACCGCGGACGGGCAAGTCTCTGCGCCCTCGTGCGCTCTAGGACGCATGATGGAGATGGTGATGTAGGACGTATGATGGAGATGGTGATGGCGTCCAAGCGCGTACTGAAAATAAAAGCTGCAGACACAGCCGCAAACAGATTAGTTCATCTGATTGACCTCTCATTCGACTAATAAGAGCCTTGAATTGGGTTTCTGAAACCTTGAAGAACCAATGACTGAAAACCTAGCAAGAAGGACCCACCTACCAACGCTGTGAATGCAGTGAGCCAATTGAAGCAGAGAAGTTTGCGAGCTGTTTTTTTTTTAAGGCTGGGTGAAGACAGACTGCTGCAGCGGATGACAAAAAGGACCCGCAGGAAGAACCCCACAGACCCAGCAGCACGGAGACCATCCACAAGTGCAACCTTTGTGACAGCGACTGGCATTCGGCATGTTCGGCCAGGCGGTGGTTATTTTGTTTTTGTCCCAGCAGAATAGACATTAGGATTGTCTTCTATGGTCATCATAGACCGACGGAGGCCGACGACGAAGGCTGAGTGACACACACGCGTTTGCCAGTGTATTTTTAATTACTACTGTTATTTGTTTTGAAAAATCGTTCGCCAAAAACCGCAATCATGGAAGCGCAAAACCGCAATAATGGAATTATGTTTTGATCGGGTCGCGAGACCAGCGTCGCGTTCGTCTGACAATGAGGAAGAAATTCGCCAGCTCCGCTTCTACTGTGAAGAGGTAAGGTGTTCTAAGCTAAATTACTCTTTATCCCTGAAAATTGTAATCAAAATGACTTTTGACCGATCGGTAAATTACAGCTGTGCGTCATCGCTGCATGATGGACCGTGGCACAACGGGCGATGTCTTTCCTCTGTAGCGAGGGGTGGGGGACAACCCCCCCCCCCCACACACACACACACAGACACAGCCCTCAGTGTCACCTTTCATTAGAGCCCAAAATGAAGCTTCTACATTGAACCATTCAAAAGTTACAGACGTTTTTCCAAACTGTGCCATTTGGCACAATTTGGCACAGTTCCAAAATGCCTGGGAACTACCTCAGGAAAAAGCTGTGTAATATATTCATTTTTTGTGGTATTATTACAAAATTTGGACCTCACCTAGATAACACTTGGTTCTACATTTCTGTTGCATTTTCCAGCCCGGATCTGAAGCTGTGTGTTATTTGCAAGCATTTGTATCCAAAAAAACACCCAGGCCAAATTTATTTTCTTCAAGTTCAGTATGTTTAGATGACTGTAACTCAGTGGCCGGAGCACTTAGAGAGATTATGACTGTTTTGCCAAAAAATTCAAAGTGTTTTCTTTTAAATGAGACCAATCCCATGAAGATGATGCAAAGGGTTGAAGAACAGCTTTCAATTTACTTTGGGCACTTTATTTTTTGGCATTTTTAGGGAAATTGACCGGAGTGCAAGGGGTTAACCTGATTGGCTCTATGTATGGTGATGGCCACCCAGCCCAGATCCCACAGGAATAGTAAGCAAGTAAGTAAGATGGCATTGACCACTTTACTATGTTCATTTAAAAACATGATGATGCCACATGTTTAACAGTTCTGAATTAGCAAAAGATATACTGTATGTACATATATACAAGTGAATCTGATATTTTTGTTCAGTTGTTCAGATTTAGATCTATAATGTCATGTTTACAGTTCCCTACTGTTTTATTACCTCCGCCAAGGGAGGAGGTAATGGTTTCAGTGGCGTTGGTTGGTTTGTTGGTTTGTCTGTCTATCACCAACATAACTCAAAAAGTTATGAACAGATTTTGATGACATTTTCTGGAAAGGTATGTAAGGGTATGGGGAACAGAAAATTAGGTTTTGGTGATGATCTGAGAGTGCATACCTCCACCGAGGGCCCTGTTTGTATTTGTGTAGTAGGATTACACAAAAACTACTGGATGGATTTGGATGAAATTTTCACCAGAGGTGGTTCTTGGGCTAGAGAGGAACCTGTTACATTTTGGTGAAAATCCAAGAATGTCTACCTCCACCAAGGCTCTTATCTTCTTACAGAGGGTTAGCAACAATACTCCAAAATTACTGGATGGATTTGGATAACATTTTCTCAAAAGGTGGTTCTTGGGCTACAGACAAACCCATTGCGTTTTGGTGATGATCTGAGAATGTATACCTCAGCCAAGGCTCTTATCTTCTCACAGTTTCTGAGCAACAATTCTCCAATACTAATGGACAGACTTTGATGCAGTGTTTTACCACAAGTGGCTCTAGGCCTACACACAAACCCGTTATGTTTTGGAGGTGATCCATGAGAGACAGAAGGAGCCTTGGCAGAGGTATGCACTCTCTGGGTATTTTTCTAGTTAATATTGTTTTTAGATATATTTACAGACAGTTTTTTTTTGAACATTTGAAGAAGACACATATGGACATATCTCAAAAAATTAGAATATCATGAAAAAGTTCAATATTTTTTGTCACTCATTTCAGAAAGTGAAGCCCATATATTATATAGATTCATTACAAAGAGAGTGATATATTTCAAATGTTTATTTATTTTAATTTTGACGATTATGGCTTAACCCACAAGAGGGCCAAATGCTGGGACTTCTAGTGTTAAAGACCATGAAAACACTTCCTGTATCGCTGTCTGTCAGTGTGGTTTGCTCTCCTCACTCTAATGAGGATTTTGCTTTTAATTGTATTTTAACCACTTTTTTCCATCTACCGTGAGTTCTCATTTCTGTTTATCAAGCCTCTTGAACCTGTGTGTGCACTCAGTGTCACCTAATCACCCTCTTTAGCCTTCTGTTCACCTTTCATCAGTGTTTTTGTAAGCTTTGGGTTAGCCACTAGCTAAGATAAGATAAGATAAGCCTTTATTAGTCCCACAATGGGGAAATTCCAGGATTGCAACAGCACAGGGATAGCAACACTCAGAGCAACAATCAGAAAGCAAGAAAAAACAAGAGCAGTGAGTATACATATGTACATATAAACATAAATATATAAATATATAGACACACGGTGTGTAGCATTGTAGCTAGATGGAATAAATATATGAATATATAAACACCCACAGTGTGGAGCATTGTAGCTAGATGGAATAAATATGTAAATATATAAACACAGTGTGGAGCATTGTCGCTAAATGGAATAGATATATAAATATATAAATACACACATTGTAGCTAGATGGAATGAAACAGCATAACCGACTACTTAGTTATCCTACATGGTATGATTATGTACCCATACATATTGTCACCCACCATAGCTACCGGTATTTTCCTAGTTGTATGCCGGAGGGGACCATTGTGTAAGTCTATTGCGTCTTTTGCATTCAGTACTCTTGAGTTGTCACGTCTTTTTGCTATCTTTGCGTGCAGCCCTGCTTAGGTTATACAGTCTGACAGCTGTCGGTAGGAAGGACCTGCAAAACCTCTCGGTTGTGCACCTAGGATGATGTAGTCTGCTGCTAAATGAGCTCCTTAGTGCATTCAGTGTGTCCTGCATAGGGTGGAACTCGGACTCCAGCAGAGATGACAGTTTAGCCACCATCCTTCTCTCTCCCATCTCCTCCACTGGGTCAAGGCGCTGCCCCAGGACAGAGCTAGCTTTCTTAATCAGTTTGTTCAGTCTCTTCCTATCGGCTACTATAATTCCACTGCCCCAGCAGACCACGCCAAAAGTGATGGCTGATGCCACCACCGCTGTCTTCAGCAGCACCCCTTGTACACCAAAAGACCTGAGTCTCCTCAGTAGGAATAGCCTGCGCTGTCCCTTCTTATAGAGTGTGTCAGTATTGTGTGGCCAGGGTTGTCCTTGCCTGCGGCAGACCACCACCAGCTCCTTAGTTTTCCTCGCGTTGATCTGGAGGTAGTTCCGATGGCGCCAGTCCACAAAGTCCTGGATAAGCCCTCTGTACGATCGCAGAGTCGTCAGAGAACTTCTGTAGATGGCAGTGTGTTGTGTTGTGTGAGAAGTCCGCAGTATAAAGGGTGAACAGAAAGGGAGCCAAAACCGTTCCCTGGGGGGCCCCCGTGCTACCAATGATCGTGTCGGACACACAGTCCCGGGTTCTCACAAACTGTGGCACGGTGGCGCAGTGGTTAGCACTGCGGCAGCACAGTTTACCCTTGGCCGGGGGATTGTGGGGATCGTGGGATCGTGGGTTCGATCCCAGCCCCCGACCAACAGTGATCTGTGTGGAGTTTGCATGTTCTCCCCGTGTCTGCGTGGGTTTACTCCGGGATTTCTCCGGTTTCCTCCCACATGCCAAAAACATGCATGTTAGGTTAATTGGCTGTTCTAAATTGTCCCTAGATATCTGTTTCCTATAGGCCCTTAGAATAGAGGGTTAGTATTAATGAAAGTGCTTTGAGTGGTCTTTGTGACTAGAAAAGCGCTATATAAGTGCAGGTTAGTTAGTTAGTTAGTTAGTTAGTCCAGGATCCATGATGACAGGTGCTGGTCCACCCCTGCGCGCAGCAGATTGTCCTTCAGGATCATTGGTTGGATGGTGTTGAAAGCACTGGAGAAGTCAAAGAACATGATCCTCACTGCATTCCTGGGCTTCTCCAGGTGGGACAGAGAACGGTGAAGGAGGAAGATCACCGCATCCTCCACCCCAATACCATGCTGGTAGGTGAACTGGAGTGGATCCATTGCTGGTCCCACCAGGGGGCGGAGGTGAGCAAGGAGCAGTCTCTCCAGGGTCTTCATCATGTGGGACATCAGGGCCACTGGTCTGTAGCTGTTCAGATCTTTGGGGTGGGAAGTGTTTGGTACAGGTACCACACAAGATGTTTTCCACAACTGTGGTACCCTCCCCAGCTTCAGGCTCAGGTTGAAGATGTACTCCACAATCCTACACAGCTGGTCTGCACAGGACTTGAGGAGCTTTGCACTGATGCCGTCTGGTCCCGACGCCTTCCTCGCCTTGATCTTCCTCAGCTCCGTCCTCACCTGGGTCTTAGTGAGGGTCAGGTTGGGGGGCTGTGGGTTGGGAGTGGGGGGGGTGTTGGTGGAGTGGGGAGTGGGCAGCAGGACTTGATGTCTTTAGAGGCAGCAGTGGTTGTTGTGCAGTCGGGGGGGAGGGCGGTTGGTCAAACCTATTAAAAAAATGATTCAGATTGTTCGCCCACTCCCTGCCCCCTGTGGCCTTGGGGGAGGTATTCTAGAGCCCAGAGATGGTTTTAAGGTTTCTCTAGACCCCACTGATGTCACTCTGTTGGAGCTTGTCCTCCATCTTCTTCCTGAAGCTGTCCTTGCCTTCTCTGATCTTTCTCCTCAGCTCCCTCTGTATGGACTTCAGCATCTCCCTGTTTCCCGACCTGAAGATCCTCTTCTTCTCTCTCAGAAGTGTTTTTATATCAGGGTTGATCCAGGGTTTGTTGTTTGAGCAACACCGTATGGTCGTGGTGGGAACGGTGTTGTCCACACAGAAGCTGATGTAGTCCATGATGGTGTGAGTGAGGTCATCGATGTCCTCACCATGTGGATCGCAGAGCTGCTCCCAGGCGGTGGTTTCAAAACAGCCCTTTAGAACGTCCATTTTCTGCTCAGACCATAACTTCACTGTGCGCATTGCTGGAGGTTGTCTGTGCACTAGGGGTTTGTACACCAGCCGGAGATGAACCAAGTTGTGATCCGATCTCCAGAGTGGGGGGAGTTGTGATGAGGTGTACGCCTCCTTAGTGTTTGCGTAGAATAAGTCCAGTGTTTTATTGTATCTAGTGTGGCATGTGACATACTAGGTAAACGTGGGTAGAATGGGAGACAGTGAAACATGGTTGAAATTGCCTGAGATGAGGAGAAGAGCATCTGGGTGTTCTGTCAGCAGCCTGCCAGTTACTGAGAGGATGACGTCACGCGCTGTCCCAGCGTTCGCCGTCGGATTTGCAGAAATAACAATGCAGATCACGTGTGAGTATTCCCTCGGGAGATATGTAGGCTGCATGCTAACAGCTAGCAGCTCAATGTCTTTGCTACAGTGCTGTTCCTTCACCGTGATATGTCCCGGTCTGCACCAGTTGTTGATAACATAGATCAACACTCCACCGCCCCTTGCCTTGCCACTGTCTAATGTTCGGTCTGCCCGTATCGCGTGGAAACCCTCCAGCTCAATGTTGGCATCTGCTACTAGTTCAGTTAGCCATGTCTCGGTAAACAAAAGGAGGGAGCACTCCCGGTATATGCTATCGTAGCGGGAGATAGCCGCTAGCTCATCTACTTTTCCCAATATGGATCGTACATTCCCCATAACAACGGATGGGAGGGTGGGTCTGTACCTTATACTCCTTGTCCGCCGTCTAACACCAGCTTGACAACCCCGTCGTTTTCACCTTATGTCTCCCGGTATGTCGAGTTTTTCCGTTAGCACCATGTGGTGGTTGAGTGCTAGCAGCTGTTCCCTGCTGTACCGTCTTCTGCTTTAAACAGTGGCTCCGTCCGCCGGCTCGGGAGACATTTGGGGCGATCCGTGTGTCCGTGATGTATGAAGTATGTAAAGTGTCGCCGGATCAGAAAGTTGTCACCGGATCGGAAAGATATGAGAAGAAAAAAAAAAACCTCAGAATTGAGCCGCTGTTGCAAAAAGGCAGCCGACTCATGTGGCGCTGGAAGTAGTTGTCTGCTCCCTCCAAAGCAAATAAAATGTATAAGCACCCCAAAGTGATTAAACAAAAAAATGATAAATGCGGCGGATGATAAAATAAGGCAGCGATGCTGAGGTTTTAAGGAGAGTTTATTAATCATACCGCCGTCACGGGAACTCGGCTCCAGCCCATAGCGTGAGCAGGCTGAAGCCAAATTCCTCAGGCTCTCAGTGAAGAGGGGACACAAAGTCTGTGTCCAGCAGCAGCCGTTGTAGAAGTGAGAATGAGAGGGTGAGTTACAGGCTCTTGCAGCATATATACCCTGTTGCAACAATACATGAAAGAGCATTTCACAGCAGTTGGTATGGGCATTTGCATTTCAGAGACACAGCAAGGACAGGATGCATGAACTCAATACATGAATGACACATTAACATCACAAGGCATGAATGGCACATTACATCTCAGTAGTGTAGCGGAAAAAACCAGGAGTAGCGAGCTGTCTGTCCTTAGTCTGTTGTGGGGGTTTTCCCAAACCGCCACAGCTCCCCCCCAGAGGGCTCGACAGGTGGCCGAGACCTCGATAGTGCAGCTTGGGCAGCGAGCAGGGAAAAGCTCTGTGCAGGAGGTGGTGGAGGGGGTGGGGGTAGTAAAAGCCGGCCGGAGACGATGAAAACGTCCGGGCCGCGCAAAAATTGCTTGTGGGTCCGCCATGTCGAAGGGCTGTCCCGTTGAACGTGCAGAGGTCCACAAGAAGAAAAATTAGTCACTGGCTCCTCCCGCGATTAAGTCCTGCAAGGATTAATAGCGGCCATGAAGAAAAGACGAGGCTGCGTGGCGGCTGTAATGAGAGCAGAAGGACTGGCGTGTTGGCTTTAGGTGCGGGCACAACCTGAAAGCTCTCGGGAACCGCAAACCGCTGAATTTCCCTTGTGTGCTGTGGCTAAGACCATAAAATCCAGTGAGCAAGCTGCGTGCCTCAGGTGAACGAGCAAGCCTGAAGGGCCAGTGTGCAGCAAAAGGAAGGCGGTCTGAAGAGCCTTATTTGTCCCGTGCGTGGTGCGCCGTCCTCGTAACTCCCCGGTGCGTGTGCGGGGGCTCTGTGCGTGTGTGGGCCAGCTGGGGAGGAGACAGGGTCAGGGAGCTTAATCATCCCTGTTCAGTGTGTTGGAGCGGTGAAGGGAAGTAGACGCTCTGTCACTCGCTCGGTCATGGTGCGTTCAGGTCCACGTGTGCTCCGTCGGCCATGGGGATCGCCGTCGTGGAGAGGGGACGAGGTGCATGCGCTCTCTTGTGGAGGAGCTGTGAGCGCGGCCGGTCCAGCGTGGATGTGCCGATCTAGGCGTGCAGATCTCACCATGAAACGTTGCTCAGCTTTCCCGGTCATGGGTGTTCTCCGGAGAGTTTCGCCTGGAAACTCCGCGTTGAGGTCTCCCTGAAGCAGAAGGGAGGGCAGATCAGTCAGGCTGCCGCGTTCGCTTGTCGTTGGAGAATCACTGCCGGGTGTTGCGTTCGCTGGCAGCGTGTTCGTTTCAGCGTCAGGTCACCAGTGGGGCGGATGATAAAATAAGGCAGCGATGCTGAGGTTTTAAGGAGAGTTTATTAATCATACCGCCGTCACGGGAACTCGGCTCCAGCCCATAGCGTGAGCAGGCTGAAGCCAAATTCCTCAGGCTCTCAGTGAAGAGGGGACACAAAGTCTGTGTCCAGCAGCAGCCGTTGTAGAAGTGAGAATGAGAGGGTGAGTTACAGGCTCTTGCAGCATATATACCCTGTTGCAACAATACATGAAAGAGCATTTCGCAGCAGTTGGTATGGGCATTTGCATTTCAGAGACACAGCAAGGACAAGATGCATGAACTCAATACATGAATGGCACATTAACATCACAAGGCATGAATGGCACATTACATCTCAGTAGTGTAGTGGAAAAAAACAGGAGTAGCGAGCTGTCTGTCCTTAGTCTGTTGTGGGGGTTTTCCCAAACCGCCACAGTAAAACTCAAATTAAACATGAAGCCTCTAAATTGAATGATTTGGCCTCACTTGCTCCTCATACTTTAAATATTAAATGCGGTTTGTTAAATATTAGGTCTCTAACTCCCAAGTCTCTTTTAGTCCATGATCATCAGATTGATTTAATATTCCTTACAGACACTTGGTTAGGGCAAGAGGATTATGATGGTTTAAATGAATCAACTCCCTCTGGTTATTTAAACTGTCAAAATCCCAGAAGTTCTGGTTGTGGAGGAGGAGTAGCAACAATTTACCATTCCAAATTACTAGTTAATGTAAAGCAAAAAACATGTTATAATTCCTTTGAGGGCGTTGTCTTCAGTATTGGGCACTTTAGCAATTTTAGGCTAAACCCAATTTTATTTGCCATAGTTTATCGTCCTCCATCAACCTACTCAGAATTTTTATCCGAACTACTCTATCGGAACTAGCTCTCCTTCCTCTCCTCCTCTGGTGTGCTCTCTCTGTCAGATGTTTAGCTACACCTCTGCCTCTTTTAGTGATAACGGAAAATGTAATAAATGTCTTCTTGAAGCGCTCGAGGCGAGGTTGTCTGATTTGGAATCCCGGCTCCGCTGCATTGAAACACTGTCTGTACCAGTTAATCTTGACGGACGTTCCCTAGCTGCAGCGGAGCTCCCTAGCATAGGGCGACCCGCTAGCGGTCCTCCGGTCCTTCTCAGCAGCGAGGAGACTGGGTGGGTGACGGTGAGAAGGAAGCCTAGCCCCAAATCCCCGGTTAAACACCAACCTGTTCACGTTTCTAATTGTTTTTTCCCCGCTCAGTGACATACCCGCTGAGGAAAAAACTCTGATCATTGGCGACTCTGTAGCCAGAAACGTGAACCTAGAGACTCCAGCGGCCATAGTCAAATGCATTCCTGGGCCAGAGCAGGTGACATCGAGTCCAATTTGAAAATGCTGGCTAAAAGTAACTACAAATACTCCACAATTGTTATTCACGCCGGCATTAATGACATCCGTCTCCAGCAGTCAGAAGTCACGAAACTTAATGTAGAATCAGTGTGTGACTTTGCCAAAACAATGTCTGCCTCTGTAGTATTCTCTGGGCCCCTCCCCAATCTGACCAGTGATGACATGTTTATCCGCTTGTCATCTTTCAACCGCTGGCTGTCTTTGTGGTGTCCTGCAAACAACGTGGGCTACATTGACAATTGGAACTCATTTTGGGGAAAACCTGGTCTTATGAGATGAGACAGCGTCTATCCCACTTTGGATGGTGCGTCTCATTTATCTAACAATCTGGCATCTTTTTATCCAAATTTCCAAAACATTGACAACTCAGAGTTGGGACTAGGAAGCAGAGTCACAGTCTTACATGCCTCTCTGCAGTGCCTTTTCATCCACCACCCCTCAACTTAGCCCGTCTCTTCCCCATCAGAGAATCATTGTCTGCTCCCTCCAAAGCAAATAAAATGTATAAGCATCCCAAAGTGATTAAACAAAAAAATGGTAAAACTCAAATTAAACATGAAGCCTCTAAATTGAATGATTTGGCCTCTCTTGCTCCTCATACTATAAATATTAAATGCGGTTTGTTAAATATTAGGTCTCTAACTCCCAAGTCTCTGTTAGTCCATGATCATCAGATTGATTTAATATTCTTTACAGAGACTTGGTTAGGGCAAGAGGATTATGTTGGTTTAAATGAATCAACTCCCTCTGGTTATTTAAACCGTCAAAATCCCAGAAGTTCCGGTTGTGGAGGAGGAGTAGCAACAATTTACCATTCCAAATTACTAGTTAATGTAAAGCAAAAAACATGTTTTAATTCCTTTGAGGGCCTGGTCCTCAGTATTGGGCACTTTAGCAATTTTAGGCTCAACCCAATTTCATTTGCCATAGTTTACCGTCGTCCATCAGCCTACTCAGAATTTTTATCCGAATTTGCCAAATTCTTAGCTGATTTAGTGCTGAAATCAGAAATCAGATTATTAGAATAATTATAGTAGGGGACTTTAATATACATGTAGATGTAGATAGTGATTGCCTTAATGTGGCTTTTAATTCAATATTAGACTCGATGGGGTTTTCTCAGAAAGTAGGAAATTCTACTCATCTCCACCATACGTTGGACCTTGTTCTGATATATGGCATAGAAATAGAAAATCTGATTGCCTTAATGTGGCATTTAATTCAATGTTAGACTCGATGGGGTTTTCTCAGAAAGTAGGAAATTCTACTCATTATCTCCACCATACGTTGGACCTTGTTCTGATATATGGCATAGAAATATATGGCATAGAAATATATATACGCCTGAATATGGCGTCGTGGGGCGCTGTGGAGACGACTGCCTTTCCAGCAGCTCGATATTTAGCTCCTTTTAACCTTTTTTAACTTCTCTTTTACTCTTCTTGCGAAGACATTGTGTGTCTAGATATCCTATGGATACTTATAACTGAAATGCAACCAAGAGCCAGTCTCTTCACTTATTCACAGAAGGAATTGCTGGCTCTGCGAATAAAGGGACGAACTGGGATACCGACATTCTATCCCGGCGGAGCTGAGGAGGAGACCACAGGGCTGCAAGGCCGGGGCTAAGCTAAAGGCTGAACTAGCGAAAAAACAGAGGTGTTTTAAACTGTCGATTCCCTCCGTCATCATGGGCAATGTGAATTCACTGTTGAACAAGATCGATGAGTTGTCCGCTTTGAACAACCAGTGGATTTACCGGGAGAGCAGCTTGTTCAATTTTACGGAGACATGGCTGAACCACCTAGCACCGGATGCTAACGTGGGCCTGTTAGGATTCACTTCTGTGAGAGCCGACAGAGACACTAAGGCTAGCGGGAAAAGAAAGGGTGGGGGACTTATCATGTATGTTAACAACCGCTGGTGTAACCCAGGACATATCTCCGTAAAGAAAGTCTCATGTTGCCGGGATCTCGAGCTGCTAGCTGTTAGCCTGCGGCCATATTACTTGCCGAGAGAGTTCAGTCCTGTGATCACCGTCTGTGTTTACATCCCTGTAAACACGGATGCAGAGCGGATGCAGCCATTGCCTGTGAAATAATCCACCCAGTCACACCAAGGCTGCAGACACAGCACCCTAAGGCACCCATGATCATCTCTGGGGATTTTAACCATGTAACTTTGGATGCTACTTTGACTGTTTTTAATCAAGTTGTAGACTGTCTGACTAGAAACCACAGGACAATTGATCTGCTGTATGTTAATGGTCTCATTGATTGGTCTCATTGATTGGTGACAGCTGTGTTTGACGTTGACAGCTGTGTCTGACACTCACTCGCATCAGAGTACTTTTTCTCAGTTTTTGTTTGTTTTTATTGATTGTTTTTATCGAATTTATTGTTTTTTTATCCCTGTTTGTTGTTATTAGTTTTTATTTACTGTTATCTCGGTATTGGCCTCGCCTAAAAGACCGTTCGGACTCACGAGTAGCTGTTTTTGGCTAGCTGCAGGCTACCCATCTCAGCGCCTGGAGCGCCATGGCTCCTTCTCCGTCATGTACCTGCTGTTCATCGCCCCTCAATAAGGTCTCTGAGCTGGAAACGAGGCTCTCCAATCTTTACAAGATCCGGGAGGCCAAAGACCACATCGACACCATCATTCTCGGGCGATCATCGGCCCCGGCCACCGCCTCACAGCTGGCGGAAACTGCTACTTATTTGGGTGAGTTCAGGGTGTCTCCACCTACTTCCACACCTGCTCCAGCACCTGCTCCAGCCTCCGCAGACATCCATGACCTCAGCAATAATCACTGGTTTCGTCTCGGGGCTAAACCAAAAGCTTCGCTTGGTCCCTCTCATCCTCCATCTGTGCCCTGGACCTTGGTTCGACCAGATAATGGCCATCGTCGATCGACTGGAATGGGCCACGCCTCTTCTCTTCCGGTGTCCTTGGATAACAGATTTTGATATCCTTTCCCTGGAGGATTTTCCCCACCTGGATGATGGCCGTCCGCCCGTGGACGTCCCTCATCTTCCCTCCCCTCCTTCAGCGGCAGCTCATGTCCGCAAATCCCGGATAAAGAGCACCCAGGGTGTGTCAAATTACACACCTGCTCCTGATAGAAGAAAAGAGCGCATCTTCCGGCCTTCGCAACAACAACATTATCCTCTTCACAATTCCTCTCCACATCAGAATCCACCGACAAACGCCCCCCAGACGACGCTGGTAATTGGTGACTCGATCGTGAGGAACATCAGAAGCAGGTACTGTGTTACTCGATTTTTTTCCGGGGCTAGAGTCTCTGATATTGAGGCTCTTATCCCTGACCTGCTGAATGAATTCTCTCACGTTCATACTGTCGTTGTGCATGTGAGATGCAATAACATCCCAGATGAAGCATCTGAGATTTTAAAAAGTGACTTCAGGAGCCTTCTGTCTACTCTTATGAACTGTGGCAGACGTGCACTCATCTCTGGGCCTTTGGCACCTCTCAGACGAGGCTGTAATCGTTTTAGCAGAACACTCAGTCTTAATTCTTGGCTCTGTTTTACTTGTCCTATTTTTAATATTGGTTTTGTTGACAATTTTAATTTATTTTGGAACTGCCCATCACTCATGAAGCCTGATGGCATCCACCCAAATAGACTTGATGCACGTGTTTTAACAATCTTTTCTATTTTATTCGGTGTTTTCTGGTACAGTGACTGAAATTTGTTGTGTTTACTCACTCTGAAGTTTCTGGGTTTGCCAATCTGCCCTTTTTTGGTCCTGTTCCCATGTATTGTATCGATCCCGTTAACTCGGGTGGTCTTTACCGTTTGGAGCAGCCTTTGATTTATAATCCTTCAGAGACTGAGTCTGTCTCCCGTTGCCCTAAATATTGTAACCCAGGACAAATACAACACAACTTGAGAAACACTCGCACTTCTGCAGCTCCTCCTCTTCCACCACCTTTCAACTTTGCCCCTGTCTCCTCCCTTAGAGAACCTTTTTCTGCTCCCTCTAAAGTTAATAAAAAAGTTAAAAAAAAATAGAATGCATAAACTTCCCAGATTGATTAAACAAAATGTTGGGAAAATTGTAATCCAGCCTCAAGTCTCTAAAATTAATAAAATTAATAATTCGGCCTCTCTTCCCCCCCAAAGTTTTAAAATTAAATGTGGCTTATTAAACATTAGGTCTCTATCTTTGAAGTCTCTTCTGGTCCATGATCTATTAATTGATCACCAGATCGATCTACTATCCCTCACAGAGACCTGGCTCAGGCTTGATGATTGTGTTGGTCTGAATGAATCAACTCCCTCTGGGTATTTAAACTGTCATAACCCCAGAGGTTCTGGTCGTGGTGGTGGAGTGGTGGCAATTTTCCATCCTAAATTGCTGGTTAATGTTAAGCAGAAATTATGTTTTAATTCCTTTGAAGGTTTGGTCCTCAGTGTGGGGCCTGTTGGCAATCTTGGCTTGAACCCAATTCTCTTTGGCATAGTTTATCGTCCTCCCACAGCCTATTCAGAGTTTCTATCGGAATTTTCCAAATTTTTAGCTGATTTGGTGCTGAAAGCCGATAGAATAATTATTGTAGGGGACTTTAATATACATGCTGATGTTGAGAGTGACTGTCTTAATAAGGCTTTCAATTCAATTTTAGATTCATTGGGGTTTTCCCAAAAAGTAGGAAATTCTACCCATTATTTCCACCATACATTGGACCTTGTTTTGACATATGGTATAGATATCGAGAATCTGGCTGTGTCTCCTCATAATCCTGTACTGTCTGACCATTGTCTGTTAATTTTTGATTACATTATCTCTGATCACTTATTTCCTAAAGAAAAAAACTACTACAGCAGATGTCTTTCTGATGATGTTGCTAAATTTTTGCAGATTGTCTCCTCTATGCCATGGGTCAACACAACAGAAACACCTGAAATAAGTGATGGAGAGTCTGCTCCATTCGTGATTGATAGCATGGTTGATGGTGTTACTGCCTCTCTGCATCGGACTCTAGATTTGGTAGCCCCTTTAAAAAAGAAAAAGTCTAATTAGAGATTTCTTACTCCTTGGTTTAACTCAGAAACCCGTGGCTTGAAACAGAAGGCTCGTCAGTTGGAAAGAAAATGGCGTTCAACTAATTCAGATGAATTCTACTTGGCGTGGAGAAATCATCTCTTAATCTATAAAAAAATCTCTTAGAAAAGCTAGATCAAGCTATTATTCTGCATTAATAGAAGCAAACAAAAATAACCCCAGGTTTCTCTTCAACACTGTAGCCAGGCTTACAAAGAGCCATGACTCGGTCAATCTTCGCATCTCCCCTGAGCTTTCTTGTCAGGACTTTCTGAACTATTTCAATCTTAAAATTTTATCTATTAGAGATGAAATCAGTCAGATTCTTCCTACCATAAACTCTAGTACATTAACTACTGCAGCTCCCTCAATTGATATCTGCTTTGATAGGTTTACTCCAATCGACCTCTTGGAGTTGGATAGGGTAGTTTCCTCTTCTAAGCCTTCACCTTGCCTTCTGGACCCTATTCCTTCCAGGTTATAATTATTTTCGCAATTATTAGTAGCCATATTCTTCTTATCATTAATTCTTCTTTAACTCTGGGTTATATTCCACTGGCTTTTAAAACTGCAGTAATTAAACCTTTACTTAAAAAACCGACGCTCGATCCTGGAGTTTTGGCCTATTATCGACCAATCTCTAATTTGCCTTTCATTTCAAAATCTTGGAAAGAGTTGTTGCTGCGCAATTATCTGACCATTTGCAGGGAGTTGGTTTGTTTGAGGTGTTTCAACCTGTGTTCAGAGCTCATCACAGCACTGGAACTGCCTTAGTGAAGGTCTCTAATGACCTCCTGACTGCATCTGATAATGGACTTGTCTCTGTTCTTGTTCTTTTAGATCTCAGCGCAGCCTTTGACACTATTGACACTATCCAGGACTTTGTGGACTGGTGCCATCGGAACTGCCTCCAGATCAACGCGAGGAAAACTAAGGAGCTGGTGGTGGACTGCCGCAGGCATGGGCAGCCCCTCACAGCACCAGTAAATATACAGGGAACAGACATCGAGATGGTGACATCCTACAAGTACCTGGGTATTCATCTGAACAATAAACTAGACTGGTCACACAATACTGACGCACTCTACAAGAAGGGACAGCGCAGGCTGTTCCTGCTGAGGAGACTCAGGTCTTTTGGTGTACAAGGGGCGCTGCTGAAGTCATTCTATGACACGGTGGTGGCATCAGCCATCACTTTTGGAGTGGTCTGCTGGGGCAGTGGCATTACTGCAGCCGATAGGAAGAGACTGAACAAACTGATTAAGAAAGCTAGCTCTGTCCTGGGGCAACGCCTTGATCCGATGGAGGAGATAGGAGAGAGAAGGACGGTGGCTAAACTGTCATCTCTGCTGGAGTCCGAGTTCCATCCTATGCAGGACATACTGGATGCACTGAGGAGCTCATTTAGCAGCAGACTACATCATCCCAGGTGCACAACCGAGAGGTTTCGTAGGTCCTTCCTACCAACGGCTGTCAGACTGTACAACCTAAGCAGGGCTGCTCGCAGAGATAGCAAAAAGACGTAACAAACTAATAGTTTTTTCTGAATGCAAAAGATGCAATAGACTTACACAATGGTCCTCTCCGGCATACAACTAGGAACATACCGGTCGCTATGGAGGGTGAGAATATGTATGGGCACATAATCATACCATGTAGGATAACTAAATAGACGGTTATGCTGTTTCATCCCACCTAGCAACAATGCTCTGCACTGTGTGTGTTTATATATTTACATATTTATTCCATCTAGCTACAATGCTCTGCACTGGGTGTGTTTATATTTATATATCTATATATTTATTCCATCTAGCTACAATGCTCAGCACTGGGTGTGTTTATATTTATATATCTATATATTTATTCCATCTAGCTACAATGCTCCGCACTGTGTTTTTATATATCTACATATTATTCCATCTAGCTACATTGCTCCGCACTGTGTGTGTTTATATACTTGCATATTTATTCCACCTAGCTGCAATGCTCCGTACTGTGGGTGTTTATATATTTACATATTTATTCCATCTAGCTACAATGCTCTGCACTGTGTGTTCATATATTCATATATTTATTCCATCCAGCTACAATGCTCTGCACTGTGTGTCTGTGTGTGTGTGTGTATATATATATTTTATAGTAATATGTACATATGTATATTAGCTGCTCTTGCTTGCTTGTTTTTTTTTTTTTTTTTTTTTTTTTTTCTTGCCTTCTGATTGTTGCTCTGAGTGTTGCTATCCCTGTGCTGTTGCAATCCTGGAATTTCCCCGTTGTGGGACTAATAAAGGCTTATCTATCTTATCTTATTGATCATGCCATTCTACTTAATAGATTGGAACACTTTGTTGGACTCAGTGGAACTCCGTTGCAGTGGTTTAGATCTTATTTGTCTGATAAATTTCAGTTTGTCCATGTCAATGATGGATTTTCTTCCAGCTCTAAGCTCAGTCATGGAGTTCCACAGGGATCTGTGTTGGGCCCTACTCTTTTTAGTCTATATATGCTCCCGTTGGGCAATATCATCAGAAAGCATTGTATACTTTTTCATTGTTACGTTGATGACACACAACTATACCTGTCAATGAAGCCAGATGATTGTGATCAGTTGGCCAAGCTAGATTTTTTATTTATTTATTTTTTTTGTTACTTATTTGTACCCGAAGGTAGATTTGGTTTGCAGTCTGGTGACAAGCCACCGGCTGCCGGTCGCTGCATGCACGAGCACCCTAAACCTACATGTTTTTGGTATGCGGGAGGAAACCGGAGAAATCCCGGAGTAAACCCACGCAACACGAGGAGAACATGCAAACTCCACACAGCTCACTGTTGGTCGGGGGCTGGGATTGAACCCACGATCTCATGATCCCCGCGATCCCCTGGCCGAGGGTAAACTGTGCTGCCACAGTGCTAAACCACTGCGCCACCGTGTTTTAGATGCCTGTCTTAAGGACATCAAAGCTTGGATGACTTGTAATTTTTTACTATTGAACTCTGATAAGACTGAAGTCATTGTTGTTGGCCCAAAACATCTTAGAAATTCCTTTTCAGATTATGCCCTTAATTTAGATGCTGCCACTCTCACTCTGAACAGTTGTGTGAGGAACATTGGAGTGATTTTTGACCAGGATTTGCCCTTTAATTCACATATTAAAACTGTTTCTAGGACCGCCTTATAGCATCTGCACAATATTGCTAAGATCAGGAGCATCTTGTCTCTGGGTGATGCTGAGAAACTGATTCACGCCTTTGTCAGTTTGCGATTAGATTATTGTAATTCACTCTTATCTGGTTGTCCTTGAGTATCTTTAAAAAGTCTTCAATTGATTCAAAATGCTGCTGCTAGAGTTTTAACTGGTTCTAGAAAAAGAGATCATATTTCCCCGGTTCTGTCCTCCCTCCATTGGCTTCCCATTGAATTCAGAATCAAGTTTAAAATCCTTCTTCTTACTTTCAAAGCTCTTAACAATCTGGCCCCCAAATATATAAAAGTTCTGATATTACTTTACCATCCTAACAGAGCATTATGCTCCCAAAATGCTGGCTTACTTGTGGTTCCCCAGAATCTCCAAAAGTACGGTGGGAGGCAGAGCCTTCTGCTACCAAGCCCCTTCTCTATGGAACCAGTTACCACTCTGGGTCTGGGAGTCAGACTCGGTCTCTGTCTTTAAGAACAGGGTAAAATCCTTCCTTTTGAATACAGCTTTCATTTAAGGAGGGTTTTTGTGTCTTTTAACCCCACTGTTGTTCTATTGTTATCTGATCCATACTGCTGGTTGACCTCCAATATTGTACTTGGCATCTTACTGCTATGTTCTTTATGTCTGTCCTTTCCATCCTCCCTATCCCCTCATCCTCAGCCAGTCGCAGCAGACGACTGCCCTTCCCTGAGCCTGGTTCTGCTAGAGGTTTCTTCTTTCCAAATGGGAGTTTTTCCTCTCCACTGCCGCTTTGTGCTTGCTCATAGGGGATCGTCTGATTGCTGGGTCTTTCTGTGACTGTGTGGTTTTTTTATCTGCACAGTGGCGCCACGAGATGGCTTTTGTTGTGATATGGCGCATTATAAATAAAGCTGAATTGAATTGAATTGATTTAATGTACGGGATGCATACAGAGTGACTCCCCTTCCCCCATTAGGGAAGTCTGATCACAACCTGGTTTACCTACAGCCACTGTATATTCCCCTGGTCCAAAAGCAACCTATGACAACTCGATCAGTCAGGAGATGGTCCCCTGAGAAGGAAAGTGCCTTGAGAGACTGTTTTGACATCACAGCCTGGGATGTGCTGATGGACTCGCATGGTGAGGATATAGAGGGGTTGACACACTGTTTGACGGATTACCTGAACTTCTGTACAGACGTGGTCTCCCCTGTCAAGACTGTCCGTTGCTACCCTAATAACAAGCCATGGGTAACACGGGAAGTCAAGATGGTTCTCAACAAAAAGAAGGCTGTTTTTAGGAGCCGAGACAGGGAGGCCTTGAAGGCAACACAGAAGGAGGTGAAACACTGTGTGAAGGAAGCCAAGGACAGCTATAGGAGAAAGGTGGAGCAGAAGCTGAGGGATAACACGTGAGGGAGGTCTGGGAAGGTGTGAGGACCATCACAGGTCTCAACACAAAGACTAGAGTTGTTGAGGGGACAATAGAGAGGGCAAATGAACTGAATGATTTTTTTCAACAGGTTCAGCCAGCCTTTGCCCTTGTTCCTCCCACCCCTACCCCCGCCCTCATTACAGCCTTGCCCCCCCTCCCCTCCACACACCTCCCCCTAAATATTGTAACCCCCCCCCTCCCCTACATCAGTACGACCCTTGCCATTTATTACCACAGAACAGGTCAGAGGGCAGCTGAGGAAGCTCTGACCCAGGAAAGCTGCAGGCCCGGACAAAGTGTGTCCAAGAGTATTGAAGATCTGCGCTGCAGAATTGGGGGAACCACTACAACGGATCTTCAACCTCAGCCTGCAGATTGGGAGAGTGCCAACTCTCTGGAAGACATCCCACATCGTTCCAGTTCTGAAAAAGAACCGGCCCAGAGACCTGAATGACTTCCGACCAGTGGCACTCACTTCACATCTGATGAAGACATTGGAGCGGCTTTTCCTCAGCCTCCTCAGACCCCAGTTGCAACATGCCCAGGATCGCCTGCAGTTTGCGTACCATCCAGGTGTTGGTGTGGAGGATGCCATCCTCTACCTGCTTCATCGAGCCCACTCCCATCTGGATAAGGAAAATGGCACAGTGAGGATCCTTTTTTCGGATTTCTCCAGTGCCTTCAATACCATTCAGCCCCCTTTGCTTCAGGATAAACTGCGCAAGATGGGAGTGGACTCCCACCTGGTGGACTGGATCTCCGACTACCTCACTGGCAGACCACAGTATGTCGGGCTGAAGGACATTACATCTGACACAGTTGTCTGCAGCACTGGAGCCCCCCAGGGCACAGTATTGGCCCCTCTTCTCTTCACCATGTACACCTCGGACTTTTGCTACAGCTCGGAGCTGTGTCATATCCAGAAGTATGCTGATGACACAGCCATTGTTGGGTGTATCAGGGATGACAGAGAGGAGGAGTACCGGAGACTGGTAGGGGACTTTGCTGCATTGTGCCACACCAACCACCTACAGCTCAACACCTCTAAGACGAAGGAGCTGGTTATTGATTTTGGGAGGTCCAGACCAAGACCTCAACCAGTCCTGTTAGAGGGAGCTGAGGTGGAGGTTGTGAATTCATACAAATATCTTGGGTTGTGGTTGGATAATAAATTGGATTGGACAACATACATTAGTCACTTGTATGGGAAGACACAAAGTAGGATGTACTTCCTACAGAGATTGCTGTCCTTCACATCTGCAGCAAACTTCTGCGGATGTTTTACCAGTCTGTGGTTGCCAGCGTCCTCTTTTACTCCGTGGTGTGCTGGGGGGGGGGGGGGGGCAGTATATCCAAGAAGGATGCGTCCAGACTGGATAAACTGATCAGGCGGGCCGGCTCTGTGGTCGGCACGAAGCTGGATACTCTGGTGACGGTGGCAGAGATGAGGATTCTGGATAAAATGTTGGATATAATGGATAATGTCAGCCACCCTCTGCACACCATCATCAGTGACCAGAGGAGCCTGTTTAGTGAAAGACTGCTCCTTCCCAAGCGTCGGACTAACAGGCTTAAGAACTCTTTTGTCCACCATGCCATCACACTCTATAACTCCTCACTTGGGGGGGGGGGGGGGGGGTCATAGAGTATAGAGGACAGTAGGGCATTCATAGTGTAATAACTTTGACTTAATCATACTTGTACAAGCAATATTCAGCTCTGTATTTATATTGTGTATATTATGTTAAGTTGTATATTATGTTAGTTGTAT
The DNA here is from genome assembly GCA_020510985.1 of Pholidichthys leucotaenia. Taxonomy (NCBI): domain Eukaryota; kingdom Metazoa; phylum Chordata; class Actinopteri; order Cichliformes; family Pholidichthyidae; genus Pholidichthys; species Pholidichthys leucotaenia. Next base: position 82,370,682 of record CM035836.1, on the reverse strand, counting down.
ATTCTGTTGCTTTTCTGATCTGTATGCTCCTTTTATGTGCTGCTGGAAATTTTAAATTTCACAGAGGAAGTTATCCTAAAGGCATTAATAAAGTTAAGTCTAAGTCTAAGTCTAAGTCTAGAAATAGAAAATGTGGTAGTGTCTCCTCATAACCCTGTACTGTCAGGCCATTGTCTGTTAACCTTTGATTTTACTATTTCTGACTATTTGGCGCCTAAAGAAAATTTTACCTCAGTAGATGCCTCTCAGATGATGTTACCAAATTTATGCAGATTGTTTCCTCTATGCCATGTGTCAACACAACGGAAATAAACTATGGGGAGCTTGCCCCTTCTGTAATTGATAGCATGGTAGATAGCGTTACAGCTTCTCTGCATCAGACTCTAGACTTGGTGGCCCCCTTAAAAAAGAAAAAGTCTAATCAGAGATTTCTAACTCCTTGGTTCAACACAGAAGCTCATAGCTGTAGCATCATCTCACTTTGGCTCAGCAATAATTATTCTCCTGCTTAAAGACATTTTTGTCTCATCCAGGAATAACGCAAAGAAATGGATT